>CM057342.1:212153481-213353481 GCA_030015575.1 Agapanthus africanus
TACCGCGATCCTTCTGGGGTTATGCACTGGAATCTGTTGCATATCTTTTGAACAAGGTTCCTACTAAGTCTGTGCCTACCACATCATATGAAATGTGGAGTGGGAAGAAACCCTATCTTAATTATCTAAAGATATGGGGGTGTCCAGCTTTGTCAAAAAGCAACATGTGGACAAACTCGATGCACGATCAGTACTGGGTAAGTTTATGGGATACCCAAGGAACTCCAGGGGGTATCTTTTCTATTACGCGGAGGAACAAAATGTTTTTGTTTCTCGGTATGCCCACTTTCTTGAGACTTAATTTCTTGAAAAAGAAATAAGTGAGAGCGCAAAACTATTATTGAAAGTATGGTGGAACCAGAAGTTTCGAAAGAACCGGACGTCCCTGTGCCACTCCGTAGATCTAGTAGGCAGTCTCATCCGCCCGAGAGATACTACGGTTTTCTCATAGATGGGGATAGAGAGGATTGCATCATCAATGATGATGAGCCAACTAGTTTCCAGCGAGCCATTAGGAGCAGAGACTCGGTAAAATGGCTGGATGCAATGCGGACCGAAATTGAATCCATGTACACCAACAAAGTATGGACTTTGGACATTGCACCTCAAGGGGTAAAACCCGTAGGCTGCAAATGGATCTTCAGAAAGAAGATTGGTGCAGATGGACAGGTTGAAACCTATACAGCTAGACTTGTTGCAAAAGGTTTTTGTCAAAGACCTGGTTTGGACTATGATGAAACCTTTTCTCCATTGGCTATGCTTAAATCCATTCGGATCCTACTTGCCATTGCTGCCTTCCAAAATTATGAAATTTGGCAGATGGACATAAAGACCGCTTTTCTGAATGGAAATTTGGAAGAGTGTGTTTATATGGACCAGCCAGAGGGTTTCATAAAGAGTGGGAGCAGCGGAAGAGTGTGTAAGTTTCTTAAGTCCATTTTTGGATTAAAGCAGGCATCGCGGAGTTGGAACATCTGCTTTGATGAGATGGTCAAAGAATTCAACTTTATCAAAAATCCAGATGAACCATGCATTTATAGTAAGATTGTAGCGAGAACTGTGGTATTCCTCGTCTTGTATGCAGATGACATTCTCCTGATAGGAAATGATATTCTTATGCTACAATCAGTCAAAGGATTCTTGTCACAAAGGTTCTCCATGAAAGACCTGGGTGATGCCTCCTATATTCTGGGGATCTAGATCTATCGTGATAGATTTAAGAGGATGTTGGGACTTTCACAGTCTAGGTACATTGACACCATACTGAAAAGGCTTAGTATGGAAGATTCCAAGCACGGCAATCTACTGGCTTGTCACGGGATTACCCTCTCCAAAGAGATATCTTTCAAAACTGATTTGGAAGGGGATCGCATGACTATTATACCCTACGCTTCTGCGGTAAGCTCTATAATGTATGCGATATTGTGTACCAGACCAGATGTTGCTTACGCACTGAGCGTGGTAAGTAGGTATCACTCAAACCCTGGGGAGAAGCACTGAATAGCAGTTGAGAACATTCTCAAATACCTGAGAAGGACTAAGGAGATGTTCTTGGTGTACGGTAGTAAAGACCTCCAGATCGAGGCCTTCACTGACTCCAGCTTCCAGAGTGACAAGGATGACTCCAAGTCCATGTCGGGTTATGTCTTTACCCTCAATGGAGGGACGGTTTGTTGGAAGAGCTCCAAGCAGGACACCATTGCTGACTCGACGATGGAAGCGGAGTATATCGCTGCATGTGACACCGAAAAAGAAGTAGTCTGGATGAAGAAGTTCATTACAGAACTTCAGGTGGTTCCGTCCATTGTTGGCCAACTACTTCTTCATTCATGGCCTATTGATTTTCTTGATCTCCCTTTCGGATTCAAAACTTTTGTATTGTGACAAAAATGGGGCTATAACTTTAGTGAAGGAACCAAGGTCCCATTAGAAGTCCAGACATATCTTGAGGCGGTATCACCTGATCAGGGAGATCGTGGATTGCCAAGAGATCGAGGTGAGGAGAGTAGACATGGGGAACAATATAGCAGATCCACTCACAAAGGCCATCCCTCAGATGCAGTTCGAGAGGCTATTCGAGATGATAGGTCTGTGATATGCCAATACATGGCCTAGCTGTTGCAAGACGGATCCTCTTCTTCTGATTCTTCAATGTCGCTGCCTAAACGAGGGCGAATTTTGCTGCAGGATGAGCCTTCAATATCATACTCGTCCGTATCGCTACTGAAATGAGGGCGAGTTTTACGGAATGACGAACTTCCAGCGTCGGACTCATCAGTGTCACTACCGAAACGCGGGTGCACATAGGGTTTTTTACTTTTGAAAGTGACAGCCGGCTCAGATTTGCTTTTGAGTTTCGGGGCCGTTCTGTCTTTGGTCAGCTGTGGCTCAGCACTTTGGAGGTTCACAAAGTACCGAGAATCTTCGTATCGGACTTCATGCACACCGAACGGCTGGATGTCCCCGTCAATGCGTGTTTCTTCGCCATTTTTGGTATACTTCATGCATTGATGGAGAGTTAACGGAACGATGCCATAATAGTGAAGCCACGGTCGTCCCAGGAGGATCTTATAAGACGTGTCGGCGTCGATCACGTATATCTTAGATTCGGTTTGCAGGTCCCCAAACCTGATCGGAAAAGCTATGGATCCCAGAACTTGCCGGAAGTTTTGATTGAAACCCTTGATGACAATCTTCTCCCTTGAAAGGTGTCATACGTCCATTGATAAACTCTTTAGAGTCCGCAAATTCATGATGTTCACTGAGGACCCTGGATCAATCAATATGCGATTAATCCGATTTTCGTCGCTGTACCCTGTCACATAAAGCGGTCGGTTATGCTCAGCTATTCCTAGTAACAGGTCTTCATCCTTAAATATGACCATGGTTGTATGCAGAGTGTACTGGGCCTCTTTCATATTAATTTCTGCAAAGCTAGCCTGGTACCACTCGGGGTTTTGTAGAGCATGAATGAGAATTTCTCTGAGATTCTTGGACAGGACAAGAGCATCATAGATGCTTAAGAGAGACGGAAGCTTTCGGAGATGAGCCAAGACATTATAGTCTAATGGGGAAAGACTCGAGTCTTCATGAGCAGCTCTCTGCCATCTTCTTTATCAGCGACTTGTTTTTCCTTCCCTTTTAAGGCATTGCCTTGATTTGGCGGTAGAGCTTTGTCGCTTCTGAGCTGGATTTGGTTGGCCTTCGTGGTGAGCTCCTCATCCTTTTCAGGACAACAAAGTTCTTCCTCAGAGTCGCTATCGAGGTGGACGACATAGCAGGTCACTATAGGGATCTTGTCATCGGAGTCTTCTTCTAACTCCTCCAGATTCTCAGCCGCTTCTATGGTGAAGAAGTACATCAATTGAATTAAAGTTCTTTCCTTTTGTTCATAGTCTTCAAGAGAATCGATATATTTTTGAATGGTCGACCTCCTTGCAGACTCTTTTTCGTGTCGAGCTGCACTTTTCTTCTTCTTGAACTTTTTAGATTTTGAGCATGATTAAGTCGAAGTGGTAGCTGGAACGGTGGGCTCCTTCTGCCCCTCCCATTCTGTTCTGGGTGAAAGTATGCCTTAGCACCACTACTAGGTTTTTAGAAGCATCAAGTATACAGTTTTAAAAAATCTGGTGTGCTAATGCATGCCATCCTAGAATCGAACTAGAGAATTAGGGTTTTTAAACTAGTAAACAAGATTTACACTAAGTGACCAAGTAATACAACCTTTGTACACCGGTCCTTCACTTCTAAAGCTCCAAGTAGTAGTCCCTTAGCTCCAAGTAGTGGTCCCTCAAACTCTTCTTAGGCTCCACTAGACGAAAGGAACAAGCTTGTTTAAGGATCTTCGAGGCCGAAGATGATCCATCTTGAGAAATCTCTAACTCAAGCTATCTCTTCACTAACTAAGTAATTAGTGAAGTAAACAACCTATACTAAAGGACTAGTTTGGTATAGATTGATGAAGTAGGAATTTTGCTCACTTTAGAATTTTATTTCTCTTTTTCTTTTTCAACTCATGAAAAGCTAGAGAGCAAAAATAAGATGAAGAAGATGAACTTGTGAACAACTATGGTGAAAAAATATCTCAAATGATATTTGTAGAGACTTAACCATGGCTAAAGATAAGGGTTGGGTTAATAAATATCTAGAGTAAAACAAAATTAGTGGACTAAGTCAAGGCTTCTACATGCTCCCACAAGCATCTTAAGTCATGACAATTTCCACATAATTTTGGTTTATCCCTTAATAATTAAATCACCCAAATTATCTTTAGTTTGGTGTGAGTCTTATACACCTATGTCCAATGTATCATCTACCATGACACAGTAGAATATGTTATACATATATACAAATATATATATATATATAGATATATATTCTTTAGTAAGCTAATATTAGTTAACATATATTAATATATCCAATATATAAATATATATCAAATTATTAAATCAACACATGATTTAATAATCCGGTTATATCATATATAACCGACCAATATCATTTATATGTATATCAAATATACATATAACAAATCATTGAATCAACACTTGATTCAATAATCCGGTTATATCACATATAATCTATATCGCGAGATTAGAATACAGTATCACATACACGTATTTAATCAAGATCCTGCATATATCACATATGTGCCATACTTCGTTTCGCTTGAGCTAGGAAAGCTCTGTGTGGGACTCTAAAAACTCGTCAATACGCCAGCAGTAGGTAATGATCATATCAGTTACCCATAAGCCGTCAGCGATACTAGCTGGACGTAACGACTACCCATGTATTGAGCGAATAGAAGATCAACAAACAAGCCTGTCCAAACTCCCATGAATCCTACAGGTAACACTACCGTACAGTCCAGTCTCTTAGTCTGATATGTCGCATATGGAGTCTGGGGATGGAATCGTCAGACCCCAATAACTTGATAAGTCATGCCGATGTGAGGCTCATAACGGGTTGAAAAACTGCTGATAACACTTACCAGTAACTCTCATCAATAGCCTTAGCCAGGGACTTCCTGTTATAGCCAATCGAGTATAGCGCAACATCAACTCCTAATACCGGGAGAGACGAAATCCCTTCATTGCCTCCATATGACTCGGGACTGTACCCAAAATCCAGCTGTTTGCACGCCTCCTTTGAGCCGTGGTAGGGAGGAAATCAAAGCACAGTAGGAACCACACAAGACTCTATGACGATCTCGGGTCTACAGACTAACCTGTATCAGTGTCACCAGAGAACTGCTCTATGACAATAGGTATAATACCATCTAGGAGTTCTCGGCGAGTCATGTTCGGTGTACCCATTCTCCAATGAGCACCTGTGTACAATCTTTGATGTCAAACACCAATGGATGTGGGATCATCTATCGCCCCATACAGGGTCAAGAAACGTACACACTAGTCTACTCTAGAATATTGATACCCTATATCGATACTCTCTCGACTAGGAACAATTAAAGGATGTGCTTACGGACTACCCAAGCCCTACTGGTATGATCTGCATCATAGTCCTGGTAGTCAAGCTAACATCCTAAGGGCTTTATCAACATGTATTAGAGAAATACAATATAATAATACTAGTATACATATTAAGATAAAGAGCAACCAGATAGCATACTATCATGTCGAGTAAGAAAGTCCTCTATATATATGTCCAAGCATCCACTATAATATACAATCATGTACAATAATGGCCTCTAGGGCATACATATAACTAACAATCTCCCGCTTGCACTAAGGCCAGTTGTTGTAGTATTTCATACCCAACATCCCAAAAAGTCTCTCAAATTGTATCTGGGGGTGGGCCTTCATGAGTGGATCTGCCATGTTATTCTTCGTGTCAACTCTCCTGACCTCGATCTCCTGGCGATCAACTATCTCCCAGATCAGGTGATACCGTCTAAGAATATGTCTGGATCGCTGATAGGACCGGGGTTCCTTGGCCAAAACCACAGCTCCATTGTTATCACAAGACAAAGGTATTGGATGCTCAATGGATGGAACCACACCAAGTTCAGTTATGAACTTCTTCATCCAGACAGCCTCTTTGGCAGTATCGTTGGTAGCGATGTATTCAGCCTCCATCGTCGAGTCTGCCACGTTATCTTGCTTGGAACTCTTCCAACATACCGCCCATCCATTGAGGGTGAAGATAAAACCCGAGACCGACTTACTGTCGTCCTTATCACTCTGAAAGCTCGAATCGGTAAAGGACTCCACCTGGAGTTCACCGTTACCATACACCAAGAACATTTCTTTAGTCCTTCTTAAGTACTTAAGAATGTTCTTCATAGCTGTCCAGTGATTCTCCCCAGGATCCGATTGATACCTGCTTACTACACTAAGTACGTAAGCTACATCCGATCTTGTACACAACATCGCATACATGATAGACCCGACTGCCGAAGTATAGGGTAACCCTTGCATGTGAACCCTCTCCAAATCAGTCTTGGGAGATATCTCTTTGGAGAGAGTGATTCCTGAGAAAGTAGGTAAATTATCACGCTTAGAGTCTTCCATAATAAACCTCTTTAGTATGGTATCAATGTACCTGAATTGGGACAATCCCAATATCCGCTTAGATCTATTTCTGTAGATCTTAATCCCCAGGATGTAGAAGGCATCACCCAGATCTTTCATGGAGAACCTTTGTGATAAAAAGAGCTTGACCGAGTGTAGCATAGGAACATCATTTCCTATCAAGAGTATGACATCCACGTATAATACAAGGAAGACAATCTTACTCTCTACAACCTTTTTGTATATACAAGGTTCATCTACATTTTTGATGAAGTCAAACTCTTTGACTGCTACATCAAAACACATGTTCCAACTCCGCGATGCCTGCTTTAATCCGTAGATTGATTTAAGCAGCTTACATATTTCCACTGCTCCCACTATCTACGAAGCCCTCTGGCCGTGTCATGTACACGCTCTCTTCTAAATCACCATTTAGAAAAGCGGTCTTGACATCCATCTGCCAGATTTCGTGGTCATGGTATGCAGCGAAGGCAAGTAGAATCTGGATGGACTTAAGCATAGCCACTGGAGAAAATGTTTCATCATAATCCACAACTGGTCGTTGACGAAAACCTTTTGCTACAAGTTTAGCTTTGAAAGTTTTAACTTTTCCATCTACACTAAGTTTCTTCTTAAAGATCCACTTGCTCTCGATGGGTTTTACCCCTTCAGGTGCAACTTCCAAAGTCCATACTTTGTTCGTGTACATGGATTCCATCTCAGATCTCATTGCATCCATCCATTTCACAGAGTCCCCACTCGTGATGGTCTGCTCGAAACTAGTTGGGTCATCATCTTCCATGATGCCATCCTCAATCCCACCGGCTATGAGAAAACCGTAGTATCTCTCAGGCGGATGAGAAACCCTACTAGATCTGCGGAGTAGCTAAGGTTCGTCGGGGACTATCGAATCCTCCTGTTCTACCAAATCATCAGCTGTAGTTTGTGTAGTTGGAACTTTTTCCAGTTCTACCTCATGACCACTAATTTCTTTCATAAGAAATTCCTTTTCTAAAAAGGTGGCATTCCGAGAAACAAACACCTTTTGCTCCTCAGTGTGGTAGAAGATATACCCTCGCGAATACTTGGGATATCCTACAAACTTGCACATAACCGACCTTACCTTAAGCTTGTCCGTATTTTGCTTTTTAATATAGGCCGGACAACCCCACATCTTAATGAAATTAAGATATGGTCTCTTCCCCTCCCATATCTCATATGGAGTGGTAGGAACTGATTTGGTTATAACTCTATTCAATAGGTATGCAGTTGTCTCAAGTGCATAGCCCTAAAAGGAAATAGGTAACTCAGCAGTACTCATCATAGAGCGCACCATATCTAATAGGGTGCGATTTCTCCTCTCCGATATACCGTTGTGTTGTGGTGTATACGGAGGAGTAAGCTGAGAGAGAATCCCATTCTCTTTTAAATAGTCTAGGAACTCCGTGTTTAAGTATTCTCCTCCCCGATCAGATCGAAGGATTTTAATACTTTTACCCGTTTGTTTCTCTACTTCGTACTTGTATTCCTTGAATTTCTCAAAAGTTTCAGACTTGTGTTTCAACAGGAACACACGTCCGAATCTTGAGAGATCATCTGTGAATGTGATAAAGTACGCGGAACCATTCCTGGCATATGTAGACATAGGACCGCATACATCACTATGTATTAGTCCCAAGATTTCGGTAGCTCTTTCTCCGTGTCCAGTAAACAGAGTTTTGGTCATTTTACCATTGAGACATGACTGACAAGTTTCATAAGATGTAAATTCGAACGGATTCAAATATCCATCTTTATATAACTTAGCTAGTCTTATTGCATTGATATGACCTAGTCTACAGTGCCACAAGAAGACTTCGTTCATTTCTGAACTTTTCCTCTTGTATGTGTTCTGTATGTTAAGAACTGTATTTTGATTCAGAACGTATATACCGTTACATAACGTGCCAAAACCAATCGCCACTTGATTTGGGAAAATATTCATAACATTATCCTCCAATACAAAATTATATCCACCTTTATGTAATATAGATACCGATATAATATTGCACATCATTTCTGATACATAATAACAGTCGTTTAGAATCAATGTATTACCATTAGGTAATACTAGGTGATATGTGCCAACTGCTTTGGCTGCAACCATTTCACCATTCCCTACTCTGAGAGAATGATCACCTATTCCCAGTTCTCTACTTTTCTTTAGCCTATGTAACATATTACAAATGTGGGATCCTGATCCGGTATCTAATAACCAGGACATACAACAAACTGAGAAACAATTCTCGGTAACGAACACACCCGAAGAAGATGCATCAATATGCTCATTCCTCGCTCGAGTTGCATGGGAATCCTGATATTCCCCTATTCCTAGCCCTGACTTATGACAATCATAAGATAGAGCGGAACCAGCGTTTCCCAGCTCAGTATAATAAGTGGGTTCGGTCAATACATCAATATTATTATCTTGATTAAGGCGTGTCATGGTCGCTACCTGGAGAGAGAGAGAAGAAAACACTTTAGCGTATGCTCTTGTAAGATTAGATTGGTTATTATTTTATCTAATCAGGATGGCTCCCACTGTTTTTATCAAATCTTCATTCAAACCCTTAAAGGTAAGACTAGCTGGGATTAATTACACTGTACAAGTTCGTCAATCGTTCAGCCAGGCAGGTATTGGTACTCTGAGAGAGTCTCCCTATACTTTCGCATGGAACTAATTAAATAACCTCGTTTCTGCATGGGCTTAATCCCGTTAACACCTTTCTTAGACACCTACTTAATCAGCTAATTGTAAAGTGGAAAACTCTCCCAAGAGTAACTCTTACTCACAGTGGGTATCGGGATCCAACTATCTCATAGAAGGTATGCAATCTCATTTCAAATTTCAACACTTGAAATTCCTAATATTGTTTTTGCCTCTAGCGTCCTATGATCTTGACGGAGGCCAACAAACCATAAGGCGCTAGTACAGTTCAACCCGTTCATTTCCTGATTGAATTAAACCCACCGGTACGACCCTTGACGGAGGCCAACAAAGTCGTACGACTACCCTAATCCGATCGCATCATATGGTTGCAGATAAGCACTAATTAACTACCGCACACTACGTCTTGACGGAGGCCAACAAACGTAGAACGGATACTAAATAGTCCTTATCTGAAATGACGGAGGGCTGCGACAGGTTTTTAAGAAAACCTTTTGCGTAATGAACTTGATATCGTCGTAGAATCGAGTAATTTGAAAAGGAGTGGTTTAAGCTCCGCTTTTTAAAATCGAATAGTTTTCAAAACAAACCGAGTGGGTTGTAGTATTTGCTAGCTTTTGCTAAAGAGGTCATTCTCGGTGAAGGGATCTCGGCTCTTTCCTCATCGAATGAGGTGCTGGATATTCATAAAGAATACCGCTATGCAAAGCAAGAACTAGAGCCACCTTTTTGAAAATTTGATTCTACAACATCTTTAAGTTTCTTTCTTTTTCATTAATCTCATTAATGAAATCCCATCATTTATGTTTCCTAAATATCACAGAAGAAACGAAAATAGAACATACGCTAATGCCATCCGCATTCGCCACGGGGTCCCGTCATGCACCGTTAGGTTACTTAACTACCGGCAGAGCGGGGGTAGGACTAGCGCGGATGCAAAACATAAGCAACGTTTATTATATATCATATATATAATATAAAGCGTTCGTCTCACGCAGTTATTTGATCTCATCACAGAACATTGCAGCAGAAGTCAACATATGAAATATATGATATACTAGAAGGTCTGTGTTTTAAATTAAGCCAGTAAAAAACACGGATTCCACGGTCGTGATAAATAATAGCCAAACCCACATCCCTAGACCCCTACGAGAATGACAAGCAACCCTACCAATTCTAGAGTTAGGAGACCCGGTCTCGACTCCTCGAGATGGTCTCCCACTGGACTCTAGAACCCGGTTACTTGTGCTCCCCACCTTGGGTCTATCCTAATGCGGAAAAGTAAATAATATACATCAATGGTGACATCATCCTCAACCCGGAAGTGTCCCAATAAAAGAATATTACATACAAATTTTTACATGAATAAAAATGAAAAACTCTCATCTCACGCAAAACCCCCCGGCTATTCAATCACGACGATCCAATATAACATATCACAGTAACACATAACATCACATGTCATCAATGTAAGTAAATATGCGTATCCCAATTATCGTTGACGTATAGCAACGAAATCGGCGATACACCACATATTACACTTACGATCGCAGAAAAGAAATAAAAACTACAACAGTTAGAATCTGCAACACCTTAGACATCATAAACCCGGAATATCTCATACTTCGGATTTCATGTATAACAATATAAACCCGGCATTTTAGTCTCAAATTGAAAACCATTTTCAATAACCAGTCGGGCAATTCAACAATATTCCCAACAAATGATCAAATGCTCGTCGGAAACATTAGTAGATGGCCGCACCCCCGATGCCGTCGACAAAGTGCACTTAGGCGGAACACCGCAGCCGCGGGCACCCGAACGGATGCTTTTGGCAACGGGGTTCTCCTACAGTCATTTGGTCGGGGCGATGGGGTATGACTATCTAGTAGTGTTACGCGGCGAGTGTTCGCTTACTATACGAGATTGCGATGGAGTTTTGATCCGAATCGAAACTCCGTGGCAATCTATCGAATGAGAATAAATTACTAGATTTACAATATACTAACTAGTTTTCAAAAAACTAATTATTGTGGATTCCAAATATTGTATCACAAATCATTATCTACTAGACGATGTTAAACATTTCGATCAAATTATCAAACACCCAGAAAACCCAGAGACCTCGACAGCTTAAGTCTCATTAAAAATACCCAGAAGATGCAAAATGAAAAAATGGTGCAGCACAAGAAATTAGAACCAACAACTCAATGAAAGTGCGGTGGAACCGCGGCCAAACAGGGGTTTGGGCCGCGGTTCCGCGGCGGTTCTATGAAGTTGTGGCCTCGTTTTTCTTGAGGCTCCATTAAAAACCTTGCATGATTTTCTGAATATTTTTAATCTAAAAAATTCCAACTTTTGAAATTTTTTCCAGAAACTAGGGAAATATGGGTTTCGAAAAGTCGATCGAACACTTTAACGTCGTTTAGGCCACTCCTAATACTCTAGCTTGGCTCTGATACCATGAAAGTATGCCTTAACACCACTACTAGGTTTTTAGAAATATCGAGTATACAATTTTAAAAAATCTAGTGTGCTAATGCATGCCATCCTAGAATCGAACTAGAGAATTAGGGTTTTTAAACTAGTAAACAAGTTTTACACTAAGTGAATAAGGAATACAACCTTTGTAGACCGGCCAATCACTTTTAAAGCTCAAAGTAGTAGTCCCTTAGCTCCAAGTAGTGGTCCTCCGAACTCTTCTTAGGCTCCACTAGGCGGAAGGAACAAGCTTGCTTAAGGATCTTCGAGGCCGAAGATGATCCACCTTAAGAAATCTCTAACTCAAGCTATCTCTTCACTAACTAAGGAATTAGTGAAGTAAACAACCTATACTAAAGGGCTAGTTTGGTATAGATTGATGAAGTAGGAATTTTGCTCACTTTAGAATTTTATTTCTCTTTTTCTTTTTCAACTCATGAAAAGCTAGAGAGCAAAAATGAGATGAAGAAGATGAACTTATGAACAATCATGGTGGTTAACCATGGCTAAAGATAATGGTTGGGTTAATAAATATCTAAAGAACTGGAGTCGTGCGTCATTTGTCCCGGAGAAGAGTGCTGCGAAGGCATCCCATGCCTCTTTTGGCGTCTCTACATCTATGATGCGCTCAAAGAGATCTTCTTTAACTGATGTCTTGAGCACAAACATTGCTTTACCTGCCTTTATCTTCCACTTTTTCAATTCCTCACCTGCCTCCTGAGGAGCTACAATCTCGCTTCCTCCAACGATCTCCCAGAGATCCCGTCTTTACAAATAGGACTCGATGCAGGTCTTCCAATAACTGTAGTTGTGCTCGTTCAACTTCTTCATTACTTTGGCCACTGATTCTCCATCATGACGTGGTACATCTTTTCAAGCCTGTCCACGTAAGCCTAGTCCTAAACTACCTAGCTTCACAGTCCCGGACAGTGCACGAACTTAGGCTGCCACGAACAATTTTGCTAAAGCACCAATACGCAATGAGCCGATCCCAGACCGTCCGCTCGTCACGCCCCGCTTCCCAATATACGGAAATATGGGGAGCGACTAGGACATCCATGCTCTTACGGTAAAAAAAAATCCCGCCATAGTCACACTTCAGCGTCTAGCGTTATATAGCGAGCAGTATATCAAGTACAAAGAAATAACGGTTACTAATTATTACATTTAACAAAACAAGAGTTCATAACGAATACAAAGTTTTCAATAACCAAAGAAAAAATAAACTAACGAGAGGACAACACAGAGTTCTAATACTGAAAGTAAAAGCTAACAATAAAAGGAAGTAGATGGCACCGATCTAAATCTCCGCGAGCTCTTCATAGTAAGTCCGGTCATGTTCTGAGCATGCATATTTAGGTCGTCAGAGTGACACATAATAATGATATAAATAGTATATAACATGATTGCAGGGATAAAAGCATGAACTATGATCGATAAAGCAGTAATAAAATAACATGAAACAACCTGAACATGTGAGCAGTATAGCATGTGAATCATGGCAAAAGTGTACATAATATTCATGTCGCTAAACCTAATAAAGTTTGTCATTTGAAATCGAATGGTGCAAAAGAGTCCCCGTGTTTAACAAAGGTCTTGTGCATGTCCGGGACTACGGTCCACTGTGCCCGAAACATAACCCTGTCGGCCGTGTTGCCTAATCAGTATGTCATTATCACTAATATCGTATGATCATTCTTTAAAACACTGGTCTTGTTAAATCTAAGTTCAATTCCACTTTCGATTTCCCTATTTTCCCCGTTTTAAGCTATGTTATCATCATTGAAACCTAATCACTTGTATGCATGTGAAACGCTAAGTGACAATATTAACAATCATGATCTCAATCTTGAACGTGACAGGTAGCATGAATGTCGATGGTACATTCCAAATTCATGTTAACGGATTTTCAATAGCATTCAATATAAACAGTAGGGCGTACAAGTAATGAAATCTTGAAATCAAGCAATCATAAAGGCATGAGTAATCAAGCGAGCAATATTAAATAAACATGTGCAAGGTAAGATAAACATGTGCAACGTAAAAGGAGGATATACATGTAGTGAGCAAGTAGTATGCACGTGTTACAAAAGTGGACACGACATACAATCCATTAAGCGTAGGGCCCCGTTCGGATCACAGACCCAAACAACAGCGAAAGTTACTGGTTCCAGGTTAGGATTTTGCCAGTTTATTCTAATACCATTTCAAGAAAAATACGGTATTTGGTACGGTTTGCGAGTTGTTTTGAGGCTCTCAAACAGCGGGTATTAGACACATGTATCAAGGAGTTGTTCGCCGCAGTTTGTCAGCGGTTCCGAGTTTAAAAGTTTGGTTTGGAAATTTCATCAAGCATGTTACGTGCGTGTTCATTTCAATTAAGAATTTAGGTTTCGGTTGATCAAACGAAGCGAGATTTGATCCCTACAAGTTTCATATGATTCCTAATTTAGCTTTTGACCTAATTACCAACGACTAGGCACAATCCAGTAGAAAAATTACGGTTTGTAGTTTAGAACTCATTTATAATGTCAATAAAACCAAAATAATCCTATATATATATATATATAGTATGATGAGGAAGTGGAGGTCACTTGACTGGATGACTCGATTGTAGAATTACGAGAGGTGAGAAAATAGCGTTCATGGCGACGGTGGCTCGAGTGGGCTCGGTCTTGGACTTGGGTCGTAGTTGTCGAAACGAGGCGACGGCGATGATGAAGACGACTCGGTTTGAGTGGGTTCGAATGCTTGCAAAGGGATCGGCTAGGAGGTGAGGATGGAGATGGATGCTCGGAGTTTTGGGGGCGCACGGTTGCAAAGAGAACGAGAAAGAGTGTGTGGTTGTGTATGCGTAGGAGAAAGGGAAACATAAGGTTAAATGAGAGAGAGAGAGAGTTAAGTAGAGAGAGTTAATAGGGTTTTAATGTGGTATTATGCGAGAATTCAATGATGATTTTCCATTGAGATTTTGATAGAAGAGAAAAGAACGTGGGGAATATGGAGCCCGGTCAGTTACACGAGGGAAAAGATCTCGTGAGATCTCAGGGACGCGATAATTTTAAGTTGAGCCGGCTAAAAAGAATAGTGAGTCGTCTCAACGAGATAGAGAAATAACACACATTTCCAGGTACCCTATAAGCCGTTTCAAAGAGAGTTTGAGCTAGCTCAAATTTATCGTAAGCCGTCTTAAGCGAACAGAGAAGAATTATCTATTCTAGAGGATTCATGAGCCATCTCATACATTTGTGAGCCGTCTCATACAACCAGAAAGGAATTTGTTATTCTGAATGATTTCTAAGCCGGCTCAAGTTGGTTTTCAAGCTGATAAGATAAGATATCTGATGTGCTATCCGACATAATAACTGATATGTTACATGAACATAGGATCAAGGAATACATTCAATGATTATTTTCTTGGGATCTCTGGATACTAGGGGTTACAGCTCTGATACCAATTGTAAAGTATCGCAGCTCTGATACCACTTATAGAGAATGTGCAAGTGGAATAAAGACAACACTTAATTAACAAACTTTTATTATTACAAAAAAACACTCACACAACTCTTTATAACTCTCACAAGCACACTCTACCTCTCTTAGCATAGCACTTGTATGGTTCTCACTTGCTTTCTTGTTTGCTTGGTTTCTACAAGAGAGGCTTAGCCTCTATTTATAGGTAACCTAGAAAAACTCTAGATCTTTATATCTAGAAGTTTCCATGAACTAGAAACTTCGTAACTTTATCTTTTCTATAATATCATGCTTAATCTAGAAGCTATGAAGCTTCTAGATATTCCTCTCATATTTCTAAATGGCACACAAGATTTATGAAGTGATTTCAAGAAACTTCTAGAGAATTTGGAAGTTATTGTTGATCTCCAACATAGTTGAGCAGCTAATCTGATGCTAAAATATAATTAATCGAATGTGTTTCTAAGATCAAATCAAACCACTTTATATTGGATGGCCTCTGTAATTCAATCTTCTTTTTCTTCTTCAGTTCTTCTTCCTTTTTCTCTTTCCCCCCTTCCCCCGATTAGGCTGTAACCTGATTCAAGAAGGGTTTGAACCCTAGACGTCATTTTTAACTCCAATAAGGCTTTACCACTAGCCTATAATGGCACTCGCTAATTGAATCTTCTAATTCATGTATCTTAACCCTGTTTTTGCCAAAAGTTTTCAGGAATAAGAGTGAAACTTTTCTTACAAGCATGTAAAAAATATTCCTATATTTTCTTTTCAATTTAGAATTATGCATTGTGTTTGGACTCATTGTGACGGGAAATGATTCCATATATAATAAATGCATGAGGATGTTTTTGACAACTAAAGAAATTGTTGATATAAATAAAGTGTCTATAGGTCGATAGTAATGGAGCTTTTGCAATATATATTTAATCACTAACATGATTCTATTGTTTTCCTCCTTGATCTCTAGGGAGAAGTCTAAATGAAAGAACAATTAAGCTACCACCGTTGCTATCGCTGCAAGGAGGCCGAAGTTTGAAATTGAAGTCCGATAGCCAATTAACTCTACCGGCTGTGATGACCCCTGAGCGATGCAGGATATCCGGGCATAAATCAGATTCAGAGTTATCGTAGGCATCAAACTCAATTTCTTGATCACATAGCTAGGAATTCAGTTTTAGAATTGATGATGCTCGATATCGGTGATCTCCTAGATCGTGACACGTAGCAGATGACGTGTCTCGAAGCTAGCAAGAAAGGACCAGGAACAATACGTCGGTAAAAGACCCCGGGTCTGCGACCCATGGACGTAGCCGACCTTCTGCGACCGTCCACACCACTCCTATGCCCGCCTTACAAACAACCGTTGGCTCTCCTCCGAGCCTCCTGCACAATTGGCCTCCTCGGCCCTCTCAGCTCGTCTCCGGGCTACCGAACCAAGATACCTCGGCCTCTCGCTCATTCTCGCGCCTCCCGCCGAGCTCATATTCCTCGGTCCCATCGACCGACTAGCAGCACCAGTCGCAGGTGCTTCCGCCACGGCTCCGCGAATCTCGCCATGCGCGAGATATCCGCCACCCACGATCCCGCGTTCCACGCCATCACGATCCCCCATTAACGAGCCTGCCTCGTCATTAATGCAGGATCCCGTCTATCACGCGGGCGTGATCCCGGAGGCGTAACGGCCTGCGTGATTCTCGCGTCTGCCTGCCCATTGCTGCCGCTATATAAACCCCTCTTTCAGATGGTTCAAGTAAGTCATTCTTTCCTCACTAGGCCGTTACTCTGCTCAAATACCCGGTCTAACTTGATCGTCGGAGGGTCCTCGGTGGTACAACCATCCTGGGACTTCCTTGCATGTAGCTCAACCTCAACCACCTCAAACCCATTGAGATCCACACGCTTCAGGAGTCAACCTCCAACTCAATCTCAGCCGTCCATCGTCGCTCGCAGCAGATCTACGGAAGGTAACATCTTGACGTGATCCGACATCTGTCATCCGGCGCCGTCTGTGGGAAATCCTTGATTCCACTCAACAAAGTTCATCTTCCGATCTCAACTCAATGGCGAGCGATCACCGCGACGATTCAAGCACTAGCCGCTGCCTCCCTCACAACAGAGGCACGGACGAATCTCCTCCCCCGAACTCCATCAACGCCCTAGCCGCCCGGATAGATCGACTCGCGTCTGTCGTGGATGCGCTCGTCCGTGTCCAAACGGCAGGGTAAGCTCCCCAGGTCGCCGCTCCCCACCTCAGGACCGGGACCCTTACAGAGGGAGAGAAGACTCTGCTCGCGTCGGCACTGCCGACTACCGCCTTGCTGCCTCCCACGGCCGCAGATCTCTCGGGCCAACATATTCTATGACCCGCCGGGCACCCCACAGTTCAACACCGAGGTCCGTCGCCAGAGTGCCTCGCCCCGAACCCCTTCACGCCCCTGTCCCTCCCGAGGAGATGTCGGTCAACTCGCCTGCTCCCAGGCATGACCAACACCCCCTCCCTCGACAGGGTCACGCGGACGGGACTCATCACGGCAGCTCGAAGACTACCTCGCCACGGGACCTAAGGAACCTCATCGAAAGGAACTGGGGCCACGGCCAGACACAGGCCTCCAACAACAGAGGCCACAGTTCAGAATGTGCCGAATCATCGGAATACCACGGCCGACTCGATGCCCTCGAAAAGAAGATTGAAGGTATGCATCAGGAAGGTCGTCATTTGAGCGACGGGGCTAAGTACGCCACCGACTAGCTCACAAAACCCTTCACCGAGGAGCTACTCGCCGTCCACGTCTCCTTCCGGAACAAGCCCCTGAAGGTCTCTCTCTTCGACGGTAAGTCTGACCCGAAGGACCATTTGGACTCATTCACCGCAGGAATGAGCTTCCAAGACAACTCTGACGTCGCCCAATGCCGAGTCTTCCCGGCCACTCTCATCCACTCCAGACGAGACCGGTTCCAAGGACTCGCGCCTCGCTCGATCTCAACCTTCGACGAGCTGGCCACCCAATTCCTCGGCCACTTCGTCGGGAACAGACGGCAGAAACGGACCGTCGACCATCTCTTCACAATCAAGAGCAGAGACAAAGAGACCTTCAAAGGGTACGTCACCCGCTTCTACAACGCCCTTCTCGAGGTCCCAGAACATCGGGACAAGATGGTCATTACAGCACTTAGGTCTGGTCTTAGGCACAAGGAGTGGTTACGCTCCTTTGCATTAGCGCAACCTAAGACCATGGTTGAGGTAAAGGCATGGACCGAGCGTGAGATCCAGCTCGAGTCCGAGGTGAACGCAAATCTCCCTCGGGCAGAGCAAAATGAACAAAATAAAAAGGCGAGGGAAGAGAAAAAGAGGCTTGAGCGGCCAAAGCCCTAGTCCCCGAAGTTTCAGGAGTACACCCCGCTCAACATCTCTCAGACAGAACTGCTAGAGGAGGCTAAAGGCGAGGGGTTCTTCAAGCTCCCCCCGGTCTCGCGCATGGCGGAAAAGCGCACCCGGGGCCCCTACTGCGGTTTCCACAGGTTGCAAGGCCACTCCACAGAGAGCTATAAGCAGCTCCGAGACTACATCAAAAAGCTCATCCGTTCGGGACACCCGGCAGCGTACTTGCGGGACAAGCGCCAAGCTGACCGCGAGCAGGAGCTGCGTCCCCCTCCCGGCGAGTTGACAATCCGCTAAATCATGGTCATGTCGGCGGAGGGTACGTTGGGTACCTACGAGGCTCAGCACCCCACGCCGGTCGTGGAGGCCAACAGACATCCGAGGAGATCCAACTGTACCAATAAAAAGAACATCTACTAGCGTGTACTTCTTTTACTAAGGCAATGTAAACTTTTCTCAAGATCTTTTTGTTTATATAATAAGAAGAGATCAATAAAACAATGCAAAAAGAAAAGTTTTGTTTATTCAAAAGGGTACTATAGGCTCCTCAGCAGTACATCGAAAAAGAAAAATTACAGTAGCGAGAGAAGGGAGTGCAGAGAACATTGCTCGTGGTACTTCGAGGATATTTCCGCCAGCCGAGCCCTCGCGGCCTCAGACCTCTGCCCCTGATGCCGCCCGCAAACGTCGGCATCGTGCCTCAATTGGTAGCACTTAAGGATGAGCGCTACCGAGCGATCCCGCCGACCCGCGGAGATCAGGCCTAAGTGCCGCAAAGACATTAGCTTACCAACTGCCTCATCCTTTAGCTGTTCGGATAAGGGGTTGTAGAGTGATTGATCTTAAATTCCGTATCGTGTTTGGAAATTGTAAAATATATCACAACCAAAGAAATTTATAAAAACCGCAATCAATATTCGGTGTCTTTTTGTAGGTTCGAAATGAGTATGGATCGTCCGCAGGGAAAGTGTGATTCGCTCGTGTTTGTTTTAGTTGAGTCGAAAATTAAAGAAAAGAAAAGAAATTTTGATTCAAGATTTATGAATTTTAATTGCAAGAATTAAGAGAAAATAAAGATCTAATATCAAGAATACTAAAAATCAAGAATCAAGAATCATCCAATTTGAATTAGTTATCAAGATTTGTAATAAGGCTCGTAGGAATCGATCGAATCTATAGACGTGATGAAAACTAGAGATTACGTTTTCTTATCCATTAATGATTTGATACTAGATCGATGACGATCGATCGAGGTTTAAGTATCTCTTGAAGGAACTAGGGTTTCTTCATCTCATCCTTTGTCCTTTCGATGAATCTCATTCAAAAGCTAGCCTCTAGTAAATTGAATTACCGATCATTGATCTCTAGTTACGAGCGAAAATAATCAAGAAAGCATCTCGCTCGAAACTAGATTGTCGATGATTCAATTTATAAGAGTTTACAAAACTTATAGGAATTAAGAATCGTTTCAAGATCTAATCATCATCATCTATTGATTCTCTCGACTCCTCTACGAGCGGAGTTTTCACTCAAATATCATGACAAAGAACACAATCAAGAATTGAGAACTCATCACAATGCTCAAATGTAAAGATAAGCAAGATAAAGAAATTTCACCTTTTATTATTCAACAATTCCGTTACAATTCGCTCAAGAACTACAAGAGGAAAGAACTCGATCGTCGAATTAGCTTCGCATCGTCTTCGTGAGTCGCGGATCGTCTTGGATCACTTGCTCAGATGAGGATCGGCGTCGCTTCTTTAAGGTTGAAGGCTTCTTGCTTGATTTGTACTCGGAGATCTTGAATTTGGCTTTGGTGGTTGGATTAGGGTTAGGGTTTGAATGCACAAGTTGTGTCACTCAACTTGTGGGTGTTTGGCTCAATTTTCAACAATCTTGAAAGTGAAGCTTTAGGGTCCTTTTTATAGCCTTGATTAGGATTAGCTTCCCTTAGAAGCTAGGTTAGGGTTAGCTTCACTTGCAAGTTTGGTAGTTAGATAGAAGCTTCTAGGTTTAGTTAGTTAGCTAGCTTCCTTTAGAAGCTTGGAGGTTAGGGAGAAGCTTCTGGAGTTCTCTGGAGTTTGCAGTAGCTTAAATGAGTTTAGCCAGTAAAATGTGAAGCCTGACAAGATGAACTGCTGATGACGTGGCAAGGTGGCCGCGGATCCGCCGCAGGAGGGCCCTTCTGGCCGCGGATCCACGGCCCATTAGTGGCATCTGTGCATGCAACTTGCTGTGCTGATTTGTGTTGGCCTCATGGTTTGTTTCTGATGTGTGGAATCTCATAAATCTTTCTATATCACTGCCAGATCACAAGTCTTGGACTTGGCGTATTTTTATCAGCACTTTTGACAGTTTCGGCTCTTTTTCTGGAATTTCCTGCACAGATTCTCGAGACAAGTGTTATGCTATACAAAAGATGATGTATGCAATGATAAACACTCAATTTCCCTCAAAATGCCGGTTTTAAGGTATAACACAAGTTATTTGGTATTTTACGGATGTTTTGCTAATATGTGCTATACTCAACCTGAATACCTTTAGATGAGTGCAAATGGTAGGGAAATTGACGTGTTAAAAATGTAATATTTTCGACTGATCAAATTCCCCCAAACTTATTTTTGGTCGTCTCGAGCAAACTGTTTTATTAAAAAGAGAAGGAGAAAATAAAGAAAGAGAAAAACTAACTAGCACACTTTCGTAGGCAACACGATTGCACTGAGCACGTGCAACAAGCCTTTAAACCTCTAGATGTCCCTAGTAGGAGGAGTGTTGTCTCCTGAGGGTTTTCAGCAGATTGCACCCACAAAATCCAATAATAAAAGGAAGACCGTGAATATTACATATAAAGATAAGAATTGTAAAAGAAAGACTTTGAAAATTAGGGTTTCCAACTAATACTAGCTTTTCGGTTATCATGAGCCCTATCTTAGTAGTCATGAAAAAATATTAGAAATCACGTCATCCCTCGATAAAACATCGTCTTTATTCTTCATTCCTATATTTCTTCCAAATATCGATCATATAGCCCTACATGTGTGTAATAGACATCCCTACATCCGGAGAATTCAATTCAAGCTATCATACTCTTGTTCATCTGCCTCAGTACTTTTTAATTAATGAATATTTAAATGAATTTGCTCACACATTTTCATGCGACCGTTAATACTTCTTGAGGTACTAATCGACCGATTACTCATGTGCTTGCTTATACGATGTATTTTCCTCGTCTTGCACCACCTAAGGCTTAGCAGTGACTCCCAGACCAGTTGGTCTAAGGCACTAAGTGATGAGGCACCCTCGCTATATTTTTTTATTGCTGCCTTGGCGATAACAAAACCAGTGTTCATTTATCTTCACCATTTTATATTTTTTTATTCACTTTTTTATTTCCTTCATACTTTGGCTTTTAGACAAGAGCATTTCAAGGTATTCTCTACTATCCCGAGCATCAAGACGTGTCTAAGTGCGAATAGTAGGGTATCAACGTTCAAATATTTGGCTTTCAGAATAGAAACTATTTTTTAGACTTATTTTTATTCTCAGATTAGTGACTTCTTTCATCTTACTAACCCTTGGGACAGCGGCTCATAACTACTTATTACTAGTTTCATTTAAGAAAACTTCTGACTTTCTAGGTTTTCTTAAATTTTTCCAATCTTTTGGATGTAATTTTTCACTATCTAATCTTTTATTATCTTATTTATGTACAAAAATATTTTTATTTTTTATTTTTTTTGAAATTTTTTAAATTTTTATAAGTTTTAAATGTTTTGTGCTTATGCAAAGTATGATGCAAATGATGCGAAAATAAGCACAAACCTCCCCCAAACTTGTTTTCAACAGCGTCCTCACTATTGCCATCTGCTAAAGCTCCAAAACTTGTAAGTCTGGGAGGACATTTATTAACGGGGGCAAAATATATTAAAGTGAAAATCCTCCCCCAAACTTATTTTTGGCTTATCATTTTGAGTAAACATTTTATTTTCAAGAGCCAGATTATACCCCCCCCCCAAACTTGAGTTAAACCATGTTAAGCTTTGAAAATCACAAGAGGGGGTCAAGATTACTAGTCGATGCCAAGCTTTGCAAAGACCGAACGTCAACACCAAACATTTGAAAATTTTATCAATGTAGTGAATCAGTTGGTGGAAGAAGAGAACCAAGAAGAAGTGGGGAAAAGATAAGTGGTGTGATAGAATGTGTTTGCGTCTGTTTTGGAGAGATGGCTCAATACTTGTGATGGATTGCTCGCATTCTTTTTACAGTCCAGAAGAAGCAGTGGAGGTTCAATTTCATTGTTTGGGAGATGATTCATCTCAACACCCGTGTTTTCCAAAAATGTAAGTTCATCAGCGAAGATTTCCTCAAAAGTCTCATCAATACCCCGCAGAATAATGTCATCACAAAGCACGGAGTGATCTTCAGACTCCAAAAACGGTTCATAATCAGTGTTAGATATTGACCCGGACAACTCGGTGGAAGAGTTCGTATGTGTATGATACATAGTTGGGTCAAACAACAACATATGAAAAGAGTCAAGATCAGTATCATGAGGCTGATCAAATTCGCTGCTGTCGACATCCATTAATTCGACAGAACATGCATAAGCAGTAGATTCAGAGGGTATACTTCCCAACTTGTAAATGTTCAGCTCAATTGACCTATTCCCGAAGGATAGGGTCATAGAGCCATTACGACAGTTGATTATAGCATTGGAAGTGGCCAAAAAGGGTCGACCGAGAATCACCGGAATTTGATTCCGTGGGTTCGCTACAGGTTGTGTATCAAGTACAATAAAGTCCACAGGGAATAAAAATTCCCCGACTTTTATCAACACATCCTCCAGTTCACCCCTAAGTTTGGTGCTTGATCGGTCAGCCATCTGGAGAGTGCAATGAGCTGGTTTCAACTCTCCGATCCCTAACTGCTCATAGACTGAGAAAGGAAGCAGGTTAACACATGCGCCAAGGTCTAGTAGAGCACGGTTAATGTGTTTATCCCCAATAGAAATAGAAATAGTAGGATATCCAGGATCCTTACGTTTTCTAGGCAATTGTTGGGGAAAAGCCGTGTCTACAGTTTTTGACATGAACACCTTCTTGGGCACTTGAGTCTTCCTCTTTCTAGTGCACAAGCCTTTAAGAATTTTCGCATATGCGGGGAATTGTTGGATAGCATCTAGAAGAGGGATGTTAATGTTAACATGTTTAAAGATTTCAGTGATCTTCTCCATTTGTGGACTCAATGTGTTTCCCCTTAACCGATTCAGGTAAGGAGCTTGAGCAATAAGGTCGGGGTCCAACATTGGAGAAGATCGTGTGGGTAAGAATGATCCAAGAATAGGAGTGGGGATCGTCTTGGGTAGAGTGGAAGAAGTGTGCTGAGGTGTCGAGCCTTGGGGAAAACGGAGAATAGGCTCGGAAGAAGGTGGTGGGGTAGACGAACTGGGGTTAGAATTAGAAGTGGAAGTGGAAGGAAAGGTCTCAGCCGGGGTATTATTGTTCAATTCATCATTATCAATTTCTTCCCCAACGTGATTGTCAAGCACTTTTCCAGATCTCAACGTGGTGATAGCATTCATATGATGTGAATAGCCAGGATTGGGTAAAGGTTGAGCTGGAAGTTTCCCTTTCTCTCTAGCACTCATTTCGGCTTTTAATTGTGCAATTTCTGCTTCCATCGATTTTATAGTCTCGTTTTGGAACGCAGAGTTTTTCTTTATGTCATCGACGGAAGTCTTTATTTCAGCCGAAACTTGCATGAGATTTGTCAGAAGCAAGTTCATGAATGAAGAGGATTCATCAGTACCGGTCAACTGCAAAGGATTATTAGGTGCATGTGTGTTGACCGGATTTTGAAAGTTTTGTAATTGGTAGGGGGTGCTAACTCAATTGAAGTGGTTGCTGTTGTGGTGGAGGAGCCCTTTGAAAGTTGTTTTGGTTTGGAACCGTGTTTTGAGTTTGTGATTGGTTCCAAGCAAAATTAGGGTGATTCCTCTAACCCTGATTATAAGTGGAAGAAAATGGATCGTTTCTAGGTCTTTGTTAGAAAGCAGAATTGATATGCTCTTGACCTTGAAACGGAGAATTCAATGGACATTCTTCCGTGAGATGAGATGGATCAGAACAGCATCCACATACAGTTTTGGAGAGTGACATTTGATTTAGGGCGGCTGCTAAAAATTTATTTTCCATAGTTTCGAGTTTCTTTTGCATTGCTGACATTTCAGCTCTAACCTATGGAAACATCAGATTGGATATTGCCACCCCTATACGATGATTGGTTTACACCCTCCAACTGCAAGGATTTTTCAGCGAAATCTTTTAAAAATTTCCAAGGTTCACCGTCATCTTTAGTCATGAAAATGCCTTGACACATGGATTCAAGGGTCTGTTTTGTGGTAGGATTAATACCCTCATATATGATTCTGCACAGATCCCATCTAGGGATTCCGTGATATGGACATTGAGCTAACAGATCCTTGAAGCTTTCAAAACACTTCGAGAATGTTTCATTTGGAAGCTGGGTAAATTGATTTATTTCGCTACGGACTCGAGCTGTTTTATGATTCGGGTAGAATTTCTTAAGGAATGCTTTTACGAATTCTCCCCAATTCGAAATGGAATGTGCGGTTGTGTTGTATAGCCACTTTTCGGTTATATCGCACAAAGTAAATGGGAGAAGACGAAGACGCATAGCATCCACAGAAAGCTGTGAAGTACCCATCATTGCGCATACATTTTCAAATTTTGTAATAAAGACGTATGCGTCTTCAGACTCGAGACCGTGATATTTTGGTAGAAGATTGATGTACTGGGGTTTTATTTCAAAATTGTCCCCATTGGCTGGTGGAATGGTGAGACAGGTCGAAAGAGGATCTCGCATAGGATAGCATCTCTGTTGGAGAGAGATGCGGGGTGGATTCTGCGCACCTGCGGACGGTGGCAGATTAGTGGTAAAAAAGTTCGATGGAGAACCGTCCATCGAAGTGGGTGTGGTGGTAGGTAAAGAAAAAGTAGACGTAGAAATACCGACTTCGGAGTCGATCGGGGGAACGCGGACAAGTCGGGCACTAGAATCCCGTGTCCAGCCGAGCATGCACTAAATGGTATAGCACAAGTGGCAGCGTTAAGATAATTAGGGGAAAGATGAAGTGGTGTTTGTTTTGAAAAAGATACGGATTTTTGAAAAAAATGCAAATCACAACAATGCACAAGCAACCCTAAAATCTAGTGGTCACCTAGGTCAAGTCTCTAGACCGCTCCTAACTGCCAGAAGACAAGCCACAAGATCAATCCTCTACTGCCTCTTTGCCTCTCCTGTGGCCAGGTAAGTGCCAGGTTCTCCACTACGTAAGTAGTGGGCCTAATTAAGTAACCACCTGCCTTAGACACACTTATCTTAGACACCACAAAAAAAACGCGGATAAGCAATAGATTACCCACGACCTCCTTCTGTCCTAAGTGAGCGCGACGGTCCTTAGAGTCATGTCTAGATATTTTTTAGTTAATGAGGGTAATGCGGATGCAGTTTTGTGATTTTCGGGGCTTAGGACGGGTAATGAAATCCCGACCTAATCTGACTTTTGGTCGTGCCCCTTAATTTCCGTATTAAAAATGCAAACAACCAAGATCAAACACGCACAATTTTTGCTTTTTGCGGCGCTGCGAATTTTTGCAAAGAATCCTGCAGAAATTGGTTAATGGAGCAGATCTAGGAGGAGATAAGAAAGTAAGATTTCACCTGAAAAATTTGGTACAGCGAAGCCTCGATGAGGCCGTGGAACCGCCGCGAGATGGTGCTCTGGCCGCGGAAACGCGGTGTGGTGATCAGATCGCTGCACAGAAACTTTTCCAGAGACTCCCGTTCACTCGATGAACTCCCTGGAATGTTCAGAATGTTTTTCCTATCGATCCATAGATTCCATATTTCCTCGCAACAAATTACAACGAATCGTTTAGTGTTTGCACGAATTTTGATCTAAAAATTCTGATGGAATAAATTTTTCAACTCAAATTTCAAAAACGAACAAATTAGCACACGATCCCCGGCAACAGCGCCATTTGATTGATCTTAAATTCCGTGTCGTGTTTGGAAATTGTAAAATATATCACAACCAAAGAAATTTATAAAAACCGCAATCAATATTCGGTGTCTTTTTGTAGGTTCGAAATGAGTACGGATCGTCCGCAGGGAAAGTGTGATTCGCTCGTGTTTGTTTTAGTTGAGTCAAAAATTAAAGAAAAGAAAAGAAAATTTGATTCAAGATTTATGAATTTTAATTGCAAGAATTAAGAGAAAATAAAGATCTAATATCAAGAATACTAAAAATCAAGAATCAAGAATCATCCAGTTTGAATTAGTTATCAAGATTTGTAATGAGGCTCGTAGGAATCGATCGGATCTATAGACGTGATAAAAACTAGAGATTACGTTTTCTTATCCATTAATGATTTGATACTAGATCGATGACGATCGATCGAGGTTTAAGGATCTCTTGAAGGAACTAGGGTTTCTTCATCTCATTCTTTGTCCTTTCGATGAATCTCATTCAAAAGCTAGCCTCTAGTAAATTGAATTACCGATCATTGATCTCTAGTTACGAGCGAAAATAATCAAGAAAGCATCTCGCTCGAAACTAGATTGTCGATGATTCAATTTACAAGAGTTTACAAAACTTATAGGAATTAAGAATCGTTTCAAGATCTAATCATCATCATCATCTATTGATTCTCTCGACTCCTCTACGAGCGGAGTTTTCACTCAAATATCATGACAAAGAACACAATCAAGAATTGAGAACTCATCACAATGCTCAAATGTAAAGATAAGCAAGATAAAGAAATTTCACATTTTATTATTCAACAATTCCGTTACAATTCGCTCAAGAACTACAAGAGAAAAGAACTCGATCGTCGAATTAGCTTCGCATCATCTTCGTGAGTCGCGGATCGTCTTGGATCACTTGCTCGGATGAGGATCGACATCGCTTCTTACTTGATTTGTACTCGGAGATCTTGAATTTGGCTTTGGTGATTGGATTAGGGTTAGGGTTTGAATGCACAAGTTGTGTCACTCAACTTGTGGGTGTTTGGCTCAATTTTCAACAACCTTGAAAGTGAAGCTTTAGGGTCCTTTTTATAGCCTTGATTAGGATTAGCTTCCCTTAGAAGCTAGGTTAGGGTTAGCTTCACTTGCAAGCTTGGTAGTTAGGTAGAAGCTTCTAGGTTTTGTTAGTTAGCTAGCTTCCTTTAGAAGCTTGGAGGTTAGGGAGAAACTTCTGGAGTTCTCTGGAGTTTGCAGTAGCTTAAATGAGTTTAGCCAGTGAAATGTGAAGCCTGAAAAGATGAACTGTTGATGACGTGGCAAGGTGGCCGCGGATCCGCCGCGGGAGGGCCCTTCTGGCCGCGGATCCACGGCCCATTAGTGGCATCTGTGCATGCAACTTGCTGTGCTGATTTGTGTTGGCCTCATGGTATGTTTCTATTGTGTGGAATCTCATAAATCTTTCTATATCACTGCCAGATCACAAGTCTTGGACTTGGCGTATTTTTATCAGCACTTTTGACAGTTTCGGCTCTTTTCCTGGAATTTCCTGCACAGATTCTCGAGACAAGTGTTGTGCTATACAAAAGATGATGTATGCAATGATAAACACTCAATTTCCCTCAAAATGCCGGTTTTAAGGTATAACACAAGTTATTTGGTATTTTACGGATGTTTTGCTAATATGTGCTATACTCAACCTGAATACCTTTAGATGAGTGCAAATTGTCGGGACCCGGTTCTTGTTCACGGAGCAAAGTGCCACACGGAACAAAGTTCCACGCCAAGTGTCGTGTTAAGTGGGCGGGGGCCACCTCTTGAATCTGTGGGGGACACCTCTTGAGTTCGTAGGACCCACTGTAGAACAATGGGGACTTTTCGGAATACATTCCGAAAGATGGCAGATCTGTACTATAAATGGAATGACACCACTCTTCAATACAGAGACGCCTTTTAAGTGAATCGGCACTACAGGAGCTTGAGAACTCCGTAGTTAAGCGTGCTCGATCCAGGGAAGTTCTGGGATGGGTGACCTCCTGGGAAGTGGCCCCTGGTCGGGTCCGATTCGCCCCGGAGGACAAAACCGTGCGGCTTCGGCCAGAGCGGACAATACTCTCTGTACTGGGGGTGGGGCGTGACAGAATGGTATCAGAGCTGATCCCTCAATAGTAGGTCTGTGGTTTGAGGACGAACCATTGTTCAAAGGTGGGGAGAATGTCGGGACCCAGTTCTTGTTCACGGAGCAAAGTGCCACACGGAACAAAGTGCTACGCCAAGTGTCGTGTTAAGTGGGCGGGGGCCGCCTCTTGAATCCGTGGGGGCCACCTCTTGAGTTCGTAGGACCCACTGTAGAACAATGGGGACTTTTCGGAATACATTCCGAAAGATGGCAGATCTGTACTATAAATGGAATGACACCACTCTTCAATACAGAGGCGCCTTTTAAGTGAATCGGCACTACAGGAGCTTGAGAACTCCGTAGTTAAGCGTGCTCGATCCAGGGAAGTTCTGGGATGGGTGACCTCCTGGGAAATGGCCCCTGGTCGGGTCCGGTTCGCCCCGAAGGACAAAACCGTGCGGCTTCGGCCAGAGCGGACAATACTCTCTATACTGGGGGTGGGGCGTGACACAAATGGTAGGGAAATTGACGTGTTAAAAATGCAATATTTTCGACTGATCATAGAGCCCCGGCGATGCCCTCCAAATGGAGTACATCAACAGCTGGAGCAGGGGGGAGCGCCGGGGAAGCAGTCGGACGAAATGATCCTCAATGCGGTCTATCACTAACTGCACCATGTCCTCGGTGCAATGCTGATCGTAGAGGTACACGTCCTCGAAGTTTACGATGCCGGGGATGGTAAAAAGGAAGTCCTTCATCCTTACATTTTGGATGTGAAGGAAGGAGTGATCAACGCTCCCTCCGTTTTGTAGCCCACAACGCCCCAGGAGTCCAACAGTCGCTCGTTTCACCCACAACTATATCGCCACACGGTAGGCATCGAGCCTTTCTCGGCGAAATCGAAATGACGCGGCTCCGGCGCTTCACCTCCCTCACGCGTTCATGACACGTGTCGCCCGAGACTGTCCCTTTTACCCATACTAACACCGGGAAGGTCGGACAGAACCTCACGAATCGACCGGACAGCAACCCTGCTCGGCCTGCCCTTAGCAGGCCCTTTGCGGCCCCTCCCGCGCTAAGGATCCAAGCCCTCACCAAAAAGCAACCGGGCTCGCCCTTGCTCGGTTACCCCTGGCTGGTAGTTCCCTACCCTGCAACGCCAGGGATCGAAGCCCTCGCCAAGAGGCACCGGGCAGTAACCCTTCTCGGCCCATCCTTAGCAGGCCTCTTACGGCCCCTCCCGCGCTAAGGATCGGAGCCCTCGCCAAGAGGCAGCCGAGCGGCTGCCCTTCTCGGTTATCCATAGATGGTAGTTCACTACTCCACGACGCCAGGAATCAAAGCCCTCACCAAGAGGCAACCGAGCGGCTACTTTGCTCGGTTATCCCTAGCTGGTAGTTCTCTACCCCACGACGCCAGGGATCAAAGCCCTCGCCAAGAGGCACCGGGAAGCAACCCTGCTCGGCCCGTCCTTAAGGATCAAAGCCCTCGCCAAGAGGCACCGGGTAGCATCCCTGCTCGACCCATCCTTAGCAGGCCTCTTACGGCCCCTCCCGCGCTAAGGATCGAAGCCCTCGCCAAGAGGCAGCCGAGCGGCTACCCTGCTCGACTATCCCTGGCTGGTAGTTCCCTACCCCACAATGCCAGGGATCAAAGCCCTCGCCAAGAGGCACCGGGCAGTAACCCTGCCCGGCCTGTCCTTAAGGATCAAAGCCCTCGCCAAGAGGCACCGGGCAGCAACCCTGCTCGGCCCGTCCTTAAGGATCAAAGCCCTCGCCAAGAGGCACCGGGTAGCAGCCCTGCTCGACCCATCCTTAGCAGGCCTCTTACGGCCCCTCCCGCGCTAAGGATCGAAGCCTTCACCAAGAGGCAGCCGAGTGGCTACCCTGCTCGGCTATCCCTGGCTGGTAGTTCCCTATCCCGCAACACCAGGAATCGAAGCCCTCGCCAAGAGGCATCGGGCAGTAACCCTGCTCGGCCCGTCCTTAAGGATCAAAGCCCTCGCCAAGAGGCACCGGGCAGCAACCCTGCTCGGCCCGTCCTTAGCAGGCCTCTTACAACCCCTCCCACGCTAAGGATCGAAGCCCTCGCCAAGAGACAGCCGAGCGGCTACCCTGCTCGGCTATCCCTAGCTGGTAGTTCCCTACCCCGCAATGCCAGGGATCGAAGCCCTCGCCAAGAAGCACCGAGCAGTAACCCTGCTCGGCCCGTCCTTAAGGATCTAAGCCCTAGCTAAGAGGCAACCGGGCAACACCCCTGCTTGGTCCAACCTTAGAGGATAACCCTGACGTATCTTCACTACGCGATCCCCATGTCGACTTCGGGGCCACGAAGATACCGACCTCTCACCGGTCTTTGCACATTGGCAAAATGGTTAAATTCAACTCGACGTGCAGTCGCCAAATGAAATTCTCTAAGCTCAGCACCGTGCAAACAGAGATTTAACAACAAGCAAAAGGAAAAACTGCGCCAAACACCGCAAAAAATGCTTCATTCAAAAGACTTTACAAAGGTATTATTGGCCCCCGGCCTTACAAAAACGCCCGGAGGCTTACAAGATTCCCAAAGCAACAAAAAAATATAAAAAGACGGGGGGTTTCAGGCCTCAGGGCTGGGGGCAACCTCGAGGATCATCACGTCCACCGCGACCGGGGCTGCGTCTTGAGGATCGGCGCCCATCGCAGGAGCGTCAGCGCCCATCGCAGGAGCCTCGGCGTCGCCCCAGCCGGGGGATTCTTCCCCGGCAGCGCTCCCAGAGGCATTCCCCTGCGCGTCATCCCTGCGAGGATATTCACCCCGGAACTCTTCATCAGAGAACTCCGGCATCTAAGCCTTGACGGCGTCGAGAGCATCGTGCCAGACGAGGGTAGCGGCTGCAGCTAGGTCAGTGTAAAAATGGTCCGACTTCTTATAGTTCTCCACCGCCTTCGACGCTCTGAGCTCGGCTCGCTTCATCCCCTCTATCGCCGCCTCCAGCTCCTTCCGGAGGGAGCTCGCCGACTTTTTCAGGGTGCTGACGAGCACCTTGGAGTCCTGGAGCTTGGCCTCGGTGGTCCGGGCGGCCTCACGGTGCCTGGCAACCTCCTGCTTCCGGGCCGCCACCTCATCCTTAAGGACAGCGACCCTCGCCATCGCCGCCTCCAGCTCCAACTTTGAGCTCTCCTCCAGCGAGGAGAATTTGCCCGCGGCTCGCATCGCCGGAGCAATTTCCTCGTCCTCCATTTGGACGACGAGGGCGACGTGCTGGAGGATATGAAGAAATCAGAAAGGGGGTCAGAAAGAAAAGGGAGGCACCAAATCTCACGAATAGTAAGACGCTGAGTGAAAAACCAAGTAAGGCGCGAGCACTGACCTGCACGGCTTCTTGGGCGATGGCCGCCATTTGGGCCCTGAGAGTCCCCTGAGGGATTTTGCCCCCGGCCGACCGCTCCATCTCTGTCAACAGGCTGTCAGCAATAGAGAGCCCCAAGGGCACCTTAAATCGGAGGCCCCCCTCGTCCACAAAGATCGGGGAGGCCGGGGTGCGTGGAACGGTCCGGTGAAACCTCTTGAGAGGCGACGCCGGGGATCCATTCTCTATCTCCGATGCCCGGGCCTCTTGTTCCCGAACCCGCTTTCGGCTCGGCGCCTGGCTGGACTCCGGGGCACGGGCCGCACTCGAACGCCTAGGTGGGGCGGCTGCCGGGGGAACCGGGGCCGACGTCGGACGAGAGGAGCTAGCACCTCCAGCCCTCGATCCCTTCTTCTGCTCATGCATGGCTGCTCGGAATTTGCTCACGTCCATGGGTTCTGCACAAGACAAGGTATAATGGAGTCAGCAATGCAAGTAAAATTAAAAATAAACGCAGGTCTAACAGATCGCCTGTAAATTCCTAACTTACCCGCAAACTGGGCGGGGCTGAGCCCAGCCCAACTAAAGGCCTGCTCAGAAAGCAGCACATCAGCCCGGGAAATGGGCTCCCACTCTGCCACTTTCTCCGCGTCAGGATCGTTCGACTGACTCTCCCGCCGGCAGCTATCCCTAGACCACTGGGTGGGCATGGGCTAGTCCTCACCCTCGGGTGGCCCAACAAAGAAGAACTTCTTCTTCCAATCGTGGATGGAAGAAGGTACGACGACGACCCCCGACCCGGCATCACTCCCCCGTTGTTTCCTAAAGGAGATGTATACCCACCTCGGCTCGCCCGTGCGAGTGTCGGGGTGACTTTTGTAACAGAGAGAAGAGGCAAGAGTGCTCAGCCTGAAAGGGATCATGTGCAACTTCAAATGGACCAGGAACCCAAGGAGTATCCTCCAGGAGTTCGGCACTAGCTGACCCAGGGCTAACCCAAAATGATTCAGCGCTCTAACAACCTCGGGAGAGAAGGGCAGGCGCATTCCGGCCCAAAAAGGCTTCCAGGTACAGGGCAATCTCCTTACCCCGTACCTGATCTGCCCTCTCCCCTTCCTTGGCCAAACGTAACGTATAGCCAGGAGGAATGTGGAAACGAGCCCGAGCAGTGGCAAGCTCATCCTCATACCTCACCATAGATGACATGCCAAGGGCATCCGCAACCTCTGCTCTGGGAACTGCCCCCGTCGCGCGACCCCGGGAAGAGGATCTGACCCTAACTTCCCGGGAGGACTCCGACTCAGAAGAAGAAGAAGCAGAAGAAGAAGAGGAAGAATCTACAGGGGGCTCCCTAGACTCTACCCGAACTATTTCTACAGATTCTTCACAAGAAGACATCTAACCTGATGGAAGGGATGAGTCATCGGAAGAGCAAAACGCAGATATCCCAACCTAAGAAGGAGAGCGCCGAGCTAACGAGACTCAAGACGAGAAAATTATTAAGAGGTATGGGCTATGATGGGGACCCTACCTCTATTTGTAGCTACCGGCGTACACATCCAACGGCGACAGTCATCTCCCGCCAAAACCACCATCGCTCCACCTGTTGCACGCGCATTGGTCGCATCCCATCGGGCGCGGAAGACCTACGGCTCGCCACGTCAGCCAACCAGTTCCTGACACGTGAGTTGTCGCTTCGACGAACGTACGCACGATCCGGCGCTTCCTCTTTAATGCAAGATTTGACCCCTAATTCGCTGACATCATCAAGAAAATACAACTGATTGCCATCTTCGAAAAGGAGCTCACCTCGGATGACCCGGCAGACGTTCGTCGAGAGTGGGGGGCTAATGATGATGCTCGATATCGGTGATCTCCCAGATCGTGACATGTGGCAGATGACGTGTCCCGGAGCTAGCAAGAAATGACCAAGAACGGTACGTTGGTAAAAGACCCCGAGTCTGCGACCCATGGACGTAGCCGACCTTCTGCGACCGTCCACACCACTCTTATGCCTGCCTTACAAACAACCGTTGGCTCGCCTCCGAGCCTCCTGCACAATTGGCCTCCTCGGCCCTCTCAACTCGTCTCCGGGCTACCGCAGAACCAAGATACCTCGGCCTTCCGCTCGTTCCCGAGGCTCCCGCCGAGCTCATCTTCCTCGGTCCTATCGACCGACCAGCAGCACCAGTCACAGGCGTTTCCGCCACGGCTCCGCGAATCTCGCCATGCTCGAGATATCCGCCGCCCACGATCCCGCGTTCCACGCCATCACGATCCCCCATTAACGAGCCTGCCTCGTCATTAATGCGGGATCCCGCCTATCATGCGGGCGTGACGCCGGGAGCGTAACGGCCGGCGTGATTCTCGCGCGTGCCTGCCCATTGCTGCCGCTCTATAAACCCTTCTTTCAGACGGTTCAAGTAAGTCATTCTTTCCTCACTAGGCCGTTACTCTGCTCAAATATCCGGTCTAACTTGATCGTCGGAGGGTCCTCGGTGGTACAACCATCCCGGGACTTCCTTGCAGGTAGTTCGACCTCAACCATCTCAAACCCATTGAGATTCATACGCTTCAGGAGTCAACCTCCAACTCAATCTCAGCCATCCATCGTCGCTCGGAGCAAATCTACGGAAGGTAACATCTTGGCGTGATCCGACATCCGTCAAGAATAAATCAAATTTACTGAATCATTTGCTTCTTTTTAATTAGGTCATCATCATCTCATGCAAGTTTGGAAAATTATAATAAAGAATCTCCAAGGGAAGTCGATGAAAAGGCCAACAAGCAATCAGGTAATGTATCATCTTTGTTGAACATTCTTAATTTCCCTGCCGCTGCACTCTGCATCACAACTCTGAAGATGCGATGAAGATGAAGGGCGAGAGAGATAAATTTTGCAATCTAATATGTCCATTAATGTTCAGCGTTACTTCTGCCAAATTAAACATGCCGTTTTTCGCATGGGCATGCTTTTTAAATCCACCATTTTCTATTAAATGCACCAAAGGCGAGATTTGAACAGGGGTTGTTTTGATATCATCTTGTTGTCCCTGTCATTTCACCTTAATACTCATTGAGGGATATATTTCTTTTCAGATCATAACAAACATATTGTCATTGAGAAAATTTTGGTAGTATCATAAGTCTAAAAAATCAAATTAAGTTTCTGTACATTAAATAACCTCTGTGCTTCAATCTTCTAATTCGTGAATGTGACCATGAACATTTGTTGTCAAATAGAATGATTATGTAAATTTGAAAAATCCTAGATTTCCTTGCGGTTTTCTTTCCTGGTGTACACAACATGATCATAGATATTAACCATGCTATTTGAATATACTAAATTAGCACCTTATACCTATTATATAAAACTTTGATGCACATTGATGTTTATGTTTTGTTTTGACAAAAGTCATTCAGAACTACTCTTTGCCAGATTTTCTAAGAATGAGATTATGAACTGTGTTTTTGCTTGCTTTTGCGCCATAGTTCATGTCAAAAATCGTAATCAATTTCTTGTCTGTACTTTCTTGTGATCTTAGGTTAATTTGGAGATTGTTTCTAGGATTTGTGATCTTAAATTTCTTAAGAACAATGCAGAGATTTCCCTTTTTTGTGGTATGACCTAAAGTTGGTAGTATGCTCAGTGTGTTATTTAGTGCATCGCATCGCGAAACATGCTATAGACAATAATAATATTTTTGGCCAATGATGGTGTTAATTATCCACAAACGACGGGGGCCGATTATATATTTATATTTATTTATATGAGGGTACACACTGGCTTTCAACATAAGCGGGTTCCATCCAAAAGGCTTGTCCAATGCATCTCACATAGGTTTTCCAACGTGGCACTGTCTTAATTCACATATCTTAACACTCCCCTTACGTGCAGCATGGTTGTCATGTGGATCACACAACACATGTAGCGGCTAATCTCGCAAGTAAACGACTCTCTTAAAGGTGCACGTCACAAAGAGGCTAATTTATCAAAGGCACGTAGACGCCTCTCTCTCGGAGGTGCTATTAAGTATCAAATTCACTAATGCTCAACCTAGCTCATGTGCCATGTTAATTTTTAATTATACACGAACTAGGGAAGCCGATTATATATTTATTTATATGAGGGTATACACGGGCTTTCAATATAAGTAGGTTTTATCTAAAAGACTCAAGCCTTGTGGTGTATTGTCCCATTTTATATCCTTTACCCATGTGGCTCTCATAATTTTTCTAACGTGTGACTATCTTAATCCACATATCTTAACAGATGGAAATTGTTGATACACCGATAGTAAAGCATGCTTTTGAGAGCTACATATGACCACTAACACGATATTATTTTGTTTTTTTCGTTTTGATTTCTTGGGCAAAATATAAATGAAAGGGGGAGCAGACCTCCAGCGCTGCTATCATTCCTGGGAGGAAGTTTGAGATTGAAATCCGACAGCCATATAATACCGCCGGCTGTGATGATCCCGGGGGGCGCCGCAGGATATCCGGACATAAATCAGATTCAGAGTTAACGTAGCCATCAATCAAACCCAATTTCTTGATCAAATTGATTCATATTTATTTTCAAATAGGTAGATATAGACCTATGTTATATATTACAAATGTAAAGGATATGGTTTGTTTTCAGGAAAGCACATTCCAACATGCAAGCTGCCAAAAAATCAATTAACAGTCATGTTTAATATTGTACCCTTGATTTTTGATTTTTTATTTTTTTTGGGCTCCGTTGTAACTAATTTTACTTAATTCAAGTGATTTAAATATAAATGTTCCGATATATATTTTTATTGAATCTTTTGGATCCTGCCAATTAACTGTGTGTTACCTTTTCTTATAAAATTCAATGCTACTGGCACAAATTTGAGGATAGAGTGGTATTGGTTAGCAGAAGGTTTAAATTAATAGAGAATGGTTTGAGTCTTTGCGATGTTGGATACCTCCGTACATTATATTTGTTGGAAAATTAGAATAAATTGACAGTAAATTTTAATGACCGAAGCTTGGTAACACTGCTCTTTAAAGCAAATTTCCGTCTCTCAGAGACGACATCTCGGAGTAAAGGCTCCGAGGCTTTGCACATAAGGAAACTTCGGTTTCGTCGCCGCAGTTATATACTCAAGTGCGATGAAGTCATGAATATTGCTACTGGCCAAGTGTACAATAGAATATCAAGAATGCATTGATAATGATCAAGGAGAATATAGAAACTTTGGTAAAATGAGATTGAGACATGATGGGAGACCCAAATCTTCAATCAAAGACCCAACGATAAAATCCTGTAATCAATTCTAAAGAGATTCCTAATTATTGCTACGAATCATATTATAACGCATGTTTAAAGTCGAGTCAAACCAATTTCAAAATCTTGCTATCGGAAATTGATTTTCCAAGGAAAAGTGAACATGCCTCTAAAAAAATTTTGAACGGACTTTGCCCGGCATCCCAAAACCCCCCAACCAGGTTTTCCCGTCGACCAAAAAATCCATGGTCTCGAAACGGTTGTCAAAAACCCGTTGGAAATTTTTCATATGATATCTGTATAGTTTCCTGCTGTATTTAAATAGATCATACATATCGCATAGAACTGCATAGATATCGCAGTCAACTGTATAGATATCATATGATAACTAGATGTAGCAGACAACAATACAAATAGAGAACCTTTTAAGTTTTAAAAGAGGTATTTTGGTAAATTGAATCAACGTCATAATTAAGGGCTGATTTGGTCAGGATTGTTTTGTCTATACACACATTTTTGTGTGGATTTATCAAATAGAGGCTTGGCAATATTACCACCCTTTTAGCAATTGAAAACCTTTTCTGGGGGTTTTGATAAGCGCTCCGGGGTCATGGTTTTTTTGTCAGCGAAAAAACTCGCTTGGTTTTTTTTGTGACAATTTACCCTTTTTTTGATAATTTGAATTATGCTTTATAGATTTTTAGTTTTTTTGTTGATTTTTTTTTTCCAATCTCTCAAAGGTATTGTTAATACACACATTTCTGAAGAGCATATAGGTGGCAAAGTGCCAAATGGCAAAATTCAGATTCTAAAGTGTCAAATTTTGAAATATAGGTATTATCTACTATTTGAATAAAACAGCGTTTAGTCAAAATCTATGAAAGCTGTTTGGTAGCTAGGAAATGAACATGCATGCAACAACAAACTTGAGTTGGAAATGAAAATGGAGATGCAAAAAATATTAAATTCTTGCAACATTTGCTGCACTAACAAGAGTTGCAGCTTTAAGAACAGTGAGCACGGCAATAATTATAGATATCGCATAAGCTTTGTATATAGAATACATATGCAAATTTGCAACAAATATTGCATTTCCTTCGAAAAAAATTCTCTTCCATCCACCGAATACAAGAAAAAAATGGTTTAGATTTGGAAATCCAAACGCTAAACCTGAAGATAACCCATTTCAACCTGTCACAGCATCCCAAAACCCTAAAACACGACCCCCCACCACCATTTCTACCTCCAACTCTCAACCCTCAAGATTTCGACAGCTTCACAATCCCTCAACTCATCTCCTTCCTACAATCATCCTACAAAAAATCCGATTTCGAAATGGTCCAACGCATCCTCATCTCAAGGGAGAACCAAACCAGGAGGGGGTTTTCCGAGGAGCTTTCCTCGAAAGAGGCGGAGAAGCTGGAGCTTGAGAAGAGCCTGGGAGATGTCAGAACCAAATGCTCGAGGTTGGAAGAGGAGGCTAGAAACAGCATGGATGGCACTTACAGCAGCAATGTCGGCAAGATCTTCGAGTCCTTCGCGAAGAGAAGGTTGGAACATGAGGTTTCTCTGTGGAAGTCGAAATGCGAGGAGTTGCAGGCTAGGGTTTCGCGGCTGGATCGAGAAGAGAAGAAGAGCAAGGGCAAAGGTTTGGCTGCTGTTGGAGTCATCGAGATCAGTGACGATGATGAGGTTTTCGTTTAGTGCGAATGACAAAGCTGAGATCTTCTGGGCTCTAAGGCTCTCTCAAGTATGGATCTTTCTTCCTTCTTTGCTACCATGATTCCTATCATGACTAAAATTATTTTGTGGCGTGTTACAAGTTAAGAAATCAATGATCATCTAATTCTGCACCTTGCAAGCTTCCGAATTTCTTTTTTGTTTGGCTCGTTGGAAATGGTGTGTATTATGGCTACTTCCTCGACACAAAAAGTAAGGTTTTCTGGCTTGAGTTTGGTTCTACATTCAACTCTAAGCAAGCACTACTTGTTAATAGACAATGTTGAGCTGCTAACATAATCGACAATCTTGAATCCATTAGATGAGTTCAATGGCTCCATAAAGAAAGTTTGCTTTCTTGTTGATTTCGGTACTTGAAAACTCGGTAATTGGTGCTTGGAATAATCTTCATTGGATGTTTCTAGATGTTGGAATGGATAAGACGGGGTTAACACAAATCAACGGGCTTGACAATCACCAAATCAATATGTGAAAACGATACACCGGAATAAACAAGCCAACCAACACACAAACAAGAAACACCGAGTTTTGCATGGAAAACGCTTGCGGGGAAAAAACCACGGGACAATGGTCCAATCCCTTTCTTTTTTTTCTACTATACAGAGGTAATAAGATTACACTAGATTAACATTTTATACGCCTTCACTTGTAATATGTAATATTCTTTGAACATGCACATAACATGCCCTCGAATAGCTTTTTGTTGTTCCAATGGCCATGGCAACAAGTCACTCAATTTGCTCGTAGAGAAACAAAAGCCTCCTGCGCTTCTATCACACCCACTCATCTTCAACCAATCAAGTAAATTTCTTCTTCATGTCTCCTTGCGACTCTTCAACCATACATATATCTATAGATGTTAGGGTTTAGCTGCAGTTACAGTTTCTTTTACAAAGACACCTCAATTGTAGAAATATATCATATGATTCCTTGACATTTGGCCTTGTTGCGCATGAGACATTTCCGTTATACTCCAATGTCTCTTCAGGTTGTATGTTACTCTAACGTTTTGCACATTTATATGATATATTTCAAGTCTATACTTTTATGTAGTGATGCATACATATATCTATAGATGTGTTAATGTATCACATCTATTAAAATCGCAGTGTGGAATGCGAAGTCATGAATTTTCCTATCCCTAGACACATGATGTATATTGTAGCCTCATGTTATGTGCATATTACCGAAACTTATTGAATTAAAGAATTCATCTCAAAACAGACCCAAGTCAACAGAGAAGGATACAATATGCTCATAACATGCCCTCGAATAGCTTTTTGTTGTTCCAATGGCCATGGCAACAAGTCACTCAATTTGCTCGTAGAGAAACAAAAGCCTCCTGCGCTTCTATCACACCCACTCATCGTCAACCAATCAAGTAAATTTCTTCTTCATGTCTCCTTGCGACTCTTCAACCATACATATATCTATAGATGTTAGGCTTTAGCTGTGGTTACAGTTTCTTTTACAAAGACACCTCAATTGTAGAAATATATCATATGATTCCTTGACATTTGGCCTTTGTTGCGCGTGAGACATTTCCTTTATACTCCAATGTCTCTTCAGGTTGTAAGTTACTCAACGTTTTGCACATTTTTATGATATATTTCAAGTCTATACTTTTATCTAGTGATGCATACATATATCTATAGATGTGTTATTGTATCACATCTATCAAAATCGCAGTGTGGAATGCGAAGTCACTTTTATCTAGTGATGCATACATATATCTATAGATGTGTTATTGTATCACATCTATCAAAATCACAGTGTGGAATGCGAAGTCATGAATTTTCCTATCCCTAGACACATGATGTATATTGTAGCCTCATTTGCGCCACTTGGCACTGCTAAACTGAGATACCCAGCTCGAGTTTGGCTCTATGTTCAACTCTAAATAAGCACTACTGATCCAAATTCATAAGGTGAATTCATTGGTACGAACTAAATTTCTTTTTGCTTTCCCGTCGATCTCGTTACTGCTACGTTCATTCTTTAACAACCAACGGATGATGGAGAGAATTACTTTATGACTGGAATGTATGCTAGTATTATAACATGTATCTATTTGCTGATAGCCTTATAATTTATGGCATTGCCCATGTGTTGTTATATTTTCTAATCCAGAGGATGTTTTCAATTTCCAAGTTCATAGTCATTAGTCATGCTAAAGTTCAAAATAAATGTTAACATGCCTCATGCAATCTTCTTTGTCTTACTATAATGCCAAACTTTTCTGCTCCCACCAAATCTTTAAGCGGTCGATCAAGAATCAGCTTAGCTTTCTAATTCGGCTGTTTAAATTTTATATTTTACTTATTCTTTAGCAATCATTAAATTAGACTGTTTCTTAACATCATGAAGCAAATCAAAATGGTCGAAGTTTAGCTTTTCGCTCACGGTATGTTAATAAAAATCTACATGACCACCTGCTTCACATTGAATTCCAATATCACTAAACATAAAGCGTTGCACTTGAACTAGAAAAATTTCTTCATTATCATTATCCTGCATTAAGACCAAAAGACCAAGCATACAGTATACGTCTCCTTTTAAATATTTAGTATGATTACCGAAACATTAAAGAATTCATCTCAAAACAGACTCAAGTCAACAGAGAAGGATACAATATCAGCCATTGGGACTTGTCAAAGTCGTCATGACTTCAGTTTGCGTGAGCTATCAATAGTCACTAAAGAAGTAGGACAGGGAAGAGCAGAAAGAGAGCAAATATCATATCCAAATTGAAAATATGGTAAAAGTAGCTAACTAGTTTACCTTATTTACGGCTTGACTTTATATTCTTATTCTAATACAATTTTACATCAAATATCAAGAGTTATTATAGATGTAAACCTAATTACCATACATGTACCTCTTAAACCATGCCTCTTATAAAAAACAAAGAATATACCAAAGATAAAATGTGCTATTATATAAGTTTTGTTTAAACCGCTCTAAGCGAAGTGATGAGTGCCTTGAAACTGCTTAAGCATTTATGTGGCCACTTTTAGAAAAAAACATTGACCGGTACGCATGCCTTTTGACAGTCTAATCAATTGCTAGCAAAATGAACATGTATTGAGTGACTTGAATTTGGTGACCCGATTTTGCATTACTTGATTGAGCCTTACTCACATTACTTACTGAGCTCTAGATTCGAGCACATTTGATTATTCGAGCCCTCATTGATGTCGAGCCTGGAGGGTGAGCCGAAAAGTTTGTTGCCTTAGACCGAGGGCTCGGCTCGTTGTATACCCAAGGGTGCAGGGACACGAGTATCTAAAGCCTACATATATTATGTATAGTTTACAGTTTAGGTATGAAATTTTATGAGAGAGACATACAATTCTGCATTTTTGTGAGATTTGGGGAGTAATTGGGATTAGGAGTTAAAGATTTACTCTATCATCACTGTAACCTTACAATTGCTCCCTTGCCCGAGGACGTATGTCGTTTAGGCCAAATCTCATTAATATGTTTTACTGTTTTGCTTTTCGTTTTATCGTTTGCCCAATTTTGTGGTTGGTCGCAACAGAACTAATAAGGTTACCAGAATTGAATCGAATGCTATAGCATGTAGAGGTTATATCACTCTAAAAGATTCATAAGTTGAGCAACATGGATTCAAATATAGATACGAGAAACGATAGGTGTCAGATTCTCCAATTCGCAAAAAATCTAGAATATGATTTGTTGGGCTATGCTGATTTTTTTTAATTTTATTTTATAAATATTTATACCTAATAACAAATTTATTGATTTGGAAAAATCTAAATTAAGGATGCAAAATATTTCTTAATATTTGAATGCAGGCAACAATTTTGAAAGGCCACATATCCTTTAGGGCTAATTTTGGCAATCTTTTCATTTGCCTTTGTTAGACCAAGTCCAACCCTTCTGCATTGGAAATCTCTACGCAAATTTCTTTGATTCATCTGCCATTAATAAGTTTCAGCGAAAATTTAAAGGCCTTCTGATAGTGTGGACTCCGCAGATTATAACAATAATCATTGTAATCAATATAAGAATATGTGGCAAATGCTTATGCTTCAAATATTTGGTAAACAAGTTTTTTCCATCTAATTGCGTGAAATTTTATGCATAATCCAGTGATAGTTTGTTTTGTTTTTCAAGCTTATCACGTTTTGAAACTTAATTATACTGAAGGACACAATTCCCTTTCCTACCCATTAACGAAGAAGTGATAGCTGTGGCTTTTATACCCTGGTAAGGTAGTGCTTATGGCTAGTTTGTTTGTTCTCGTCGTTGGATTGTTTGGCCCAGTTAAAATTGGCAAATATATTGTTAAAGATTGGCATGCAGAACTATTTTTTCTTGATCCTTTTGCCGTGACACCCTTCACTCAAATTTCTTATATAATAAACTTCTTTCTTAACAATTGGATATTTGAATGTAAACTGAAAATACGCTGATAACCCTTGAACCCTAGAGGGATAGGGTTTTTGTAAAAATAAATTCTAAACTTTAAGCACAATTAAATCAAATCAATAAGAACAATATGATAGAGTAAAGAGATAAGAAAAGATGTAAACTGTGACACGGTCGATTTAGAGTGGTCTGACACCTTTTGCCAAATCTACTACGCCCCGTATTTAGGGCTTTCCCTTTCACAATAACCCTTTTTCAATTGGAGAGAGAAATCCTTACACGTCCTGTTTCTTTACTAAAAGCTTACAACTTTTTACACTGAATAAAATTTTCTTCTTGAATAGGTGAGAAGATGTTACAGCACAAACAATTTACAGTTTTTTTCCTATAGAGACAAGGGACTATTGAGCTTGAGAGAATTTGAAAGTAATGAAGAGCCTTTTTTTTTTTTTTGGCAAAAAAAAAATGAAGCAAGAGAAGTATGGTATATGGACAGATGATGATTTCAAATCTCATTTCAAAGGCTAAGCAATTAAGCAACGGCTATATGCATTAATTACTGGAATCAAATATAAGAAGAAAACACAACGGCTATAAAGATTTGACCTAGAAAATATATATTGTCCAAATAACTGTGCAAATGAAAAAATGCCAAGTTAAGAGCTAACGCTATAAAATACTCACATGTAGAAATAAAATGTATTAAAACCCATGTGTGGGAAAGCTCAGGGCTGATCATTTGAAAAGGTGTGAACATCTTGATGATGTCACCAACTTGTAAACCATATATGTCTAGCCTAATATATTTTAGTATACATGATTTCAAATAAAATCTTTTCATTAAACATTTATAAAACTTTATGAAAATATAATTTTAAACTTTAAATATATTTTGCGAAAATATGCTGCAATACGAAACATGTCTGTTCCCATGCCCATTTGGTCCTTTCCCTTTAAACATCAAAGTCCTTAAGAAGAAATGAATAAAAAAAACACCGTTGGGTCAATCACCGACTCGTGTTTGTCTGTTTCATGTTGGCTTCAAGCTTGATCTTGTAATTGTTAAACGGTGAAGTCCAACTCTTGTTCTTCAGCCTCCTATGAATTTAACGATATGAGCTCCGTCCTCCGTCCTTCATTAAATGCTCCGCATAAGTCAAATCTGTAAAATAACCATAGCATACGAAGCCAACGATTTCGCAATAGTCAAAAAATATAATGGGATTAGACTAACATAAACAACCTGTTAAAAATCTTCTTATTAGAGGTCATTTAGTGCCTAGTCATATAATTCGCGAATTTTTAATCAGCCGACTTAATCGCCGAATTAATCGGCGGGCCGAATAATTCCCGAATTATATGAAAAACAACGAATAATTCAAAAAAAGGGTAAATAATTCATAAAATCAAAACCTAGCGTTTCATATATTAATTTCTTGCTCGAAATCCTTCCCCAATATTTCCCAAACACTTGCCGAATCTTTTCCGAATACCTGCCAATTTTTTCCGAATAGTTCTCCGAATCCGAATTTTCGAGCTCGCCGAATTATATCCGAAAGACGAATTTATGACTATGATTTGGTGGGTGGGGGGGTGGGGGGCGTGGCGGTGGGTGCGTGGGGGAAGTTGTATGCCCATTGCCGGGATATGGTGATTGTAAGTTGCTTTAGTCCCCTCGGAAACGGACTTTAAACGTTTTTGAAATTGTATTTAATTGTTACAATAAAGTTGGTCCAGGTTAGTACAGAATCACACTGCCATGACAGCTGTTTGAGAGAAGGCTGGACGTTAAATTCACAGGGGGGTTTGGTGGGCCCGGGCCCAACCTCGAGTCTTGCCGCGTTTCTTCACACCTTCCGTTTCGAATACATAAATAAATTGGATCCTAATCCCCTTTTTCTTGAAACCCTAGATTTTGCAAAATCCTTTTTTTTATCAAACAGCCCTCATCAATCTCTCTCCTCTTTTTCTCTTTTATCGAGGAGAGATCTAGGGTTTCGCTCGAGTTTTAATAATCTAAAGGGATTGGAGATGGCATCAGCTGTGCCTAGGGTTTCTGTGGGCGTGTTGGTGATCGTCGCCGTGGTCTTCGGCATCGTTTTGCCGGCTGTTCAAGCTCAGGCACCTGCTCCTGCTCCGGCGCCGACCAGCGATGGTTTGTTTCATTTTTCATTTTTCATGTTGGATTGCGTTTCAATTTTCAGCTTTTTCCCGTCGGTTATGCTAACGTAACATCGTATGTAAAATAGAATTGTTTATATGGTGACAGGTTTTATCGAAAATTTCCGAGATGTCTCCTATATTCTTGGTTATGATGGTGATATAAAGCTTCTATGTTTTCTCATAGTGCTTGGAAAACTCAGGGAGATTTTCCTATAATTCATCATGATGACGCAACAAAGCACATAGATAATGAATTGTTAGTTAAAGATATAAGAAAGGCTCGAGGTGGAACTAGTATTTGATTCCATGTTGAGCTGAATTAAACCATTTGATTATATAAAGAGTTCCATCCGTGTGATAACCTCTTAAGAAATGGGCGATGAAGCCCCTAATAGCTCCGTTTTGATTATTGTGAATAACTGCAGGATGTAGAAATAACCTGATGATCGAATTGGCTGCTGTAAGCTTCCGTAGGAAGAGAATTTCATCTCGGGTTTTTAATGTTGGTTGGCATTTGTTTGAGAATGCAGGAACATCGATAGACCAAGGGATAGCCTATGTGCTGTTGTTTGCGGCCCTGATTCTTACCTATTTGACCCATCCCTTGGATGCCCCTTCCCCTTACAAGCTCTTCTAGGCCTTGCCTTGTTGGGATGAGATTAGCTGAGAACAAGCGTTGTAGATTGGTTCTGGATTGTTTGATGTGATCATTGTTTGTTGTGTTGTTTTTCCTTGTAATTTTAGCATCTACAGCGTGCCGCTTTCTGATCGAAAACATTTTTCTCATTATTATTATCAGACGGTCATTTTTCTTATTATTAGCTTTTTCTTATTATTAGCTTTCGTTGTGTATATTGATTGGTTGTGTATATTGATTGATAGGGTCTGTTGTTTCAAAATATTTGCTTTTTTTTTTTAAATTAGTCATCGAGGTTTAGCTGGTGTATTTTTCAAAAACATCGGATATCTTCAGTGGTGTTACTATGGCAAATAATTTTTTCGTTTTTTTGGAATCGATCTCTTTGGGGATTGAACTTGCGACCTTTCATATTGGATTGAGCTATGCTCAATTGGTGGTTGGTGGTTACATTTTTCAAAGCCTTCGGCCTAGGGCCTAAAATCACATACCGTGCTCCTAGGATAAACAAAAAAGGTATGTTGCAAGCCAATGAGTTTAAAGCTTTTGAATTTATAGAGTAAATAATGAAGCTGAAATCACTCAAATCAATCAAAAATAGCTCTCACTCTCCCAATGTTTATGGGTCCATTCCAAAATTGGGACCCAAATGATTGATATAAGAAAAGAGTGTTTAAGATCTGTTCTGTTGATTGTTGAGCCAAAACACAAAGTATAGCTAAAAATCTTGATTGACAAATTAAACCTCATATCAGGATCCAATGGAAGGGAATTGTTTACAACTTACATGGTTCATACAAGAAGGGAATATATGTACGGGTAGGAGACTTTACACTGCTACACGTTCACAAGAGGCTAAAAATGCTTTAACCAAAAATATGAAGGAATTATCTTTAGAACATCTCTTCAGAAAAGAAGCAGAATAGTTGTGAACTCGGAGAGACATTTAAAACTTAAACGTTAGCTTTTCAACACCTCTAAAGTCTAGACTTTTCAAAAGATGCTTAATAGGGACCATCTTTAAACGAACTAAAAAAAAAGAACCCAGGAGTTCAGGCAAAGGAATTTGATTCAATTCAATGTATATGAGATATTAATAACTGGAATGGTTGATAGAGAAACCTAAACAACCATATTCTCCCTGCCTTCCTGCAACACCCTAGACCCTTGGTATGGTAGTTGTTGGAGTAAAGTTATTATTATTAAACATGTGGGTTTATTTCTTAAGGAGGTTGAGCCGGCTCAAAGAAGCTTGAGCCGTCTCATGGAGCCAGAGAGGAAACGGTGATTATGGAAGACTTGTGAGACAGCTCAAGGATGTATGAGCCGTCTCAAGCTAGCACTCGTGATATATCCGGACCATGTTTATTGCCATCCTATTTAAACCCTTTTGGTTTTCATGCAAACCCTATTGTTCATAATTGCCACAATCAAAACCCCACCTCCTCTCCTCTCGTCTAACCGAAACCCTAACCCTAGCCATCGATCCAGACTTCGTCACAGTCGCGAATCTTCATCCTCTAGGGGGGATCTTCATCGCCATCATCATCATCGCTGATATATTCTTGCTCTTCTTGATGTGATCATTGCCACGGTCTCATCAACTCAGTTGCAGATCCAAAACCAAGATCATGTTTTTGTCTTCAAAGCCTCATCGTCTCTGTTCGTCATCGAGGCAAATATTCGATACTTGCTACACGCTAACGGCAAGTTCAGAACTTGTCGTCTTACATTATATTATATCGAATTATATGGTATTATATTGTATTGTATTCAAGTCATGTTCTTGATCTGTTGTTGATAAACCAAACTGACGTTGCATCGAGATCTGAATCTCGGTATATCGATAAATTCTGATCCATGAAACATGCATCGTTGAATTTAGATCTAACATGATATGTATCATCAAACCTAGAGCCACTATCCTTTTATATTGTTAATAATTGGAACATAGGGTAATTGACATAAGTATAATTGTTACGAGCATTTGAACTTGAATTGAATATAATCAAAATTGTAAGTCTGATCGTATCAGAAAAATTGTCCATGAGTCAGCTCAAAATTACCTAAGCTGTCTCATGCACACAGAGAATTAATATAAGTTCCAGACATAGCACGAGTCGTCTTATAATATTGTGAGTCGTCTCAATACCATCATGAGCCGTCTCATGTACTCAGAAAACATATAACTATTATGAAGCACTTGTGAGACGTCTTAACCTTACACAAGCCGTCTTTAATACACTTGAGCCGTCTCAATATTACATGAGCCGTCTCAAACCGACATGAAACTGATTTTGAACCTAATATGGTATACGATATGCTAGATCACGTTATACATGCGCAACACGCTACCTAACACGTATTATGATTATATTATATATTCTGATTGATGATGTTATGCCTAGAGTACAGATTGTTTCATGTATCCATGTTATTTTGTTATCGTGAACATGTCGGATATTGACTTGTTATTGCATTCCTTGATCATGATGTTTTCCGTTAATGTTAATGCTTGATTGTTACCTGTACTTATGCTTGAACGTGTTTACTAGTTACCATGTTAGGACTTATGCCATATAATAGTTGTCCAATGCTAGCGAATTCATGATACTCTTGACTTGACTAAACTTGATTGACTGAACTTGACTAGACATGATCTGTTACCTGCCTATTCTAGAATCAGCAGTTAGAGATTGATTACCTGACAATAAACATTCTTGTCTTAGAATGATGAGCTGATATCATTTGTTCCTTTGTTGCGAAAATAAACATTCATGTCTTGGAATGATACGCCAATATCATTCGATGGCACACTTATTGCGGAAAATAGACATACATGTCTTGGAATGATGCGCTAATATCATTCGATGGCACACTCGTTGCGGAAATAGACACTCGTGTCTTGGAATGATACGCTAACATTATTCGATGGTCTATTCTTGTATATTCTAGTTATCACATTATATTGTCTTTCCATAGGTCATAGGTTCGACCTTGACCGAACCATTGAATGATTGTACCGATTGTTTTCAAATACTTATAGGATAGATAACCTAGAGATGTGGATATCTAGAATTTACACTTAACATGATTGCTTTGATTATACCCTGATTGTTATACATCATGTATTGCTCATGTTAAATATGCTCACATAACATTGATTTTCTCTATATGATATATTCCATCTCGGTTATATTCTTTATGATATTATATTACATATGACGCTTTGACGTCTGGGTTTTGCATGGTCCAGATCTTTTGATTTTAGCACCGTAGAATCGAGATTATTTCGAGAAGTTTGCCGAGTATTGAGAAGTGTTATTGCTTATTTAGTTATTTATTGTTTAGGTTTTTTTCCGGTTGAATCGTTGTTCTTGGATTTCTTTTGTGAGCCCATAAGGGACTAATACTGTTATCGTTCATTATTTATCCTTGGATCTATTGATGCTTGATATTCTAGTTATTTGCTTCCGCTATTGTCTTGATTTCTATTATTGTTTATTGTGGCATTGGACATACGTTTAGTGTTAAATATTTTATATTTTGCTTGATTATTACATGACAGCCTTAATGTGACTATGAAAGAATAATTCCTTACCGTAAGTAGTATGGCTGGTCGAGTTACACCCCGATTTTTTTTTTTGTATTTTGGGAAGCGGGGCATGACACTTTCCTTGTTAATGTCCCTTCCCCAACCAACCCTTGACCATCTAATTCCTGCGCTCTTCAAAAACATCCCCATCTCCCTCCTATATCCATATCGGTAAAGGAAATCTCTCTCATCATTGATGGCAAACCCGCAATATATTTTTCTCAAGGAGAGATCTCCCAATCAACAGAGCCGTCAAGAGATCAAGGAAACTCTGAAGCAATGGTTAGCCATAAAAGAGGATTTTGTCATTAGCACACTAGTCCGACGTCGTTAACTTCTCAGATTTCATGATCATGGAGATTTCAACAAAAATTGGCCTAAGGAATTATATGTTTCATTATAATATCCTTTATATTATAGGTTTCATTAGGTTCAAGAGGACGCCTTTTTTCACCGCAGATCTGGAAACAACAATTGCTCCTGCATGGATCTCCCGCCAAAATTTGCCTCCTAACTTCCTATCTCTTAGGTATGTTGAAATCTACTGTTAAACATATTGGAAGGCTCATCAAAGTTGATATCAACAATCTTCACTGTACAGGATTAGATAGAGTGAGGGTTTGTGTGAAACTTTATCAAACTAAAACTTCCAAAAATCTGGATTGGTATGTCCCCCGCATCTAAATTCTCGCTGCCAATTGTTGTAGAAAAGGACTATAAATATTGCTTTAAATTCTCTGTACACAAGCAATCTGTTGATGATTGTATGAATAAAACATTTCAAAGAACTACCACGTCAATATTGTCAAGGATAAAGAAACTGCCCATGCAACTGATGCTTCCAATGATGAGGCAAATAGTACAGTCCCAAACATGAACAAGACTTCTTGGAAACCTACTTGTGATATCATTTTCGTTCCTTCCCAACCCTGTTTTGAATTTGAAAGACGTTACTATGAATGTGCCTCAAGAGGTCAAGTCATTACCCTCTAATATTTCTGAAGCTGAGGCCAATACTCAGCCTAAAGATAACCTTAAATCTTCAATCTATTCATCCCTCCTCCCAACAAAACTATATCTCAACAAGATTGCATAATAAAGTCGTTTTCACCATCTGAGCCTACTTATACTAATTTTTTCAGTAAAAATGATGTTTCATACCTGTCTGTCTCAAAATTTGGAAAAAATCATGCCTGACTGACTGATATTCTCAAAAGGAAAAATTTATAGACGGAGGAAGAGAGTTCGGTAAGAAAACTAATATGGTTCTCAAGTCATTTGGTGCACATAATACAGTGTAACCTTTTAGAACCCGAAGGAAGAGAAAAGATCACAAACTTTTATCTATGAGAAGAGGAGGATCAAGGTCTAGAAAGACCCAAAAGCGCCTAATGATTCCACTTAATCATGATTTATTTTTGCCACTGGAATGTGAGGGGAATAGGAAATCCTACATCCCCAGAGAAGGGTTAAATATGTTTCTTCTACTCATCAAATCTCCGATTTTGCTTTAATAAACCTATGCATGACAGTACTAAAGCATCTTTCATTGCCAGCAAATTGGGCTATTCTTCATGTATAGTCAATGATAACAATAAAACTCGGATACCCTTCAAGCCAGACATCAATTACTTCATGATTGCCTCATCTGCTCAATGCCTGACAATTAAAATTGATTAACCAGATGTGGCTTCCTTTATGATATCAGCGATTAACGCTAAATGTTCTCATGTGGAGAGAAGACCACTCTGGGGTGAAATGGTCACGTTTCATAAATTAATTTGTTTCCCTTGGTTAGTAGGTTTTAATATAGTTGCATCACTTGATGAATGTATTGGCAGAGGATCACAAAATCTTCAAACACTACACGAATTCTGTTCTGCATTGGATGATTGTGGACTGATTGATACAGGCTTCACTGGCGCAATATTTACGTATTGCAATGGACAGGAAGGGCTTGATAGAGATTGGGAAAGATTGGATAGAGTTTATACAATTCACTATGGTGCTTTGCTTTCCCCAATTATTTAAATCATCATTTAAACAGAGCTCGCACTGACCACACACCTCTTATTCTTCAAAAAAGCCTTATATCCATTGGCCCTAAGCCCTTCAAATTTCAAGCAATGTAGATGAGGCATCATTCTTTTTGGCTTTGGTTAAACAAATGGATTAAAGCTCTCCCTATCTATTCGGATCCTATCTATATGTTTTTCCTCAGGCTGAAAAGATTAATACATGCTCTCAAGGCTTGGAACAGAGACATGTTTTGAAATATAAATAGAAATATTCATGTAGAGAAAGATGGAGTCCTGCCAGTTCCTCAAAAGAAAACTTTAAGTTGTTGTGGTCTGCTTAAAAGGCTTAAAGAGGCTATCCCTCATGAGGAACCATTCCGGAGGCAAACATGTCTTGAGGCTGGTAACAAAAAGGACCAGATTCTTTGAACAATCAATCGAATAATACTAAGACCTCTACAACTAAACTCAAGAATAGTGATGGCAATTGGCTACTTGATCAAGGAAGGAATAACTGCAGGATTTGGCTGTCTCTCACTTTACAAAAGCTTTTGAAACCCACGGCGTCCCTGTTTCATGGAACTCCGTTCAATTATCTCTGCTCTGATTACTGAGAAAGATAACAACTTTCTTAACCTCCCACGTTAGAAGAGATCAAAGATAGTGTTTTCTCTATGGATTAGTGCCCCTGACCCAATGGCTTTACAGGATAGTTTTTTACTTCAGCATGGGATATTATCAAAGATCTTCTTAAAGAAATTTTCACTTTTCAAAACAGGTAATTTCCTAAAACTGTAGACTCTTATCTTTGTATGCCTCGTCCTAAAAAGTTGGATCCTACGTACATGTCTAATTTCAGGCCTGTTAGACTTCGTAATTTTCTTTACAGTATTTTGACAAAGCTATTGTCCAATGGACTCTCTACATTTTAACACAAGTTATCTCGCTCAACTAAGGGGCGTTCACAGAAAAAAGGGACATTGTTGACCATATATTACTTGCACAAGAAGTGATGCATGACATTAACAAAGAGGTAAGAGGTTCTAATGTTGCTTTCAAGTTGGATATGGAGAAGGCTTTTGATAGGCTTGATTAGTTATTACTATTCAATTCTCTTATAGAATTTGGTTTTCTCATACAACTTCATAAAATTGCTGAAGGGATGCTTGTGTTCCCAAAAGCTATCTGTTCTGCTTAATGGGCCAAGTCTCAGGATATTTTTAAAGCTCAAGGGGTACAAGGCAAGGAGACCCAATATCACCTAACCTTTTTATTGTTGCCTCTGAATTTTTAACTAGAGGACTCACTAAACCCATTAATTCATATGCCATGCTTCCATTCAAGTCTACAAAGAACTACCCTCTAATTTCTCATCTACTTTTTGCCGGCATCACCATGGTCTTTACCATGCTAGAATGTTAGATCCGCAAGCAAATTTCTACAGGGTTTTTATTATAACTTTTAGCATGTAAAAGGAGTACTACACCTCTCATATCTTTTATTGAAGTCTTCATCCTCAATCATTGTAATCCTTTTAGTTATTGATGAAATAACCTAGGGCCTGGCCAGGGACCTCTAAAGGAAGTTCTGGAAAGGAGAAACAAAAAAAGTATACGACACACCAAGCCGCGAAGACCTACCTAAAATGCCATGATCATACTGAAGAACCTAAAGTGAAGGTTAAAAGGAGAGAATAGATGAATAAATTTTTTAACCCTCCGTAAGGGAAATGCTAAATTGTGGTCATAATCATACAAAACTAGCATTAAACAAGTAAATCCTCTACAGTATGGGCATGTCAACACTCTAAGTAGGCAACTGTTATCAGCAGTAAGAAAGTTGGTCGTCGACACCCAAAATGAAGGTGAATGGTTCAAATGGTTATGATATATCATGACTCAACAGGAGAGTAATTATGAACTAATTCAATTCTCGATATAACCATAGGAGACCTGCGCATATATCAATATGAAGAGAAACCTATAAAGAGAATAAGCGATGAACTTTACATAGTTCGGCCAAAGCAAACCTATGTCCGCGTCGATCGGGAGAGCCAAAGGAAATATTCATTGTAAAATTTATGACGGTACAGTCACTCACTTTCAGACAAGCCTTGGTTGATAATTCCTTGCCCCATGCTCGATCTCCAATTAATAAAAGCTATGTGCCTCTTTAAATTGATGCAGAACTTTCCATGAATACCTTATTAGAGGCTTCTAAAGCTTATGGAAGGCTTCTGTTCCTAAATGGCACGACATGACGCCTCTCTGCATTTTTATTTATTTATTTTTTGTTTCCTTTATCCTGTCAAACTTGTATATTGCTAGTTTCTCTCTCAAGCATTAACACAAACAGTGTATATGCAACAACGCTGAATCACTAAAACCCGTAATTGGGGCGATAAATCACAGCAGGATATATCGACGAAGTGAAGCAGCATTACAAATGCAGAGCTTAATTCAACCAATTGGTATACCATCATATAAGTACAGAAGAAAATGACCCATCACTCAACTTAGATTCTAACATGAACAAAAAGATGAATAAAGCTATAATTAGTAGCAAGTGATGAAGAGAAGGAGGAACCTTTTCGACGATGCAAGCTCTGAGTGAGTCCAAGGAGCGGAGACATTTGTCACGATCCAAGTTTGGTTCGGCCACGCAATTGAGGAGCTCCAGCGCCTCTTTTGCGCACAGGGGCTCTGGAGTCACTGGATCCATCGCAACTCCTTCCTTTCTTTCTTGAGCCCAAGATTGGAGATCTCTCTCTCTATATATATAGATATATATATGATCTCTTATGAGGTGTTCGACCTTTTCACTATTTTCCCCCCTCTTTTCTGTTTTGTGTTGCGGGCACAGCTGCAGCTGCTTGGAGAAGAAGAAAATGTGAAAACGAGGGGTATTTTTGCATGAAACCCCTCAATTCTTTCTTATTCTTCTCCTTCACCATTCCACGAACTCGGCACAGCGCCATCAAATGCGTAGGACTCAAAACGAGGGATGATTTTAGATAGGAATTTCATATGCATCCCATACCTGAAAATATTAGTAATTGAAACTATCTACTTCTCAAATATTACCATCAACTTTATCAAATCCAACTAGACGCATTAATCTGTGATATATATGAATGACATGAATATAAAGGTGTCTAGTTATAACATGATATATATGAATGGCATGAATATTAACGTGTCTACACGCACGCACGCACGCACCCATGGACGCTGTTAATGTATTGATGAGATTCCTTATTCGCAAGTATTATAGAGCTCATCTTCCCCAATAACTACATACAATACATGAGGCTGTAAGCTTCGGCGTTATGAGTAGAAACAGATTCATAATTGGCATACATTTTGAGTTGCTGATCATATGGCGAAGACCTACGCCTTAATAATGAAGTTTATCAATACCGATAGAGTTGTTGCAATGCTATATCATTTTTCATCGACGCCGGAGTAGCCATCACTATGCTCGACTTTTATCCAAATATACAAGAATATGTATTTCTTGGTGCATATAGATTCAAGTCCATATGATATTTAGAATCTGGATCATAGTCAATGTGTGTTAGATGAGGAAGGATTAGGCATGATGGCTGTTAAACATTTTTCTTTCAGGCGATTACCATACGCAATACTATTTGTTTATATATGTTCGAATTCGTTTACCTATACAAAGTAGTACTAATTCAAAATTCAAATAATGTGTACCGTGTATTTGATAAAAGGAGAAATATATATAAATGCATATAATTACCTATATATATGTTCAGTAGTTGCTTGGTTAATCTCCTAGCAAGTGCAACAGGTTATGGTCCTTTGCTCCACAAGCTCATTTACGACATCTATTCAGGAATGAACATGATTGTCATGTTTTATTTATTTATCTATCTATTTATTGGCTAAATTATTAGAAACTACCTTGAACTTTCTTATGCTATATATATATAAATTACTAGCCCGTACTTCCTAATTATAACAAACTACCCTAGACTTTTCTGAATCATGAAAAAGCTACCTTAGGGTTTTAAATTATTGACCATAATACCCTCGTCCTTTTCTTACATGCATACCATCTCTTTTACTAGATTATAACCTCTCTTCGTGTAGAAGCATTGCAAATTACCTCAATTCACCAAAAAATGTGATCTCCTCTCAAGAAAATAACCTCACCTTTACTATTTATGTGTGTTGCTTAGAAATCACTTTTCTTAAACATGTTGAGATGTGATTTGACATTGGTGAAATAATCATTTCATTATGTGTTGTGATAATGGAGACGTCGATGCCAACTTGTTACCTTTAAAAGATGAAAACGGATGATGCCTAAGGAAGCTGGGAGGAAGAAGATAGGAAAAAGAAATATAAATGTTAACCTCAGGGTAAAAATAGTCGATAAAAAGGTCACATGAGGAAGATGATCGTATTTTATAACTGTTCAAGATAGCTTGTCAAATTTAGAAAGTACACGACGGTCTCTCTTGAAGAATGTAGGAAAGTTGATTGTAGTTTTTGATAATTTAGCGTCGTTTATTTAATTTTTCCATCAGGGGGCATGGGCCGAAAAAATCATGTCAAATTAGTGATGCTGAAGCCCAAAATACAGCACGTGGCTCTTGTCCGCCTGCACATAAAAGTTTAGTACAACTTATTTATTTTATAAAAAAACCAAATATGAAGACTTTAACTAATTTTTAATCCCATAGTGATCTCTTGATTGATATAGGAAACATAGGGATTTATTTAATAATGAACAAAATTTTGAAAGCATTTCTTTCACTTTTACAAACCAAACCCTTCAAATGGTGATGCCATTATTGCATTATTACTTTGTAAGAAAATAATAAAAATAGGAAAAAAATTCCTAGAAGAAAGACTACTCAACTATGTTGTATATCTCATCATAAGAAAAAACATATTTTATTCACCCACTCCTATTCTCTTTTCCCAATGTTCGCTCTCTTCTCTCAAAGAAACATTCGTACATCTCAGAAACTTTTAGATAAGGTCTTCAATATTTATAAATTTATACATATTAATATTTTTCACGTGAATCGCACGTGCACAATTTCTTATAAGGATTTAATCACAATTAAGCCACTCTTCTGTTGCCTTCCCAATGAAAGATAATTGTTATCTTCTTAGTTTTCTGTTATTAATCAAACCAATCAATTGAAAAATAACATTAGAAAATTTAACAGTTGCCATCACACAGTCCAATCACACTTCTTGAAGCTTGGTTTAGTACCTCTAGATTCACCCACACATATATAATTAGCGGAATCTCTTGACCATATTCATACTGTTAATCGTGCGATTTTGATTCATAACTTTGAGAAAAGAATCTATTCGTGTTGACCAGAAAGTGACATATAATATAGGAAAATGAAAGCGACATGTGTAGCTGAACAATTGCAAGGGATGAGCTAAGGCTAAGACAATGGTAGAATACATCCTCGTGATTCTTCCTTCCATGGCCATACGATATGAAATCTCCTTGTGGATTGGTTTTCTTTTTTGGCTCATTGTTATTTTCTCAAAATAATGGTTATTATTTATTTTTCCTAGTGAGCTAGCAAATTTTGTTGATCAATTCTTTTTAGGTTGCACAGTGTGCTTGGTTTATGAATTAGGATCCGCAGCTCCGTGTACCCTACTATGCAAACCTCCCTTTCCGTCGGACCTGCATAGTAGGGAACAAAACAAAGCAGGGGTTAAAAAAACCATGGTTCATTTAGCGAGTGTTCTTCAAAGAAGGATCGGTCTTGTATTTTTGAAATCAATCTTTTGTGGTGATCGAATTTGCGATCTCTTATATTGGAGAAGAAATTGGTACCAACTGAGCTAAGTTTGGTAAGGATCGGTCTTGTAGTTTCATACTATTTAGATGTTTAATGCATGTGCTAGTAAAAGCCTAGGGGTCACAGAAAGAGACATTTGTATGTACTCGAAAATGCGTTGAGGGTACAAAAGCCAAAAATCATATAGATATTATTTGTTGAGTTAACTATGTTGTCATTGTGTTACCCACACGTGTAAAATGCTTGTTAAACTATTTGGCTAAACTTCATTGAGAACGACTTAATTAGCATAAAACATGAATGTTACCACTAAGCATCTCACATGCATGGTTTAGCATCATCCTTGTCCATTAGAGATGAGCTTGACCTAGTTGTAGGCCTGCTAACGACGCCAGTTGACCGCGACTCGTCTCGCGCCGCCTCGCAACGAGACGAATTTTATTCGCTTCTTTGTTGACGTGCGCGAGTCGGTGAGTCGACTTGCCTTGTCTAGACGAGTTGGATGAGACAGATAGGTTCTTAAAATTCTGGATGTTGTCTCGCTTGAGTTCGTCTCGCCTAACTTGTCCCTCATGTCGCCTCGTCAACCCGCCTAACCGACTCGCTCTAACTTGTCTCAATTCGTTCGTCAACTCGTCTCAAAACTTACCCCAACGGCCGGCAACAATTAGATTTTAAACGAATTGCCTCGTCTCTCCTCGAAACTCACATCCGACGGTCGATATTCGCCTCGTCTCGTCTCGTCTCGAAAACCCCATCCAACGGTCGGAATCATCCATTTCTAGACAAATTGAGTCGCCTCGCCTCGTAACGACTGAAATTTAAAAAAAGAATTCAAAACCCTATAAATACAACCCCATCCCGATTTCTTCTCATTTCAAATCTATTTCTCTCTAAAAAAAATCCCTCTCTTAATTCCCAACTTTCAAGTTTCGAAGAATTGAAACTCCGATTCCGACTTATCAATATTCCGACCGATTTATTCTACTCTACTGTTCTTCTACTAAATTGCTTCACTACAACGTTTTAGCTATTCTTGTTTCTTTCTTTTATTGTATTAGTTCTCCTCTTACGGTTAAATTAGTATTGTCGGTGTTGTAATATTTAGTATTTAATTATTTTAATTAGTTAAAAAATTATATGGAGGGCTCATCTGATAGGTATCACATTCAAGATCCTAATCCTGAATTAGAAACACAAGTAGAAAGATCTATACCTACATCTAGAGAAGGTAGAAAATAGGGAAGGGGTTAGAGACGCGGTATGTAAATATTGCGGCACTGCATATAAACATGAGAAAGGCCGGCACCGGTACTTTACATAAACATGTAAAAAAAACACTTAGATAGAACGACCGGTTTCTCCTCCATAAAATCACAAATTAATTTCTCCGGTGAAAGTTTTTTTCCTCAATATAATCATGATTTAAATGTTGAAGAAATGGAACGATCTGTCATGGCAGATGAACACGTTTTCAGATTCGGAGAAATCCAAGATTTCGGGTCGTACGTTCAAAAGGCATTACAATCAGGATACAAAAAGGTTCCGAGCACTACACTTAAAAGTCATTGTTTTAGCCTCTATAACGAAGGTAAACAAGTATTAATTACTACTCTTACTTGTTTAGATACTAGTATTTTTTTAACTTCTGATATTTGGATTGATAGAAGAAAATTTCTCTGGATTTGTGTTGCTGTACATATGATAGATTTTAACTGATATTTGTAAGAAAAAAATATTACTTTTAGACAGTTTCAATTTCCTCATAATGGTTTTAATATATTTTCTGAAATTAAATCTGTTTTAGAAGAATATCATTGTGTAAATAAGTTTTTTTCTATTTCTTTCGATAATACTAGCAACAATAATTCTGCTGTTACTGAACTTATTAGGCTGTGCAAACCAATTTGCAATGGTCGCTTTTTTCACTTTAGGTTTGCATGTCATATACTTAATCTTGCAGTACCTGACGCATATCAAGTATATTTTTCAAATATTCAAACAATTAAAGATGCATGTAAATTTATTAAAAGTTCTAGAAAAAAAATATGAATATAAAGCCGGATGCCAGCCTACAGGATTAAGACCGTCTCTTAGAAAAGATATTTCTAGTGGATGGAGTAGTACATATAGTATGCTTCGTATTGCATCAAAAACTAGCGGAATTATTAGTAGCATGTGAAATTAGCAAATGCCTGTAGAAAACCACTTAACAGATGATTATTGGGTAGTTGCAGAAATTTTCCAACATTTTCTTATGACTTTTAAAATAGTAACTGAACGTTTTTCTGCTACTTATAACCTCACTTCTCATGTTATTGTCTTTGAATTGTATAATATAGCTCTATGTTTTTCTAATCATATTAGTAATGAGATATTTCAGCCCGTTATACCCGCTATGCTAGCTAAGATTTCTAAATAATACGCTGAAATTCCAATTGTTTATTGTTTGTGTTCGGTATTGAACCCTACAATTAAATTAGAAAGTTTGAAGACTCTTTTAAATGGGTTCCATGGATATATGAAGCATGCTATAGATATTGATGCTTATGTTAATACCGTTAAAGGTATTTTAAATGAAATGTTTGATTTATATGTTGCACGATCTTCTGTTGGTAGAAGTGCTAGAGCACCAGCTACAACCAGTTCACGCGTTTCGACTCCAACATTTACACTTATTCAACACTCGGAAAGGCCACGAGGCCCCGCGTCCATGTGCCGGACGCATGAGGCGCCCGACGCCTGCACGTCTTTAGGACGTTTCCCACCGTTTTTTATATACTCCACACTCAAAACACGTCCCCGGTTAGAAATAAAATTTCTAACGGGCGTTGTCCCGCATTCCGTAAAGGGGCTGCTAGTCCCCCTTGACCCCAGCCCACTATCCGGATAGCGGGACCTCCGTAAACTCCGCGAGATCTCCGATATATCCAAAGCCTCTCAAGACACACATACGCACATTGCACATTGAGTTCACATGACTAGTTGACCCATCAATCGGAGCTTCTTTCGCTTCAAAGACGAGGGGTAATTAATAACAGCTTAGTCTGCTAGAGATTCGGATCTTCACAATCAATAAACCCCAGCCTGTCCTACGCAGGGGGAATCTGTATATGCCCGATAAACGACGTGTATTTCCCATCTCAATGGGAGGACGAAAACCACCCTACAACGGATAGTGAGTAGGAACTGTAACAGTAGAAAAAGAACCACGTAGACCTAATTCGCTTTCATTGAGCTCAATATTTAGGAGGGATATGTAGACAGAGCCTGAGTGGGTTCGGTCTCTAATTAAATAAAAAAGCAAATCGTATTATTTAATTGTAATTTGATTTATGTTAATAAAAATTTTAGTTCATTTTCCATTTATTATTAATTTTTAAGGATTTTTTTATTTAAAAAAAAACACTAAAGTCATACGAGTCGTCTTGCCTCGCGATTCTCTTAGACGAGACGGCGAGACGAGCAAGATCATGTTCGGCTACTGTTGAACTCTTCTCGTCTCGTCTCGCCTCGCCGGCTAAGTAAGACGGGCTCAACTCGTCTCGATTCGCGAAACGAGTCGGACGATTCACGAAGCGAGTCTCGCTTCCTTAGCCACGCCAAGCTAGCTGTAATAGAATGGCAAAGATATGCATGGCTCATGTATATGTTCCTTTGAATAGTGAAGAGGTTGGTATTCTTGTTCTGCATTTAATCAGGACGCCGAGCAGAAGATCATATGGCCCAACACACTTTTGCCATAGATCTTCAATATTGGACTCTCCGTCAAATACTTCCTAATATAAAATATAATCTGTAGACTTATAAAGCAAATTGTGGTTTCACAGTTTGAAACTCGCGGATTTAAGAAGCTTAATTTTTGGATGCGGCGTGATAAATTTGGGACTAAATATTCTATTACATTACCGATTATTCATGCTAGTATCTTGTACGTGCGATGCACGCGTTCAAATAAGTTTTAGGTCTAGTTTTCTCAATTTAAATTAAAAAAACATTAGAGAAGATTAAAACTGAGAGTGGTTGATTTGTTTTCAAAATGATTCACAACGATTCTAGTAGCTATTTAAGATTAGTAGAGATAATTGTATAGTTATAACTGATTTAGATGATTATTGTATTTATTAAATATTTGTTAAAGAAAATTCTACATTTAATTTTACAGCTAATGTGGCGCTATTTGAGGCCGTAGGACCTTCAAATTGAAATCAATTTGGGTATATCAAGTTTAAGTTTTGTGGTTATAATAGCTTGGATAAGTCCTTATAAACTAATCTTTTTGATTATCAAATTAAAGTAAATATATTTTTGTGTCAGAGACTTAGAAACCCTTAAAATAATGAATATATTGCCTTCCCATGGTAAGTGCATACCTTAATGATAGAACACTTGCTCCATTGAAGTTATCGATTATTGAATGAAGTGCTCGGGATTTGTGAACATGACCATATCTCATATTTTCTCTTACATTTGGTTTACTGATATTAAAACAAATGAGCAAACTCAGTTGGCATGATACTCCTCCCATCTTGAGGAGAGTGCGGGGTTTGATCCCAGAAGGGAAGGTTGCCACAATTTAACGTTTTGGGGAGGGGGATACTACAATATGGGGTTGCCCCTACGGATTTACCCGTAGGGGCAAACCACTAACCTGTAGGTGCAAACGCCGTAGGTTCAAGTTGAAACCCTGAACTTGCCCCTACGGAGTTCTGTGTAGGTCCATTTTCACCTACGGAGTTGGCCGTAGGGAGGAAAAAGTTATTTTATTTACGGTTTTTTTAAATATATTAGCTGTACCTACTGATATATCCGTAGGGGATATTACTTTCCCCTACGGATACATGCGTAGGTACATATCCGTAGGGGATTTTGTTTGCCCTTACGGTTATATCCGTAGGGGATATTACTTTCCCCTACGGTTATATCCGTAGGGGTGCGTAGGTACATAGCCGTAGGGGATTTTGTTTGCCCTCACGGTTATATCCGTAGGGGCAAGCCCAACCCCCTGATTCTGAGATCAGGGAGGAAATATCAGTTAATGCTGATATTTTGCCCCTACGGTTTAAACCGTAGGGGCAACATGTGTACCTACGGATTAATCCGTAGGTACACATTATCTGATTTTTTTAAAAAAAAAAGGGCAGCCTGATTTTTTCTCGCCCTGTGCACAATAATATATATATCAATAAAATATAAAATTAATCGCAGTATTCATAATCACATCTCACGCATATAATATACAAAAGAAACCCAAATACTGAATATGATATAAATATAAACCAATATCAATATCGTTTCAAAATGTAGTACAATATGTATGATATAAATAAATACATGTTTCAAAAAAAAAGAATCAAAAAGCTATCCTAACTCGGTCCAGCTCCACCTCTGATAAACGATAGAATAAGGCGCGCCTGCTCCTCGGTCAATAAACCATGCAATTCGGCGCGAGCGGGAGTCTGAGTGTCCTGTGGAGCTGGCAATGTGGTCTGCGCAGCCGCCGTCGAGGTAGTAGCTTGCGGAGCCGCGGCTGCGGGAGTCTGAGCGGGCGGTGGAGCTGTAGGAGTTGTCTGCGGAACCGCAGCCGATGTATTGGCTTACGGAGCCGCAGCCGAAGGAGATGCATGTGGAGGTTCGGCCGGTGTATCCTGTCGCGTCTGGACCTAACGTGCGTAAGTAGCGTGTAAGAACTGTGTATTATTCGAATTCGTATCATTATCAAGTTATTTCGAAATCCCATTTGGATATCTAGTTTGGAAAACCGTTGTTTATTTTAATTACATATGTATGTATGATTAATCAAACCTAAGTCTAAAACCGAATAAGCTCAAGCTATGTACTAATTATGGATATGTTGATATCTATAATATGACATGATATTTTACTATAAAGTAGTATACATACCAGCATCTCCTTCAACTCCTGAACGGTGGCCCTCAAGCTCTCCAGTTCCTGCTGGACACGTCGCTCACTGGAGACGGAGGAAGTAACCGCCGGGGTGGAGTCCATTCTTATATGGGCCTTGCTAGGGCCCAGTCCCCGGCCTCTCTCCCAACCTCCGTGGTGCCCTCCGTGTGCGGCGTCCAGAACTGCGGTCAGCAGCCTCGGATCCCTCTGTCCGGTAAAATCGATCCCCGAGGTCTCGGCCTGCTCAACCACCCGCTCCTACACCGACATTAAGCAGTAAAGTATAAGTATAAAATTTAAATTTGAACCTTCCAAAACTAAAATTTCAAATATGGATAGAATAAATATTAACACTTACGCAATACTCCTGGGTAGCGACGTCGGGATATCGAAGCTCGCCCGTGGTAGGATCTGTCGAGGTGCCGTGGACGGCAAGATATGCGGACAGCACACTCGGTGTACCACCTTGCGCTAAGGTCTGAGCTGTCTGCAATATTAGAAAATAACTCTTAATATTAGAAATATTAGAAAATAACTTTTAATATTGCAGAATATCACAAAGGTCGGTCTATTGTAATTTACCGATAACTCCATGGCTCGAGTAATATTCCTTGAGCCACCTGTGTAAGTGGGGCGACCCCTCTTCGCCGACTTCCTGTTCTCTGTATTCTGAGCGGCCTGTTTCTGCACAACACATTAACATTTAGTTTTCTAATTAAGGAACACAAAAAAATAAATTATATCCTAAACAATGAATTACATTTAAAATACATACCTGTTTGAGTTGGGAGTCGAAATATTCGCACAATAGAGGCCATGTCTCTACATCGACTCTCGCAAACGCCGGAGTAGATAGGAGGGCCGCTCTCTCTGCCTCGGGGGTCGCCATTCACAGGGAGTAGCAGTCGGCCTTCAGCTCATTCCTGTTGTATCGGACCTTGGTCTGCATGTTCTTCATCAGGCCATTGTACAGAGCATGAAGGTCGAGCACCCTCCTAGAGTGATCAGGGTCGGGTACAGGCTGAAAATCGTAATCTGACCGAAAATACAAAAAAACATTGTTATTAGATTGCAAGTGTTAATAATAAATATATTGGATAAATCAAATGAAAATATATATTAATACGTACCCGAGCCTGATCAAAGAAGAGGGCGAATGAGCGCCGGTGCTGCTCGCCCCACTCAACGTGAAGTGGATAGTTCTTCACGAGCCGGCTCTCGTCCCCCATATACTGGCCGAATCTCTCGGCATGAGGACCGGTATAGCGATAGTCAAGGGTAAAAAAGAGGGGGAATGCTGCCTCCCCCTAACTCTGTCAGGCCTCAGCCTATGGGACTGATTCGGGCCTCGAGTCCCCCTCTGGGGATGGGGAGGCCCTGCGTCTGCACGAAATATCAAGACAAAGTTGTATTAAGAAATCAAGCTTAAACGAAAATTGAAGTGTGATATATACCTCCGGTGACTATCGCACGAGCCTGGGCCCGGGCAGCAGCACGAGCGGGACGATAGTTCCTCCGGTGAGGAACAACCGGGGTCCCGGATGGGGTTGCATCCCCTCCAACTATAAAATAAACATTGACGCTAAATTTCCATGAAGTTCATATTTATTCTATAGAGCATATGTAAAATGAATAAATATTTTATATTTATTCATACTAACCTGCAGACGATGCGGATGGTATGGAAGCGGTAGGAGTGGCCCCTGCGGAAGATGTGGATGCATCACCAATAACTAGACAATCAAACATTGACAATATAAGTAATTTTGACATAAACATACATGAATATCTGTAATATTACATTCAAAATGGATATGCGTGCAGTATACCTGGAGGTGTGGCAAAATCCACACGGAAGAAGGCATCCGAAGGGGTCTCCGATCTGGGTGCAAGACCGGCACTCTGAAGCTCCCTACGAAGCTCTCCGGGCGGCAGAACCGCTCTGTCTCTGCCTCTGCCTCTGCCGCGGCTGGAGCTCCTGCCGCCCCTCGCTGCTCCCGATATCGTCATCAAATCTAGATAAACGGTTCGTGGACGCATTAGACAATCATTAAAAGTATTGACTATATATGTATAGAGCGTAAAATGTGAAGTAATAATATAACATTACAGATAACCTTTTTCGTTTCGTGGGCGCATTATACATACCTACTTGAATTTCATCGTCGATGTCATTTCTAACCCACGTAACTTCATGATCGGTCGAAGACAACCCGTCCTTCGAAACAGACGGTTGGAGCACTTTAAGCCTTCTCTCTTCTTCATCCTCATCGCTGTCCTCGTATTCTGGGACATAGTAGACATCTCTGGGTTTCCATCGGCATACAACACTCCACCCCGGCTGCTTCAAACACTGTGAGTGGTATACTTGGAACGCTTGGTTCGGAAAGATAAACGGATCTTCCTGACCATAAAATCAAAGTGTGTTCACACTGGTCAATCCATATTCATCTTTCCAAGTCCCAAGATTGCTTCTCCACCTGTCCGTATCGGTTCGCGTATCGTACCAAGTACACTGGAATATATAAAAGGGTTCTGATCGTCCGGGATAGTGGATGCCGAGTATACAATTTAAGTACCCATAATAAATCACACCGTCTGATCCTACCGTTGCAATCCCACTATTCTGAGTGGTTCTAGATATTTCTATGTCCTTAACTTCGAATTTGTATCCAAGGACACCAAATCCTTTGTAATATGCAACCTCCGTACTAGGAAATTGAGCTAAACATCTTGAATCACTCTTAAATGATGCAGACAAGTTCGGATCGTGGATCTAATAAAATTTTTTTTACGACAAATACATAACGATACAAGTTTAGATTAAAACTACTAGCAATAAAATGTTATTCGAATAACTTACATGATCTGTGACCCAATCACAAAAATTATCCTGATGATATTTTTCCAATTATTCTTCATTCCAATCAGGATGCCCCTCACGTACCTCGTTAAAATGAATTCTGTTTTCGACAAATAATGGTGACATTAATATTATATCATTTCATACACACACATGCTCTCTAATTTGTTCAAGACATGCGCAATTAAGCAAGATAAACCGGTATATCTTGTTGATAAACATAGTGTCTACCCTCTTATACTCGGCTTTACCAGATGGCCCGTCTTGAATTCTTCGTGGTCGGTTAAACCTTGTCTCAATGTTCTCGTCCAGATAGCGGGAACAAAATGTGGTTGCTTCATCAAGAAGATAACCTTGCATGATAGAACCCTCTGGTCGATTTTTATTGCGTATATACTTCTTAAGAGTGTAGAGGTACCTAATGAAAATATGTTGAATAAATAAATACGGGCATACAGGACAACAATAAATTTATAAATTGCGCGAAACGAAAAATTACACGTACCTCTCGACGGGATACATCCATCGATATTGTACCGGTCCGGCTAACTTCGCCTCAGTTGCAAGATGAACCGTCAAGTGTATTATGATATCGAAGAATGACGGTGGGAAAATACGCTCAAACTTGCAAAGTATCAACGCAATAGAATTTTCTAGTTTATCCAGCGTCACAACCTTCAGTATTTTAGCACACAACTCCCTGAAAAAACAACATAGGTCGTTGATTACTAGACCAACCGAGTCGGGGAGAGAAGTCCTGAGGGTTAATGGAAGAAGGTACTCCACGATAACATGGTGATCATGACTTTTCAGCTCATCGATCTTGCCCTTCACAAATTTTATTTTCTTGCTGAATGATCCTGAGAAACCTGTGGGGACTTTCAAATCATGCAACACCTGCAGGAATCTTTTCTTCTCCGGTTGTGACATATGATAAGCGGCATTGGGAAGTACAAACTTTCCCGGTTTACCCACTACCGGTCTAGGGTGCAATTCACTTCTTATTCCCCACTCTTGTAGATCCATCCGAGCATTCATGTCGTCTTTCGATTTCCCGTCTTTACAAAGAAGCAAGTTAAATATGTGCTCTGATACTCCCTTCTCTATATGCATGACGTCCAGACAATGACGCACTGAATTTGTAGACCAGTACGGAAGCTCGAAGAAAATGTTTAACTTGTTCCTATATGGTGGTTTGACCTGTTTCGTCGGATCCATCCCGAAGGTCACGTTATTGTAACCATCCCATTTAGCAGTCACGTCCTCTCTGGACAATGGGGATGGAGGTCCAAGAAGCTCCTGATGACCATCAAAGTGAACCGTGTCTAACCTATAGGGGTGGTCTGGAGGCAGGAAACGTCGATGGCCGCAATAACAAACCTTCCTGCTAAAATTCAAGAATTTCGATGTTGTGTGTTCATGGCAATAAGGACATGCTTTGTGACCATGTATGGACCAACCTGATAGCATTCCGTACGCAGGAAAATCATTAATTGTCCACATTAAAGCCGCACGCAGTATGAAGGTTGTATTTGTGTTTGCATCATATGTCTCTACACCATCAATGAACACAGATTTCAACTCCTCGATCAGAGGTCGGAGATAGATGTCGATATTGTTCCCCGGTGAGTTTGGTCCGTCGATAAGAAGAGGCATCATAAAGTATGATTGGTCCATAGCCAACCAAGGTGACAGATTATAAATTATCATTACAACGGGCCATGTGCTGTGACTTCCAGCCATATAGTTGAATGGGCAGAAGCCATCAGTAGCCAGTCCGAGCCGGACATTGCGAGGATCGCTACTGAATATTGCGTGCCTCCTATCGAAATCCTTCCATGCCGGTGAATCTCTTGGATGACTCATTTTTCCATCTTCACTTGGAGAAGCACGGTGATGCCAAATCATTGCCTCGGCTGTTTTCTTGCACCTGAATAGCCTCTGTAGCCTCTGTGTTATGGGAAAGTATCGTGCTATCTTCACAGGTATATCAGGCTTCTTATCAGAATCTTTCGGCTTATACCTGGCCTCTCCGCATGTTGGACACTTTTTCAAATCTGAATTCTCTTTCCGGCACAACACGTAATTTTTAGGACATGCTTGAATCTTCTCGCACTTTAGACCCAAATCAGATATCATCTTCTGGGCTTCGTACCAGCTGTCGAGCACATTATTTGCCGGAGGCATAGAATCTTTCAAGAACGAAAGAAGCATTATGAATGACTTGTTGCTCCATCCATTTAGGCACTTAATCTGGAAAAGTTGGACGAACCATGAGAGGGTGGAATACTTCGCATTCTCATAAATTGGTTTTCTAGCATCATTCATGAAATTTTCATATTTATCCGCACGCGGTCCTTGACCGGAAGGAATGTCATCTTCGGTACGAATAGATTCACCTAGGGCAGCCTCTACCATATCCTCCATTTTTTCTGATGGAAATAAATTACCGTCTTCTCCTTCTGCCGCATTACCGAATTCTTCTTTTTCTCCTGCCATATTATTGTGTTCTCCTTCTTCTTCTGCCGCAGTACTGCATTCTTCTCCTTCCCCGTGATATTTCCAAGTTGTATAAAGTCTAGTAAACCCATGTTTTACAATATGAAGCTCTGCCAATTCTATCTTCTGCCAGTACTTATTGCCACATCTATCGTACGGACAGAGAATTTTCTCTATTATGATCTTATTATGTGCACGTGCAAATTCAAGGAAAGCAGCAACTCCTGCGACAAACTTAGGTTGCATACGTTGTTTCCAATCCACATACATCCAGTCCTTAACTCTGACGTACTCATGGGCTATGTTAGACTGTATAACATATAAATTGTAGGTTATGCTGACTATATTGAGAAATATAAGAACGGGATAGTTACTGACAAAGGAGAAAATCCGTGTATATGCTTTGTGTGTGCGTTTGTCGTTGAAAAGAATAAATTATCGCACGTATGTTAACCGATAGACGGGGACTAAGTGGCGCTTTTAGTTTCATATATGAGTATCGATGAGAATATGAAGGTTTAATATTATCATACATTGGTTTTAACTTGAACATCTCGAATCACTCTCTAATTATGCGTTTGTTGGGTATTCTTGATGTATGTGTGTGTTCCGGCTGTCGGGGGTAGGCTTTTATCCCATTAAGAATGTATAGAGCGAACACCCATCACTTGTGCTTTCAACCGTTTCGAGTAAATTTCGGCAGCACCTCCCCGCTGTTCTCCAAGTACACTGTAATAGAATAGATAATCATTTCAAAGCTGTGAAACAACGTTGAAATGAACATCTAATCTATCTTTGTACACGGAGAACCAGCGGAAAGCTACCGACGAAATATCTCGAATCGGATGAAAATAACTAGTGAATGAAGGCGTTTGCTTTATACATTCTTAACTTGTCCACACGGGACAAATCTATGGGTTACCATACGATTGAATTTTCTCGTCGCGTAGACTATACGACGGTTGTTAGTATCGAGCTATACTGTCCGATATTTAACAACCTTCGTATAATTCTATGTCATGACGAGTATCGCACGTATGTTAACCGATAGACGTGGACTAAGTGGCGCTTTTAGTTTCATATATGAGTATCGATGAGAATATGAAGCTTTCATATTATCATATATTGGTTTTAACTTGAACATCTCGAATCACTCTTTAATTATGCGTTTGTTGTGTATTCTTGATGTATGTGTGTGTTCCGGCTGTCAGGGGTAGGCTTCTATCCCATTAAGAATGTATAGAGCGAACACCCATCACTTGTGCTTTCAACCGTTTCGAGTAAATTTCGGCAGCACTTCCCCGCTGTTCTCCGAGTACACTGTAATAGAATAGATAATCATTTCAAAGCTGTGAAACAACATTAAAATGAACATCTAATCTATCTTTGTACATGGAGAACCAGCGGAAAGGTATCGACGAAATATCTCGAAACGGATGAAAACACAAGTGAATGAAGGCGTTTGCTTTATACATTCTTAACTTGTCCACACGGGACAAATCTATGGGTTACCATACGATTGAATTTTCTCGTCGCGTAGACTATACGACGGTTGTTAGTATCGGGCTATACTGTCCGATATTTAACAACCTTCGTATAGTTCTATGTCACGACGAGCATCGCACGTATGTTAACCGATAGACGGGGACTAAGTGGCGCTTTTAGTTTCATATATGAGTATCGATAAGAATATGAAGGTTTCATATTATCATATATTGGTTTTAACTTGAACATCTCGAATCACTCTCTAATTATGCGTTTGTTGTGTATTCTTGTTGTATGTGTGTGTTCCGGCTGTCGGGGGTAGGCTTCTATCCCATTAAGAATTTATAGAGCGAACACCCATCACTTGTGCTTTCAACCGTTTCGAGTAAATTTCGGCAGCACCTCCCCGCTGTTCTCCGAGTACACTGTAATAGAATAGATAATCATTTCAAAGCTGTGAAACAATGTTGAAATGAATATCTAATCTATCTTTGTACACGGAGAACCAGCGGAAAGCTACCGACAAAATATCTCGAATCGGATGAAAATAACTAGTGAATGAAGGCGTTTGCTTTATACATTCTTAACTTGTCCACACGGGACAAATCTATCGGTTACCATACGATTGAATTTTCTCGTCGTGTAGACTATACGACGGTTGTTAGAATCGAGCTATACCGTCCGATATTTAACAACCTTCGTATAGTTCTATGTCACGACGAGTATCGTACGTATGTTAACCGATAGACGGGGACTAAGTGGCGCTTTTAGTTTCATATATGAGTATCGATGAGAATATGAAGGTTTCATATTATCATCGAGTATCATATATTGGTTTTAACTTGAACATCTCGAATCACTCTTTAATGATGCGTTTGTGTGTATTCTTGTTATATGTGGAACATGATTTTAAACCATTGAGATCAAGATTGATAGAACTGATGATCCTACATTGCAATAGCATTCATCAACCAAAAACTATTATTGCAATGGCATTCATCTATAACAATCAACAATTAAAACTACAAATGTAGGATACTGATATCATAAAGCGTTATACGCAACATATGAATTCACATGACTGAAACATGCATCAAAAAAACATGTTCATCCAAAAGAAAGGCCACTGTCAACAAATATAGACAAATACGTTAAAAAAACAGTAACTTATTAACAAGTTGATTAGCATCTGGATAAAGAAAATGATAGGAAAAACAATTGACTATGATCTATAATGACAAGTCTATTACCATGACTCTTGACTAACAAAGGTGGCTTTTCATCCTCGGTAGCTTGATAATTGGGATTTCATGGCGAATAAAAATATGCATATGCCGTTTGACCGGGAACTTCAATAGGAAACTCAATAAGGTCGGGTGTATGAAGTACGCTTTGTATTTCGCTATATCAGGTGATGAAGCCCAAGCCCTAGCTAGCCCCAGCCCCACCCCAACCGAACCCTATCGAAGGTAAAGAACGTCCTTACACTTTCATATTTCTATTAATGATGCAAGTCTCCACCAAGTCAAATTCTTGCAATATCATTCTTTTTAGAGTATGTCTAATTTAATAGATAGAATTTTCAAAGTTGGGCAACCAAGAAAAAGTAACAAGGGATTTTACATACATGCCAAAGCTTTGATTATTTATTTATTTATTTTCCATTTCATATTAGTACTTTTATATGTTTGACGATGGCAAGAAATACAAATTATATTAGAACATTGTACATACCTAATTTCCACTTGAAATCGGTTTTTTCTTTTATCAGTACTCGTTGACATATAGTAACAAACAATGTTTGATTAGAAGGACCCAAGATTTTCTCGATCAACAATAATTTTAGTAATCAAACTAGGCTAAAATTGCTGGAAATTTCTCTCAGGTTTGCCAAATTCAGCAAAGCCCAACTCCAACCTAACCCTAACCCCAGACCCAGCCCCAGCCCTACCCCAACCCCAGCCTAGCCCCAGCCCCAGCCCAGCCCCAACCTAACCTTAACCCCAGCCCCAGCTAAACCCCAACCCCAACCCTAAGCCAAACCCTAACCCCAGCCCCAGCCCCAGCGGAACCCCAACCCTAACCCTAACCCCAACCCCAACCCCAACCGCAACCCATGCCGAACCCCAACTCTAACCGCAACCCCAGCCCCAGCCATGAACCCTAGCCCTAAATAATCAAAAATTTGTTTAATTTAGTTGAAGATTTACTAACCTGAACGGCGGTGGCGACGACGAGAACGGCAGTGGCGACGACGAGAACGGCGGTGGCGACGACAAGAACGGCGGGAATGATTTAGGGATTTTGGTTCGCGCGCGATCGAGAGAGAGAGAAAGAGATAAGGGGCGTAGGCGATCGATCTGTGCCCTTTATTAAATCGCTATTTAGTTGCCCCTATGGATTTGTCCGTAGGTCCTTGGTTTGCGGCTCCGTAGGGGCAAACACCAAATTAAGAATTAATATTTTTATTCTTGAACGTCTTGGCCCGTAGGGACAACCTTCTAGCCCTACGGATTAATCCGTAGGGCCATCATAAATCTGCCCCTACGGATTTCAATATCCGTAGGGGCAACCCCCTATTTTAGTACTGTGGGGGAGGCTGATTCATGGGTCCCCTAGGCACTTATATGTGATGTGTGTTTGTTTGTGATGTGTGTGTGTGGATATGTTGTGTGCATGGGTTAAATTAGGCTTACGGGCCTGTTCCCCTCCGAACACAGAGACGCGACCGCGCAGGTTTCGTCTTGTCTGATATTCGGGGCAGATGCTATTTGGTTTTATCCGTCTGCCTCTCCGAAAATGCCAAGTTGATTTATGGCACCGTGTATCAGAGGTTTGGACGGATGCGGCCGATGTAGCAGACTTCGTCAGATTCCCCCTCGCTTGAGGGGTTTTTGATTGTGGGGACGCTCTTTCCTGCAGGCGCAAGCCCCTGCAGTTAATTACGCTACCGCATCGCGGCAGCTACTTTCTCCTTCTCCAGAATTTCACTTCGTGTCGTGTGTGTTTGTTTTGTTTGTGGTTGCCCGTGGATTGTATACGGAGACTGAGTAATGCTGTCACCCGTAGGACGTGGATTAGTCCAAATCCGTATTTACTTAGATTTGGGTTTGGTGTTTTTAGTTTAAGGATACGTTAGCCGTGTTGAGGCTAAGATCGACTTAAACGTTCGTTAAGGATACGTTAGTCTTGCTTGAGACTAAGATCAACTTAACGGGATCGTCTAGATCCATTTCCAGTTTAAGGACGTAGTGGTCCATTTAATATATGGCCGTCGGGACTCGTCACCTCTCTGACGTCGCTGAAGGATTACAACGATAGGTGTCAGAGGAGTTTGGAGATGTACCCTTGAACCGATGTCGATTTGGAGTTTTATAGTCTGTTTGAATGTTTAAGGATACGTTAGCCGTGTTTGGGCTAAGATCAACTTAAACGGGATCGTTTAGATCCGAAAAAAGAGCATTTGGGGGCTCTATTGTTCCAGTTTAGGGACGTGGTGGTCCGTATTCCAGTTTAGGGACATGGTGGTCCGTCATTAGTTTAAAGACATTTCGGTACAACATTAGTTTAGGGACGTTTCGGTCCAACATTAGTTTAGGGACGTTTCGGTCCGACATTAGTTTAAAGACGTTTCGGTCCACGAGTTTAAGGACACCGCAGACCGTGTTGATGTGTGGTCGTCGGGACTCGTCACCTCTCTGACGTCGTTGAAGGATTACAACGATGGGTGTCAGAGGAGTTCGGAGATGTACCCTCGAACCGGTCGTAAATTGATTTAAGAGAGCAAACTTGCTCAGTCAATTTAATTTGAGGACTTACGGCCAAAATTGGGCTAAGTCCAGTTGAAAATGTTCAACATTTTATTTGCTTTTGCATTGCATTTCTTTTTATTTTTATTTGGGCTCTGCCCAGAAAGGATGCAGAGCATCAATTTATTTTGGGGCTCTACCCATTTATAAATGATGCAAAGCATCTACTTTGTTTGGGCTCTGCCCTTTTTATTATAATGTAGAGCATTTGTTTTGGTCCATTGGACCTCTCAATTGGGCTCTGCCCCTTTAAATAATGTATAGCATCATTATTATTTTGTTTGGGCTCTGCCCATTTATAAATGATGCAGAGCATCAATTTAATTAGGCCTGCTTGGTCTTTTGACTTGGGCCTGGCCCTTTAGGAAATGCATTGCATTTTCAGGTGCTTTGCACCAATCAGAGAGCGGAAGCGCTTGTAGTGTTGACACGTGTCGTGCAAGCGCAGTGCGCTGCGCTAGTGCGCTGCGCTTGCGCTGCTGACACGTGGCGCACTCTGGTGAGTTGCGCCAATTACAGAGAGCAAAGCTCTATATCAAGGCGCATAGCGCAAGTGGTTCAGATGCTGACACGTAGCACTCTCCCAAGAGCGCTACAGCGCAGTTTGCAAGTGCAAAGCACTCTAAATTTGAGAATCTTTTAGATTCAAGAACCAAAGGTTCATACAAGTGCAAAGCACTATATTTTTTATTTTTGTTTCTTCTTGTTTTAAAGAACCAGTGGTTCATGAGTAGTGCAAAGCACTGTTTTTATATGAAGATCATTGATCTGGTTTTTTAGATCAATAATCTATTAGAAGAAATTTCTTCTCTCTTGTGAAGGTTTTTACCTTTTTCTTGGAATTTTTCTCAGAGTTCTCTCTGTTTAAAGCTTCTTGATTTTTTTTTAAAGAAAATGTTCATGCCTTTGAATTGAGGTCTAGGGTCTTTTTTATAGTTCCCATAAATTAGTTAAATTTGTTAAAGAGATCTTTCTCTGAGTGATTTGGGGAATTTTCCCCACCGTTGGATCTTTGATCCAAGGGCTTCTGTTTTACAGAAGAAAATCTTCTTGTTTTAATAAGAACAGAAAAGATTTATTTAGAATTTTAATTCTGTTTGGCGCAAATGCCCCAGCGCGTCTGCGCTGACACGTGTCGCACAGCGCGCAGCGCAGCGCAACTGCGCTAGCGCATCTGCGCTGACACGTGTCGCGCAGCGCAACTGCGCTGACACGTGTCGCGCAGCGCAGTGCTTGCGCAACTGAAGCGTTGCTTCCTTTAATTTTAGTTTAAATAGAGCTTTGCTCTGATTGGGCGCGCCTTCTTGGACGCTGCGCTGATGCATCTGCGCCTGACACGTGGCGTGTTGCGCGCAGCGCAAAGAATCTGAAGCGTTGAGCTTTGCTCTGATTGGGGGAAGATGAAGCGTTGCTTCATCTCCCGCCTCAGAATTTGAACAGAGGTTTGCTCTAATTGGGGTAAACAGGGCCAGTTTCAAAAAGAAAAAATTACAAAAAATAGCATCGACTGTTACAAAGTCTTAAATTTGGTATAAAATTATGGGTCCGGTCTTAGGTACAACGTTGGATAAAAAAATTTATCCAACAAATCAAAACTGTTCAGAGTTAACCGTTTCTTTAAGAAGCGGTTAAAATCCAACGATCGTTATTTAATTGCTAGTTAAAGTAGCGGTTAATATCAAAAGTTAATTTATCCAATAAATCTGGACCGTGCAAACTCAGCCGCTATTTTAAGAAACGGCGAAAATCCAACGGGTGTTATTTAACAGCCACTTAAAGTAGCGGTTAAAAATAAATATCAAATCGCTGTTTAAGTAATTTTTTTTCTAACGGCTGAGAAATATATCACCTATCGATTTTAGAATCCTAGTTTCCGTCAGAGCACTATGCGCCTTTCTCAACGAAGTTTTTTGAAACGATCTCTCAATTTTGGAACCCTAACTTCCGCCAGAGCACGCCTACGTCTTCCTCAACAAAGTTTTTCAGAGTGGTTGTGGTAAATTTTTTAATTTTACGTTTACATGTCCTAGCATGTCGGTTAATTTAGCCTATGAATGGACTATTTATGAATTAGAATTAGAAAAAGGAATAGGTGTGGAAACAGATGGAGATCAATGCTTGAAAAAACCTATTATTCCTATTGATTCAGTAACTCCTGAAAGAAAAAATATTAAGTGTATATCGTCAACTAGTGAAAACAAATGTAAAAATGTTCCGTCTCCTAAAATCAGTCTAGCTGATAAGAATAACGGGTATTTCCAAATAACATATATAGGCATGAGTGAATTGAATATCATGCCAATTTCGTGTTAAAATACAAATACCCAAAAAAGAGCAATATAATACTAGCATCAAAACTGGCTGTCTTTCAAACCTTCTAGTACTACTAAACCGTCCGATTAAAGAACGTATATAAATACACGTGTTCAATCGAACACCCGTGTGTAAAACCATATGCAAACTACACCGTTTCGCCTAAACCGGGAAACTCTCTATGTGGGACTCTAAAGACTCGACAATACGCTGGCAGTGGGTTTAATCACAAGCACGTCACTAGCACTAGCTGTACGTAATAGCTACCCAGGTATCTGTCGAAGGGAAGATCGACACAATAACTCGTCCGGAAACCCTACTGAGCCTATATGTGACATTCTCCATACAGTCCGGTCTGTTCGTCTAAGAGTATCGCATATCGGGCCTAGGGGGGTGGTAAACGTCAGACCCTTAATAGCGCAATAAGTTGTGTCGGTGTGGAACTTAATACAACCTGAGAAACTACTGGTGTACCTGCCAGTAAATCTCACTTGCCCTGGCTAGGGACTTTGCGTATTGGCCAACCATACACAGCGTGATATCAACTCCCAATACCGGGAGAGACGAATCCCTTCTATCCTCTACTGCCTCCAAGTGCTTCGGGACTGCACCCAACTACTACCTGTTTGCACGACTCATTTTAGCCGTGGTAAGGTAGTAATCTAAGTACAGTGGGAACACACTCGAGACGAATAGTGATGTCAAGTCAACGGACTAATCTGTACTCATGTCACTGGAGAACTACTAACTGACGATAGGTATAATACCAACCAGCAGTTCCCAGCGAGTCCGTCCAGTGTAACTCATAACCCAATGAGCACCTGTATACTATCTTTGGTACCGTATACCAATGGCTGCGGGACATGCCACCTCCCCTGACGGGGATAAGAAGCGTATACACTAGTCTACTATGGAGTATTAATACCCAGTCTCGATAATCCTACGACTAGGGACAAGTTTAAGGATATGCTTATAGACTATCCAGCCCCCACAAGTGTGACTGCCATCCCAACGCTGGTAGTCAATCAGAGATTCTAAGGGCTCTATCAACATGTGTTAGCGATATGTTAAAAGAAACATATACATATGTTAAGATAGACTCAAATTAGATAGCATACTATTATGATGAGTAAGGCTGTTATATATATGTGAATATCTCAAGCTTCTAAAATGTAATATACAATCCAGTACTATACAATAATGGCCTCTAAGGCATATATCACTAACAATCTCCCACTTGCACTAAGGCCATGTATTGGCATATCTCAGACCTATCATCTCGAATAGCCTTTCGAACTGCTTGAGGGATGGCCTTTATCAGTGGATCTGTAGTGTTGTTGTCCGTGTCTACTCTCCGCACCTCGATCTCCCGGCGATCCACGATCTCCTTGATCAGGTGATACCGCCTCAAGATATGTCTGGACTTCTGATGGGACCTTGGTTCCTTTGCTAAACTTATAGCCTCATTGTTGTCACAGTACAAAGGTATTGGGTCAACAATGGATGAAACCATCTAAACTTCTGTAATGAACTTTCTCATCCAGACTGCTTCTTTCGCGGCGTCATATGCAACGATGTACTCTGCCTCCATCGTCGAGTCAGCAACGGTGTCCTGTTTGGAGCTCTTCCAACAGACCGCCCCTCTATTGAGGGTAAAGACGTAACTCGACATGGATTTGGAGCCATCTTTGTCACTCTGGAAGATGGAGTCGGTGAAGGCCTCGATCCAGAGGTCTTTACTGCCGTACACCAAGAACATCTCCATACTCCTTCTCAGGTACTTGAGAATGTTCTTAACTGCTATCCAGTGCTTCTCCACAGGGTTCGACTGATACCTGGTTACCACGCTTAGTGCGTAAGCAACATCTGGTCTGGTATATAATATCGCATATATTATAGATCCTACCGCAGAAGTGTGGGGTATAATACTCATGCAATCCCTTTCCAAATCAGTCTTGGAAGACATCTCTTTGGAGAAGGTGATCCCGTGACAAGCGAGTAGGTTACCACGCTTGGAATCTTCCATACTAAATCTTTTCAGTATGGTGTCGATATACCTGGACTGTGAAAGTCCCAACATTCTCTTAGATCTATCATGATAGATCTAGATTCTCAGAATGTACGAAGTATCGCCCAGCTCTTTCATGGAGAACTTTTGTGACAAGAAGGTTTTGACTGATTGTAGTATATGAATGTCATTTCCTTTTAGGAGAATTTCATTCACGTACAAGACGTGCAATACCACAGTTCTCGCTACAATCATACTATAAATGCATGGTTCATTTGGATTTTTGATAAAGTCAAATTCTTTGACTGTCTCATCAAAGCAAACGTTTCAACTCCGCGATACCTGCTTTAATTCATAAATGGATTTAAGTAACTTGCACACTCTTCCGCTTCTCCCACTCTCTATGAAGCCCTCTGGCTAATCCATATAAATACACTCTTCCAAATTTTCATTCAGAAAAGCGGTCTTTACGTCCATCTGCCAAATTTCATAATCATGGAAGGCAGCAATGGCAAGTAGGATCCGAATAGATTTAAGCATAACCACTGGAGAAAAGGTTTCATCATAGTCCAAGCCAAATCTTTAACGAAAAACTTTTGCTACAAGTCTAGCCTTATAGGTTTTAACCTGTCCATATGCACCGATCTTCTTTCTGAAGATCCATTTGCAGCCTACGGGTTTTACCCCTTGAAGTGCAATGTCCAAAATCCAAACTTTGTTGGTGTACATGGATTCCATTTCGGTCCGCATTGCATCCAGCCACTTTACTGAGTCTTTGATCGTAATGGCCTGCTGGAAACTAGTTGGCTCATCATCATCGATGATGCAATCCTCTCCATCTCTGTCTACGAGAAAACCGTAGTATCTCTCGGGCTGATGAGACTGCCTACTAGATCTGCGGAGTGGCGCAGGGACGTTCGGTTCTTTTGAAACTTCTGGTTCCACCATGCTTTCAGTAATAGATTGTGGTTTTGGAATTTCTTCCAGTCCTATTGCGCTCACACTTATTTTTTTTCAAGAAATTGAGTCTCTAGAAAGTGGGCATGCCGAGAAACAAAAACCTTTTGTTCCTCTGCGTAATAGAAAAGATACCCCCTGGAGTTTTTTGGGTATCCCACAAACTTACACAGTACTGATCGTGCCTTGAGCTTGTCCACATACTGGTTTTTGACAAAAGCTGGACATTCCTATATCTTATGATACTTAAGATAGGGTTTCTTCTCACTCCACATTTCATATGGTGTGGTAGGCACAGACTTAGTAGGAATTTTGTTCAAAAGATATGCAGCAGATTCTAGTGCATAACCCAAGAAGGATCGCGATAACTCAGCATTACTCATCATGGAATGTACCATATCTAATAAGGCGCGGTTCCGCCTTTCCGATACACCGTTGTGTTGAGATGTGTATGAAGGAGTAAGCTGAGAGAGAATTCCATTCTCTTTTAAATAACCCAGGAACTCAGTACTTAAGTATTCACTACTCTGATCAGATCGAAGTATCTTGATACTTTTGCCTGTTTATTTTTCCACTTCATTCTTGTATTCCTGGAATTTTTCAAAGGCCCCGGATTTATGTTTCATCAAGAATACATATCCATACCTTGAGAAATCATCCGTAAAAGTAATGAAGTAGGAATAACCACTTCTTGCATGTGTAGACATTGGACCACACACGTCGCTGTGTATGAGTCCCAAGAGCTCGGTGGCTCTTACCCCGTGTCCAGTGAATGGAGTCTTTGTCATCTTTTCTTTGAGACACGATTGACAAGGTACATAAGGCAGATATTCAAACGGATCAAAATATCTCTCTCTATGTAACCGTGTTTCATTGATGTGACCTAGTTTACAATACCATAAGAAAACTTGATTTAATTCTGGAGTCTTTCTTTTGAGTGAGTTCTGAACATTGAAACTTGGTGTTGATTTAATACGTATATACCGTTGTCTAGTGTACCAGACCCAATCAAATCATGATTAAGGTGAATGTTTACAACATCGCTTACAAATGTAAAATCATAACCTTCTTTAGATAGTAAAGATACAAAAATGTTATTACATGTCAAATTTGGTACACAAAAACAGTTACGCAAAACCAAAATGTGTCCACTTGTCAATCCTAGGTGATATTCTCCTACGGAAACAGTATCCACGCTCGCTCCGTTAGCAACCTTGAGGGTCATATCACCTGCCTTTATAATTTTACGACTCCTCAGTGCCTGCAATGAATTACATGTATGAGATTCTGAACCGGTATCCAATACCCAGGAAGTAGAGTTGATTGACAAACAGTTTTCAATCATAAACACACCTAAAATCGAAACTACAACTTTCTTTGAATCCTGGGTCCTGTCTTTCCAAGCCCTGCAGTCCTTCTTCCAATGACTTTTCTTGTGACAATAGAAACATTTCTCTTTGTTTACTGTCGGCCCCCCAACTTTTGTCTTGCCTTTTCCCTGTAACTTACCGACATCGCCTTTTGGTTTGGTGGGGGCCTTCTTCTTCTTCCCCTTGGCTTTCGTCTTGGATCTAGAGGAGGAAGGTTCCCCAACAAGTAGAGTGGGTGTCTTCCTGAATTTCTTTAGGATGCCCTCTGCACTCCTCAACATGTAAAAGAGCTATGGAAGTGTAACTTCCTTCTCTTGTATATTGAAATTCAATATAAACTGGGTATAGGTAGAGAGGGACTGTAGAATCAAGTCCGTGTACAACTCATTTTCCAACGTGGTCACAAGATTCGCAAGCTCTTCAATATAGCTGATCATCTTAAGGACATGGTCCTCTACAGATGACCCGATAGCAAACCTCGCCTGAAACAATTTTCTCGAGGTCTCGTATCTTGCAATACGAGATTGCTTCCTATATATATCTTTGGTATGGATGAATATGGAAGTAAGGTCTATATTCTCGTACCGCCTCTGATGTTCATTATCCATAGAGGCTAACATGAGACACTTGGCTTTCGTACTGTCTATTTCCCATGTCTTACAGATTTCAATATCCTCAACGGTGGAATCTAGACCTAAGACGGCAGGGTCTTTAGTAGTAAGGAGGTAGCCCAGGTTGTTATAGGTAATAGCTATCTGGACATTGCTTAGCCAATCTTTATAGTTTGACCCTCAATATATTTTTATCTAGTAGTAACTTAAGCCCGGTCATCTTGGTCGCTGTAATTAGGAGAGAGAATAAAACACTCAGCATGATACTCTTGCAAGTTTAGATTGGTTTTAGTTTATCTAAACAGGACGGTTTCCACTGTTTTCTCGAATCCTTCTTCAAAGCATAAAAGAAGAATTAGTCGGGATTAATCGCACCCTACAATTCTTGCTTAATCTTTCGGCTAGGCTATTGTCAGGGGAGGTTTTACAACGCTTTCGCGAAATTTCTTAATTAAATAACCTCTTTTTCCTGGAGGTGTAGCCCTGCTAACACCGTTCTAGACACCTACTTGGTTTATGGTATTGATTGTAAAATGAAAAACTCTTCCGAGAAGTAAAATACTCACGGTGGGATCAGGATCCAACTATCATTGTGTGACAAATTTGAAGGATTCCTATCAAAATTATCACACTCCAGATGGTATGCAAAACTAGCAAGTTTCCTTTTCTTTCGAAACTCCCGATGTGCATTTTTTCCCCAGGCGCTTATGACCTTGACGAAGGCCAAAATATCATAAGACACAAGTCAAGTTCTACCCGTTATTGTCCGGGTTAATTTGAACCCATTCGTACAAACCCTTGACGAAAACCAAAATAGCTGTACGCCTGTCCCAGATTAACTCATCTATTTATACTACGGATGAATACCTAGTAGCTACCAATCACTATGCCATGGTGAAGGTCAAAATACATAGCTTGAATACTACTGAATACCCATATGAAATGACGGAGGGCTACGGCTGGTTTAGCGAAAACCGTGAACGTAATGAACTTGATATAGTCGAAGAAACCATGATAGTGGTTTAGGCTCCACATTTAAAAGTTATTTTAAAAGAAAACCGAGTGGTTTTAAAATTGTTCCAACGATTTAAGTTTTTGGTTTGTTTTCTTTGCATTAATCAATATTAATGCGGCCCCATCAATTAACCCTATCATTGAGGAAAGAAACGAAAATAGAACATACGCTTATGCCATTTGCATTCGCCACGGGGTCCCGTCATGCACCGTTAAGTTATTTAACTAACGGCAGAGCTGGAACAGGGCTAGCGCGGGTGCAAAACTTAAGCAACGTTTATTATATATAATCTATATATATAGCCATTCGTCTCACGCAATAATAGCCATTCCAGATCACAGATCACAACACAAGCAACATAGATGAATATATTGGATATACTAGAATTTCCGTATTTCGTTTTAGCCTCTAACGAAAAATGGATTACACGATCAAGATGAATAGCCAAACCCTAACCCTAGACCCCTACGGGTGCGGCGAACTACACGCCAAATTTTCGAAGTGAAGCAACCTCTCTCAAAGAAATGAGTAGATCACTCGGCACTTCAAGAACCCGGTAGTTTGTGCACCCCACCTTGGGTCTATCCTAAGTGCAAGAAAAGTAAATGAAATAATATAACGGTGGCTACAATCTCAACCCGGATGTGCCCCGCAAAAGTAAATGTCATGCCCCGCTTCCCAGATTGCGCTAAGATCGACACGTGACAGAGCCAACCATGCTACCTGTGGCTAGGAAATATCCCTCCACAGTCACATTACGACTGTCTATAGATATCAAGAACGGTAGAAATAAAATAAACTATCTAGTACATGTCCATAAGCCAGAATAAACGAGTCAAGAAATAATATGCGGAAGCAATAGATCCAATAAACAATAACAATCTGGAATGTACGTCCCAAATACGGGCTTACATCAAGAATGAAAATGCTGAAAGAAAACTAAACTAAAATACCAACAGGTCCTCACTGCTCGGCCTGTCGACTGAAGTACTCCTGCTCGATCTGCGACAAGAGTAGCGGATCTGGGCCATGCAAAACCCAGACGTCAGCACGTCACAATACCAACAATAATATAACCAGGGATAACAAGATATGCAGGCATGAGTATGAAAAGTAATAGGTATATCACAGTAATATGAATGTGGAACGGTGAAGTGTATCGGTGTATGTGACGTGCGGTGAGTAATCTATACTACTGGGTTAATTACTCTCAAGTCTTTGAAATCAATTAATGCAATCCTCATTGTAACCCATCGGTGATTATTTCGTAACGCCCGGAAAAACGGCAAACAATATGTATATTAAATGATATGGATACAAACGGATATTCGAAAACGGTAAAACTTTAATATGGATGTATAATGTGATAAAAGGGTAACATTTTACTCATATGGATGCATAATAATATACCTAGCATGAAGCAAAATGAACTAGCATGCGACTAGATATGTAAATAACGATATGGATGCATACGAATATCCGAAAACAGTAAAACCGTAAAATGGTAATGTGGGATGCATAACTAAACATTATGTGATGTTATTATTCAAATGGATGTAAAATATAGTAGTATAGCATGTAGCAAGATAAACTTGCCTGAGCGGAACACACGTCGGGTGCATACGGCACGTCCAATGCCGGTAAATGTCGCGATGCACACGCGGGCGTAAAGAACTGAACCAAGCAAAGTAAGAACACGACCACGCTAGCTGGGCACATCAATTGGATTGTTCGGATCGTCGGTAGTGGCACGGCTCCGGCGATCACTGGGAAACGGAATCAAGAAAGTAAAGAGAAGAAGAAAGAGAAGGAAGAAGAAAGAGTGAGGAGAAAGAAGAGGACTGGGGTTTGGGTGAGGCTCTGGGGTATCTGGGACAGAGGCTAGGCAGGCGAGACGAAGATAACGATATTGGGCCGTCAACGGCGGGATCCACGGCTGGCAGTGGCCGCGGTGTGCAAAGGAGTTCTTGGGTCGGGGTGTGCAGGGGAGAGTCGGGGATGAGGGTTTGCAGCGGGGATAGGGGATAGGGAGTTGAGGAGGTGGTCGAGGAAGGGAGACCGACGAGGGTGATCGGAGCTCCGTCGAGGGCGCGGGCGAGGTGCAGTCGAAGGATAGGGTTAGGGTTGCAGTGGATTGTGGGTGATGGTGGTGATGGTTATGGTGATGGTTGGAGGCGGAGGAAGAGAAGGTGGAGACGAGAGGAGGAGGTGATGATGGACGAGGGGCGACGGTGACGAGGTGAGGCGGCTGGGTTTTTGGGTTAGGGTTTGCGGGAAAAATAGAAGAAGGAGAAAAGAAACAGAGAAGGGAGGTGATTATATGGAGAGAAGGGAGGTGAGCGGATCCCTGGTGAACATGGATCGCGAGAGGTGAGAGAGAGGGGAAGAGATAAAGAGAGAGAGAGAGAGAGAGAGAGATCAGAGCGAGAGAGAGAGAGAGAGAGAGGGAAAGAGAAAGGGAGAAAGAGAAAGAGAGTGAATGGGTCACGGGGGAAGAGAGAGAGAGAGAGAGAGAAAGAAAAAGAGAAAGAGAGAGAGAGGAGAGAGAGTGCGAGAAGAGAGAGACAGAGAGAGAAATCAAGAGGAGAGAGAGATTTATCGTTTAGTTAGGATTAAAAATCTTTTTCGTTATTTAAATTTTTAACAGATAATAATATTTAAAATATAATATTAATAAAATTTGATATTTTGTCGAATACAAAGTTACTCCAAAATGCGTCCAGGTCGGGTCTAAAAATCCAGTTATAAAATATGAAAACTATAAGTGTCGACCAAAACTAAAATAGGACTTCCGAATAACGAAAATGCATACCCCTAAGAACGGATGCACATAGCGTGCATGTAGCTATCCAAACGAGTACGTTTCACTGAACAGAACGAGAACAAAATGCGCGGATGCTATCATAGGGTCAGGGGTGTAATGCAGTCCATGCAATGTATTTTTAAAATATTTTATGTGACTTTAAAATGTTATGTTGATAAATGCAGATGCCAGATAATGCCAGTATGCAGTATACAAATAATGAAAGTGCACGGATCCATATAACGAGCCAGGATAAATCATAAACAGGAATCAAGACGGGTTTCTAGCAAGCGGGTCGGGTAGGATGCGAATACAGATGTCAAATACACTATTCGCACCCAAAACACAGTAAATCAGGAAAATAGCATAAATAAAGAAATACTTGAACTAGAACTGGTATAAGTGAACTAGGGTGTTACAGTGCACCCCACCTTGGGTCTATCCTAAGTGCAAGATGTAGAATCGAATTTCAAGGTTGCTGAGATTTACTGGTAAGTGTTACCAGTAGTTTCTCGAATTGTTATAGACCTCATATCGACACGACTTATTGAGCTATTGGGGTCTGACGTTTACCACCCCTAGGCGAGATATGCGACATATCAGACGATCAGACCGGACTGTACGGTAGTGTTACTGGTTGGATTCACAGGAGTATGAGCGGGCTTGCTCGTCGATCTTCTGATCGCTCAATACCCGGGTGGCCGTTACGTTTAGCAGACCGCTTGCGGTTTGTGGGTGCTTGATATGATCATCACCTGCTGCCGGCGTATTGACGAGTCTTTAGAGTCCTACACAGAGGTTTCCTGGCTCAAGCGAAACGAAATAGGAGCGCATATGAGATATGTGCGGGACCGAGAATAATGCGTGTATGTGATACCGTATTTCATTCTCGCGATGAATGTATCGATTGGTTGTATGCGATATAACCTAGTTATCGAATCAAGTATTGATTCGATAAGCCGATACATAGGATACTAGTCGGTTATATGCGATATGACCGGATCGTTAAATCAAGTGTTGATTTAATGATTTAATGTATAATTATATATATGATATATTACTTTGCATTAACTAGTATCGGTTCACTTTAAAAGGATTTTCTCACTTGATTGTACAAGTTGTATATGTGATATACTTTTTGTGCAAATGATTGTATCATGTTTGATGATACATGTTAACTTGGTTAAGTGTAAAGATTAAACCATGGTTAAATTGATGATTAGGGTTTTCTTTTTCTTAATATTTTATTTATTTATTTATTTGGAAAAGATTAGAAATGAAATGGTTGCAAATTTTGTTTCTTTCTTTGAAGCTTCATGAAGCTTTGACTTTGTGACCATTTTGTCTCATGCTTAACCCTAACCCTTGCAATTAACCATGGTCTATTCTCTACACCTAATCATGGTTATTATTATGATAAGTATCCTTTTTCTTTTCTTTTTAATTAACTTATCATAATATATCATCTTCTTCTTCTTCTTTTCTTCAAGTGAAGAAAGCAAGCTCCATCAATGGTGATTGATGGAAATGAGTGAGAAATCCAATTCTAAAGTCTACCCACTTCCTATTTCTTCATCCTCTACCTCTTGCCAAGTAGTAGAGTGTTTTTCCTTCACAAGTTTTCATGGCTTGGTGAAGGTGGAGCTTGATCTAGCGATGCCTCGACGTAGATCATCTTCGGCATGGACATCGACGACCTAGCTCGCCTATTCTCCGATGAAGCCGACGTTAGAGCCCGGGATTTGTTTTGGACAGCGAGAGGACTTCATTGCGGAGCTATCGAGGTGGAGCACCGGATCTACAAAGGTTGTATTTCCGTTATCTCATAGTTTAGTTGTAAACTAGCTCGCTTTTTCGCCTAAAATTCTAGCCAACGATCTTGTTAGGGTTTCTCGGCACCGTTAAAATTAGAAATTGGCATGGTTGATGCCTTGTGAGACCTCATTAGGGTGCCTAGGAACCCTACAGTGGTATCAGAGCCTAGCTAGAGCCTTAGGCGAAGTCTAGACGGAGTTTGAAGTCCGAACGAACCCGAAAACCCATTTCAAAATTGCTCTCTGTCCTTTTTTCAAAAACTGCGATTTTTCCAAATTAAAAATTGCTAAAAAATTCAGCAGGGAAATATAAGAATTACGGCGCAAAAATTTTCTCATGAACACTAGGGGCAAAATATTATCGGGAATTTCAAGTGTTGAAATTTGCAATGAGATTGCATACCTTCTATGAGATAGTTGGATCCCGATACCCGCTGCGAGTAAGAGTTACTCCTGGGAGAGTTTTACACATTACAATTAGCCAATCAAGTAGGTGTCTAGAAAGGTGTTAACGAGGTTACGCCTCTGGGAAAACGAGGTTTACATTAATTAGGTTCGTGCGAAAGCACGGGGGACCTCCCTCAAAGTACCGACATTAGCCTGGCTGAAAGATTGGCGAACTTGTAGTTTGTAATTAATCCCGGCTAGTCTTTCCTTTTAGGGTTTGAAGGAAGATTTGATAAAAAGCAGTGGGAGCCATCCTGATTAGATAAAATAATAACCAATCTATTCTTGCAAGAGCGCACGCTGAGTGTTTTCTTCTCTCTCTCTCCAGGTAGCGACCATATCACGCCTTAATCAAGATAATAATACGGATATTTGACCGAACCCGCTTGTTATACTGAGCTGGGGAACGTTGGTCCCGCTCCAACTTATAATTGTTATAAGACAGAGCAGGAAATTGGGGATTACCAGAATTCCCGTGCCGCCCAAACGAAGAGAGTGCATGCTGATGCATTATCTTCGGGTGTATTCATTACAAAGAACTGTTTCTCAGTATCCTCTACGTCCTGGGTATGTGATACCAGATCAGGATCCCAGATATGTAATCTGTTACATAGGGCTGCAGAAAGGTAGAGAACTGAGAACGGGTGATAAGTTTCATGAGGCAGAAAACGGGGCAAGTGTTGCAGCCAAATCTGTTGGTCACTGTCACCCTGTATTACTAATACATTGATTCTGAACGAATGTTGTTAGATACCAAACCTGATATACAAAATCATATCACTCTCTTTATTAGTAAAGAAATGATAAAATTTTGTATTGTTGGATAATGTTTTGGACATTTCCTATATCAAAAGTTGATCGGTTTAGGCACGTTATCTAAAAGCATTGATGTTCTAAATCAAACTATAGTTCTTAGTATACGGAACACACACAAGAGGAAGAGTTCAGAAATGAACGAATCCTTCTTGAGGCATTGTAGACTAGGTCATATCAATGTGACCCGACTAGCTGAAGTTACATGTAGATGCATATTTAAATCAGTTTGAATTTACATCTTATGAAACTTGCGAGTCATGTCACAAAGATATAATGACACCAGCTTTGTTTATTGGAAACAGAGAAAGAGTTAGTAAACTCTTGGGATGATACATGTTAATGTATGTAGGTCCCCTGTCTACACATGCCAAGACCGGTTCTTTGTACTTCATTACATTCTCTGATGAACTTTTGAGATTCAGACCTATGTTCCTGTTGAAACACAAGTCTGAACCTTTTGAGATATTCACATAATATAAGTTAGAAGTAGAGAACCAAAATAAGGGTCAAAGTATTATGTCCTATGATGAGATCAAGGAGGAGAATACTTGAGCACGAAATTCTTGGACTTTTTCTAAAGGAGAATGAGATTCTCTCTCAGCATTACTCCTCCGAATACACCATAGCACGATGGTGTATCGGGGAGGAGCAATCACACCCTATATGATATGGTGTGCTCTATGATGAGTATTACTGAGTTACCTATTTCCTTTTAGGGGTTATGCACTTGAGAAGCTGCATACCTATTGAATAGGTTCGAATCAAATCAGTTGCCTACCACTCCATATGAGATATGGAAAGGGAAGAGCCCATGTCTTAAGCTAGTTAAGATTTGGGGTTGCTCGGCCTATGTCTAAAAGCAAAATCCGGACAAGCTCGAGGCAAAGTCTGTAATGTAGAACTGGAAAGGTTCCAGCTATACAAACTGCAGCTGATGATTTGATAGAACCAAAGGATTCAGTAGATTCCAACGAACCTCAGCCTCTCCGCCGATCTAGTAAGGTTCTCCACCCACCTGAGAGATACTTTAGTTTCTCTATGACAGTGGGAGCGAGGATTGCATCATGAGATGATGACCCAACTAGCTTCGAGCTGGCCATCGAGAGTAAGACTCTGTAAGAATGGCTGGATGTTTATCGATCTGAGATGGAATCCTTATACACCAACAAAGTATGGACTTTGGTTGCTATATCTGAAGGGTTAAATCCCCATCAGGAGCAAGTATATTTTGAGAAGATTACTTGGTGTACATGGAAAAGTTGAGACTTTCAAAGCTAGACTTGTTAAGGGTTTTCATCATCGACCAGGCGTGGATAATGATGAAACCTTTTCCAGTGGCTATGCTTAAGTCCATTCAGATCCTACTTACCACGGCTACATACCATGACTACGATATCTGGTGGTTGGGTGTCATGACTGCTTTTCTAAATGATATTTTGGAAGAGAGCGTCTATAAGTACACAGCCAGAGGGCTTCGTAGACAGTGGGAGCAGCGGAAACGTGTGCAAGATGCTTTATAGGATAAACAGGCATCGCGGAGTTGGAACGTCTGTTTTGATGAGTTAGTCAAAGAGTTTGACATTATCAAAATGGTAGATGAACCTTGTATAAACAAAAAGGTAGTAGGGAGTATGGTGCTGATCCTCGTAGAGTACGTGGATGACATACTCTTGATAAGAAAGAAGTTTCCTATGCTACGCTCGATCAATCTCCGCTTATCACAATGATTCTCCATATAGGATCAAAGTGATACCTCCTAAATCCTGGGTTTTTGGATCTATGAGATAGATCTAATTGGATGTTAAGACTCTCATTAGTTGTAGTGAGTCGGTATCAACCGATCTTGGGGAGAATCATTGGAAGGGTTCCAAGGTGATAAAGACGACTGAATGTCAGTCACAGGCATTGTCTTTACCCTCAATGGAGGGACGGTATGTTGGAAGAGTTCCAAGCTAGATACCGTGACATACTAGACGATAAAGGCTGGACACATCGCTACTTAAGATGCTACCAAAGAGGCTGTTTGGGTGTATATTGGTTCATGAGATGAACTATGTTCCTCCCATTGTGTGACAATGGAGTTGTGGCTTATGCCAAGGAATGCCGGTCCCATCAGTGATCCAGATATATTCTAAGACAGTATCACTTGATCATGGAGATGGATGATCTCCAGGAAGATCGAGGTTAGGAGAGTAGACTCAGAGGACAACATAGCGGATCCACTCACAAAGGCCTGTTCCCAGAGAGAGACTTTTATGGGATGGTTGAGTATGAGATACTACAACCACTGCTACAGATGGCCCTAGTGCAAGTGGGAGATTGTTAGTTATATGTATGCCCTAGAGGCCATTACTGTACATTGGATGTATATTGTAGTGGATGCTGGGACATATATAGGGAGGACTTTCTTGCTCGACATGATAGTATGCTATCTGGTTGCTCTTTACCTTAACGTGTATACTAATTGTCTCTCTGTTACATGTTGGTAAAGCCCTTAGGATGTGTACTTGACTACCTGGACTATGATGCGGATCATACTAGTGGGGACATGGTAGTCCATAAGTACATTCTTCAAAGTCCCTAGTCGTGGGTGTATCGAGACGGGGCATCGATATACCAGAGTAGACTAGCGTATACCTTCTCGACCCATACAGATGGGCGATGGATGATCCCATATCCATCGGTGTTTGACATCAGAGATGATATACGGGTGCTCAGTAGAGACTGGGTACACTGGACGGACTCGCCGAGAACTTCCAGATGGTATTATACCTCACGTCAGATGGCAGTTCTCTGGTGACACTGGTACAGAGTAGTCTATTGACCCGAGATCGTCATAAAGTCTTGTGTGGTTCCCACTGTGCTTTGATTTCCATCTTACCACGTCCAAGATGGCGTGCAAAACGGTGGTTTTTGGGTACAGTCCCGAGTCACATGGAGGCAATGAGCGATAGGAAGGGATTCGTCTCTCCCGGTATAGGGAGTTGATGTTGCGCTGTGTTCGATTGGCTATAACAGGAAATCCCTGGCCAGGGTTGCTGAGATTTACTGGTAAGTGTTACCAGTAGTTTCTCGAATTGTTATAGACCTCATATCGACACGACTTATTGAGCTATTGGGGTCTGACGTTTACCACCCCTAGGCGAGATATGCGACATATCAGACGATCAGACCGGACTGTACGGTAGTGTTACTGGTTGGATTCACAGGAGTATGAGCGGGCTTGCTCGTCGATCTTCTGATCGCTCAATACCCGGGTGGCCGTTACGTTTAGCAGACCGCTTGCGGTTTGTGGGTGCTTGATATGATCATCACCTGCTGCCGGCGTATTGACGAGTCTTTAGAGTCCTACACAGAGGTTTCCTGGCTCAAGCGAAACGAAATAGGAGCGCATATGAGATATGTGCGGGACCGAGAATAATGCATGTATGTGATACCGTATTTCATTCTCGCGATGAATGTATCGATTTGTTGTATGCGATATAACCTAGTTATCGAATCAAGTATTGATCCGATAAGCCGATACATAGGATACTAGTCGGTTATATGCGATATGACCGGATCGTTAAATCAAGTGTTGATTTAATGATTTAATGTATAATTATATATATGATATATTACTTTGCATTAACTAGTATCGGTTCACTTTAAAAGGATTTTCTCACTTGATTGTACAAGTTGTATATGTGATATACTTTTTGTGCAAATGATTGTATCATGTTTGATGATACATGTTAACTTGGTTAAGTGTAAAGATTAAACCATGGTTAAATTGATGATTAGGGTTTTCTTTTTCTTAATATTTTATTTATTTATTTATTTGGAAAAGATTAGAAATGAAATGGTTGCAAATTTTGTTTCTTTCTTTGAAGCTTCATGAAGCTTTGACTTTGTGACCATTTTGTCTCATGCTTAACCCTAACCCTTGCAATTAACCATGGTCTATTCTCTACACCTAATCATGGTTATTATTATGATAAGTATCCTTTTTCTTTTCTTTTTAATTAACTTATCATAATATATCATCTTCTTCTTCTTCTTTTCTTCAAGTGAAGAAAGCAAGCTCCATCAATGGTGATTGATGGAAATGAGTGAGAAATCCAATTCTAAAGTCTACCCACTTCCTATTTCTTCATCCTCTACCTCTTGCCAAGTAGTAGAGTGTGTTTCCTTCACAAGTTTTCATGGCTTGGTGAAGGTGGAGCTTGATCTAGCGATGCCTCGACGTAGATCATCTTCGGCATGGACATCGACGACCTAGCTCGCCTATTCTCCGATGAAGCCGACGTTAGAGCCCGAGATTTGTTTTGGACAGCGAGAGGACTTCATTGCGGAGCTATCGAGGTGGAGCACCGGATCTACAAAGGTTGTATTTCCGTTATCTCATAGTTTAGTTGTAAACTAGCTCGCTTTTTCGCCTAAAATTCTAGCCAACGATCTTGTTAGGGTTTCTCGGCACCGTTAAAATTAGAAATTGGCATGGTTGATGCCTTGTGAGACCTCATTAGGGTGCCTAGGAACCCTACACAAGAAAAGTAAATGAAATAATACAACGGTGTCTACAAGCTCAATCCGGATGTGCCCCGCAAAAGAATATTACATCACTTTTACAAATTATATGAATGAAAGAAAAGAACACTCTTCTCACATCCCCTCGGCTATTCAATCATGATGATCCAATACTTCATATCCACAAACCGCAATAACATGATACTAGATATGTGCAACCCCTACTAATCGACGTATAGTAATTAGTCGACGTTTAGAAACACATATACAAACTCAAAGCGAATAAACGATGTTAAAATTTCGACATAGAAATACTCCGTATACCCAACCACAAAGATAACACTAGATGAAATCTAGGCAAAATCAAACAATACTATTAATCCTAAATCCAAGAGTGCAAAAGACTACAAGAAACACGAGACCCAAACTCCACTGAAAAACCGCCCATGGCGGGAAAAAGCCCAATCCTGGCGGTTTTTTTTTATAGGAATTAGTTCCTCGTGTTTCTCAGGTGTTTTAGTTACAACACAAAGAGTATTCTGCAATTGTTTAAAAAAAATTTAGAAGTTCTAAAAAATTCGACAGAAACTTGAATCTTGGATTTATCGTTACGGAGTTATTTCGGTTTCGAAATTCTAAACCATGTCTATTTAGTTAGTTAAGTATTTGGGTAGGCTCTGATACCAGTATAAGTGTATATGTGCTCCTTACCGTGACAACTACGGCTATGCGGAATAAAAAACTTTAAAAACTTGAGCACAATATACTAAAATCCCAGGATACAAGCCCAAACACTAAACTATACAAATCCTAACTAGAGTTTTAGCTCCCAGGTTGGGATTAAAACCTTTGTAGACGGTCCTTCGAGTCTTGAAAGGTGGACTCTACAAGCTTTTTGGGTTGATGGAACGAGCTCTCGAAGCCGATCTTCCGCGTCAAAGACGATCCACCCGAGAATGCCGATTCAAGTGATAGTTTTGTCCGAAACAACTAAAGATCAAGTCTTGCGAGGACAAGATGCTTAGAGTAGTGTAGTTTATGAAACTAAATGATCTCTTTTAATCCTCAAGAACTCAAGTGAGAAAAATGAGGAAGATGAAGAAGATGTGGCAACTCAAGAAATTTCCTCACTTGAAAATGATAACCATCACTTATGAAAAAACCAACCATCTCACAAAAATATCTCTCATCACTCTCACTTATCTCTTCAATGGAAAACAAAGGAGTGTGTGGGCTTGGTGACTCACTAGGGTGAGTCACAAGCCCACACACTTTCTTATTTATCTTGAAGGGAAAAGGAGATAGAGTGTAGCCACCTCACTATGATACACATGCACATACAAATACTAGTATGTGTATAATCAAATATACCAAAATCTGTATTTATAATAAATACGTATACCGTATTTCTACCAAAATACGAATACCGTATTTATACCGAAAATACAAAATACGTGTATTCATATTTAGAAAGAAATACATGTATTTGTATCAAAGAGCAAATACCCGTATTTATACAAATACGTATATTCGTATAAATACCGTATTCGTGTTAAAGTACAAATACCCAAAAGAGAGCAAAATAATATTAGCATCAAAACTGGCTGTCAAAATAATACTAGCATCAAAACTGGCTGTCTTTCAAACCTGCTAGTACTACTAAACCGTCCGATTAAAGCACGTGTATAAATACATGTGTTCAATCAAACATCCGTGCGTAAAGCCATGCGCAAACTACACCGTTTCGTTTGAACCGGGAAACCCTCTATATGGGATTCTAAAGACTTGATAATACGTTAGCAGTGGGTTTAACTATAAGCACGTCAGTGGCACTAGCTGTACATAACGGCTACCCAGGTATCCGTCGAAGGGAAGATCGACACGATAACTTGTCCGAAAACCCTACTGAGCCTATAAGTGACATTTTCTGTACTGTCCGTCTAAGAGTATCGTATATTGGGCTTAGGTGGGTAGTACACGTCAGACCCCTAATAGCGCAATAAGTCGTATCGGTGTGGAACACAATACAACCTGAGAAACTACTGATGTACCTACTAGTAAATCTCACTTGCCATGGCTAGGGACCGTGTATTGACCAATCGTACATAGCGCGATATCAACTCCCAATACCGGCAGAGGCGAATCCCTTCTATCCCCTACTGCCTCCAAATGCTTCGGGACTGCACCCAACTACTACCTATTTGCATGACTCATTTGAGTCGTGGTACGGCTGTAATCTAAGTGCAATGGAAACACACTCGAGACGAATAGTGATGTCAAGTCAACGGATTATCCTATACTCATGTCACCGAGGAACTGCTAACTGACGAAAGGTAAAATACCAACCGGCAGTTCCAAGCGAGTCCGTCCAGTGTAACTCATAGCCCAATAAGCACTTGTATACTATCTTTGGTGCCGTATACTAATGGCTACGGGACGGGCCACCTCCCCTGATGGGGATAAGTAGCGTATACACTAGTCTATTATGGAGTATCGATGCACAGTCTCGATAATCCTACGACTAATGACAAGTTTAAGGATGTGCTTATAGACTATCCAGCCCTCACTAGTGTGACTGCCATCACAACGCTGGTAGTCAAGCAAAGATTCTAAGGGCTCTATCAACATGTATTAGCGATATGTTAAAAGAAACATATACACTTGTTATGATAGACTCAAACCAGATAGCATACTATCTTGTTGAGCAAGACTGTTATATGTCTGTGAATATCCCAAGCTTCCAAAATGCAATATATAATCCAGTACTATACAATAATGGCCTCTAGGGCATATATCCTTAACAGCTATCAGAGTTCGTTCTACTCGTCGTGTAGTTTGCAGTAATTCTGTAATCTCTAGACTGTTTGAATGTAATAAGGCCGTAAAACCTAAATAGTTGAAACTCGATGTAAAACATAAAATATCTTTGTCGGCGTTTCGGAGATGTAATTATATTGTATCCAACTGCGGAGCTCGTATGTTTGTTAAAATAAAAGATCGATGGATAGTAACTTTTTACAAGAAAGAGCACAACCATCCATTTGTACCGCAGTCAATGGTGCAATACCTATCTTCACACAAAAGAATTTCTAAATTCTACAGAAATCAAATTCATAATTTGAAGGATAGTGGGGTTGGTCCAAGCAAAACATATACGATACTAGGATAAGGTCATGGCGGGATAGAGAATCTTGGTTACGGGATAAACGATGTAAAGAGTGTATTAAGAAAAATATGTCATCAATCTATGGACGTATCGGACGCTCAAACTACTTTAGTTTATTTGCAATTCATTCAAGTTGATGAGCTTAATTTTACTTACGTAGTAAAATATGATGAAGAAAATCATATCGATACCTTCTTATTCGTGGATGCGCGCTTTAAAACTTTCTATAAAACTTTCGATGATGCAATTAGTTTTGATATCACGTATCAAACTAACAAATATCAAATGTCATTTGCCCTATTCACCAGTGTTAGTTATCATTACAAATCATAAATATTTGTTTTGGCGTTACTACAGAATGAGTCTGAAGAGTCTTTCACCTGTTTATTTCAGCAGTGGTTAATTACGATGAATAATAAGGCACCGCTATCTATAATCACTAATCAAGATCAAGCTACGACAAATACTATTGCCAAGGTATTTCCAGATACAAGACATCATTATTGCATGTGGCACATTAGTCATAAGTATTATGAGAAATTGCAGAGTTTACATCATCAGTATACCGGTTTTCAAAATGACTTCAAATGTTGTATAGATAAAAGTTTGCCGGTTGAGGAATCTGAAGATAAGCGTTATACACTAGATGAAAAGTACCAAATTAGTAGGTAAAAATGGCTTTCAATAATGTACGGTATAAGTGAGAAATGGATACCGGCTTATACAACAAGAAACTTTTCTACAGAAAGGCGAACAACGGGGCGTAGTGAGAGCATGAATGTTTTTTTGATATTTATCTTTCTAGGAACACTATAATTAAAGAGTTTGTTATGAAAACAATAAGTGCACTACAAATGCATTATGAGCATGAGAAAAGAATGGATTTTGATACGCTATGCAAAAATTGTATGTGTGCAATAAATATGCCGTTGGAATTAGACGCTTCCAAAATTTACAACAAAAACATTTTTGAAAAGATTCAAGTAAAACTTCAGAAATCTCAATCATTTAATATCCAGAAAGTTTCAAAATTCAATGGGACAATCGGATATAAAGTTCATAATATACTCGGTCCGAAGAAAACAAACAAAGAGTATTTTATGTCCAATTTACGATAAAAAGGGCAATTTTCCAAGTGCAATTACAATCATTTTGAATCAACCGGACTATTATGTAGGCATATATTTAGAGTTTTTTGTGTCTAAAAGTGTGAATAGTATACCGTCTCAATATATTTTGCCAAGATGAACGAGAAATGTTAATCAAAATATTGTCATGACGAGTATCGTATCACTTTCGGTATAGATGACTGAAACGCCGCGGTATAGTCATTTATGTAACGAGTTCAATCTAATTGCCGTGAAAGGTACCGCGTCAAATAATTGATACAAAATTATGCTTGGGGAATTGTTCAAACTTGCGATACGAATATCTGAATTTCCATTTGAAATACCGAATATGAAAGACGACTTGGTAGATGAAACAATAGATGATTTGAAATCCATGATAGTTGATATTTCAAAAATACAAAATCCTTTACAATCTAACCCTATGGATCGTAAAAAGAATCGGATTAAATTTTGGATCGATAAAAAAAATAGCGATGAGAAAAAAAAGGTTTTGCATAGGATGCAACCAATTAACATTTCATAATAAAAGAACTTGTCCGATGAGATAAACACAACATGTAGAAGACGAATATCCTGATCAACCGAATCTCATGTGTCCTGAGCCGTCATGAGATTTGAACCAACCGTTTGGTTGGTCAGAATAGTTTGTTGTAAATGAATGATATTTGATATTAATGAATGATATTTAATGTAAATTATAACATATTTTTTGATTTTTTGGTAAATGAACGACATTTGTTGTAAATAAATGATATTTGATGTAAAGAAATGATACTTGATATTTATCTATTAGTTGTTGATATTGGATGTGTCAATTAATGATATTGTTAAAAGTGTTGATATTGGTTGTGTCAATCAATGCTGCTGTTAAATTTGTTGGTGCAGAAATGATAACTGCTACTTAAATCAGCGGTTTTATAGTGTGCTCTTTATTTCTGGAGTGAGCTCAAAATATATTCTCTATTTTAAGTAGCGGTTAAATAGTCGGCGAGCTCAAAATATGACTGCTACTTAAAGCAGCGGTTATATAGTGTGCTCTCTGTTTCTAGAGTGAGCTCAAAATATAACCGCTACTTTAAATAGTGGTTAAATAGTCAGTGAGTTCAAAATATAACCAGTTCAAAACATAACCACTACTTAAAGCAATGGTTACATAGTGTGCTCTCTGTTCGTGGAGTGAACTCAAAATATAACCGCTACTTTAAGTAGCGATTAAATAGCCAGTGAGTTCAAAATATAACCAATTCAAAATATAAAATATAACCGCTACTTAAAACAGTGGTTACATAGTGTGTTCTCTGTTCCAAGAGTGAGCTCAAAATATAACTGCTACTTTAAATAGCGGTTATATTTTCAGTGAGCTCAAAATATACAGAAATGTAGACTATTTACACACAAATGTATATCATTTTCTCACAAATTTACATCATTTACAGAAATGAAATATCAGAGCTCAGATACAAATATCAACACACATCATATATACTTATGAAATCTAAAAATTCATTGTTCAACACACAGCTACACATAATATACACATGCAAAATCTAAATTTATGACATCATTTGGGTAGTTTCCGATTAGCTAACTCATAGTACATCTTATATCTAAAATTTTCTATAGTATTTGTGTCCCATTTTTGTGAGTTCAGAGGAAGTCCCCGTGACAAGCAATCCATGTATTTCATTACAAATACACCGCAATCGAGTGATCCAGTGTCTTGTCTCGGATGGCCCTCATTCCCATCAAATTTTCAAGCCTTTGTTAAACCTATTTTGCTGGGATTGGGTACATCCTTCAGCATATGCCTAACAAAATGATTTTTCTGCAAAAAAATTATTGAGTTACACAAATTATTACAACTTATAAGCAAACGAAAATAATAATCGTTTTAAAATAGGACTAACCAGTGCTTCACATTCAAGTTTATATAGTTTCACGACTTGTTTGAACATTGGATCATATAGCACATAAATTTTCTTTGTAATGTACCAGACACAAAATCCAATGATCTTCATGATGCATGGGAATACAAACATGTGATTAAAATTTTAATTCATCAGTATGAATCATATTTTTTGCAAATAAAAAGAAAATAAGAAAAATAAAGTACAGACTTACCGTGTCACACTCTAATACAAACTTCTAGAAAGGATTTTTCCATTTGACCCATTCCAGTAAGCTAGATCTACACTTGTGTTTGCTCTTTGTTTTCCCTGCTTTATATCCTTGATAACAATTACGGAGTATCGTCTAGAAAATAAAAAGTAGAATGAATAACACGATATTGAATATTATTTAGTTGATGTACAAAACATATTGAATAACAATGACTTACACAAAATTCAGGATAAAAGAAGAAACTATTGGCGGTAAGATTCACGTCTGCGTAACAAATCGATATAAGCTGTTATCATTTCTCCTCTAACGCGCTTTCCAATTCGCCACGAGAGAAAGTCCAAAAAATATACAATTGCTCCTTCTCTTGTATGAAGGAATTCAACTTCTCTGGAGGTTATCAAAACATGAATATTTAGTATTTAACTTTTAAATATGAAATTATAATTAATTCATTAAAAGTAGGCAAATCTTATTTGCCCGTTCTCGTCAAAGTGTTCGATTCATATATTTGCCTGCACGCACTTTTTTTGATTTTGAGATATGATATTTAATTCCTTGTACCGGCTTCTTTTTTTTTTCTTTTTCTTCTTGTCTGGATTTATGTACGGCGAGAGCATGAAAGAACTTGATTTCTTTAGTCTCCTCGATTCTTTCATTGCATCTCTTAAATTTTTTTGCCTCATAGGATCGGTTAGATCTATACCCGCATTAATGAGTTCTTTAACTATAGAACCATCTTCTATTTCTACCGCGACGTCTGTCCAACTGTCCGGGAACGTCAAATCCATCACAATAGGTTGTTCAAGTGGTAATTCCTTAGGAATATCCTCTGCCGCTTCAATTTTTTCAATTGGTTTTTCTACTTAAACTTCGGGGGTTATATCTTCCAAACCTGTGTTCAAGTTTGCATCGGCAGCACTTAAATCAATCTCAAATTCATCATATGTCTCCTCCTCCGTTTTTTTTCCAACCGTCTCATCAACATTTTTCATTCTCGGGAATTTCAGTCCTGAGATTTTCATCCCCCATCTTTTTTCTGACGGTTTCCTTCCTCACATTTGTTTTAGCGGCTTCCTCAACATTTTCAACCTCGGGGTTTTCAATCCCGACAATTTCATCCCTTTTTGAGGCTTCATCTCCTCTTCTCATCAATCTCACCTTTTAGAACTAGTTTGATCTCTTCGTGTAATCTCTTGAGATTGTCATCATCCAATTTTTTTTTATTAATTTCAACCGAGTTCATTTACAAATAATAAACAAACAAATATCAATAATTGGATCTAATATGTTAAAGGTGATATAAAACAAAACAAAATATAAACAATACTTATATAATCGAGAAGTAACTGACGGGTAATCTCGATGTTAGGCTCGTATATCATAGTTGGTTGACTGTTAGGGGTGTATTACCTTCCTGGTAATAACAGTGTACCAAGCAAAGTAATCGCTAGCCACATCTTGACCTTCTCCTGTACCGGCATCAAATTCAACTCATTTTGCTTCGATATCAATTTGGGCTTCGTCCTACAAGTGGATATACTCCAAAATCACATTGTATATTGGTTTCTTCTTGGTTGGCTTCTCCTTCTCAGTTTTTCTAGATTGAACATTAATGGGTACACTCTGAATACCGCCAAACTATCGGATTATCCTTTCGGGATATTGCCACTGGACAATATCGAAACAAATGGGAGAAACTCGTAACAGTCCAAAGTATTTACCGAGAAGGAAAAAGTTTTCGGATGCACCAACATAATCAGTGTATGGATCCTATTTGAACCGTCATTAAAGAAACTGTTGAAAATATTTATCACTATTCATAAAGAATTAAACAAATGTCGTTAAATTGAGTAATGAAATAGCAATTACCTGTAATTCATTCAAATTATTAAACATATCCAATTGAAAGTTTTATGATGATGGGAAATCGATGTGTGCATACACCCCATTATCTAGTAAGAGGTATACTCTCCTTGATGCTAGTATCGGGAATAGGCTGAATAACTGAAATCCTAGTATATACCCAACAATGAATAAAAATTAATTGTTAGATTCGCTACAAATATCTTTACAATAAAAGAAAATAATTATACAACTAATGCGATGCCTGCAAAAAAGTAAGACAACCCTTTATCGCTCTCGCATTTTACATTTCCGTTTCGTTCAATCCATTTATCAAATACGAAAAAAACCCCGCCCCAAGCGTATGTGGAGATAAGTTCCTCGTCGCGCAATAATCGAAGCCATTTTGGTTGAACTAGGTTCTTAGAGCGTGTAGGGAATAATGCTATGCAAATGGTGTACAAAACATAAGCTTTTGTACATTGAACCATTTTCTCCTGATTAGCATTAGTCCCAAGACTACTAAAAGTCTCATCCATGCACGTCGCAAGCACGTCATCATCTTTCCTCTTCTCCTTCGGAAGATCAACCCCTAATAAGTTGTAAAAATGTATAAAGGAACTCATACATCCTTCATAAACAATTGGAGAACATGTGACCAGCAGACCGAGAATCCATGATACGTCTATTAGTGATATATGCCCTATAGGCCATTATTATATAGTCTTGGATTGTATATTATATTTTGGAAGCTTGGGATATACACAGATATAATAACAGTCTTGCTTAAAATGGTAGTATGATACTTGGTTTGATTCTACCTCAATATGTGCATATGTTTCTTTTAGCATATCGCTAATACATATTGGTAGAGCCCTTATGATCTTTGCTTGACTACCAACGTTGTGATGGCAGTCACACTAGTGGGGACTAGGTAGTCTATAAGCACATCCTTATAAAGGTCCCTAGTCGTAGGATTATCGAGACGGGGCATTGATAATGTAACAACCTTAATTTTCCTATACAAATTTTTTTCAAATATTTTTTCAAAATCCATAAAGGGGTATTTTAGTCTGAGCACAAGATATAAGTAGTTATTTTGCTTTTTAATTACAAGTTAAAAGAATGTAACAACTCTATTTTTAGTGTACAAAATTTGCTTTAAAATTAATGTATACTTGGGGTATTTACATTTACTGTTATTACTTTAAGTAATTAATTAGCTCCATAATTACAAGAAGGAGTTTGTAGCTCATTGGTAATACCTTGCACTGCTGAACCAAGCCACCAGAGTTCAAATCACATATCCCACATATTTTTAATATTGATTTTTTTAAAAACCTTTAGAATACCAAGGGTTTACACGTGCATATCTCACAAAAACCCCACTACACCCAAAAATGTAACATTGCCAAAGGATAGATGAACCGTCGGGGGGGGGGGTATTCCGGCAGCCGGACTCGGTCAACTCGGCCTCGACTCGGCCGACTCAGTCCTCAGACCGAGTCACGGCCGAGTCACCCCCGAGTCGGCAGATTCCGGCGACGATCCCAACATGAAAATTGTGTCTTTTCACATTCCATATGCACCTGCAAAATTTTAGCCTCAGACCATTTTCAGAGCTCTTTTAAAACCCCAATTACTCCACTTTTAATAAATTTTTAATACATTTTATCACATTTTTCATTTTAACCTTTCACCTACCCTAACCCTATAAATACCACCCCTACCCTCTACCCTCTCACCCCAAACTCTGAGCCAACTCTCTAAAATTCTCAAGAACTCTTGTGTGCAATCGAATTGAGCGAAAGGCGAAGCTCCGGCGAATTCTTCGGCGGAATTCCCGGCAACGACCGTAGGAACTCCCGGAGACGAAACGACACACCGGCGACTCCTACCGATCCACCTTCCTTTTATCTTTGATCGAAACCCGTAAGACCCCATTTCTACCGCTCTTTTCTTTTCTAAAAATACGGATTTACAAAACCCGACGAAATCGGAACAAATCCGATTTCCGATTCGGTTTCTTTATAAAACTTCACTTCTCGTTAATACAGTTACGCTTAAACTCTCTCATGTTGACTATTAAACACTAATCAACCAAATTGATCAAGTTTCATATCATAAAATAATGGCTATTTCATTTTACCGTATTTTCATTTAAATACCACATAGTTTCGATTCTACATTCAATATCACAAAACATGCTATACCTTTAAGTAGATCACGAGGTAACGACCTACCTTCTCACACACTCATATGCAACATAGCACGATACCCTCGGGAATATAGAATACGGGAAAACGATATTTTTCATTTAAATACCATTTACTTAATAAAACCGTTTTCTAATGATTAGTATTTATACAAATCTTTGCAAAGCGCCGCTACAACCCATTTTGGGGAATCCGTTCGGGATGGTGCGGATTATCGCACATTCTCGGGCTTAGTAGTGAGAGATTCAGAACTCCGCAATGAGCATTCGGTCTCAAAAGATTTAAATACGACATCTTAAGAAAAACGAGATTTCTGGAATATATTAAATATATTAAAATTTATATAAATATATGTATATGTAATTCAAAAATGTCTAATTTGAATTATTATAAATATTCTATTTTTTTCTAAAAATGTTATAAGAATCAGTTTACACTAAAATACCATGAATTCCATATAATCAATATTACAAATAAATACCATTTATTATGGAATTAGGATATTTTCACTAGAAATATCACAATATAAAATCTACATTCATTACAACTCTAAAGACGATTAATAAATACTTGGGGTGTATTTTGAAAACTATACAAAAGTATTTTTACATAAAACCCCCTCAAGTTCTATAAATTACCCTAAGGACCCTAGTAAATATAGGTTTAAGCGGGACCAATCTCTTGAGCCTCAGGGATCCGGAAAAGTGGGTGCTTGCCTATCTAAGGTAGACAACTTAACAACAGTGTTATCAATACGGTAATTGTCTTTGAAAAAGACACAAATCCTGCTGCCCATGTGCAGCGGTTACCGATAACATCAAAACAATCAGGACTTCAATTTACTTTTCTAATTGCCTGACTCAGATGAGTCTCTTTATAACCTGACTTGAATATGATTCAAGTACAATTTACAATCTACAATCTACAATATTACAATTCAACATGAATCCATAAATCCAATTATCAATCTATACAACTTGACTGAACCAAACCATGGATATACATTCCATTTACATGCTTCTCCAGTTATTCCATTTACATGATTCTACGGTTACATCCGTCTACAGACATCATGGTTTTGGTCAGTCATCTAAATATACAATCAATACAAGTTACAATACAATACAATACAATCAAAACACTACGAGGTTAAAGGGGCAGACTGGTACGGAAGGTGTTAAAAGTGGCACGAGACTGCAAGATTTAAGACACCTAACCGTATTCATTTGCCATCGTTCCGGGTTGTATAACAGAACCTTGTACTCTATATTCCGTTTGCCCTGGTCTCTAGCATACTGAGACCCCTCTCGTATACACTGGTATCCTTCTGTACCAAGCTACAAACAACAGCGTTAACACAACATTATAATAATATAATACAACTTTAAAAGCTATCTTCTTATTCTGTCTATTCTATTTCTCCCTTATCTTCGGGACTTACTGAGTGACCTGTTCACTGACGACATTCTCTTTCTTTCTTCTTTGAATGTCGTCAAGTGATCTGGACACTTCAGAGATCGAGCCCACTGCTGAAGACTTGGACCGGTTCAGTGAAGACCCCGAACTCTAGTCATTGTACACTTCCCATTTAGTACTTTCCATTTCTGTTATACCATTGTTTAAGCATTGCTTTATTTCAGTTGTATTTACTTTCCATGCATTGTACAGAAAGAATGTGAATAAATAAAGTTACTGTTTTTATTATATCTTGTGCTTTACTTTTAAATTGCTTAGATACGCTTAGCGTATTTATTTCATAGTAAATACGTAGCGGCCTCGTCGCGTCCCCTTCGCCGTACACCGGGAAGCGGGGCGTGACAGGTTTTGTTGGTGGCCCATGCGGGTCAGAGCTGTATGAAACTCTATCATGCAGTTATGTTCTGCTTGAACAACCTAAGCAATATAATACAAGAACCAGCAACTAAAACATTCTCTACAATTCATGTTCCTTGAATCTTATCATTTCAAATATTTTGAATATGCCCTAACCCAAATTTTTCTTCAAAGGTTATGGATTCCCCGAACAACACCAGCACCAATGTCAACAACACACCTCCACCACTACCACTCCCACCTGTCTTCCCTGCTCCGATCAATGAGCAGACGGTTCTGCTTGAGGCAATTCGAAGCCTCCTAGAGGGACAGCAGCAGTAGACTACTCTTTTAATGAACCGTCCCGATGCAGAAGCACCTGGGGTAAAGCAATTCAGGGCTTTACATCCCAAACAGTTCTCCGGAAAGGGAAGCCCACTTGAAGCCGAGGAATGGACACAAGGTATAGAGGTTGATCTGGCGGCAACACAAGTGCCAGATATAGCTTGGGTTTGTGTTGCAAAATTACAGCTCACGGACAATGCACGAAACTGGTGAAAAGCGGAAGAAAACTGTCTTGAATAACCCATCGAATGGAAGACTTTCCGCGACATGTTCGACGTTAAGTACTTCCCTGAGACTGCCATGTTTGACATGGAACAACAGTTCATCCATCTGCAACAAGATTCGATGTGGACCAAGTCAGTAGATGAGTATGACGCGGAGTTCACCATGCTCAGTCGATTTGAGGCACACCTGATACCGATGGATGAGATTAGAGCCCGTCGATTTCAACAAGGTTTGAATTCGGAGATCCAGGCTGCACTGGCCACAGGAGATTTTCCGACTCATGAATTGGCTCTGAAAGCTGCCCTCCGTTATGAGGCAGTGGTAAAGGAGAGGGGAAGACCTCAATCTGCTGGATTTAAGCGCCCTGCCAACCAGATGGCAGGAGGAGCCTCTTCCAAGCCATCGTTTGAACCCAGGAGAACTGAAGAAATTTGCCACTACTGCCATAGAAAGGGACAGTTGTGGAAGGACTGTAGGCGTGCAAAAGGCCTGTGTCTAATTTGTGGCGCATCCAACCACGGAATTGGGAATTGTCCTTATAATAGCAATCCAGCTCACTCACCCACCAACTACCCGCAGCGGCCAGCTATCTAGGCTTCTGCACCTCGTTTTGCACTCCCTGCTCCAACACATGCACAGCCTGCTCGCCAATTCCAACAAGCAATGAGGAACATGCCTTGAGGGCAGAGAAACAGGCCCCAAAGACAGAATGTGCCTCCAGTTAGAAGGAATGTACCACGGCGACAGACATTCAATTTAGCAGCCATAGAACCTGAGACTGTGAACCAAGGTAACTCAGGTAAATCCCTCACATTCATTTCAACTTTGACCAAAATTTTTTATAATATTTTTTTCTTCTAAATATTTTCATACACTATTTATACTCCAGTCACCAGACTTTCCTTGAAACTGTTACACTTTCCTTTTTTCAAATTTCGAGGACGAAATTTTTATAAGAAGGGTAGAATGTAACAACCCTAATTTTCCTATACAAATTTTTTTCAAAATCCAAAAAGGGGTATTTTAACCTGAGCACAAGATATAAGTAGTTATTTTGCTTTTTAATTACAAGTTAAAAGAATGTAACAACTCTATTTTTAGTGTAAAAATTTGCTTAAAAATTAATGTATACTTGGGGTATTTACATTTATTGTTATTACTTTAGGTAATTAATTAGCTCCATAATTATAAGAAGGAGCTTGTAGCTCATTGGTAATACCTTGCACTGCTGAACCAAGCCACCAGAATTCAAATCCCATACCCCACATTATTTTTAATATTAATTTTTAAAAAACCTATAGAATACCAATGGTTTACACATGCATATCTCACAAAAACCCCACTACACCCAAAAATGTAATATTGCCATAGGATAGATGAACCGTCAGGGGGGATTCCGGCCGCCAGAATCGGCCGGAAATCGGCCAACTTGGCCTCGACTCGGCCGACTCAGTCCTTAGACCGAGTCACGGCCGAGTCACTCCCGAGTCGGCCGACTCCGGCGACGACCCCAATATGAAAGTTGTGTCTTTTCACATTCCCTATGCACCTGCAAAATTTTAGCCTCAGACTATTTCCAGAGCTCTTTTAAAACCCCAATTACTCCACTTTTAATATATTTTAAATATATTTTATCACATTTTTTATTTTAACCTTTCACTTACCCTAACCCTAGCCTAACCCTATAAATACCACCCTTACCCTCTACCCTCTCACCCCAAACCCTGAGCCAACTCTCTAAAATTCTCAAGAACTCTTGTATGCAATCGAATTGAGCGAAAGGCGAAGCTCCGGCGAATTCTTCGGCGGAATTTCCGGTAACGACCGTAGAAACTTCCGGAGACGAAACGACGCACCAGCGACTCCTACCGATCCACCTTCCTATTATCTTTGATCGAAACCCGTAAGTCCCCATTTCTACCTCTCTTTTCTTTTCTAAAAATACGGATTTACAAAACCCGACGGAATCGGAACAAATCCGATTTCCTATTCGGTTTCTTTATAAAACTTCACTTCTCGTTAATACAGTTATGCTTAAATTCTCTCATGTTGACTATTAAATACTAATCAACCAAATTGATTAAGTTTCATATCATAAAATAATGGCTATTTTATTTTACCGTATTTTCATTTAAATACCACATAGTTTCGATTCTACATTCAATATCATAAAACATGCTATATCTTTAAGTAGATCATGAGGTAACGACCTAACTCCTCACACACTCATATGCAATATAGCACGATACCCTCGGGAATATAGAATACGGGAAAACGACAATTTTCATTTAAATACCATTTACTTAATAAAACCGTTTTCCAATGATTAGTATTTATACAAATCTTTACAAAGCGCCGCTACAACCCATTTTGGGGAACCCGTTCGGGATGGTGCGGATTATCGCACATCCTCGGACATAGTAGTGCGAGATTCAGACCTCCACAAGGAGCATTCGGTCTTGAAAGATTTAAATACGACATCTTAAGAAAAACGAGATTTCTAGAATATAATAAATATATTAAAATTTATTTTCATATAAATATATGTATATGTAATTCAAAAATATCTAATTTGAATTATTATAAATATTCTATCTTTTTCTAAAAATGTCACAAGAATCAATTTACACTAAAATACCATGAATTCCATATAATCAATATTACAAATAAATATCATTTATTATGGAATTAGGATATTTTCACTAGAAATATCACAATATAAAATCTATATTTATTACAACTCTAAAGACGATTAATAAATACTTTGGGTGTATTTTGAAAACTATACAAAAGTATTTTTACATAAAACCCCCTCAAGTTCTATAAATTACCCTAAGGACCCTAGTAAATATAGGTTTAAGCGGGACCAATCTCTTGAGCCTCAGGGAGCCGGAGAAGTGGGTGCTTGCCTATCTAAGGTAGACAAATTAAAAACGGTTTTATCAATACGGTAATCGTCTTTGAAAAAGACACAAATCCTGCCGCCCATGTGCAGCGGTTATCGATAATATCAAAACAATCAAGACTTCAATTTACTTTTCTAATTGTCTGACTCGGATAAGTCTCTTTATAATCTGACATGAATATGATTCAAGTACAATTTACAATTTACAATATACAATATTATAATTCAACATGAATCCATGAATCCAATTATCAATCTATACAACTTGACTGAACCAAATTATGGATATACATTCCATTTACATGCTTCTCCAGTTATTCCATTTACATGATTCTACGGTTACATCCGTCTACAGATATCATGGTTTTGGTCAGTCATCCAAATATAAAATCAATATAAGTTACAATACAATACAATACAATCAAAACACTATGGGGTTAAAGGGGTAGACTGGTAAGGAAGGTGTTAAAAGTGGCACGAGATTGCAAGATTTAAGACACCTAACCGTATTCATTTGCCGTTGTTCCGGGTTGTATAACGGAGCCTTATACTCTATATTCCGTTTGCCCTGGTCTCTAGCATACCGAGACCCCTCTCGTATACACTGGTATCCTTCTGTACCAAGCTACAAACAACAGCGTTGACACAACATTATAACAATATAATACAACTTTAAAAGCTATCTTCTTATTCTGTCTATTCTATTTCTCCCTTCTCTTTGGGACTTACCAAGCGACCTGTTCGCTGACGACATTCTCTTTCATTCTTCTTTGAATGTCGTCAGGTGATCTGGACACTTCAGAGTTCGAGCCCACTGATGAAGACTTGGACCAGTTCAGTGAAGACCCCAAGATCTAGTCATTGTACACTTCTTATTTAGTATTTTCCATTTCTGTTATGCAATTGTTTAGGCATTAATTTATTTCAGTTGTATTTACTTTCCATGCATTGTACAGAAAGAATGTGAATAAATAAATTTGTTGTTTTTATTATAGCTTGTCTTTTGTGCTTTACTTTTATATTACTTAGATATGCTTAGTGTATTTACTTCATAGTAAAGACATAGCGGACTCGTCGCGTCCCCTTCGCCGTACACCGGGAAGTGGGGCGTGACAGATACTCCAGAGTAGACTAGTGTATACGCTTCTCATCCCAGCAGGGGAGATGGTCTGTCCCACAGCTATTGATATGTCGTACCGGAGATAGTATACAGGTGATCATTGGGTTATGAGTTACACTAGACGGACTTGTTGGGAACTGATGGTTGGTATCATATCTATCATCAGGTAGAAGTTCCCGGGTGGCATGAGTACAGGTTAGTCCGTTGACTTGATATCACTATTCGTCTCGAGTGTGTTCCCACTGTACTTAGATTACTATCTTACCACGGCTCAAAGAAATCGTGCAAACAGGTAGTAGTTGGGTGCAGTTGTTCCCTTACGGAAAATAATACGTAAATAGAGCAACGGAGAAAGTCCCCAAGTGGAGCGTCACGTGCCCACATGTGATAGGCGCTTCGTTTAAACAAAACTAAGCCAAAACTGAACCTCACGTGCAGACACGTGACCTCTATAAGTAAAGTATATAGGTGTTGGATATGTATGCCCTAGAGGCCATTATTGTATAGTACTAGTTTGTATAATACATTTTGGAGGCTTGGGATATATATACGGGTTTATGACAGTCTTGCTCGATATAATAGTATGCTACTTGGTTTGTTTCTATCTTAATATGTGTATATATTTCTTTTAACATATCGCTAATACATATTGATGGAGCCCTTAGGATCTTTGCTTGACTACCGGCGTTGTGATGGCGATCACACTAGTGGGGGCTGGGTAGTTTATAAGCACATCCTTATTTTGGTCCCTAGTCGTAGGATTATCGAGACAGGGCATCGATACTCCAGAGTAGACTGGTGCATACGCTTCTCGTCCCAGCAGGGGAGATGGTCTGTCCCACAGCCATCAGTACGTCGTACTGGAGATAGTATGCAGGTGCTCGTTAGGTTACGAGTACACTGGACATGACTCGTCGGGAACTGTTGGTTGATATTATACCTATCGTCAGTTAACAGTTCCCAGGTGACATGAGTACAGCTTAGTCCGCTGACTTGACACTGTCACTTCACCTCGAGTGTGTTCCCACTGTTATTAGATTACTACCCTACCACGGCTTTACTGAGTCGTGCAAACAGGTAGTAGTTGGGTGCAGTCCCGAAGCACTTGGAGGCAGTGACGGTTAGACAGGATTCGTCTCTCCCGGTATTGGGAGTTGATATCGCGCTGTGTCTAGAAGAGCCATTACACATAGTCGTCCCTGGCCAGGGCAAGTGAGAATTACTGGTTGGTTTTCCAGTAGTTTCTCAGGGTGTTCTGGGCTACACTCCGACACGACTTATACCGCTATTAGGAGACTGACGTTTACCGCCCCCTAGGCCCGCCATGCGATACTCTCAGACGAACAGACCGGACTGTACGGAGATTTTCACTTTCAGGCTCAGTAGGAGTTCGGATGGGTTCACCTCATCAGTCTTCTTATCGGCATCTACCTGGGGACCGTTACATAAGCTAGTACCGCTTGCGGCCTGTGGTTAAACCCACTGCCAGCGTAGTGTTGAGCCTTTAGAGTCCCACACAGAGGGTTTTTCGCCTTTGGGCAAAAACAGAGTAGAGGTCGCATGGTTTTGCGACGGGGTTCGTTCACATCCGCACACTTATGCACGTTTGGTGTCCGGGAAGTTATTACTAGCGGGCTTTGGTTTAAGCCAGATCCTAGTATTTGTTTTGGGATTGGTTTTGTTTCAGTGTATTCGTGTTCTTCGGAATACGGATGCGGGTGTGTATGCACAGTTGACAGAGGCAGAGGATTCTCATTAGGGTTGTTGACCGTTGAATTTTTCCAAACCCTAATGAGAATGAGAAATATGATTAATAGTATTAATTAAGGATAATTGTGCCATGGTTAGGGTTGTTGACCATTTGACTTTGGTTGACCAGTTGACCTATGTTGACATATTGACCATCATCATTTCACATGAAAGATACTTCTTGATTCTTGCAAAATTCATTTAATGTGAAATGATAATGGTCATTCCAAATGAACCATCACAATATCTTTAATTATTATTATTAATTCATAATTCTCACATATGAGAGATGGTTTCTATTATTTCTCTCATTCTATCATACTCTTTCTCTCTCTTGAAAAAGCTCTCCCTCTTCCTCTCTCAAAGCTTAAGTGTTCCATGTGTTGGAAATCATAAGCTTTTGAGACTAAACCATCAAAGCATCTCTCTACTCTTTCTAAGGTTCTTTGTCTAGCAAACCAAGCACTCTATTTATCTCTTGGTTGAGGTAGGAGCTCAAGTTAGAGGCCCTCGGATGGATCTATTTTCGGCAAAGAGAAGACGACGAGGAGAAGCCGTCTACGCCACTCCAAGGAGCAAGCAAGAAGGAGGACCACAACAAGAAGAGAAGGAGTTCAAAACCTAGGTATAACCATTCTATATAGTAGCTAAAACTTGTAGTTAGTATGTTAGTTTTTGTTTAGCAAAGATCCTTCATGGATGGTCCATGTCACCTTATGAGAAAATTTTGATTTTTACCTATTCCGCCTCCCCGAAAGAACCGGGGTGGGTAATGTGGACATAACAGTGGTATCGGAGCCTGGCTAAGCAACAACTAACTGTTAGCAAAGTGTTTAGAACTTCGATCCAGAAAAAATCCCGAAAACACACCAAAAAACTATACTTTCTGCCGATTTTAAAACAGCCCTAAAATTAATTCCACATACCTTAAAAATCAGTGCAGGGTTTTTTAGAAACAGCCAGGAAAAATGAGCCCACGACTCGGTCAACGCGCCGCGGAAGCGCGGCAAAACTACGCGTTTCGCCGCGGATCCGCGGCCGAGTTGACTCGGCCGCGACTCGGGTTTCCTGTAGTTTGTCCAGTGTGGTGTTTTGGGATTTTTAAGATATTTTGTTTCTGCCCAGATTATCCATAGAACAATGTTGTGTTTGGGGTAGTTACAAATTGGTATTTTGATCGAAGTTCTACAAACTTTTGCTAAATGGTTATATCTGTAATGTGATATATGCACTGAATGTCGACTAATCGTTATACGTCGATTAGTGGAGGTTGTGCATATCTGTGATCTGTGATGTTGGATTGTGTATATGAACTTGTTGGATTGTCGTGGATGAATAGCCGGGTTTTTTTAAGATGAGAGTTTCTTTATCTTTCATTTGATGTAATATGTAAATTGATGTAATATTATTTTTATAGCCGCACATCTGGGATGAGGTTGTAGCCGCCATTGAATATTATTTCTTCTACTGTTTTTGCTCCTAGGATAGACCCAAGGTGGGGTGCACAAACTGTTGGATATAGTGCCCTCAGAGTCAATTATTGGATCGCAGGCACGTGATTGCAATGATTGCGGAGGACCTATACCAGTAGGACAGTCTTACTCGAGATGATAGTATGCTATCTGGTTTGCCTTTATCAGTCGTGTACAGGTTCAGGTGACTGATCACTGCTACACTTTGATAGAGCCCTTAGGATCTTGCTTTACTACCAACAATATGATGGCGATCATATACGTGAGAGTTGGGTGGTTTATAAGCATATTCTTAATTATGGTCCCTAGTCGTGGGAGTTTTCGAGACAGGGCATCGATACTCCGGAGTAGACTAGTGTATACAGTCGAGACCCCGACGAGGGGCGGTGGCCGGTCTCACAAGCCACTGGTGTCAGTTGGATCACCTAAGATGTATACAGGTGCTCATTGGGTTATGAGTACACCGGACAGGACTCGCCGGGAATCTGCTAGTTGGTATTATACATATCGTCAGATAGCAGTTCCCTGGTGACATGTGTACAGGTTAGTTCATCGACCTGAGGTCGTCATTTGTCTCGTGTGAGTTCCCACAGTGCTTTGATTTCTACCCTACCACGGCTCAAAGGAGTCGTGCAAACAGGTAGTTTTTGGGTACAGTCCCGAGCCACATGGAGGCACATGAGCGGATCAGCAGGGGATTCGTCTCTCCCGGTATTGGGGGTGAGATCGCGCTGTGTCTAGGAGAGCCATTACACAAAGCCCTCAGCCGTGGCAGGAGATTTACTGGTAGGTACTCCAGTAGTATCTCAGGGTGTTTTCGGGCTACACTCCGACACGACTTATACTGCTATTGGGGGTCTGACGTTACTAGCCCCCTTGGCAGATATGCGATACTCATAGACGAACGGACCGGACTGTATATACATTGTCACTGTTAGGCTCAGTAGGGTTTCCGAATGAGTTCGCTCATCCGCATCCCTTGAGGTCAGTCCATGGTCAGCCGTTATGCACAGCTAGTGCCGCTGACGGCTTGTGGTTAAACCCACTACCAGGGTACTGACGAGTCATTAGAGTCCCCCACAGACAATTTCCCAAGTTCGGGCGAAACGTTGTAGAGGCCGTATGGTTTTATGGCAGGGTTCGGAAAATGCACGTGCGTTTACGCACGTGTCATATTTCGGGCAGATAATACTAGTGGGCTTTGGTTTAAGCCGGATCTAAGTATTATATTGAGTAGATATAATATCTCTGTCTCAGTTGCATTTGTATTCGGTCGTAATACAAATGCGGGTATATTTATACAGTTACGGGGTTGTCCTGAAATTCGTTTCAAGATTGCTTTTGGAAGTTGCCAGTTTCCAGTTTCCAGTTTCCAGTTTCCATCACCCGTCTTTATCATTCGGTTAAAGACGGATTTATCTTTTCTTGAGATGAGTGTGGATGCATCTAGAAGGTTCTAGAAGTGGTGAGGTGTTAAGTGACTCATTAGTGCAATTAATGATTCATTTAATGCAAGGGTGAGTTAGTTTATGTTTTGGTTTGCATTAATTGTTCTTTGTGCATCATGCTTTTCATTCATGGTTATGATAAGCTTCAAGTTTATTGTCACCCTCCTTCCTTGCTCCTACCCTCACCTCCCTCTTGGTATATATTTGGCCGGCCACTTCATTTGGAGATGATCATGGTTGCTAGAAAAAAGATATAGTTATTTGGTTCATGGAAATTAAGCATACTCATTTCACATTTCCACCCGATCCAAAAGGCAACTTCATTAACCGTTCGTCCATAGCTTTGGACGTAACGAGACAAAGTATTCTACTCATTCTCTACATCAATCTTGGTCGTCTCTTTTAGCAAACTTGACGACCGAGTTGCCTCGGGTCAGAGGCGGGAGCCCGTTTAAAGAATCGTTGACGTGGTGCCACCTGGACGAGCAGATCGGAGATCGACGAGATCGGAGCAGCCGCAACGGAGTGTGGGATGATGGTTAAAGAACGAAAGACTCGGATCGTTCGGTATAACTTTTCTACCCTCTTTACAGTTTGTTAGTTTAGCAATAATGGCAGATCCGGGTTATAGTATACGATAGCGCCAGTTAAAAGTTTTTGTTCCGCATTTGGCGTCTGTTAGACGGCCGGGGCGCTACCGTAGACTTACAGTGGTATCAGAGCCTTACCATTATACTTTACTAACTTGTGCTAACGCGTTTAAAATATCGATCGGACCGAATATCAAAAACTACAATATTTCCATTCACAGTTTCTGTCGATTTTAAATCAAGTCCTAAAATTATTTTGCATATCACAGAAAGTTGTGCAGGGTTTTCTAAGCACGTGGTACAAATTTGGGCACGTGACTCAACAAGACCGCCGCGGAATCGCGGTCAAACCTATGGTTTGACCGCGCATCCGCGGCCAGTCAGTGAGATCATGGCTCCAAATTTGCACAGTGGCTTTTTGACTGGAAATTGTGGTTTTTGGTATATATCTTTTGGGCCCAGATTTTGTTACTGTACAGCAGATGTTCGTGGGGCCCACTTCATGATATTTAGTCGATCAAAATTTAAACAGGTTAGTTTACAGTACTTACATTATATCTCCGACCGGGAATGTCATTTGATCGGTAAACCGCGTCTGATTGCTATAGTTCTTTTATACGGATTTACGAACGTGACATTTGCGTTGATGTTCGGTGTTATGCTGTGATGTTGCGGATTTGTCATGGTGGATAGCAGTGTGCAATGGTAGTGCAGTTTGGATTTATTTGTACATTTGATATTGCGGGACGAGCGTCCAACATGTGGACTGCCGTCACTGCCTGTTTGTATAATATTCTTTTGGGGCACGACCGGGCTGAGGTCGATGTACCCGTTGTACATATTATATATTTCTGTACTAGGTTTACCCCGCGACGGGGTGCACGAATAGCCGGGTTCGGGAGGGCAACGGGTCCGCATCTCATGGTTTTGAGAGGCAGAGGGGACTCACTATAGAATTGGCAGACTATTCGCCGCACTTATAGTGGGTACGGTTGACCCAAGGAGGGGTGCTAAATTTACCGGATTCCGTGAAGTGCCGGGTGTTCCATTCACTATGCTGTAGGGGACTACCTCGCTTCAGGTTTTTGCGGGTAACTTGCTGCACCCGTATGGGTCTAGGTTTCATTGCTCAGGCTATCCACACGACCAGGGGAACGTCGGGTTTTAGCAGCGGCTCTGTGAAACTCGGGGATCCCAGATTATCTGTATTGTTCTGTGATGCTTATTACTTTTCTGTAATGTTGCATATTATCACGCCTGGAGCGATTATTGTATATTGGTATATATACTATTAGATGTTGTATATGTTTTGCACCCGCGCTAGTCCAGTCCCCGCTCTGTCGTTAGTTAAGTAACCTAACGGATGATGACGGGAGCCAGTGACGAATGCAGATGCCTACATACATTTTAATTTCGTTCTTTTCTGGTGTGATTGTTGATGGGACTGCGTTGATTCTGATCAATGCAAAGGAAAACAAACCTGTTTGGAGTTGTTGGAACAATTTTAAAAAGTGTTATTACAAAGACGTTTCCTTTTGTTTTGCATAGCGGTATTCGGTATGAATATCCTGCACCTCATTCGACGAGGCAAGGGCCGATATCCCTTCACCGGGAATGACCCCTTGGGCAGAAGTTTGCGTCAGGATAATAACATCACTATAGTCGATTACAAGTTGCTTTGCATCGCGGTATTCGGTGGAATATCCTGCACCTCATTCCATGAGGAAAGAGCCGAGATCCCTTCACCGGGAGTGACCTCTTTAGCAAAAGGTTTTCGCCACTATATTTTTATAAAAAGCTATCAGGTTCCTTCAATAAGATCAAGTTCATTACGTTAAAGATTTTTCGCCAAAAACCAGCCGTAGCCCTCCGTCGTTTCTTATGGATATTCAGTAGTATTCAAGCTATGTATTTTGATCTAACGCCAAGGCATAGTGTTTGGTAGCTGCTAGGTATTCATTTGTTGCATAGATAGATGTGTTGGTTTGGGACAGCCGTTCTACCATTTTGACCTAACGCCAAGGGCATGTGCGGGTGGGTTCAAATTAACAAGATAATGATGGGTTGAACTTGGCATCTGACTTATGACATTTTGACCTAACGCCAAGGTCATAAGAGCATGAGGCGAAAATCATATCGGGAGTTTCTAAAGAAACTGAAACTTGCCAAGTATGCGCATACCTTCTGGAGTGTGATAACGTAAGTGGATTCCGTCACGTTATCATGCGATGAGAGTTGGATCCCGATTCCCACTGATGAGTTGGTTTACTCTTCGGGTGATCCCGATTGATTCTTCTTTCAGGTTTGGAGGAAAATTTGACAGTACAGTGGGAGGTTTCCGGATTAGATAAAGTGATAATCATTCTGATCTAGGTTAGAGTGCACGCAGAGTGTTTCTTTTCTCTCTCTCTTTGGCAGCGACCTTTGACCGACCCTAGACTATGACTCAGTGACCAAGTTGACCGAACCTTCTTAAAATACTGGCTTTTGGATTGTCCGAGTTGCATAAGTCATTGCCACTCCTTCTTTTACCCTTTGAATTTCTCAGAACACCACGTATTACTACGGACATCCACTTCCATTGGATAGATCCATCGTATGGTTATATACGAACTCGAAGGGACTTCTTTGAGGATGGATCAAGGTTCAGGAGAAATAGAATTGGTATATTCAGTTGTCTTTTATTATTACCTTCTCTCAGGTTGAGAGGGCTCCTTGGTTTAGGAGAGTACACCTATTACGCTTATTGGATAGTCTTATTCCAAACCATAGGCAGGTACCGAAAGGTAGGGAATGAAGAAAACCAATTAGCCTAAGTAGGGTATGCAAAAGGTAATATGTAAAGACAAAATAAAGGGATTAGAAAGAGGGAAAAGTAAATTGCGACCGTTATCATTCAAGACCAAACCGCGTACTTCATCGCCACTCCTATTTCACCTTTGCTTTTTCCCCAATTCGGGAGAAATAGAATAAAGTATTATTCAGTTGTCTTTTATCATCACCTTCTCTCAAGTTGCGAGTACTCCTTGGTTTAGGAGGGTACACCTATTATGCTTACTGGATAGTCTTCTTCCAAACCATAGGCTGGTGCCGAACGGTAGGGAAGGAAGAAAACCATTTAGCCTAACGATGGTGTACAGAAGGTAACGACTAAAAACAAATAAAGGGATTTGGAGAGATGGCAAGGAAATATACGGTTGAAGTCATGAATTGGATTATGGAAGAGGCATTACTAGGAATACCAGGATACCCCTACGAAACATTTTCATGTTTCAGTGCATTGTTAAAAGAAAACTGTTTTCCCGATTAGATACTTACTTCAGGTTATGTATTTACCAGGTTTCATTCTCATATCTGTATGGTTTTACAGATGATGAGTGGGAGTAAGTTATTGGGAATAAGGTGATCATCCTCATAATATCGGAATTCGTTGTAATTGGTGATATTTGAGGAAATCGCCTGGGTACAGTTTTCAACCTACGACGCACAGGTTTTGAGTTATTCAACTCAGCGGAATTATACAGAGTATTGTATGTTGTCCAGTGTCCATCAGGACAAAGGGGTAGGTCCTCGTACTATGTTCTGTTTACTTATGACTTCTCTAGTTGTTAGACAAGTGTTTCGTAGAAATACAAGGTCTAAGTTTTGAGAAGTTGTGGGTATAAGAATAAAGTAGAGAACCAGATGTCGCAAGTATCGGGATTCTTCAAAGAGATCGAAGATGTAGATTCTTGTGATTGGTATTCAGATGATAGTAATAGTTTTGAAAAACTTGTTTCTCTTTCAGGTTACTCATAATTGGATGGATTCCTAAGTTGAGTAATGCTGATTAGCCTCTTTCCATTAAGTTTATATGCACTGGAGACAGCTGCATGATTGAATATGGTTCCAATTAAATAAGTGCCAAAGTTTCTATATTGGATATAGAATGGTTCATATCTTAACGATGTTAAGGTACGGGGAGTTGTCCGGCTTATGCTTAAAACCAGACTCTGGATAACTCAGGGCACGTTTTTGTAATGGCAGTTTGTGGGTTGACCCTGGCTATGACGAGGGTTGATTTTCTACCATCTGGAAGATCAATAGTGATATTGTTCTTGACTCGCCACAGTTTTAGTAAAATGGATTTTTTCAGAAAACAGTAGTGGGAGTATGGTAGAACTGGAAGTGATTCCAGAATCGCAAACGATTACGGAAAATTTAATAGGACCTAAAGATTCAATCAGGTTTGACATTCCATTAGCCACTCCGCAGATAAAGTGGGTAACCTCAGACACCCGAGAGGTACTTCGATAGACTCAAGGACGGTGACAGGGAGGTTTTTGTTTACCCAAATTTGACACTACTGTTGTTCCAGACTATGAGACCCGGCAGGAGGATAAATATAGCGTCGTTCTAAACTAGCTTTAGAAGTGCACGTATATATTATTCTGCCAGAGGGTTGTTGTGGCAAGTAGCTTATGTCTATTTATAGACTAGAGCAGATATAGCGGAGAAAGATCATCTAATTTTTGATATGACAGTCATGGGTTTGACTTCATCAGAATAGGGGATGGATCTGTTAAGAAAGTAGTAGGGTGTGATGTCATGGTAATTGGATGACATACACAGAGTAGGAAGTAAAATTCCTATACTAAAATCGGTTGTATTGTGGTCGTCACACAGTTGTTTCTCCGGACAGGATATGGATATAATATATGACATTCTGGTTTCTAGATCTATGGTTTTAGATCTAAATTTGGGTAGTTTCGCAATATGGGTGCTTTGACAGTATTCTGATAGTTTTTAGAATAGTTGACTCCTGGCATGGTGGTGTACCTGCAGGTGATGGAGTCACCCTCTCTAAAGGTGTCTTACAGACTAAAAGGGAGAGGGATGTGCATGATTGGCAGATCACTTGCTTAGGCAATTGAGTTAATCGTGAGATGTCAAGTACCACCCAGATGTTGTTTTTGCACTAGATGCAATAAGTTTGTATTAATCCAATCCTGGAGAAACATAAGGAAGCAGTTTTAGAACATAGTACATGTTCTACGGATTTGATGACGGCAGCCTCCTTCGGGAGACGGTTATCATTCCAGGCTTCAAAGGTGACATGGTTGACAGAGTGATTGTCAGAGTTATAGTTTTCCCTCTGACGAGGGACAGTATTATGAACAGGTGGTCCATGAGGATACTGTGGGAGGCTTGGTGCCGGATACTGATTAGGTTCAGTGATCGATACTGTCTAAGAAGTTTGGATTTGGAGTTCATTTATGAACTAGGTCCCATCAGATATCCAGACATATTCTAAGACATGTATTACTCAATTCGGGAGATGGCTTTCTCCGCGAACTTGAGATTAAGAGAGACATAGAAAGAAATATCAGGGCGGATCCACTCACTGAGGCTATTTCTCGAACCCAATAGTTTTACAAACGAGCTTTGTGAAACTGATTAGTAGAGAAGTTGGATGTTCGGTTTCACAAGGGCTGTGAGAAGTCGACATCGCAATAATTAGCCTTAAGTGCAAGTGGGAGATTGTTGGATATAGTGCCCTCAGAGTCAATTATTGGATCGCAGGCACGTGATTACAATGATTGCGGAGGACCTATACTGGTAGGACAGTCTTACTCGAGATGATAGTATGCTATCTGGTTTGCCTTTATCAGTCGTGTACAGGTTCAGGTGACTGATTACTGCTACACTTTGATAGAGCCTTTAGGATCTTGCTTTACTACCAACAGTATGATGGCGATCATATACGTGAGAGTTTGGGTAGTTTATAAGCATATCCTTAATTATGGTCCCTAGTCGTGGGAGTTTTCGAGACAGGGCATCGATACTCCGGAGTAGACTAGTGTATACAGTCGAGACCCCGACGAGGGGCGGTGGCCGGTCTCACAAGCCACTGGTGTTAGTTGGATCACCTAAGATGTATACAGGTGCTCATTGGGTTATGAGTACACCGGACAGGACTCGCCGGGAATCTGCTAGTTGGTATTATACATATCGTCAGATAGCAGTTCCCTGGTGACATGTGTACAGGTTAGTTCATCGACCTGAGGTCGTCATTTGTCTCGTGTGAGTTCCCACTGTGCTTTGATTTCTACCCTACCACGGCTCAAAGGAGTCGTGCAAACAGGTAGTTTTTGGGTACAGTCCCGAGCCACATGGAGGCACATGAGCGGATCGGCAGGGGATTCGTCTCTCCCGGTATTGGGGGTGAGATCGTGCTGTGTCTAGGAGAGCCATTACACAAAGCCCATGGCCGTGGCAGGAGATTTACTGGTAGGTACTCCAGTAGTATCTCAGGGTGTTTTCGGGCTACACTCCGACACGACTTATACTGCTATTGGGGGTCTGACGTTACTAGCCCCCTAGGCAGATATGCGATACTCATAGACGAACGGACCGGACTGTATATACATTGTGACTGTTAGGCTCAGTAGGGTTTTCGGATGAGTTCGCTCATCGGCATCCCTTGAGGTCAGTCCATGGGCAGCCGTTACGCACAGCTAGTGCCGCTGACGGCTTGTGGTTAAACCCACTACCAGGGTACTGACGAGTCATTAGAGTCCCCCACAGACAGTTTCCCAAGTTCGGGCGAAACGTTGTAGAGGCCGTATGGTTTTATGGCAGGGTTCGGAAAATGCACGTGCGTTTACGCACGTGTCATATTTCGGGCAGATAATACTAGTGGGCTTTGGTTTAAACCGGATCCAAGTATTATATTGAGTAGATATAATATCTTTGTCTCACTTGCATTTGTATTCGGTCGTAATACAAATGCGGGTATATTTATACAGTTACGGGGTTGTCCTGAAATTCGTTTCAGGATCGCTTTTGGAAGTTGCCAGTTTCCAGTTTTCAGTTTCCAGTTTCCATCACCCGCCTTTATCATTCGGTTAAAGACGGATTTATCTTTTCTTGAGATGAGTGTGGATGCTTCTAGAAGGTTCTAGAAGTGGTGAGGTGTTAAGTGACTCATTAGTGCAATTAATGATTCATTTAATGCAAGGGTGAGTTGGTTTATGTTCATTGGTTTGCATTAATTGTTCTTTGTGACTCATGCTTTTCATTCATGGTTATGATAAGCTTCAAGTTTATTGTCACCCTCCTTCTTTGTCCTACCCTCACCTCCCTTTTGGTATATATTTGGCCGGCCACTTCATTTAGAGATGATCATGGTTGCTAGAAAAAAGATATAGTTATTTGGTTCATGGAAATTAAGCATACTCATTTCACATTTCCACCCGATCCAAAAGGCAAAGTCATTAACCGTTCGTCCATAGCTTTGGACGTAACGAGACAAAGTATTCTACTCATTCTCTATATCAATCTTGGTCGTCTCTTTTAGCAAACTTGACGACCGAGTTGCCTCGGGTCAGAGGCGGGAGCCCGTTTAAAGAATCGTTGACGTGGTGCCACCTGGACGAGCAGATCGGAGATCGACGAGATCGGAGCAGCCGCAACGGAGCGTGGGATGATGGTTAAAGAACGAAGGACTCGGATCGTTCGGTATAACTTTTCTACCCTCTTTACAGTTTGTTAGTTTAGCAGTAATGGCAGATCCGGGTTATAGTATACTATAGCGCCAGTTAAAAGTTTTTGTTCCGCATTTGCCGTCTGTTAGACGGCCGGGGCGCTACCATAGACTTACACAAACTACCGGGTACGTTGAAGTGCTGAGTGGCCTACTCATGTTGTTGAGGGAGGCTGCTTCACTTCGGGTATTTGGCGGGTAGTTTGCCACACCCGTAGGGGTCTAGGGGTTTTTTCTATTTATCGCGATCGTATAATCCGTCTTTTGTTGCAGGCTTGAACGAAACGCGGATTCCTAGCATATCCAATGTGTTCATCTGTGATCTGGAATGTCTATCATTGCATCTAACGAATGTATATATCTATATATGATATCTAGTAGGCGTTGCTTATGTTTTGCATCCACGCTAGTCCAGCCCCTGCTCCGTCGTTAGTTAAGTAACCTAACGGGTGATGACGGGGCCCCATGGCGAATGCGGATGGCATAAGTGTACGTCATATTTTCGTTGTTTTCTGCAATGGTAGGATTAATCGATGGGATGCATTATATTAATGCAAAGAAAAACAAACCTAAAAGACGTTGTTGGAACAATTTTCAAAAAACTGATATTGCAAGGACGTTCTCTTTTGTTTTGCACAGAGCTATTCGGTTATGAATGCCTAGCACCTTATTCGACGAGGCAAGGGCCGAGATCCCTTCATCGGGAGTGACCCCTTGGACAAAAGTTTGCGTCAGGGTAATAACTTCACTATAGTCGATTATTCTTGCTTTGCATCGAGGTATTCAGATTGGAATATCCTGCACCTCATTCGACGAGGAAAGAGCCGAGATCCCTTCACAGGGAGTGACCTCTTTAGCAAAAGTTTTCGCCACTATATTTTTAAAAAGGCTATCAGGTTCCTTCAGCGAAATCAAGTTCATTACGTTAACAGATTTTTCGCCAAAAACCCAGCCGCAGCCCTCCGACATTTCAGATAATTAATGCTTAGTATTCGTGCTGCGTTTGTTGATTATTCGTCAAGGCACAGTGAACGGTAGCTAAGTAATAATTCTCTGTTGCACTGATAGATGCGATTGGTTAGGACGGTCGCATAATTTTGTTGATTATTCATCAAGGATCATGCGGGCGGGTCTAATGCAATCCTGGATAACGACGGGTTGAACTTGACTAGGACCTTTTGATTTGTTGATTATTCGTCAAGGTCACTTGGGTCCTAGAGGCAGAAATCCACATCGGGAGTTTCTAAAGAAACTAAAACTTGCAGATTTAGCATACCTTCTGGAGTGTGGTGACTAGAGTGGATTCCATTTAGGTCATCACACAATGATAGTTGGATCCCGATCCTACTGATGAGTTGGATTACTCTCGGGAGATTATTTCACTTAACAATCAATACTATAAACCAAGTAGGTGTCTAGAACGGCGTTAGCGGGACTATGCCTCCAGGGAAAAGAGGTTATTTAATTAAGGAACTTCGCGAAAGCGTTGGAAAACCTCTCTCGAAGTACCAACGCTAGCCTGGCTGAAAGGTTAAGCAAGTATTGTGACGTGCGATTAATCCTGACTAATTCTTCTTTTAGGGTTTGAAGAAGAATTTGAGGAAACAGTGGGAGCCATCCTGATTAGATAAATTAATAAACCAATCTAATCTTGCAAGAGCGTACGCTGAGTGTTTCTTTTCTCTCTCTCCAGGTAGCAACCATTTCACGCCCTAATCAAGATAATAAAATGTATCGCTTGACCGATCCGAATTCTTATTCGGGGCTGGGGAACGTTGGTTCGGCTCTAACTTACGACAACTGTCATAAGTATGAGCAAGGGAAAGCGGATTGTATAGATTCTAAGGATACCCAGTTGAAAAAGAAGTATAGTTTTGCATCTACTTCAGGTGTTCTTGTAATTGAGAACTGCTTTACGGTCAGCCCTACCACTTGGATACTTGATACCGGATCGGGATCTCATATCTGTAATGTATTGCAGGGACTGAGAAAAAGTAGGAATGTTGTACCTGGTGATATGCCGCTCAGGGTAGCGAACGGAGCACAAGTCAATGCTGCAGCCGTCGGTGAATATCACCTAGTGTTGCCAAATGGCAATACTATGATTTTGAACGATTGCTACTATGTACCTTCCATGGTTTGCAACATAATATCAATATCTTTACTTAATAAAGATGGATATAACTTTGTTATTGATAGAAATATCATCAATATCTACCTTCATAAGGTACTGGTTGCAGAAGGTACACTGTGTAATGGTATCTACGTTCTAAATCAGAATACAGTTCTCAATGTACAAAACCCACGCTAGAGGAAGAGTTTAGATACGGACGAATCCTACTTATGGCATTGTAGGCTTGGTCATATCGGAGAGAAAAGACTAAGTAAGTTGCATAAAGATGGACTCTTGAATACGTTCGAGTTTTCATCTTATGAAACTTGTCAGTCCTGTCTCAAAGGAAAGATGACCAAATCTCCGTCCACCGGACATGGAGAAAGGGCAGCAGAGCTCTTGGGACTCATACACAGTGAGTGGTCCAATGTCTATACATGCAAGGGGTGGGTTCTCGTACTTCATCATATTCACTGACGATCTTTCTAGGTTCAGATATGTGTATCTGATGAAACACAAATCTGAAGCTTTTGAGAAATTCAAGAAATTCAGAAACGAAGTAGAGAACCAGACTGGCAAAAGTATCAAGATCCTCCAATCAGATAGGGAGGGGAGTATTTAAGCACGGAATTCCTAGATTACTTAAAAGTGAATGGTATTCTCTCTCAGCTTACTCCTCCTTATACACCACAACACAACGGTGTATCGGAGCGGAGGAATCGTCTCCTATTTGATATGGTTCACTCCATGATGAGTAGTGCTGAGTTGCCTCTTTCATTCTGGGGACATGCGCTTCAGACAGCGGCATACCTTTTGAATCAAGTTCCGTCCAAATCTGTGCCTAAAACTCCGTATGAAATATGGAGCAGTAAGAAACCATGTCTTAAATTTATTAAGATATGGGGTTGTCCGGCCTATGTGAAAATACAGAAACCGGACAACCTAGAGGCACGGTCAGTTCTATGTAAATTTATGGGATATCCTAAAGATTCACTAGGATATCTGTTCTACCACACTGAGGAACAGAAGGTGTTTGTATCTCGCCATGATACCTTTTTAGAAAGGGAGTTTCTTGCAAAAGAAACTAGTGGGAGTTCGGTAGAACTGGGAGAAATCCATGAACCATAAAATGTAACTGAAAATTTGGAGGAACCACTGGATTCAATAACCCCAGACGAACCTCAGCCACTCCGCAGATCTGGTAGGGTTTCTCATCCGCCCGAGAGATACTACGGTTTTCTCATAGACGGGGATCGAGAGGATTGCATCTTGGAAGAAGATGACCCTACCAGTTTCAGGCAGACCATTATCCGAAGGGACTCTGATAAGTGGCTGGATGCTATGCAATTTGAAATGGAGTCCATGTACACCAATAAAGTGTGGACCTTGGATATTGCTCCACCTGGGGTAAAACCCGTTGGATGCAAATGGATCTACAAAAGGAAACTTGGTGTAGATGGGCAGGTGGAAACCAATAAGGCTAGACTCGTTGCAAAAGGTTCTCGTCAAAGATCTGGTGTGGACTATGACGAAACTTTTTCTCCAGTAGCTATGCTCAAATCCATTCGGATCTTACTTGCCATTGCTGCCTTCCATGACTATGAAATATGGCAGATGGACGTAAAAACGGCTTTTCTAAACGGCTGTTTGGAAGAGTGCGTTTACATGGATCAGCCAGAAGGTTTCGTAGACAGTGGGAGCAGCGGGAAGGTGTGCAAGTTGCTTAAATCCATTTATGGATTAAAGCAGGCATCGCAGAGATGGAACATCTGTTTTGATGAGTCAATCAAGGAATTTGATTTCATCAAGAACGAAGATGATCCTTGTGTCTATAAGAAGATTGTAGGACGAACTGTCGTGTTCCTAGTTGTAAGTCCACGTTGTCCACCCCGGTGCTTACGGGGAGGCGGAAAACATAATAAAAATTGGATTTTTTATCAACTATAGGCAACATGGACGAAGCTTTAAGGATCTTTGCTAAACATAAACTTGCTAAAGCTAACTATAAAGTAGCTAAGTGATGGAAAGGTTATACCTTGAGCACAAAGTCCTTCTCTCCTTGCTCCTAGGAATGGTAGAAAGAGGTCACCTTGCTTGTCTTCTCCCGTCAAAGAAGGATCCACCCGAAAGTCTCGACCTTTAGCTTCAACTCCAAGCTAGGAGTAACTAGAGTGCAAGAAATGCTAAGACTTGAACCCTAGAAGAGAGTAGAGAAGATCAAGTGAGGGTTTTTCTCAAGCTTTTTGTTTCTCAACACATGAGAGGGAGAGAGCTTGAGGGAGAGGATGAGCAAGAGAGAGAAATGATATGAGAGAATGAATTATTAGTGAGCCATTCTCACTAATATGTGTGAATAATTTTAATTGAATAATTAGCTTGAAAATTGTCATGGTAAATCATGACATGACCATTATCATTTCAATTTTGCAAAGATCAAAGAGCATCTTCCAAATGAAATGATTATGGTCAAGTTGTCAACAAGGTCAACAAGTCAATGAAGTCAAATTGTCAACAACAACAACCATGCACAATTATTAAGCTAATTATCAATTAACATTAATACACACATAAGCAATAGGGTTAATAAAATGACAATAACCATTAACCCTAAACAAGGTCCTCTCCCCCAATCTCAAGCAACTGTGCATACGCACCCGCATTCGTGATCCGAGGAACACGAATACACTGAGAAAAACCAATCTCAAATCATATACTAGGATCCGGCTTAAACCAAAGCCCGCTAGTATAAACTGTCCGGACAGCAAACGTGCACAAGTGCGCGGATGCGAACGAACCCTGTCGCAAAACCATGCGACCTCTACTCATTTTGCCTAAAGGCGAATAGCTCTCTGTGTGGGACTCTAAAGACTCGACACTACGCTGGCAGTGGGTTTAACCACAGACCGCAAGCGGCACTAGCTGTACGTAACGGTCCCCAGGTAGATGTCGATAAGAAGACTGACGAGGTGAACCCCATCTGCACTCCTACTGAGCCTGTATGTGACAGTCTCCGTACAGTCCGGTCTGTTCGTCTGATACATCGCATGGCGGGCCTAGGAGGCGGTGAACGTCAGTCCCCTAATAGCGGTACAAGTCGTGTCGGAGTGTAGCCCAGAACACCCTGAGATAACAATGGAAACCTACCAGCATATCTCGCTTGCCCTGGCCAGGGACTACTCGTGTAATGGCTCTCCTGGACACAGCGCGATGTCAACCCCCAATACCGGGAGAGACGAATCCTGTCTAACCGTCACTGCCTCCAAGTGCTTCGGGACTGCACCCAAAAACTACCTGTTTGCACGACTCCTTTGAGCCGTGGTAGGGTAGTAATCAAAGTGCAGTGGGAACACACTCGAGGCGAAGTGACAGTGTCAAGTCAGCGGACTAAGCTGTACTCATGTCACCTGGGAACTGATAACTGACGATAGGTATATTACCAACCAACAGTTCCCGACGAGTCCTGTCCAGTGTACTCGTAACCTAACGAGCACCCGTATACTATCCCAAGTACGACGTACTAACGGCTGTGGGACAGACCGTCTCCCACACTGGGATGAGAAGCGCATACGCTAGTCTACTCCGGAGTATCGATGCCCTGTCTCGATAGTCCAACGACCAGGGACCTGTATAAGGATGTGCTTATAGGTTACCCAGCTCCCACGAGTGCGAGCGCCATCACAACGCTGGTAATCAAGCAAAGATCCTAAGGGCTCTACTAATATGTATACCAGCAATATGCTAAAAGAAACACATGCACATATTAAAGCAGAGACAAACCAAGTAGCATACTACCATTTCGAGCTAGATTGTATATACAACTGTGAATATCCCAAGCTTCCATTAAGTAATATACAAGCTAGTATGATACAGTAATGGCCTCTAGGGCATATACACTAACAATCTCCCACTTGCACTAAGGCCATGTACTGGCGTATCGAAGACCTATCATCTCGATCAGCCGCTCGAACTGAGTCTGGGGCAAGGCCTTGGTGAATGGATCTGCTGTGTTATCCTCTGATGCAACTCTCCGGACCTCGATCTCCTGGCGATCCACGATCTCCCTGATCAGGTGATACCGCCTTAAGATGTGTCTGGATTTCTGATGGGATCTGGGTTCCTTCGCTAAAGCTATAGCCACGTTGTTGTCGCAATACAGAGGTATTGGGTCAACAATGGACGGAACCACCTGAAGTTCTCTCAAGAACTTCCTCATCCAGACAGCTTCTTTTGCGGCATCAGATGCAGCGATGTATTCCGCTTCCATCGTCGAGTCAGCAACGGTTTCCTGTTTGGAGCTCTTCCAACACACCGCCCCTCCATTGAGGGTGAAGACAAAACCCGACATGGACTTGGAATCATCCTTGTCACTCTGGAAGCTGGAGTCAGCAAAGGCCTCAATCTGCAGGTCTTTTCCGCCATACACCAAGAACATCTCCTTAGTCCTTCTCAGGTACTTGAGAATGTTCTTTACTGCTATCCAATGTTTCTCCCCTGGGTTTGACTGATACCTGCTTACTACACTCAGTGCATAAGCCACATCCGGTCTGGTACACAACATCGCATACATTATAGAGCCTACCGCAGAAGCGTAGGGTATAATAGACATGCGATCCCTCTCCAAATCATTCTTGGGAGACATCTCTTTGGAGAGGGTGATCTCGTGACAAGCCGGTAGATTACCGCGCTTGGAATCTTCCATACTGAATCTCTTCAGTATGGTGTCGATGTACCTGGACTGTGAAAGTCCCAATATCCTCTTGGATCTGTCACGGTAGATCCGGATACCCAGAATGTATGAGGCATCACCCAGGTCTTTCATGGAGAACCTGTGTGACAAGAACCCCATGACAGATTGTAGCATAGGAATGTCATTTCCTATTAAGAGAATGTCATCCACGTATAAAACGAGGAATACCACAGTTCTCGCTACAAATCTACAATAGATGCACGGTTCATCTGGATTTTTGATAAAGCCAAATTCCTTGACCGTCTCATCAAAACAGATGTTCCAACTCCGCGATGCCTGCTTTAGTCCATAAATGGACTTAAGCAACTTGCACACCTTTCCGCTGCTCCCACTCTGAATGAAACCCTCTGGCTGATCCATATAGACACACTCCTCTAAATGACCATTTAGAAAAGCTGTCTTTACGTCCATCTGCCAAATCTCATAATCGTGGAAGGCAGCAATGGCAAGAAGGATCCGAATGGATTTCAGCATAGCTACTGGAGAAAAGGTTTCGTCATAGTCCAAACCAGGTCGCTGACGAAAACCCTTTGCTACCAGTCTAGCTTTATAGGTCTCAACCTGTCCATCTACACCAATCTTCCTTTTGAAGATCCACTTGCATCCTACGGGTTTTACCCCGTCTGGAGCAATGTCCAACGTCCATACTTTGTTGGTGTACATGGACTCCATTTCGGTCCGCATTGCATCCAGCCATTTTACCGAGTCGACGCTCTGAATGGCTTGCTGGAAGCTAGTAGGCTCATCACAATCTATGATGCAATCCTCTCTATCCCCGTCAATGAGAAAACCGTAGTATCTCTCGGGCGGATGAGACTGCCTACTACTCCTGCGGAGTGGCGTGGGAATGTCCTGATCTTTTGAACCCTCTGGATCAACCAAGCTTTCAGTAATAGCTCGTGGTTCTGGAATTTCTTCCAGTTCTATTGCGCTCCCACTTAATTCTTTTTCTATGAACTGGTGTTCTAGAAAGTGGGCATGGCGAGAAACAAGGACTTTTTGTTCCTCTTCGCAATAGAAGTAATATCCCTTGGAGTTCTTTGGATATCCCACAAACTTGCACTGTACTGAGCGTGCCTCGAGCTTGTCCGCATGCTGCTTTTTTACAAAAGCTGGACATCCCCATGTCTTAATATGATTAAGATAGGGTTTCTTCCCACACCACATCTGATATGGTGTAGTAGGCACAGTTTTAGTTGGAACCCGGTTCAAAAGGTATGCAGCTGATTCTAGCGCATATCCCCAAAACGATCGCGGCAACTCGGCATTACTCATCATGGACCGTACCATATCCAATAGGGTTCGGTTCCGTCTCTCCGATACACCGTTATGTTGCGGAGTGTATGGAGGAGTAAGCTGAGAGAGAATTCCATTCTCTTTTAAGTAATTCAGGAATTCGGCACTTAAGTATTCTCCTCCTCGATCCGATCTTAGGATCTTGATACTTTTGCCTGTTTGTTTTTCTACTTCATTCTTATATTCCTGGAATTTTTCAAAAGCCTCGGACTTATGTTTCATTAAGAAGACATAACCGTACCTTGAAAAGTCATCCGTAAAAGTAATGAAGTAAGAATAACCGCTTCGCGCATGTGTAGACATTGGACCGCACACGTCGCTGTGTACGAGTCCCAAGAGCTCGCTCGCTCTTTCTCCGTGTCCAGTAAACGGAGTCTTTGTCATCTTTCCCTTGAGACAGGATTGACAAGTTGCAAACGATTGATATTCGAATGAATCCAAATATCCTTCTGTGTGTAACTTAGTCAACCTTCTCTCATTGATGTGACCCAGTCTACAATGCCATAAGAAAGTTTTATTGATTTCTGGAGACTTTCTTTTGTGTGTATTCTGGACATTGAAAATCTGTGGTTGGTTTAATACGTATATACCGTTGCTCAATGTACCTGACCCAATCAAAGCTTGATTAAGGTGAATGTTCACTACATTACTTACAAATGCAAATTCATAACCTTCTTTAGACAATAAAGATACAGAAATGATATTACAGGTTGCATTTGGTACATAATAACAACTACGCAAAACCAAAAAATGTCCATCTGACAATCCCAGGTGATAGTCCCCCACGGCCTCAGCATCCATGCTAGCACCATTCGCAACTCTGAGGGTCATATCACCTGCCTTCAAAACTCTACGCTTTCTCAACGCCTGCAAAGAATTACAGATATGAGATCCTGATCCGGTATCCAATACCCAGGAAGTAGAGTTTATTGATAGACAGTTTTTAATAACATACACACCTGAAGCTGAAGCTGCAACTCGCTTCAAATCCTGTGTTCTGGCTTTCCAAGCCTTGCAATTCTGTTTCCAGTGACCACTTTTGTGACAGTAGAAGCATTCTTCCTTCCCCACCAGCTTTCCCGCTACCTTTGTTGCTTTTCCTTTTCCCTTCGTATCCACTTTACTGACACCGCCTCTTGGTTTGGCGGGGGCTTTCTTCTTCTTGCCCTTGGCTTTCGCCCTGGACCTAGAAGAGGAAGATCCTCCTACAACCAAAGTGGATGTCTCCCTACCCTTCTGTAGGGTGCCCTCAGCAATCCTCAACATGTTCAGAAGTTCGGAAAGTTCAACCTCCTTTCCTTGCATGTTGAAGTTAAGAATGAACTGGGCGTAAGTGGAAGGAAGGGACTGGAGAATCAAATCAGTATAGAGTTCATTCTCCAACGTGGTCCCAAGGTCCGCGAGCTCCTCAATGTAGCCAATCATCTTAAGCACGTGTTCCGCTACCGATGATCCGACGGCCAATCTTGCCGAAAAAAGCTTCTTCGACACTTCGTATCTTGCGATACGAGACTGCTCTCCATACAGTTCTTTTGTATGGAGAAATATGGACTCTAGGTCCATATTCTCGTGCCTCCTCTGATGTTCGTTGTCCATCGAGGCTAGTACGAGGCATCTGGCCCTCGCGCAATCTATCTCCCATGTCTTACGGATTTCTACATCCGCGACGCTGGAGGTGGGACCTGGGACAGGGGGAGCTTTGGTGGTAAGTACATACCCCAACTTGTCATAAGTGATAGCCATCTTGACATTCCTGAGCCAATCTTTGTAGTTTGGCCCTGTCAGTTTATTTTTATCTAATAATAACTTAAGTCCGGTCATCTTGAATGGTCGCTGCAATTAGGAGAGAGAAAAGAAACACTTTAGCATGATGCTCTTGCAAGTTTAGAGTGGTTTTTAATTTGTCTAAACTGGATGGCTCCCACTGTCTCTCGAATCCCTTCTCAAACCGTAAAGAAAGGATTAGTCAGGATTACTCTCACCGTACAATACTTGCTTAACCGTTCAGCCAGGCCAGTGTCGGTACTTCGAGGGAGGTTTTCCAACGCTTTCGCGAAGTTCCTTAATTAAGTAACCCCTTTTCCCTGTGGGCGTAGCCCCGCTAACACCTTTCTAGGCACGTACTAGGTTTATAGCATTGATCGTTAAGTGAGAGTTTTCCCGAGGAGTAGCATATACTCACAGTAGGATCGGGATCCAAATATCATCGCGTGATAAAACCGAAGGAATCCTACCAGAATCATCACACTCCAAATGGTATGCAAGGCTAGCAAGTTTCAGTACTTATGAAACTCCCGATGTGGATTTTTGCCCCATGCTCTTATGACCTTGACTTTGGCCAAAATATCATAAGTCACATGTCAAGTTCTACCCGTCATTCTCCTGGTTAATTTGGACCCACCCGTACCTACCCTTGACTTTGGCCAAAATGGCAGCACGACTGTCCCAAATCAACGCATCTATCTATGCTGCACATGAATACCCAAACGCTACCAATCACTATGCCTTGACTTTGGCCAAAATACATAGCTTGAATACTTTTGACCATTCATGTGGAATGACGGAGGGCTACGAATGGTTTTGGTGAAACCGTGAACATAGTGAACTTGATATAATCGATGGAACGAGATAGCTTTTAAAAGGAGTGGTTCAAGCTCCGCATTTAAAAGTTTAGTTTTGAAAAGAACCAAGTGGTTTTCAAAGTGTTCCAATCGACTTTTACTTGGTTTATTTCTTGCATTAGTTCTTTTAATGCGTCCCATCATTTAATCCTACCATTGCAGAAAACAACCAAAATATGACGTACGCTTATGCCATTCGCATTCGCCACGGGGCCCCGTCATCACCCGTTAGGTTACTTAACTAACGACAGAGCGGGGGCTGGGCTAGCGCGGCTGTAAAACATAAGCAACGCCTAAATAGTTATTATATATATATAGCAATGATAGACATTACAGATCACAGATGAATACATTGGATATACTAGGAATCCGCAATGCGTTCGAGCCTGCAACGTAAAGCGGATTACACGGTCGCGGTGAATAGCCAATACCCCACCCAAGACCCCTACGGGTGCGGCAAACTACCCGCCAAGCACCCGAAGCGAAGCAACCTCCCTCACCACCGTGAGTAGGCCACTCGGCACTTCGAGATACCCGGTAGTTTGTGCACCCCCTCCATGGGTCTATCCTAGGAGCAAAAACAGTAAAAAGAATTATACAATGACGGCTACAACCCCGACCCGGTTGTGCGGCCATACAAATAATATTATTACATCAATTTACATGTTACAAATGAATGAAAGAAAAAAAACGCTCATCTCACATCCACCCCGGCTATTCACCCGCGACAATCCAATCCATTCATATCCACAAACCAATAACAATCACAGATCACAGAGATGTATAACCCCGACTAATCGACTTATAGCGATTAGCCGACGTTCAATACATACAAGCATCACAGATATAACCGATATAGTTAAAGTGTAGTGAAGTTCCGAAAAAATACGGATTTATAGGCCCCAAAAAGTAAATTTTAGTTCTGGAAAATCTGGGCACATATAACATATCCTAAAAATCACAAAACCAACACAGAAATACACTGCACCAAAATCGAGGCAGAGAGGAGACAAGACGGCCGCGGATGCGCGGCGCAATAGCTTCCTATTGCCGCGGATCCGCGGCCATTTGGTCGACTCACTGTCTCGTTTTTGGTGGTGTTCTTAACAAAACCCTGAGATAATTTTTGGTATATAACAAATTTTATTTTGACCAGAAAAAAAATTAACAGAAACTTAGGGTTTTGCGAGTTTGGTTTTTCGATTTTCCGGTTTCGAAACTTCGTTACACTTAACTACTTAGCTAGTTTATGTTTAGTTAGGCTCTGATACCACTGTAAGTCCACGTTGCCCACCCCGGTGCTTACGGGGAGGCGGAAAACATAATAAAAATTGGATTTTTTATCAACTATAGGCAACATGGACGAAGCTTTAAGGATCTTTGCTAAACATAAACTTGCTAAAGCTAACTATAAAGTAGCTAAGTGATGGAAAGGTTATACCTTGAGCACAAAGTCCTTCTCTCCTTGCTCCTAGGAATGGTAGAAAGAGGTCACCTTGCTTGTCTTCTCCCGTCAAAGAAGGATCCACCCGAAAGCCTCGACCTTTAGCTTCAACTCCAAGCTAGGAGTAACTAGAGTGCAAGAAATGCTAAGACTTGAACCCTAGAAGAGAGTAGAGAAGATCAAGTGAGGGTTTTTCTCAAGCTTTTTGTTTCTCAACACATGAGAGGGAGAGAGCTTGAGGGAGAGGATGAGCAAGAGAGAGAAATGATATGAGAGAATGAATTATTAGTGAGCCATTCTCACTAATATGTGTGAATAATTTTAATTGAATAATTAGCTTGAAAATTGTCACGGTAAATCATGACATGACCATTATCATTTCAATTTTGCAAAGATCAAAGAGCATCTTCCAAATGAAATGATTATGGTCAAGTTGTCAACAAGGTCAACAAGTCAATGAAGTGAAATTGTCAACAACAACAACCATGCACAATTATTAAGCTAATTATTAATTAACATTAATACACAAATAAGCAATAGGGTTAATAAAATGACAATAACCATTAACCCTAAACAAGGTCCTCTCCCCCAATCTCAAGCAACTGTGCATACGTACCCGCATTCGTGATCCGAGAAACACGAATACACTGAGAAAAACCAATCTCAAATCATATACTAGGATCCGGCTTAAACCAAAGCCCGCTAGTATAAACTGTCCGGACAGCAAACGTGCACAAGTGCGCGGATGTGAACGAACCCTGTCGCAAAACCATGCGACCTCTACTCATTTTGCCTAAAGGCGAATAGCTCTCTGTGTGGGACTCTAAAGACTCGACACTACGCTGGCAGTGGGTTTAACCACAGACCGCAAGCGGCACTAGCTGTACGTAACGGTCCCCAGGTAGATGTCGATAAGAAGACTGACGAGGTGAACCCCATCTGCACTCCTACTGAGCCTGTATGTGACAGTCTCCGTACAGTCCGGTCTGTTCGTCTGATACATCGCATGGCGGGCCTAGGGGGCGGTGAACGTCAGTCCCCTAATAGCGGTACAAGTCGTGTCGGAGTGTAGCCCAGAACACCCTGAGATAACACTGGAAACCTACCAGCATATCTCGCTTGCCCTGGCCAGGGACTACTCGTGTAATGGCTCTCCTGGACACAGCGCGATGTCAACCCCCAATACCGGGAGAGACGAATCCTGTCTAACCGTCATTGCCTCCAAGTGCTTCGGGACTGCACCCAAAAACTACCTGTTTGTACGACTCCTTTGAGCCGTGGTAGGGTAGTAATCAAAGTGCAGTGGGAACACACTCGAGGCGAAGTGACAGTGTCAAGTCAGCGGACTAAGCTGTACTCATGTCACCTGGGAACTGATAACTGACGATAGGTATATTACCAACCAACAGTTCCCGACGAGTCCTGTCCAGTGTACTCGTAACCTAACGAGCACCCGTATACTATCCCAAGTACGACGTACTAACGGCTGTGGGACAGACCGTCTGCCACACTGGGATGAGAAGCGCATACGCTAGTCTACTCCGGAGTATCGATACCCTGTCTCGATAGTCCAACGACCAGGGACCTGTATAAGGATGTGCTTATAGGTTACCCAGCTCCCACGAGTGCGAGCGCCATCACAACGCTGGTAATCAAGCAAAGATCCTAAGGGCTCTACTAATATGTATACCAACAATATGCTAAAAGAAACACATGCACATATTAAAGCAGAGACAAACCAAGTAGCATACTACCATTTCGAGCAAGATTGTATATACAACTGTGAATATCCCAAGCTTCCATTAAGTAATATACAAGCTAGTATGATACAGTAATGGCCTCTAGGGCATATACACTAACACTAGTCTTGTACGTGGACGACATTCTTTTGATAGGAAATGACATTCCTATGCTACAATCGGTCAAGCTATTCTTGTCACAACGGTTCTGTTGGAGATAGTGCCCTCAGAGTCAATTATTGGATCACATGCACGTGATTGCATTGATTGAGGGAGGACCTATACCGGTAGGACAGTCTTACTCAAGATGATAGTATGCTATCTGGTTTATCTTTATCATCGTGTACTGCTTTAGGTGACCTTACAGGTCACTATTGCGCGTTGATAGAGCCCTTAGGATTCTTGCTTGACGGCCAGCAGTATGATGGCGATCATATATGTGGGAGCTGGGGTCTATAAGCACATCCTTAAAAGGTCCCTAGTCGTGGGAGTTTCGAGACTGGGCATCGATACTCCAGAGTAGACTAGTGTATACAGTCGAGACCCCGACGAGGGGCGGTGGCCGGTCTCACAAGCCACTGGTGTCAGTTGGTTCACCTAAGATGTATACATGTGCTCATTGGGTTATGAGTACACCGGACATGACTCGTCGGGAACCTGCTAGTTGGTATTATACCTGACGTCAGATAGCAGTTCCCTGGTGACATGTGTATAGGTTAGTTCATCGACCTGAGATCGTCATTTGTCTCGTGTGAGTTCCCACTGTACTTTGATTACTACCCTACCACGGCTCAAAGGAGTCGTGCAAACAGGTTTTAGTTGGGTACAGTCCCGAGCCACATGGAGGCAATGAGCGGATCTGCAGGGGTTCGTCTCTCCCGGTATTGGGGGTGAGGTCGCGCTGTGTCTGGGAGAGCCATTACACGAAGTCCTTGGCCAAGGCAGGAGATTTATTGGTAGGTATTCCAGTAATATCTCAGGGTGTTCTAGGCTACACTCCGACACGACTTGTACCGCTTTTGGGGGTCTGACTTTTACCAACCCCCTAGGCCCGCCATGCGATGCTCATAGACGAACGGACCGGACTGTATGGTTATTGTCACTGACAGGCTCAGTAGGGTGTCAGGATGAGTTCGATCATCGACGTCCCTTTTGGTCAATAGCTGGTAGCCCATTATGTATGGCTAATACCTCTGACGTGCTAGTGGTTAAATCCACAGCCAAAGTATTAACGAGTCTTTAGAGTCCCCCACAGACAGTTTCTCAAGTTTCGGGCGAAACGCTGTAGAGGCCGTATGGAGATATGGCAAGGTTCGATCATGTACGTGCGGTATTGCACGGATCATGATCGGACGGTTTATACTAGCGGGCTTTGGTTTAAGCCAGATCCTAGTGTTGTATAGTATAGATTTTGTCTCATTGCATTTGTATTCGGTCGCAGTACAAATGCAGGTATGTATATATAGTCGCGGGGTTTTCCTGTAACTTATTGCGAGATCGATTTTTGGAATTGCCAGTTTGCTTTCCGGTTTCGGCCATTTTCCTTTGTTTCTTTCTTTGGCTGAATTTTGGTGGAGAAGGGGTTATTTGCAAGCATGCAAATTTGAATAGCGGAGGGTGTTATTTGCAAGTAGTAGCTTCATGATGGTTCAACCATCATTTGATTCTTTGTTCATCATGGCTTGACTTTTGCTTGATTTGAGAGATGATGGGTTTTGCTTTTTGACTTAGTTGTGATCATTATTCTTCATGATAACCCTTTCTCTCTCTTGCATTATTTGCTCACTCTCTCATCTCATTCCACAGTAGTCTTGGCCGGCCATTCTTTAGGGATGAGGGCTGTCTAAATTTTTGAGAGGAGAATTGATCTCATTTCCTTGCTACAAAAATTCCCAAGTTCATCTAAAAAGTTTACATCTCATTCCTCCACAAAATATGGCAACTTCATAACCCCTAGAGACAAACCACTCTACACTTAGTCTGCAGCATTCTTGGACACGTCGACTCGCCAACTTCGTGCCCGAGTTGCCTCGGTCCAGAGGTGGGAGCCCGTAAAAGAACCCGGCGATGTGGTGCCCGTACCTACGAGGAGATGAAGACCGGAGATTCCGCGGGGAGATCGGGACGACGACGAGAAGACCAGAGGACACGGATCGCTCGGTATAGCTCCCTTCCCTTTCTTTAGTTTGCTAGGAGTAGGTTAATGGCCCGATCCGGGTTTAAAAGTCCGCGGTAGCGCCCGGTTCTAGTTTATAGAAAAGTTTTGTATTCCGCATTTTGGCCTCGTACAGACAGCCGGGGCGCTGCCGTGCACTTACACTGGTATCAGAGCCAGGCCATTAACCTAGTCTAGCTTGCTCTAACGTGTTTACAAGTTCGATCGAACAGATTTTAAAAAAACCGCATTTCCATGTCAAGTTTCTGTCGAATTTTTCCCGTGCTTTAAAAATTATTTGGTACATTGTAAAAATACTTGCAGGGTTTTTTTATGCATTCTGTGAAAATTTGGTAGGCTGAAGTTACTGTATCGCGGCGGATCAGCGGCCAAAACCATGTTTTGGCCGCGGATCCGCCGCCGAATTTTGGCTTCACTGCATAAAATTTTTACAGTGGCTCTTTGACATAGAAATAGGGTTTCTGGTATATTCTTTTTGGGCCCAGATGTTTTTGAGTGCTACAGTTGTGCTTGGGGCCCACTTCGGAAAATTCAGTTGATCGAAAATTTTAAACATGTTAGTTCACAGTATTTACATTATATTTGCGACCGTGAATGTCACTTGATCGGTAAATCCTGTCTAACTTCTATAGCCCTTTTAGACGGATTTGCGAACGTGACATTCACGTTGATGTTCTGTGCTGTGCTGTGATGTTGCGGATTGTCGTGGTGGATAGCCTGGATGCAATGTTAGTACAGTTTTGGTATTTTTATGTACATTTGATTTTGCGGGGCGAGCGTCCGACATGTGGACCGCCGTCACTGCCTGTTTGTATATTATTCTTTTGGGGTACGACCGGGCTGAGGTCGATGTACCCGTTGTATGTATATTTTACTTTCTGTACTAGGATTACCCCAAGGTGGGGTGCACGGGTAGCCGGGTTCTAGAGGGCAACGGGCCCGCATCTCATGGCGTTGAGACGGAGGCGGCTTCACTCTAGAATTGGCGGGCTATTCGCCGCACTCGTAAGGGGTATAGGTTGACCTAAGGAGGGGTGCCCAAGTTACCGGATTCCGTGAAGTGCTGGGTGGCCCATTCACGTTGCTGAAGGGGGCTGCCTCGCTTCAGGTTTTGGCGGGTAACTTGCCGCGCTCGTAGGGTCTAGGATTTCATTGCACAGGCTATCCACACGACCAGGGGAACGTCGGGTTTTAGTAGCGGCTCTATGAAACCCGGGGATCCCAGACATCTGTATTGTTCTGTGATGCTTATTACATTTATGTGATGTTGCATTTTATCACGCCTTGAGCGAATATTATATATTGATATATATATTAGTAGATGTTGTATATGTTTTGCATCCGTGCTAGTCCAGTCCCCGCTCTGTCATTAGTTAAGTAACCTAACGGGTGATGACGGGACCCCGTGGCGAATGCGGATGGCATATACATACATCATTATTTTCGTTCTTTATTGGTGTGATCAATTGATGGGACTGCATTGATTCGGATCAATGCAAGCTAAACAAACCTATTCTGATGTTGTTGGAACATTTTTCAAAACAACTGTTTTTGCAAGGACGTTCTCTTTTGTTTTGCACAGTGGTATTCGGTTATGAATATCCAGCACCTCAGTCGACGAGGCAAGGGCCGAGATCCCTTCACCGGGAGTGATCCCTTGGACAGAAGTTTGCGTCAGGGAAATAACTTTACTATAGTCATTTACTTTTTCTTTGCATCGTGGTATTCAGTTGGAATATCCTGCACCTCATTCTACGGGGAAAGAGCCGAGATCCCTTCACCGGGAGTGACCTCTTTAGCAAAGGTTTTCGTCACTATATTTTTATAAAAGCTATCCGGTTCCTTCAACGATATCAAGTTCATTACGTTAAAGGTTTTTGGCCAAAAACCATTCGTAGCCCTCCGTCATTTCATATGGATAGTCAATAGTATTCAAGCTGTGTTTGTTGGCCAAAGTCAAGGCACAGTGATTGGTAGCTATTGGATATTCATATGCAGCATAGATAGATGCGTTGGTTTGGGACAGTCGTACTGCCTTATTGGCCAAAGTCAAGGGTAAGTACGGATGGGTTCAAATTAACCTAGAGAATGACGGGTAGAACTTGACATGTGACTTATGATTTGTTGGTCAAAGTCAAGGTCATAAGAGCATGGGGTAAAAATCACATCGGGAGTTTCTAAAGAAACTGAAACTTGCCAGATATGCGCATACCTTCTGGTGTGTGATAACGTGAGTGGATTCCATCACATTATCATGCGATGATAGTTGGATCCCGATTCCCACTGATGAGTTGGTTTACTTCTCGGGTGATCCCGACTAATTCTTCTTTCAGGTTTGGAGGAGAATTTGACGGTACAGTGGGAGGTTTCCAGATTAGACAAATTGGTAACCATTCTGGTCTAGGTTAGAGTGCACGCTGAGTGTTTCTTTTCTCTCTCTCTTTGGCAGCAACCATGACCCGACCCTAGATTATGACTCAGTGACCAAGATTAACCGAACCTTCTTATAACACTGGCTTTTTGGATTGTCAGAGTTGCATACCTCATTGCCACTCCTACTTTTACCCTTTTTTTCAGGACACCCCGTATTACTACGAACGTCCACTTCCATTGGATAAAACCATCGTATGGTTATATACGAACTCGAAAGAATTTATTTGAGGATGGTTTCTGGTTCTGGAGAAAACAAATATGACTATTCAGTTGTCTTTTCCTTTTACCTTCTCTCAGGTTGCGAGTGCTCCTTGGATTAGGACAGTACACCCATTACGCAAATTGGATAGTCTTCTTCCAAACCATAGGCAGGTGCCGACCGGTAGGGAATGAAGAAAACCGATTAGTCTAAGTGTGGTGTACAGAAGGTATTAAGTAAAGATAAATAAAGGGATTAGAAGGAGGGCAAAGTAAACTGCGACTGCTATTCACGACCAAACCAAGTATTTCATTACCACTCCCACTTCACTTTTGTATTTCTCCAGAACACTCCGTATCACTACGAAAATCCACAGTTTATTGGATACTCCATCGTATGGTTATATACGAACTCGAAAGGAACTTGTTCCAGTTCAGGGATGGATTCTGATTCAAGAGAAATAGGAATAAGGTTTATTCGGTTGTCTTTTATCTTCATCTTCTCTCGCATTGCGAGTGCTCCTAGGACTAGGACAGTACACCCATTATGCTTATTGGATAGTCTTCTTCCAAACCATAGGCTGGTGCCGAAAGATATGGAAGGAAGAAAACCATTTAGCCTAAGAGGGTGTACAGAAGGTAATGACTAAAGACATATGAAGGGATTTGGAGAGATGGCAAAGAAATATACGGTTACAGTTGTGAATTTGGATAATGGAAGAGGCATTACTAGGAATACCCGGATACCCCTACGAAACATTTACATGTTTCAGTTTCACTGTGTACTGTTAAAAGAAAACTGATTTCCCAATTAGACACTTGCTCCAGGGTATGTATTTACCAGGTTTGATTCTCACATCTGTATGGTTTTACAGATGATGAGTGGGAGTAAGTTATTAGGAATTAGGTGATCAACCTCATTATATCGGAATTCGTTGTAATTGGTGATATTTGAGGAAATCACCTGGATTGTTTGCCGGACGGCAAATATATGGTTTTGAATATCCGCTGTTATGCACCAATTTCAAATTGATATATCTGTACGTCTATTTTTACAGAGTGAGATATACCTTTTTAAAATTATGTGTATGACATTTACCTATATCAGTGGATGGTTAGGTAAGGAACATTAAACATCGGTGTAATTCTTCTTAACCATAAGAACAGTTTTCAACTTACGACACACAGGGAATGAGTTATTAGACTCAGAGGACTTATACTAAGTATTGTATCTTGTCCAGTGTCCATTAGGACAGAGAGGTTGGTACTCGTACTATATTCTTTTTACTTGTGACTTCTCCAGTACTTAGACATGTGTTTCGTAGAAATACAAGGTCTGAGTTTTGAGAAGTTATAGGTATAAGAGTAAAGTAGAGAACCAGGTATTGCAAGTTTCAAGATTCTTCAATGTGATCGAAGATGTAGATACTTGTGTATGGTATTATGTTGATAGTAATGATTAAGAGAACTTGCTTCTCTTTCAGGTTACTCATAATTAGAAGCACTCCTAAGTTGAGTAATGATGATCGGCCTCTCTCCATTTAGATGACATGCACTGAAGACAGCTGCATGATTTGAATCTGGTTCAATTAAATCAGTGCCTCTGTTTCTGTATTGGATATAGAACAGTTCATATCTTGACATTGTTAAGGTACGGGGAGTTGTCCGGCTTATGCTTAAAACCATACTTCGGATAACTCGAGGCACGTTTCTGTAATGGCTGTTTGTGGGATGACCCGGGCTATGACGAGGGTTGACTTTCTACCATCTGGAAGATCAATAGTGATATTGTTCTTGACTCGCTACAGTTTTAATAAAAATGAATTTTTTCAGAAAACAGTAGTGGGAGTATGGTAGAACTGGAAGTGATTCCAGAACCGCAAACGATTACTGAAGATTTGATAAGAACCTAAAGATTCAATCTGGATTGACATTCCATTGGCCACTCCGCAGACAAGGTGGGTAACCTCAGGCACCTGAGAGGTACTCCGGTAGCTTCAAGGACGGTGACAGGGAGGTTCTTGTTTACCCAGACTTTCCATTACTGTTGTTCCAGACTATGAGACCCGGCAGGAGGATGAATATAGCGTCGTTCTAAACAAGCTTTAGAAGTGCACGTGTATATGATTCTGCCAGAGGGTTGTCGAGGTCGGTGGGAGCAGCGAAAGCTAAGTGGGGACTTGACACTACTGTTGTTCCAGACTATGAGACCCGGCAGGAGGGCGAATATAGTGGCGTTCTAAACAAGCTTTAGAAGTGCACGTGTATATGATTCTGCCAGAGGGTTATCGTAGTCTGTGGGAGCAGCGGGAGTATAGTGGACAAGTGGTTTATGTCTAGTTATAGACTAAAGCAGATATAGCGGAGATAGATTATCTATTTCTGATGAGACAGTCATAGGTTTGACTTCATCAGAATAGGGGATGGATCTGTTAAGAAGGTAGTAGGATGTGATGTCCTGATATTTGGATGACATACACAGGGTAGGAAGTGAAATTCCTATACTACGATCGGTTATACTTTGGTTGTCACACAATGGTTTCTCCACATAAGGATATAGATATAATATCAGACATTCTGGTTACTAGATCTATGGTTTTAGATCTAAATTTGGGTAGTTTCCCAATCTGGATACTTAGACAGCATTCTACAGGTGTTTTAGAATGGACGACTTCTGGCACGGTAGTATACCTGCAGGTGATGGAGTCACCCTCTCTAAAGGTGTCTTGCAGACTAAAGGGGAGAGGGATGTGCATGATTGGCAGATCACTTGCTTAGGCAATTGAGTCGATCATGAGATGTCAAGTGCCACACCAGATGTTGTTTTTGCAGTAGATGCAATAAGTTGATATTGATCCAATCCTGGAGAAACATTCGGAAGCAGTTTTAGAACATAAGTGGATGTTCTAGGGATATGATAACGACAGCTTCATTCGGGAGACGGTTATCATTTCAGGCTTCCAAGGTGACATGGATGTCAGAGTGACTGTCAGAGTTATAGTTTTCCTTCTGACGAGGGGCAGTGTTTTGGATAGGTGATCCAAGCGGACACGGAGGGAGGCATTACGCAGGATACTGATTAAGTTCAGTTGATGATACAATCTAAGAAGTTTGGATTTGGAGTTCATCTATGAACTAGGTCTCATCAGATATCCAGACATATTCTAAGACAGGTATTGCTCATTTCGAGAGATAGGTTTCTTCACGAACTTGAGATTAAGAGAGACATAGAAAGAAACATTAGGGCGGATCCACTCACTGAGGCTATTTCTCGAATGCAATAGTTTCGCAAAAGGGTTTTGTGAGACTGATTAGTAGAGGAGTTGGGTGCTCGGTATCACACGGGCTGTGAGTATGCGACATCGCAATAATTAGCCTTGAGTGCAAGTGGGAGATTGTTGGAGATAGTGCCCTCAGAGTCAATTATTGGATCACAGGCACGTAATTGCAATGATTGAGGGAGGACCTATACCGGTAGGACAGTCTTACTCAAGATGATAGTATGCTATCTGGTTTATCTTTATCATCGTGTACTGCTTTAGGTGACCTTACAGGTCACTATTGCGCGTTGATAGAGCCCTTAGGATTCTTGCTTGACGGCCAGCAGTATGATGGCGATCATATACGTGGGAGCTGGGGTCTATAAGCACATCCTTAAAAGGTCCCTAGTCATGGGAGTTTCGAGACTGGGCATCGATACTCCAGAGTAGACTAGTGTATACAGTCGAGACCCCGACGAGGGGCGGTGGCCGGTCTCACAAGCCACTGGTGGCCGGTCTCACAAGCCACTGGTGTCAGTTGGTTCACCTAAGATGTATACAGGTGCTCATTGGGTTATGAGTACACCGGACAAGACTCGCCGGGAACCTGCTAGTTGGTATTATACCTGACGTCAGATAGCAGTTCCCTGGTGACATGTGTACAGGTTAGTTCATCGACCTGAGATCGTCATTTGTCTCGTGTGAGTTCCCACTGTACTTTGATTACTACCCTACCATGGCTCAAAGGAGTCGTGCAAACAGGTTTTAATTGGGTACAGTCCCGAGCCACATGGAGGCAGTGAGCGGATCTGCAGGGGTTCGTCTCTCCCGGTATCGGCGGTGAGGTCGCGCTGTGTCTAGGAGAGCCATTACACGAATTCCTTGGCCAAGGCAGGAGATTTACTGGTAAGTATTCCAGTAATATCTCAGGGTGTTCTGGGCTACACTCCGACACAACTTGTACCGCTTTTGGGGGTCTGACTTTTACCAACCCCCTAGGCCCGCCATGCGATGCTCATAGACGAACGGACCGGACTGTATGGTTATTGTCACTGACAGGCTCAGTAGGGTGTCAGGATGAGTTCGATCATCGACGTCCCTTTTGGTCAATAGCTGGTAGCCCATTATGTATGGCTAATACCTCTGACGTGCTAGTGGTTAAATCTACAGCCAAAGTATTAACGAGTCTTTAGAGTCCCCCACAGACAGTTTCTCAAGTTTCGGGCGAAACGCTGTAGAGGCCGTATGGAGATATGGCAAGGTTCGATCATGTACGTGCGGTATTGCACGGATCATGATCGGACGGTTTATACTAGCGGGCTTTGGTTTAAGCCAGATCCTAGTGTTGTATAGTATAGATTTTGTCTCATTGCATTTGTATTCGGTCGCAGTACAAATGCAGGTATGTATATACAGTCGCGGGGTTTTCTTGTAACTTATTGCGAGATCGATTTTTGGAGTTGCCAGTTTACTTTCCGGTTTCGGCCATTTTCCTTTGTTTCTTTCTTTGGCTGAATTTTGGTGGAGAAGGGGTTATTTGCAAGCATGCAAATTTGAATTGTGGAGGGTGTTATTTGCAAGTAGTAGCTTCATGATGGTTCAACCATCATTTCATTCTTTGTTCATCATGGCTTGACTTTTGCTTGATTTGAGAGATGATGGGTTTTTCTTTTTGACTTAGTTGTGATCATTATTCTTCATGATAACCCTTTCTCTCTCTTGCATTATTTGCTCACTCTCTCATCTCATTCCATAGTAGTCTTGGCCGGCCATTCTTTAGGGATGAGGGCTGTCCAAATTTTTGAGGGGAGAATTGATCTCATTTCCTTGCTACAAAAATTCCCAAGTTCATCTAAAAAGTTTACATCTCATTCCTCCACAAAACATGGCAACTTCATAACCCCTAGACACAAACCACTCTACACTTAGTCTGCAGTATTCTTGGACACGTCGACTCGCCAACTTCATGCCCGAGTTGCCTCGGTCCAGAGGTGGGAGCCCATAAAAGAACCCAGTGATGTGGTGCCCGTACCGACGAGGAGATGAAGACCGGAGATTCCGCGGGGAGATCGGGATGACGATGAGAAGACCGGAGGACACGGATCGCTCGGTATAGCTCCCTTCCCTTTTTTTAGTTTGTTAGGAGTAGGTTAATGGCCCGATCCGGGTTTAAAAGTCTGTGGTAGCGCCCGGTTCTAGTTTATAGAAAAGTTTTGTATTCCGCATTTTGGCCTCGTACAGACGGCCGGGGCGCTGCCGTGCACTTACAGGTTCTCCATGAAGGACCTGGGTGATGCCTCGTACATTCTGGGGATCAAGATCTACAGAGATAGATCCAAGAGACTACTGGGACTTTCGCAGTCCAGGTACATAGACACCGTACTAAAGAGATTTAGTATGGAAGATTCCAAGTGCGGTAGTATTCCCGTATTGCACGGAATCACCCCCTCCAAGAAGATGTCTCCTAAGACTGACGAGGAGAGGGTTCGCATGAGCACTATACCCTACGCTTCGGCGGTAGGATTTATAATGTATGCGATGCTATGTACAACACCAGATGTAGCTTACGCGCTGAGCGTGGTAAGCCGGTATCAATCAGACCCAGATGAGGACCACTGGACGGCAGTGAAGAACATTCTCAAGTACCTGAGAAGGAATAAGGAGATGTTCCTGGTTTACGGTAATGGAGACCTTAGGGTCGAGTCCTTTACCGATTCAAGCTTCCAGAGTGACAAAGATGACAGCAAGTCTGTCTCGGGTTTTGTGTTTACCTTCAATGGAGGGGTGGTGTGTTGGGAGAGTTCCAAACAGGATACTGTCGCAGACTCGACGATGGAGGCTGAATATATTGCTGCAAGCGATGCCGCAAAATGAGGCGGTCTGGATGAAGAAATTCATTAGTGAACTTCAAGTGGTTCCGTCCATTATTGACCCAATACCATTGTATTGCGATAACAATGGGGCTATAGATTTAGCGAAGGAACCAAGGTCCCATCAGAAATCCAGACACATCTTAAGGAGGTATCACCTGATCAGGGAGATCATTGATCGCCAGGATATCGAGGTACGGAGAGTGGACACAAAAGACAACACGGCAGATCCATTCACAAAGGCCCTCCCTCAAACACAGTTCGAGTGACTTTTTGAGCTATTGGTTATGCGGTACGCCATCAACTGGCCTTAGTGCAGACGTTGGGTATGCGGTACACCAATTACTGGTCTTTAGTGCAAGTGGGAGATTGTTGGATATATATGCCCTAAAGGCCATTATTGTATAGTACTAGTTTGTATAATACATTTTGGAGGCTTGGGATATATATACGGGTTTACGACAGTCTTGCTCGATATAGTAGTATACTACTTGGTTTGTTTTTATCTTAATATGTGTATATGTTTCTTTTAACATATCGCTAATACATATTGATGGAGCCCTTAGGATCTTTACTTGACTACCGGCGTTGTGATGGCGATCACACTAGTGGGGGCTGGGTAGTCTATAAGCACATCCTTATTTTGGTCCCTAGTCGTAGGATTATCGAGACAGGGCATCGATACTCCAGAGTAGACTGGTGCATACGCTTCTCATCCCAGCAGGGGAGATGGTCTGTCCCACAACCATCAGTACGTCGTATTGGAGATAGTATGCAGGTGCTCGTTAGGTTATGAGTACACTGGACAGGACTCGTCAGGAACTGTTGGTTGGTATTATACCTATCGTCAGTTAATAGTTCCCAGGTGACATGAGTACAGCTTAGTCCGCTGACTTGACACTGTCATTTCGCCTCGAGGTTGTTCCCACTGTTCTTAGATTACTACCCTACCACGGCTCTACTGAGTCGTGCAAACAGGTAGTAGTTGGGTGCAGTCCCGAAGCACTTGGAGGCAGTGACGGTTAGACAGGATTCGTCTCTCCCGGTATTGGGAGTTGATATCGCGCTGTGTCTAGGAGAGACATTACACATAGTCGTCCCTGGCCAGGGCAAGCGAGAATTACTGGTAGGTTTTCCAGTAGTTTCTTAGGGTGTTCCGAGCTACACTCCGACACAACTTGTACCGCTATTAGGGGACTGACGTTTACCACCCCCTAGGCTCGCCATGCGATACTCTCAGACGAACAGACCAGACTGTACGGAGATTGTCACATTCAGGCTCAGTAGGAGTTCGGATGGGTTCACCTCATCAGTCTTCTTATCGGTATCTACCTGGGGACCGTTACGTACAGCTAGTACCGCTTGCGGCCTGTGGTTAAACCTACTGCCAGCGTAGTGTCGAGCCTTTAGAGTCCCATACAGAGGGTTTTTCGCCTTTAGGCAAAAACAGAGTAGAGGTCGCATGGTTTTGCGACGGGGTTCGTTCACATCCGCGCACTTATGCACGTTTGGTGTCCTGGCAGTTATTACTAGCGGGCTTTGGTTTAAGCCAGATCCTAGTATTTGTTTTGGGATTGGTTTTGTCTCAGTATATTCGTGTTCCTCGGAACACGGATGCGGGTGTGTATGCACAGTTGACAGAGGCAGAGGATTCTCATTAGGGTTGTTGACCGTTGACTTTTTCCAAACTCTAATGAGAATGAGAAATATGATTAATGGTATTAATTAAGGATAATTGTGCCATGGTTAGGGTTGTTGACCATTTGACTTTGGTTGACCGGTTAACCTATGTTGACATATTGACCATCATCATTTCACATGAAAGATGCTTCTTGATTCTTGCAAAATTCATTTAATGTGAAATGATAATGGTCATTCCAAACGAACCATCACAATTTCTTTAATTATTATTATTAATTCATAATTCTCATATATGAGAGATGGTTTCTATTATTTCTCTTATTCTATCATACTCTTTCTCTCTCTTGAAAAAGCTCTCCCTCTTCCTCTCTCAAAGCTTAAGTGTTCCATGTGTTGGAAATCATAAGCTTTTGAGACTAAACCATCAAAATATCTCTCTACGCTTTTTAGGGTTCTTTGTCTAGCAAACCAAGCACTCCAGTTACCTCTTGGTTGAGGTAGGAGCTCAAGGTAGAGGCCCTCGGGTGGATTTATCTTCGGCAAAGAGAAGGCAACGAGGAGGAGCCGTCTACGCCACTCCAAGGAGCAAGCAAGAAGGAGGACCACAACAAGAAGAGAAGGGGTTCAAGACCTAGGTATAACCATTCTACATAGTAGCTAGAACTTGTTGTTAGTATGTTAGTTTTTGTTTAGCAAAGATCGTTCATGGATGGTCCATATCACCTTGTGAGAAAATTTTGATTTTTACCTATTCCGCCTCCCCGAAAGAACCGGGGTGGGTAACGTGGACCTAACAATAGGCGCCTGAATAAAGCAAACAAGTAGGACAAAAAGAAACTCACATGATAACACGTGACACCCTTGGGTCGGTTTAATTTGGTGGGGCCACGTGCCACACGTGATAGACTCTTATGCCTTCTGGACTGATAAAAATAAATTCTAATTAAAAAGGGTTAAAAGCCTTATTTGGAAAATACTTCCTTGGATCTTTCTAAAGAAGAAAGATTACGCTCTGTAAAACAGAGCGCCGTTGGATTAAAGATCCAATGGTGACTAAAAATCACCAATCTACAGAAAAATTCTGTGCAAGGAAATATCTTCCTAAATTTTTTAAGAACGATAAAAGAAATATCTTCTGTAAAACAGAATTCCTCGGATTAAGAATCCAACGGTGAATAAAATTCATCAATTGATCTAAAAGATCACTTTTTGTTTATCAAAATCTCTCACTGAGAGATTTTCTGAACAAATTGATTCTCCTCTTTCTCCTATAAATAGGAGCAAACAAACACAGAAAAAGAGGAGAATAGACAGAGAAAAGAGAAGATAGAAAAAAGAGAGAAACCCTTCGTAAGCTAAAAAGAAAAGAGAATTTAATTCTCTATAGAGAAAAAGAGAAAAAGAAACTCAAAGTAAGAGAAGGAACAAAATACAGAGAATATCTCATCTCTTTCACCTCCATAAGAGTTTAACTCTTCCAAAAAGAACTTAGTTCTTTCTCTGGTTAAGATCTGAAGAAGCAGATCTCTCCACAAGTTGAGAATTTAATTCTCATCGGGAAGATTTTGCTATGCAGATCCAAAATCTAGAGGGAGATCTAAGTTCAGAAAATTTAATTCTCCCCAAAAGGATATAGGAATTTAATTCATCTGATGAAATAAGGGTTTAACCCTTCATATGAGAACTTAGTTCTCCCTTATGGCAAAGATTTGCAGAAGCAGATCTTCTCACAAGTTGAGAATTTAATTCAAGGAGATTCTGTCATACAGATCCAAAACCTAAGAGAAAAACTAAGTCTTAAGAATACAATTCTCATAAAACAATGGGCTTGAAAGCTTCAAAACTCAGGATCTCCATGCACGTAAAAGGATTGGCACCCAACATGATAATAGCCGATCACGTGCTCCCATGTGAGCGCCTTTGATAAACAAAAGGGAATAACCGAGATTGGCTCACATGATCACACGTGACCCCATAATAGTGCTTGGTACTTACAGAACAAAAAGGAATAAATCAAAGGCAGTTCCCATTTTTGGGTCGCCTCATGTGATCCCACGTGACCCAACAACGCTTGAACAAAAGAATGAACCCAAAGAAGCAGCACTTCAAATCCTTGAAGTTTAACACTATCTCAAGCACCTCACGTGCTCACACGTGATGGCCAAAGTGTTTAACACTTAATTGAATATGGGGAATAAAACCAAGCGAACTACACCACCTTTAAAGGAATCACGTGCGATACGTGAGCACTCTCAAATTCTAGTGTTTGACACTGCTTCAAAGTATCACGTAGGAGCACGTGAGCGCTAAGTAAATATGTTAGTGTTGAACTCTACGGATGGCTAACATTAACCAGACTCAAATCCAAATTTTCCAAAGACTCTCAATTGAGCCCCTTACGCTCAGGGTCCCCAAAAACGATCTTAATTCCAAAGACAGCTAACAAGCTCCCAGCATATGACATCTAAATTGATGTTCATCCCACTTCCCAATAAATCGAGACATTGGTTCAAGGGTACATCTATTCATACCTTTGATACATGTCATTATAAGTTGACGATTAGGCTATCCGAACCTAACATATTGCTAAACAGGGAGAGTCGGTTGGCTCAAAGCCTATCCTTCAACGTCTTCAGAGAGATAGAGGGTCCCGATAACCAACAACTTTTGACTCATCCCCAAATTGGTTAATCTAGAACCTCACAGACTATGATGTCTTTAAACCATACAGACTATGACGTCTTTAAACTTTATGGACCATGAGGTCCTTAAACTCATGGACTATGATGTCCTTAAACTTTATGGACTGTGAGGTCCTTAAACTCATAGACTATGATGTCTTTAAACTTTACAGACTATGATGTCTTTAAACTCCATGGACCGAGATGTCCTAAAACTAACAATGGACCGCAATGTCACTAAACTAAAACAATAGAGTTCAAATGCTCTTTTGTTGGATCTAAATGATCCCAAAACCCTGTTAAGTAGATCTTAGTCTAAAATTTAGACTAATATATCCTTAACAACATTTAAGTTGATCTTGATCTCAATGAGATTAATGATCTTTAAACCCAAACCAAACCCAAACCTAAGAATATACGGATTTAGACTAATCCACGCCCTACGGGCGACAACATAAATTAGTCTCCGTATACAATCCATGGGCAACCAAAAACAAAACAAACACACACAACACGAAGTGACCATCTGGAGAAGGAGAAAGTGGTTACCGTGATGCGGTAGCGTAATTAACTGCAGGGGCTTGCGCCTACAGGGAAGAGTATCCCCACAATCAAAAAACCCCTTCAATGAGAGGGAATCTGACGAAGTCTGCTACATCGACCGCATCCTTTTAAACCTTCGATACATGGTGTCATAAATCAACTTAGTATCTTTGGAGAGGTGGACGGATAGCACTAAATAGCATCTGCCCCCAAATTCAGGTGAGACGTTTGTCTTTCCGGTTTTCGGCGGAGAACAGATTCTGGCACGCCTGGTGGAATCTTTTTCCTCTTTCCACTCCACACTTCGTGTGTCGTGTTTCGCGTACGAATCACGGTTTAATATGGTTTTCTCTGGATTCAAGGTACTAAGATTTGGTGTCTTGCTCCGTGCAGAGAAAATGGCTTCCAACTACGCCAACTGCAACAGTTGCAACAACTCCCACCCTGTCCTCGCTGGAGGAGTGACCTATGGGCCTCAAGCAGCCTCCATTTGCGCGATGCCAGTGGAACAGGTGAAGCAAGCCACCACTGGGCTGTTCTTTTGGACCATGCTCCCACCAGTGAGCTTCAACGTCCCACTGCCGTCGTAAGAAGCTCCGAAAAAGTCGGTCTTTGATCGACTTGCAACTACCACGGCCTCTCTCAACGGGTTGCTCAAATCTAGTGCCTCGGTTTTCAACAGATTGGGCCAAAGCTCAGGTAGACCCGTGAAAAAGCCTACAATACCTCAAGGAGTTATCCCGAAGCGGATAGCCATTTCAACCCTAATAAATGAAATCATCGGAGAGGCTCCTCCTGCTAAGGGATCGGTCTTCGCAAGGTTGTCCGTCCTGACCCCTGATCTAGGAGAAGTCGCTAAGGCTGCTTCCCTTGCTCGCAAGTCTGCCTCCGACAGGCTGACCATCCCTTCTCAACGGACGCCAGTTTTTAATAGGTTGGCACCAACGGCATCCCTTCACCAGAACAGGGGGCATGAGGGATCCACCCCCGTAACTGAGCCAATACCATCTGCAAGACATGCTCGACGTCGCCACTGGCGCCGAGTGAGAAAAGCTGGGGGCAGTTCCCCTTCTGGATTGACTCTGCCAGCTCCGATGGTGGAAATTGATGCTGCTGTTCCAACTGGGAACAGTTTTGAACCACTTAGGAGGGTGTGCAAAAACTCTCCGACTGCCGTGTTGAAAAGGTCTCCTCCACCTGTGGAGAACGTTACAAAGGCGAACCCGGAGCGGCCCCCTCAGCGGCTGTTCTCCAAAATTCACAAGGTCTGGCGAAGGCTCCAAGATTCTATTGTTAACCAAGACTACTCCCGCCAACCAAAGAAAATGAAGGTTTGGCAAGAGAAGGACCATCCTGTCATACCACAGAAGGTGTCATCTACTTGGGTGCCCGCTGCAACGGTCCTCTCAACTTCGACCGCCCACAAAAGGAGAAGGCCGGAGAAGACCCTGCATCTGCGACGAATCGCAAGGGCACTGAACCTAAACGCCCTAAGTCTGGGGGCATGGTGGTGCATACTGTTTATATGGCATCTGGGAAAGAGGATAGCCGTATCTCCACGGGTCATCGACCGCTTACACGGTCTGTAACGAAGGCTCAGGAATTACAACAGCAAAAGCTCCAGGAGATGCTGACAACTATGGCTGCACTCACCGGGCCAGAAGCAAGCCCGGAGACATCGTCAGAGCAGCGCCAAGAACAGGAAACTGATGCCGAATTCCTCCGAAGAATGCTCGAGAGGAAAGAAAAATAGGCCATGGAACAAGCAGCCAGCATAAAACAAATGGCGCTATTGTTCCAAGATATGGTGGGCATGATGATCCAGCCGGACCCTCCAGCCGAAGAGCCTCCAGTAATAATTGAAGACGATAAAGGAAAGACATCAAACCCTTTTCAAGCCTCTTCAGCAGCAATGGAGGAGACCATCTCCAAAGCCGCCCTTAACGACTATATAGCTCAACAGATACGAGCTCATCAGGCGAGCGAAGCGGCCGACTAAATCGTCAAGACTGGACGACCCTATCCGGGTTGGTACGACCAAATAAAGTACCCGCCGGGATACACGATCCTTAAGTTCCACGTATATAAGGGGTCAGGCAATCCCCATCAACATGTCACTCAGTTTAGGGCTCTGTGTAGCAACATCGGAGGTGACGATAAGCTATTGCTTCGCCAATTTGTTGGCAGCTTGTCGGAGATAGCATTCGAGTGGTATTCCGAGCTCCCAAATGACTCTGTCAAGACGTTTGCAGAAATGGAGCTACTGTTTACACAAAGATTCGCAAGCGCTAGCGAGCGCACCCCGATCACCGCACTAATTAACGCCAGGGTGAAGCCAGGCGAAACATGGGTTCAGTACGCGATACGGTGGTGGAACCTATGGTCGAAGTGCGAACATCGCATCGAAGAAGCTCCTATAGTAGGCATGTTTGTGGGAACTCTCGATCCGCAATCGACCATATCTCAATTCATGATGTTCTTCAAGCCGACTACCTTCCAGGTCTTGATTGACAAGCTGGCCCAAATGGATCATATGGGCCATAGACCGTCTTCCTCGAAAATGGAGCTTCGAAACGAAAAGGGGAAAGGGAAAGCGACCTTTGTCGCCAACGCTCAACAGTAGCCCAGTGGTCCAAAACTAGCTGATCGCCAAAACGATAGACAATGATTCTTCAATGAGAAGCTGAAATGCCCTTATTCGTTTCCCCGGGATAAAACCAGGAGACTGTTCGAGCTGGCGGTGCGCAACAAGCTCATCAATCTGCCAGATCCAAGACGTCCGCTGCAACCAGGCGACGCCAACAATCCTAATTACTGCTCCTACTATCGAGCAGTAAGCCATCCAATCGAAAATTTCTTCATCTTCAAAGGCTGGATAGAGGACCAATACCAACAGGGCAAATTCGCTCTGTCTGAGAATTGGAAGGTAAGCCCGCTCCAGCCACACACTCCTAAAAAGATGGACACGCCAGGGGCATCATGCTCTTTTATAGAAGAAGCTCTATGGGAAGTCGCTCTTTCAGCCAAAACAAAACAAATTCTGAATGATCTCCAATTTTGCCCGGCAATTAAGTGGAAGAGCCCGCTGGAGCCCGAGATTATTGAAGGGATGCTGAAGCCTCGCCCAACGCTGAAAGTTGGTGATGGTGGACAAAACATTCAGGCTCATCCGTCAAAGTCTTCGAAGAAGAAGAAGAAAACCAAAAAGCCCATGAAGCCTGATGACAAGCGTACGGATCTGCAGAAGCGCATTGACGCGCTGGAAGGATACAACCGGAAGCCTGATGACAAGCGTACGGAGCTGCAGAATCACGGTCACGCTCAAGGAGTTTCTCAACCATATCATTGAGGACGGATATGACAACAATGACGAGGATGAAGAATCGTCAGATGAGCCCGAGGATTATATAGCAAGCTTCTACGCGACCTCTCATTCGTCAATCGATGGTAAAGATGCTCCTGATGCAAATAAACTGGGAGCAGATCAAGAACCAGAACTCTTGGAACCGTCAGACAAGATGATTGACATATTCCTGAACGAAGCTCTTCAGAAAAGCAAAGCTGACCGAGAGCGCGAAATCGCCATATACGAAGAAGCCAAACGTCGGTGACTGAACGAAAGGGTCGAAGTACCCCAACTGGATCAAAGCACTCCTGCCACCAGCAAAAACAGGCTTAAGACAAGAAAGCGGTTCGCCAAATCCCTGTCAATGGGAATGAAGTTGCCACCTTTCAAAGAAGATTCTTCAGGGAGTACATGTCACGATGAACCGGATGCACATCCAAACTACTGCTTATACCATCGAAGGATCATGCACCCTACCGAGGAATGCGTCACCTTTAAAAATTGGTGGCGGGGATACGTCGCTTATCAACAACATTTCAAGCGGATGAAGCGCAAAACTCGTCAGGAACAAAGAAGCGCGACCGATGAGCACAAAAGAACCACCGGTAACTGTCGCATGGTTGATTCTGGAGGATCGCAAGTTCTCACCTTCGGGAGCGATTCTGATGAAGAAATAGCCCTCGACCCTCTCTTCAAGGAATCCATCTCCGAAACAGAAGAAGTAAAGACCTGCGAGAATATTCATCTGCGCAATCGTACGTTGCCCGAAAAGAATTTCGGACCTACGAACAACGGATCAAGTAAAAAAGATAAACGGAAGGAAAAAGTCCCTGAGGATATCGCTCTCGATGATCGATTCGTCGAAGAGCTGACAGCCAAGGACCTGCCCAAGAAAAACATGGTGGATTACAACGTTCTGACACACCTGAGGAAGATGCCCTCGCAACTAAGCATTCTCGATGCCCTTCTGCTATCTAAAGAGGTGAGAGATTCTCTAATCAAGGCACTACAAGAGCCCGAACGATTTCAAGCTTTCCTTGCCGAAGAAAAGATGAAGGATGAGCTGGAAGAGTGCACACCGCTGACATCTCTTTCGGCGACGAAGATCTTCTCCTCGAAACATGTGAGCACAACCATCCCTTGTATGTCACCGGATACAGCCATGACATCAAGATAGGGAAGATCTTAGTTGACAACGGGTCCTCTGTCAACCTCCTAAATGTGAGGGTGCTAAAATAAAGCTGCATGAGAGTTCAACACCTCGCTCGGGATAAAATCACCATCTCCGGATTCGACTCCCAGTCATCACGGACGCTCGGGTCTGTGATACTGAAGTTACGCTTTGGGCTGCTCGTCACTGACATCAAATTTCATGTCATTGAAGCCAAGAATTGCTACAATGCTTTGCTCGGCAGGCCTTGATTACACGAGTACAATATCATCCCTTCTACACAGCATCAGTGTATGAAGTACTTCAAAGATGGTCTTGAGTATACCGTGACAGAGGAACTGAACCCATTTTCCAAAAATGAAGTCCGAAAGTACGAGAATGCAAAGTATTTCTTGCCAGACTTTGAAGACATGGAAAGATGCCGTAAGCCGAAGAATAAGCAAAAAGCTATCACCACTATTCTGGTCTCTGGGAGTGATACCGAAGAGGAAGAAGAGATAGTTTATTCAGGGCCACCCCAATGCAACAAGCCGGGACCATCTAACCCTATTCTGGTCTTTGGTAGCGACTCTGAAAACGAAGTTAACGCAGTGTTCTCGGTCCGGCCATCGATACAGACCCTCATTGGGGGGATCAAAGCCTGCAAATCGCTATGGTTCCGCGGCAGCACTATAGAGAGCTTGAGGCGCTCGAGACATATAGTATGCAAGAGCTGCAGACATTTTACGTCCCTCCCAGGCGAAGAAATGAAAAAGCAATCCTATTCTATCGATCCATGGAGACTAAAGTCGAAAGAGAAGTCTGGCATGGTGCCGATCCTGTGCTCGACAGGCTCCAACCCATTCTTCTGCCCAGGTACTACACCGAGGGATTGAAAAGATTATTAAGATGTCAAGGCGTACCTTTCAAACAGACTCCCCGACAAGCTCAGTTCTACAACAGGATTTGGAACGTCCCCGAAACTCAGCGAAAATTGCCCAACGGAAAAATGGAAACGATCGGGCTTGGATATGTCCAGTCCAAGAAACGGGGGCAGTTCTATGGCTGCCATATCATAAAGGACCTGGATGAGGAAGAGGACGCCCTTTTAAAAGATATTGACATTGAACCAGAACGAGGTCCTGCCATAAAATTGCCGAGTCCGACGTTTAAAGAACAGATGGACAAGCTAATAAGGGAATCGAGTCAAAAGGTTCGAAACGACTACAGCCGCGAAATGGCCATTTACGAGAAGGCCAAGAAGCAACGTCTCATTCGGCAGACCATGGAAGATGATGATGCCCTTTGCCGTCAGCCCGCCATGCACTCCCAAGACAGGAAAAAGGCCCGATACAGAGGAAAAACAAGTTGAAGAACGGAAAAAAAGTTCGACAGTGGCAAAACGGATCCAAAAGGCCACATGATCAAGAAAAGGTCAGCCGGAATCCGTCTCTAACGAAAAAGATAGGCCGAGTATATTCTTTCCCCCTCGAAAAGACAAGGAAAATCTTTGACCTCATCATGAAACATCAAATGATGACACTCCCGAAGTCTCAGCATCCCGATTAAGCAAACGAAATTCATCACCCAGATTATTGCTCCTATCATCGAGCAATAGGCCATCCTCTTGAAGACTGCTTTAATTTCGAAAATTGGGTCGAAGACCAATATCAACTCGGCAGGTTCGCTCTATCCAGCAGTTGGAAGGTAACCCCACCGCAAAAGAATATGCCAAAGGCAATGTATATGGCAAGAGTAGAACCGGACCAACATCGGTTTTGGAAACGATCTCGTACCTGTCACGCAATAACGCTGTCAGAAGAAGGAATGCGTGAGAAGATGGACGACCTGTCCTGGTGCTTCGAAAACGATGATGACGAGGTGATCTCAGAGTTTCCACCGACGCCAAAAGAATTAGAAGATGGAATACACACTACTGCAGACAACCTAAGGAAAATCGACTTGGGGACGGCAAACGATCCGCGACCAACGTTCGTCAGCGAGCTGCTGTCTAAAGAACAGGTAACTATGCATAAAGACATGCTCATGCAGTATAAAGACTGCTTCATGTGGAACTATTCCGAGATGCCGGGGCTAGATCCAGAAATAGCCGTCCACAAATTGGCGATTTCTCTGGATGTCAAGCTAGTCAAACAGGCGTCGAGAAGAATGCGGCTTGAACTTGAAATGAGCATCAACGCCGAGGTTAAGAAGCTAATCGACTCCAGATTCATCCAAGAGGTTCAGTACTCTTACTAGATCGCCAACATTGTCCCAGTGATGAAGAAAAATGGGACGGTACGCATTTGCGTAGACTTTCGAGACCTCAACAAAGCTTGTCCAAAGGATGACTTTCCTGTACCGGTCATCGAGCTGATGATAGACAACACGTCCACTCACAAAGTCTTCTCCTTCATGGACGGCTCATCAGGATACAACCAAATAAAGATGCATCCCGAAGACCAGAAGCATACCACTTTCCGAACCCCTCTGGATATATTCTACTATGCCTTTCGGTGTGAAGAACGCCGGCGCCACCTATCAGAGGGCCATGACGAAGATCTTTGATGACCTTATACATGAAATCGTCGAATGCTATATCGACGACCTCGTGGTTAAAAGCAAATCGTACGAGGAACATTGGGAGCATCTGAAGATAGTATTCCAACGTCTTCGGGAATACAACCTGAAGATGAACCCTCTCAAATGCGCGTTCGGAGTTTCCTCAGGCAAGTTCCTAGGATTCATTGTACGACACCGGGGTATCAAAATAGACCCGTCAAAGATCATGGCAATAATGGAAATGTCTCCGCTTAGAACTCTCAAGCAACTGCGGTCTCTCCAAGGAAAGCTCGCATATATCCGACGATTTATAGCTAACCTTTCCAGCAAATGCCACCCCTACAGTCATCTAATGAAGAAGGGGACCCCGTTCGTCTGGGATCACAAATGTCAAAGCGCACTGGACGAAATCAAGCAATACCTCCAGAATCCGCCAGTACTGACCGCTCCGGTCAAGGCAAAGCCTCTCATCCTGTACACAACAGCCTTTGAAGGTTCCTTAAGCGCGCTATGGGCACAAGAAAACGACCAGGGGAAGGAGATAGCCCTCTATTATTTGAGTCGAGTTCTCCTGGGGGCAGAGAATAACTACCCCCTATCGAAAAACATTGCCTGGCGCTAATCTTCGCAATAACGAAGCTTCGGCATTATGCTTTGGCGCATGAGGTCCATCTCATATCAAAAGTGGATCCTCTCAAATATTTGATGTCAAAAGCCATACTAACGGGACGACTCGCTAAATGGGCCCTCCTCTTGATGGAGTTCTCGATAACTTATCGTCCCCTCAAAGCAGTGAAAGGCCAGGCCATCGCCGAATTCCTCGCTGAGCACCCGATACCTGCCAATTCACCCCTAAATTGCGAACTGCCAGACGAGTACGCATTTGACACGATCTACGGGAGGAGAAGAGAGAATGACACCCAATGGAAACTCTACTTCGATGGGGCATCTTCCATGAAGAAGCGAAAGCACAACTCCCCCACAATCAAATCTGGGATAGGCCTCATCTTCGTATCTCCGCAAAGAGGGATAATGCGCTTTGCCTTTTCCTTAACAGAGCCAAGGACGAACAATGAAGCCGAATATGAAGTTTTGATAGCAGGTCTTGAAATCGTTGTCGACATGAGAATTGAAAACCTCCTCATATACGGAGACTCCCAATTGGTCGTTAGCCAAGTAAACGTCGACTATCAAACGTGCAAACCTGAACTGGTAAAGTACGATGAGAGAGTGCAGCAACCGCTGACTAAAATTCCCTCCTACACTCTGGAAAGCATTCCGCGTGCGGAAAATAGTAAGGTAGACACATTTGCCAAGCTCGCTAAAGAATTGGATGACGAAAACCTCGATGACGTGAGGATCGTAGTGCAAAGCCGTCGGGTTCTTGCACCGGCAGATATAGCTCCAGAATCGTCAGAAGAAAAAGGAGCGACCAAGGAGACAGCCTTATAAACAGAGGACCAGAAAAAGGTTAAGGATTGGAGAGAAGTTCTTATAAACTACTTCAAATCCTGTCGAACGCCTAAAGATGCATCCTCAAGACATCAGCTCATGAAACGAGCTCTGTCTTTCGCCTTCGTCAATAATACTCTGTACAAGAGATCGTTCGACTCTCTGTGGCTAAGATGCCTAAGACCAGAAGAAGCAAAAAGAGTCGTCCAAGAAACTCACGACGGACTCTGCGGTTCTCATCAAGCCGGACCAAAGATGAAGCTGAAGATCAAAAGGATGGGCTACTATTGGCCCACGATGATCCAGGACTGCCTCGAATACGCGAAGTAGTGCCACTCGTGCAAGATTCACGGGGATTTCATTCATCAACATCCAAATCCGCTACACTCAACAGTGGCTAGCTGGCCGTTCGAAATGTGGGGAACTGACATAATCGGGTCCATCGAACCAGCATCATCTAGAGGACATTGGTTCATATTAGCAACATCCGATTACTTCTCCAAGTGGGCAGAAGCAGTACCGCTGAGAGAAGTGAAGAAGGAGAATATCCTCCATTTCTTCAAGACACACGTCATCTATCGATTTGGCACTCTGGGACGGATCATCTCCGATAACGGGCCGGCCTACAGAAGCCATAAAATTAGCCGCTTCGCACAGCAGCATAATATAGACTGGAGATACTCTTCGGTCTACAATCCTCGAGCTAACGGTCTGGCTGAGGCTTTCAACAAAATCTTGACGAAGATCATAAAGAAGACGGTGTCCAAAAATAAGAAGGACTGGCATGAGAGACTGCATGAAGCTCTCTGGGCAAACCGGACCACATTTAAAACGGCCACAAACACAATGCCGTATGCATTGGTATTCGGCACAGAAACGGTACTCCCCCTCGAGATAGAGCTACCCTCTCTACGAGTGGCGGTTCACTACGAGATAATAGACGAGGAGAATACTCATCTTTGCCTTGAGGAGCTCGACGCCCTTGATGAAACTCGGCTCATGTAACAACCGAGTTTTATTATACCAATTTCTATTGCCGTATATGTGGTTTGTAGTGTTTAATTCATTTACTTTGTGGATGCGAATGGTAGTTACTTTATATTCGACCCGCTTGCGTGAGCTTGTTGTGTCTTAATCGTGGAATACCCTAACCTTAAACTTTTTGCATATAATAATTTAAGTTATTTAAAAATGATTTAAAAATGCTTGACATGGCCTCCATGATACCCCTAGCCCCGTGGTAGTATCCGCGCATCTTGTTCTCGTCCCGTTCAGTGAAACAGACTTGTTTGGATAGCTACGCGCACGTGCGTACATCCGTTCTTGGGGGTATGCATTTTTCGTTATCCGGACATTCTTTTTTTTTTTTGGTCGACATGTATATTTTTCGTATTTTAAAACTGAATTTTAGACTTGACCCGGGCATGTTTTAGACTAAATTTGTATTTACCAGAAAATCCAATTTTATTCCATCTAATATCTTTATTAAAATTTAACAGTTTAAAATATTTATAACTTACAAAATCATTTTAAATTAAAATCTAAACCTTAATAACAACCCCTTTCTCTCTCTCTCTCTCTCCTCCGCATATATATATTTATATATATTTTATTTATTTTTTTTTTTTCCTTATTTAATACACAGCCTCTTCTTCTTCTTCTTCTTTCTTCTTTCTTTTTCTTGAACTTGTTTCTTAATTCCGGTGATCACCGCCGGAGCCATGCTCATCGCTGACGATCCGAGTGATCTAGAGAACGTACCTGACTTGCGTGATCACCCTCGTGCGTTGTTTGGAACCGTTCCGTGTACCGTGCGCGCGTCGCGACATTTCGTCGACAAAGGACGTTCCGTACACATCCGTTCTTATTCCGTCTAGGCAAGTTAATCTTGCTACATGCTATATAATTCATTTTATACCTATTTAAATAAATACCATACCTATAGTTTAAATCTAGTACCCATATTTAATTTTATAACGTTTCGATGTTCCGTTTGCATCCGTTTATATCATTTTAAATCTAGATCATGAAAACTTATCTTGTGACATACTAGATTACATTATACTGCATCCATATCATTTAAAATATATATCGTCGTAATATTTATTATTATTATCTTTAATTAGTTTATAATCTGCATTTTATAATGTTATACATTTGAAAATATTATAGTTTATGCATGAAACGTCGTCGCAAAGCAGATACGTCAAATCTGAAATTTACTGTACACCTTACCTTATAAAATTCATTATAAATCATAGAAAAATCATTAGTATATGTTCTTTAGTTCGTTACGAAGATAACTAAGAATACTATAACTTTATGGAATATTTACTTGCAAATTAAATTGTTTAAATAACGTAAAATGCAAATGAATATGTCTCTAAACTGCTGTCCAGGGAAATTCCAGCAGCAAATTTTCAACTTCGAATGTTCATAGCTTTTTGTAGGGACAACCTGAGATGTTTATACTTATAAAAATGAAAACCTTATTGAATTATCTTTGTTTTGGTATAATACACGTCCCTTTTGTAGAACGTTTGTTATTTTTAAGCTATTTTACAAATCAGGGTGACGCTGAATTTCTGAACGGAACTTTCTTGTGTATGGTAAATCAATTCCACTTTTATAGTTATTAATCGCTTTGAATATTCTATCCATATTAATATTATTATATCAATATTTATATCACATATTGCTTAGTTGTATATCCCACATTACCATTTTATAGTTTTATAACTTTTCGGATACCCGTTTGCATCCATCGCATTTAAGATACATATAATTGCATCCATAGATCACATTACTACATAATATTGTGATATTAACACTCCATGTTTAATAAATTGCATCCTAATTAATATTGAAACTATAAATGTAACCCTAATCGATAACTGTGCATCCATATCCTTGAAGTTATATATATTTGCAGACCATATCACATTATTCCATTTTATTGTTATATTAGTACCCCATACTTGTTTTGTGTACCCATATTTATTATAGTTTGATTATGAGCACTCACGTGATACTTGTGCACCCCTGACATGACTTGATACGCTACTACTTGACACGACTTGATACCTGTGCACTCCTTGACATGATTGATACGTGTTCACTACCTGACATGACCTGATGTACCATAGATTGACCTGTTACCTGATCTTGTTACTAATGCTAACAATATTGACCTATTGTCCTGATCGCACGCTTTTGGCATGTCGGATATTCAAAGTTCTAAAGTTATAACCGCGATCAGGACGGTGTCGCTTTGCAGCTAGCCGGTTGAGCACGGGTCGATCCACAGGGAGATGGTTGTATGTCCGTTCGAGTTTTAGACGAGTCAATGAAGAATTTGTATATGTTTGTTCAGTTCTATCCTAAGTGTTCTATGCAAGTATAAAGTTGTTAAGAAAAAGATACGAAAGTGTAAGCTAAGAAAATCCGCACTCAAAACCTTTGAGCCGAGTCTTGACCAATTGAAGCTAGAGCAATCGGCAACAATGTGGATTAGGGGATTTAAGCACGGTATTCATGGAATCCGGCTTATTAACCTTTGTCCTTCCGTTCTTGTCTCTTGCTTTTGCCTCCGGCCAAACCAAACGCAACCGGTCGTTGTTAAGAATCACCGTTACCTTGGTAGGGTAGGGTACCTAACGGAGCGCTTGAGTAATGTTTGGGCGGAGTTCAAAGGAAAATAACGGGAAAAGGAAATGAGCAAAGAAACATTAACTTACAATATCGTATTTATTCTTAACAACAACATATTACAACCATTCACAAAACGAACCAAAAAGAGCAAAAGAAAAGAAAAGATTACAAACAAGTAATTAAAAGTGCATGGAATTTAAGTGCATGAAAGTAAAGCAAGTATTAAAGTGCAAGAAAGTAAATGAGCAAGAAAATAACAATAAGAACCATAGAACCAAATACAAGACATGGGTTCAATAACCAAATCTTAAATTTGCAAGCTCACTTAAGAGGTTGCAAGATCAAGAAAACGTAAAGAACTCATGGAGAATGAAGCACAAAAGAGAGAACAAAATGATACAACCCCCTGAGATCAATGACCAAAGCTTAAACTTGCAAGCTCACTTAAGAGATTGCAAGATCAAATTAAGGTAAAGAGCTCAAGGGGGAAGCTAAGCAAAAAGAATGATACAAAATAACCCTCATCTTCATTTAACATCCACTCAAAAGCTCTGACAACAATTTAATGGAGGAAAGATGAAGAAGAAGAAGAAGAAGAAGAAGAAGTAAACTAAAAACTAACAAAAAGAGGGCATGAAAAGAACATCCATGGCTTGGAAAGTTCTGGGCAATTTATAGGCAGGAAACAGAGAACCTAGGGCAACAATCTGTCAATATATGAAATTCCAAAACTGTCCCTGAAATTTGACCAAGTGCGGGGCCCACATGGCCGCGGTTCTGCGGCCTAAGCGCACTCATACCGCAGTTCCGCGGCCTATTAGAAGGCTTGTGCCTTCATCTTTTGTCGGATCCCATGGTTTGTGGTCCTCTTCAGTGTGGTATAGTACTTTTCTCAGAATCTCTTCACAATTCTTTTAGAATTTCAGTAGATCAAAAGGTGATGTGATGTGGATCTTTTGCCATGATTTCCTCGAGCTCCGCGTAGATAGGTTGGATCTTGTGTTGACATTGAGCTTTGTGCATGAAAATGACATCGATTTGACATTTTGTCCCTTAAACTGGTGTATGGCAACATACGGATAGAGAGCGGAGATCCGTGTTTTATCTGTTGTTGGCAGTAATCCGGAATTTGTCGTACTTTTCCATGAATTTCACTGTTTAGAGCTGAGAACCAGTATCCTGCGAATATGTAGCAAACACTGATAAAAAGCACCTGCCAATAAACAAACGAGCGTAAGAATGGGCGGTATAAAATGCAATATTCTGGTATGAACATGTCCCTACGGACATTTCCTGTTGTCTATTCAGACAAACCAGTACTTGCTTGACCCTGTGTTGGCATTAGCTCCAGATTTATCGATACCTGACTTGAACACATATAACTTGGGGGTATGGAGAAATCAAGAATGTAACCGAACGTAACTCAAAGGGATATCATATTGTTTGCCGTTTTTCCGGGCGTTACGGAATACCTATTGTTTGCCGTTTTTCCTGGCGTTACGGAATACCTATTGTTTGCCGTTTTTCCGGGCGTTACGGAATACATATTGTTTGCCGTTTTTCCGGGCGTTACGGAATATTTATTGTTTGCTGTTTTTCCGGGCATTGCGGAATACCTATTGTTTACCGTTTTTCCGGGCGTTACGGAATAAACACCGATGGGTTACGATGAGGATTACATTAATTGATTTCAAAGACTTGAGAGTAGTTAACCTAATAGACCAGTTTAGACCATTCACTACATATTACCCTCACTATCCTCACTTATATCACTGTTATACCTGTTTTACCATTTATACTCATACCTGCATATCTTGTTACCCCTATTTATAGTATTGCTTGATATTATGACGCACTGACGTCTGGGTTTTGCATGGCTCAGATCCTCTACCTTTGTTGCAGATTGATCAGGAGTACTGCCGCTGTTAGACCGAGCGGTGAGGATCCTATTGGTATCCAGTTTTACTTTCCAGGTGTTTTATTTATTGGATCTTTTGGTTCCGCATATTATATTATTTCTTGACTCATTATTCTGGCTCATGGACATGTACTAGATAGTTTAGTTTACTTTCCTGTTCTTGATATCTCTACAGCCATAATGTGACTGTGGAGGGATTTTTCCTATCCACAGGTAGCATGGTTGGCTATATCACGTGTCTATCTTAGCATACTCTGGGAAGCGGGACGTGACATGGTTTGTTTGGTATCAGAGCCATAGGCTATAGGTTAATCGAGTTTGATTCTTTTGTAGTTGGGTATTGGACCCAATACACGAATCAGAATACTCGTGATTAGGAACATGTCCTGCCACATCGCTATTATGATTCTTGAATTATATCTTTCTCTTATCCTTTGCCTTGACGATATGAAAACCACTTTGCATCTCGACTTGAAACCTTTTGGTTCACTATTGTTTCTCCCTGTTCCTTGATTCTGATACTAGGATTGGGCGACTTGAGTGGAGTTATGTGATTGTAACTATGAACTGCAGCATGGTTACAATGCGGTACTCTATTTAAGTAACTTGGAGTCCTAGTCTTGATTCACTTCCTTATTTCATGGTCGTTATATTACCTTGCTTCTCTTGCTTTTCACTTCGTGTTTTATCGCAAGCTTGAATTCTTTTTACCGTGCTTATCTTCTTCGGTGTTTGGCTTCAGGTGAAATCGTTTCAGGTATCCTACTTGATCATGTCTTCCCCGCATTAGAATTATTCAATTCTGGTGCATTCCTTTGTTTGTTATTGTCTTGGGAATTGATTTTCTCGGCACTTTCCACGCTCAAATTGATTGTAGGGCAAAGAAAGTGATTTTCCAGATTCCCGGACATCTGGAGTTTGTTTTGCTGGAGGAAGCAGTTCTGTCGGGCTAGTCGAGGTTAGGGCTAGGCCGACAAATAATGTTCTTTCGTCGATGGAAGTTGATAAGGATGAAGCACCAGCTGTTGTTCGAGATTTCATGGACGTGTTCGAGGACATCTCGGGTTTACCGCCAAAATGAGATGTGGAGTTCGCGATCGATCTTGTTCCTGGTGCAGCGCCAATCTCAAAAACGTACTATCCGACGGCACCAGTGGAGTTAGAAGAAGTAAAGAAGTAGGTTACCGAATTGCTAGAGAATGGTTAAATTCGCAGCAGCAATTCACCTCGGGAGCTCCAGTTCTTCTAGTCAAGAAGAAAGATGGCACAAGGAGGATGTGCATCGATTATCGAGAATTAAACCGGGTGACTATTAAGAACAAGTACCCGATCCCTTGCATTGGCGAATTGTTTGAGCAGCTTAGTGGCACGAGGGTATTCTCGAAGCTGGATTTGCGGTCCGGATATCATCAGGTCCGAGTTAAATCAAAAGATATTTGCAAGACTGCATTCCGAACTTGGTATGGACATTATAAGTATTTAGTGATGCCATTCGGAGTCACGAATGCACCGGCGATATTTATGGACTTGATGAACCGAATCTTTTCACCGATCTTGGACCAGTTTATAGTGGTGCTCATCGATGATAGTCTGGTCTACTCGAAGAGCATTGAAGAGCATGCGGAACACTTGAAGACCGCACTGCAGACATTGAGGCAAGAAAGATTATATGCAAAGATGAGCAAGTGCAAGTTTTGGCTTGAGAAAGTGAAGTTTTTGGGGCACGTCGTATCCGGAGATGGAATCGCCGTTGACCCCGAAAAGATTGCAGCAGTTCGAGATTGGCCGATTCCGAAGAACGTTGCTGAGATCAGAAGCTTTCTTGGACTTGCCGGGTATTACAGAAGGTTTGTGGAGAATTCTGCTCGTTTGGCTGAGCCTCTGACTAAGCTTACATGCAAGGAAGTACCATTTGTGTGGACGGATAGGTGTGTGTCAGCTTTTGAGGCGTTTAAATAGAGATTGATAACCGCTCCTATTCTGACCGTGCCAGACAATTCTGAAGGATTGGTGATTCACAGCGACGCATCTGGGAAAGGATTGTGATGCGTTTTGATGCAGCATGGGAAGGTGATAGCGTACGCATCGAGACAGTTGAAGACCCATGAGAAGAACTACCCAACTCATGACTTGGAGCTTGCGGCTGTGATATTCGCTTTGAAGATTTGGAGACACTGCCTTTTGGGCGAAAGGGTCGAGGTTTTCACTGATCATAAAAGCTTGAAGTATGTGTTCACGCAGGAGTTTAATATGAGGCAACGTAGATGGTTGGAGCTGATGGCTGACTACGATCTTGATCTTAAGTACCATCCGGGGAAGGTTAATGTCGTGCCGGATGCGCTCAGTCGGTTACCAGCTATTCAGATGTTGACTACGAAGAAGGAACTCGTTGAAGACTTTCGGATTTAAAGGTTGTGCTACCGCATTCTTCGGCACAGTTGATGCAGCTGCAGGTACATTCGTCGTTGATCGAGAATATTAAAGCAGCGCAATCGCAGGACCCTAGATTGCAAAAGTTTCGAGAAAAGGTTGAAGCTGGACTTCGAACTGACTTATTGATCCATGAAGATGCTTCGTTGAGATATGGAAGCCGTTTGTGTGTGCCAAAAGGAGAGATTCATGAAGAACTTATGAAAGAGGTGCACAGTTCAGCTTATTCCATACATCCAGGAGGCACGAAGATGTACCGAAATATACGACAACATTTCTGGTGGGAAGGTATGAAACGGGAGATTGCTCGCTTTGTGGCAAAATGCTTGGTGTGTCAGCAAGTTAAGGCTGAACATCAAAGGGTTGCTGGTTTATTGCAACCACTTCCGATTCCTCAGTAGAAGTGGGAACATATAACCATGGATTTCGTGACAGCTCTACCGCGGAGTCCAAAGGGCAATAATGCAGTTTGGGTGATTGTTGATCGTTTGACCAAGGCAGCTCATTTCATTCCTTTTCGGGTTGGTCAATCAACAGAAGCTTTGGCAGAACGGTACATGCAGGAGGTTGTAAGATTGCATGGAGTACCGGTGAGCATCGTGTCCGACCGTGACACTCAGTTCTTATCACACTTTTGGAAGAGCTTACAGGAAAGTTTGGGGACTCGATTGAAGTTTAGCACAGCTTATCATCCTCAAACAGATGGCCAGTCGGAGAGAACGATCCAAACTCTTGAAAATATGTTGAGAGCTTGCATGTTGGACTTCAAGGGTTCATGGGAGGATCATCTACATTTAGTGGAGTTTTCTTACAACAACGGTTTTCAGACGACGATTCAGATGGCTCCATTCGAAACTTTGTATGGTCGCAAGTGCCGTTCACCGGTTTGTTAGGACGATGTCGGTGAACGAAGATTGTTGGGACCAGATTTGGTTGTGCAGACAGTTGAGAAAGTTAACACTATCAGGAATCATATGAAAGCAGCACAAGAAAGGCAGAAGAGTTGGGCAGATACGTCAGGAAGACCTCTAGAGTTCGTCGTGGGTGATTTGGTATTCTTGAAGATATCACTGACTAGAGGGGTGATTCGTTTCGGAAGTCGAGGAAAGCTCAGTCCTCGATTCGTTGGACCCTTTGAGATCATGGAGCGTGTTGGTGAGGTAGCCTATCGATTGGCGTTACCGCAATCCTTGGTGAATGTTCATGATGTGTTCCACGTATCTCAACTCCGTAAGTATGTTCGAGATGAAACGCATGTGTTGGATCATTCGGAGCTGACTGTACGAGAAGACTTGACTTTTGAGGAGCGACCGGTTGCAATTGTGGATCGGAGGGAAAAGGTCCTTAAGAACAAGGTCATCCCTCTTGTACTTGTTTCTTGGGGTAGTCGCTCGCATGGAGAGTCAACTTGGGAACGAGAAGATGAAATCCGGCAGAAATTTCCCCAGCTTTTCTTGTAGTTGTTGGTTGTCTATCCTTTTGTGTTCTTAGAATTTCGAGGACGAAATTCTCTTTGTAGTTGGGTATAATATAACAAACGAGTTTTGTTATACCAATTTCTATTGCCGTATGCGTGGTTTTTAGTGTTTAATTCATTTACTTTATGGACGCGAATGGTAGTTACTTTATATTCGACGCGCTTGCGTGAGCTTGTTGTGTCTTAATTGTGGAATACCCTAACCTTACACTTTTTGCATATAACAATTTAAGTTATTTAAAAATGATTTTAAAATGCTTGACATGGCCTGCATGATACCCCTAGCCCCGTGGTAGCATCCGCGCATCTTGTTCTCGTCCCGTTCAGTGAAACGGACTTGTTTGGATAGTTACGCGCACGTGCGTGCATACGTTCTTGGGGGTATGCATTTTTCGTTATCCGGACATTCATTTTTTTATTTTGGTCGACATGTATATTTTTCGTATTTTAAAACTGAATTTTAGACCCGATCCGGGCATGTTTTAGACTAAATTTGTATTTACCAAAAAATCCAATTTTATTCCATCTAATATCTTTATTAAAATTTAACAGTTTAAAATATTTATAACTTACAAAATCTTTTTAAATTAAAATCTAAACCTTAATAACAACCCCTTTCTCTCTCTCTCTCTCTCTCCTCTGCATATATATATTTATATATATTTTATTTATTTATTTTTTTCCTTTTTTAATACACAGCCTCTTCTTCTTCTTCTTTCTTCTTTCTTTTTCTTGATCTTGTTTCTTTATTCCGGTGATCACCGCCGGAGCCGTGCTCATCGCTAACGATCCGAGTGATCCAGTGAACGTACCTGACTTGCGTGATCACCCTTGTGCGTTGTTTGGAACCGTTCCGTGTACTGTGCGCGTCGCGACATTTCGCCGACGAAGGACGTTCCGTACACATCCGTTCTTGTTCCGTCTAGGCAAGTTATTCTTGCTACATGCTATATAATTTATTTTATACCTATTTAAATAAATACCATACCTATAGTTTAAATCTAGTACCCCATGTTTAATTTTATAACGTTTCGATATTCCGTTTGCATCCATTTATATCATTTTAAATCTAGATCATGAAAACTTATCTTGTGACATACTAAATTACATTATACTGCATCCATATCATTTAAAATATATATCGTCGTAATATTTATTATTATTATCTTTAATTAGTTTATAATCTGCATTTTATAATGTTATACATTTGAAAATATTATAGTTTACGCATGAAACGTCGTCGCAAAGCGGATACGACAAATCTGAAATTTACTGTACACCTTACCTTATAAAATTCATTATAAATCATAAAAAAATCATTAGTATACGTTCTTTAGTTCGTTACGAAGCTAACTCAGAATACTATAACTCTATAGAATATTTACTTTCAAAATAAATTGTTTAAATAACATAAAATGCAAATGAATATATCTCTAAACTGCTGTCCAGGGAAATTCCAGCAGCAAACTTTCAATTTCGAATGTTCATAGATTTTTTTAGGGACAACCTGAGATGTTTATACTTATAAAAATGAAAACCTTATTTAATTATCTTTGTTTTGGTAAAAGAAACGTTCCTTTTGGAGAACGTTTGTTATTTTTAAGCTATTTTACAAATCAGGGTGACGCTGAATTTCTGAACGGAACTTTCTTGTGCATGGTTAATCAATACCACTTTTATAGTTATTAATCGATTTGAATATTCTATCCATATTAATATTATTATATCAATATTTATATCACATATTGCTTAGTTGTATATCCCACATTACCATTTTATAGTTTTATAACTTTTCAGATACCCGTTTGCATCCATCGCATTTAAGATACATATAATTGCATCCATAGATCACATTACTATATAATATTGTGATATTAACACTCCATGTTTAATAAATTGCATCCTAATTAATATTGGAACTATAAATGTAACCCTAATCGATAACTGTGCATCCATATCCTTGAAATTATATCTATTTGCAGACCATATCACATTATTCCATTTTGTTGTTATATTAGTACCCCCTACTTGTTTTGTGTACCCATACTTATTATAGTTTGATTATGAGCACCCACGTGATACTTGTGCATCCCTGACATGACTTGATACGCTACTACTTGACACGACTTGATACCTGTGCACTCCTTGACATGATTGATACGTGTTCACTACCTGACATGACTTGATGTACCGTAAATTGACCTGTTACCTGATCTTGTTACTAATGCCAACAATCTTGACCTGTTGTCCCTACGGATATTTCCTGTTGTCTATTCAGACAAACCTGTACTTGCTTGACCCTGTGTTGGCATTAGCTCCAGATTTATCGATACCTGACTTGAACACATATAATTTGGGGGTATGGGGAAATCAAGAATGTAACCGAACGTAACTCAAAGGGATATCTTATTGTTTGCCGTTTTTCCGGGCGTTACGGAATACCTATTGTTTGCCGTTTTTCCGGGTGTTACGGAATACCTATTGTTTGCTGTTTTTCCGGGCGTTACGGAATACCTATTGTTTGCCGTTTTTCCGGGCGTTACGGAATACCTATTGTTTGCCGTTTTTCCGGGCGTTACGGAATAAACACCGATGGGTTACGATGAGGATTATATTAATTGATTTCAAAGACTTGAGAGTAGTTAACCTAATAGACCAGTTTAGACTATTCACTACATATCACCCTCACTATCCTCACTTATATCACTGTTATACCTGTTTTACCATTTATACTCATACCTGCATATCTTGTTACCCCTGTTTATAGTATTGCTTGATATTATGACGCACTGACGTTTGGGTTTTGCTTGGCCGAGATCCTCTACCTTTGTTGCAGACTGATCAGGAGTATTGCAGCTGTTAGACCGAGCGGTGAGGATTCTATTGGTATCCAGTTTTACTTTCCAGGTGTTTTATTTATTGGATCTTTTGCTTCCACATATTATATTATTTCTTGACTCATTATTCTGGCTCATGGACATGTACTAGATAGTTTAGTTTACTTTCCTGTTCTTGATATCTCTACAGCCGTAATGTGACTGTGGAGGGATTTTTCCTATCCACAGGTAGCATGGTTGGCTATGTCACGTGCCTATCTTAGCGTACTCTGGGAAGCGGGGCGTGACAGCTCATGGCGTAGCAAAACTTGGAAGCTTAGAAAGAAAAGATGACGCGCTCATACAAAGGATTGACCAGGCTGGGAACATTCCGCCAAGGCGAACTCGTGCTAATCGTCAAGAGACCTATGATCCCCAATTGTGCCAAACGAGGGAAATTCGAGCCAAACTATGAGGGCCCGTACATCATAGACAAAGTCTACCAAGGTGGGGCTTACTTGCTTATTGATATGCATGGCGAAAGACCCTTCCGGCCAATAAACGGCCGGTTCCTGAAAAAATACTATGCCTAACGTGTCACGGACTAGGTCAATGATAGATGACGACACATATGTCTGCTCGCTATCTTCCCAAGCCCAAACTCTATAATTAGTATCCGGCGAAATCTCGCCTCGAAAACGTGCGATGGACCGCAACGTCCTAAAACTAACTACGGACCATAATGTCCTTAAACTAATAGCGGACCGAGATGTTCTAAAACTAACAACGGACCGAAATGTCTTAAAACTAACTACGGACCGAGATGTCCTAAAACTAACGATGGACCGCAACGTCCTAAAACTAACTATGGACCGTAATGTCCTTAAACTAATAGCGGACCAAGATGTTCTAAAACTAACAACAGACCGAGATGTCCTAAAACTAACTACGGACCATAACGTCCTTAAACTACTACAAACCGCAACATCCTAAAAAAAACGGTACGTCCATAAGCGAAATTGTCACGGATGAAAACCTGAAAGGGCTCCGTGAGTAAAAACAGCAGGGGTACCGGCGGGTTTGTGAAAGCCTGAAAGGGCGAAATCTCTTTAAAAGACACTTGCAAGGTCCTCTCGACCTCGTAAGGAGAAGATACCTGCGTGAGATCCTTATGACTCACAAGGGGGCAACACACTTAGGGATCCCCACGATTCCTAAGGAGAAGTTACACTTACGAGATCCTCACAACTCGTAAGGAGAATTCCCCTGTGAGAACCTCACGGCTCATAGGATTCAAAAGCCTTGAGCTACAGGGATCTGAACCTGTTCTTAAGCCATCATACACCCCAATTTGCCCTACAAACGGTTCAAAATTTACCCTTGTATACAATCCACAGGCACAAATAAACGTCTTCCCCCATCAAGTTCCACCTATAGCGTGAAATTCCCCTATTCGGTGAACAAACACTTGTAAGTCCTCTCGACTTATAAGGAGAAAACACTCTTGCAAGATCCTTACGACTTACAAGAGAACACACTTAAGAATCCTCACGATTCTTAAGAAGACATCTTTATGAGACCCCTACGGCTCATAAAGTCAAAAGACTTAGTCGATAGGATCCTAACCGTGTTTGCTAAGCCACCTTTGTTCGGACCGACAAAGAAAAATGATAATTCACTCCTGGCCATATCCCAGTTGTAGGGATGCTGATGCCTGAATACCGGTATCAAATCCCAAGTCTAAACTCGCGATAAAAATCAGCAAGCCAAAAATGCATATAAAATAGCCGACATGATGGGGCATCTTGCAACAAAATCAGAAAGTAAAATATATGCATAAAAAATATCCGAAATGATTGGGCACCGCGGAAAATAGCCGAAATGATTGGGCAATCGCGACTTTCGCGATACAAAAAGCTGTAATGATAGAGCATCGCGGAAAGAAGACAAAAAACATACATATAAAATGAAACTTATGCCCTGCAGGTAAGTCCATACTGACCCATGTATACAATCCATGGGCGTAAACAAAAAAGGAAACACATGTTCCAACAAACTCTACCAAAGGGAGAGTCAAATCTCAGCGGCAATATCTGCATACCAGAACACCAACACGGCGTTCCTTCTCAACTCCAGCAGGATGCAGACGCAACGTCAACAACCGACCTTAAGGTCGCAACGAAGCGGAGCCATAGCAAAGTCCCTAGTTCCAAATCTCGACGGCCACCTCTACAGCCTAGAGACCAACAACTGCGTTCCTCCTCATGCCAACAAAGCACGGACGCAACATCATCAATCGGAGCCATGGCAAAGTCCCTAGTTCCAAATCTCGACGGTCACCTCTACAGCCTAGAGACCAACAACGACGTACAGCCTAGAGACCAACAACGGCGTTCCTCCTCATGCCAACAGAGCAAGGACGCGACGCGACCAATCGGAGCCACGGAAAAGTCCCCAGCTCCAAGACTCTACGGTTCACAAATAACCTAGAGTCGACCCCTTGACCTCCTTGTCGTCAAGCAACGCTTCGACACAGATACATGTTAACCCTAACATCCCTGTCGTCAAGCAACGCTTCGACTCAGATACATGTCAAACCCTGACCTCCCTGTCGTCAAGCAACGCTTCAACACGGATACAAGGCAACCTTTGACCTCCCTGTCGTCAAGCAACGCTTTGACTTGGATACATGTCAACCCCTGACCTCCTTGTCGTCAAACAACGCTTCAATACAGATACATGTCAACCCCTGACCCCTTTGTCGTCAAGCAACGCTTCGACATGGATACATGTCAACCCCTGACCTCCCTGTCTTCAAGCAACGCTTCGATACGGATACATGTCAACCCTTGACCTCTCTGTCGTCAAGCAATGCTTCGACTCGGATACATGTCAACCCCTTGTTCCCAGCCGAAAGACGCGGGAAGACGCGGCGAACGTCTTGCCTGAATTTCGGGACAGATGCTAATAGGTGCTATCTGTCCACCTCTCCGAAGATGCCAAGTTGATTTATGGCACCCTGCATCGAAGGTTTAAACGGATGTGGCTGATGTAGCAGACTTCGTCAGATTCCCCCTCACGGTGAGGGGTTTTTGATTGTGAGGATGCTCTTCCCTGCAGGCGCAAGCCCTTGCAGTTAATTACGCTACCGCATCGCGGTAACAACTTTCTCCTTCTCCAGATGGTCACTTCGTGTCGTGGATGTTTGTTTTGTTTATGATTGCCCGTGGATTGTATACGGAGACTAATTTATGTTGTCGCCCGTAGGGCGTGGATTAGTTCAAATCCATATCTTTTTAGATTTGGGGTTGGGGGTTGGGTTTAAGGATACGTTAGCCTCGTTTGAGATTAAGATCAACTTAAACATTTGTTAAGGATACGTTAGCCTAATTTTAGACTAAGATCAACTTAACGGGATCGTTTAGATCCACCAAGAGAGAAATTGGGCTCTATTGTTTAGTTTAGGGACATTGCGGTCAATTAGTTTAAGGACATTACGGTCCAACGTTAGTTTAAGGACATCTCGGTCCACTGTTAGTTTAAGGACATCTCGGTCCAGGTTAAGGACATCGTAGTCCATGAGTTTAAAGACCCCGCAGTTCGTAGTTTAAAGACATCGTAGTCTATGAAGTTTAAGGACATCATAGTCCATGAGTTTAAGGACCCCACAGTCCATAGAAATGTGTGGTTGTCGAGACCCGTCACCTCTTTGAAGACGTTGAAGGATTACAAAGACAGATATCAGAGGAGTAAAGAGATGTACCCTCGAACCGGTGTGAGTTGGTTGAAAGATCTGTAGTACAGTTTGAGACTAAGATCTGTTGAATATTCGTGAGCAGATAGGCTCAATTAAATATAAGATGAGGACTAATGGCCAGAATTGGGCTAAGTCCAATAAGATTAAAATGTTTAACATTTTATTGTTCTGGACTGTTGAGCCTTTAGTTGGGCTTGGCCCTTTTAATAATGCTGAGCATTAGATCCTGACATTTTTTTTTCTTGTATTGAATGCATAGCATTCATCAGAACAATGTGTGTTCTGACAGCGTGCCACGTGGTGCGCCAGGCGCTTTGCGCCAATTAAAGAGCGCATTGCGTTTCTGCCAAGTAGCGCACACGAAAAGGACACCTGTCGCGCTTAGCGCTAAGCGCCAGTTTATGAGCGTATTGCGCTTTCAATTTATGAGCACGTTGCGCTAGTTTAGTGGCGCACCAGTGAATGACACGTGGCGCGCTTGGCGCTGAGTGCCAGCCCATGAGCGCAGTGCGCTGTTTCAGAAGCGCGAAGCGCAAGTTGCATACGTGGTTGACACGTGGCACGTTTTGGCGCTAAGCGCCGATCCAAGGAGCGCAGAAGCGCAGTTCAAGAGTGCAAGGCACTTTTCAATAACGCAAAGCGTATTTGATCAAATTTATGATCCGTAAACAAGTTTATGTTCTTTTTAAAGGAGGCTTTGCCTCAAGATTCAAGAACAACAGTCCTTATTTTGAAAAGGGCTTTGCCTTTGTAGATCAATGATCTGTGAACGAAGTAAATACTTATTTTGTTTTTATGATGAGATCTTTTGATCTCTTTTTATAAAAGACCTAGGTCTTTTGTAGATCTATGATCTTTTAAGAAGATAATTCTTCTGTTTTAATGAGATGATTTCATCTCTTTGTTCAAGAATCATTCTTTGTACCTTGAAGAAATGATCTTCTTTCAAGAGCTTTCTTTCTTTCTTTTTGAGTTTTCTCAAAATTTGTAGGGGTTTTTTCTTTATCAGACTTGAAGTCTTGGGGCCTTTATATATGGCAAGTTGATTTTTTAAATCGGTTAAAGAGATCTCTCTGATTGATTTGGGGATGTTTCCCTACCGTTGGATCTATGATCCAGGGGCTTCTGTTTTTGCAGAAGATAATATTCTTGTTTTTTTAACAAGATTGAGAAAATTTTTCCATAACAGAATTTCAATTCTGATTAATTAATGATTTATCATTATTATTAGATCTTTTGATCTAAGGGTGGGGAATTTTTAATTCCAGCGCTGGTGCGTCCGTGCTTTGCACGTGGTGCGCTGCTCAGAGTGCAGCGCGTTTTGCACTAGCGCACCTACGTTTGACACGTGGCGTGCAGCGCAGAGCTCAGCGCAGCCTGCGCTAGCGCACCCGTACTTTCTACGTGGTGCGCAATGTGCCTAGCGCTGGATCTGAAGCATTGCTTCAATTTTTGAATTTTGAATTTAAAAATAGAGCTTTGCTCAGATTGGGGGTGCGCTGCCTAGGGTGCAGTGCACCTAGCGCTAGCGCATCTGTGTTTGACACGTGGCGCGCAGCGCGCCTAGCGCTGAATCTAAAGCGTTGCTTCAATTTTTAAATTTTGAATTTTAAAACAGAGCTTTGCTCTGATTGGGGGTGCGCTGCCTAGGGCGCAGTGCACCTGGCGCTAGCGCATCTGTGTTTGACATGTGGTGCACAGCGTGCCTAGCACTGGATCTGAAGCGTTGTTTCAATTTTTGAATTTTGAATTTTAAAACAGAGCTTTTCTGATTGGGGGAAACAAATGCCCACCCACCATTGCGCTCACGTGGCACACACGTGAGTGCAGCGGTGGCAGCATCTAAGCTTTTGGATCAACTCAGAAGTTGAAGAGGCGGTTCAATGCCTATAAATAGTACCTTTGGTCCCTTAGATGATTATCACCTTCTTTCTTTGAGAATTTTTGTTCAGAGCATAGCTCTTCTGTTTAAGGACTTTTCAAGAGTAAAAACTCTTTCCAAACTTAGGTAAAGTTAAGAACTTTTAATAAATTAGGGTTTTACCCATTAACAGAGCCTTGCTCTTCATAGATCTTTGATCTAAAGAAAACCCATTTAGGGTTTCATTAGCAGAGTTTTGCTCTCATGAACCCATAGATGTAAAGAGATCTTTTTTAGGGTTTCTTAGCCCATGAATTAGAGCTCTGCTCTTTTGCTCATATGTAGATTTCTTAATTTTTAATGAAGAACTCTTAAGAGTTTATTCATGGATCTTGAAGATCCCAGATTTTTTTTTTTGTAATTCACAAAAATTAATTGATTTTAATTTTCTTGATGGATTTTTCCATCATCATTACAGAGCCAGGCTCTTTAAGGAATTTTATTCCCTCATGATCAGAGTTTGACAAGTGTCATTCTGTCATAGAACTTTGCTCTCAAAGGGAGATTATCTCCTTTTCCCGAGGGATCTCTCATTCAATGAGAATTTTCTCAAGCATTTCCTCATTAATTAACAGTATCATCCAATGATGAGGCTGTTTTATTTAATTGATGTATTGTCATCTAGATTTTGTGGGTCCCCCTTTGGTCCCTTTTCCACTGCATTACAGTGTGGTACAAATTTTAAAGTACTGTCAAAATTTAAAATTAAATTATAGTACTGAAAGTTGACTTCTGTCCCTTTTTTTTTGCAGGCGACATGTCTTTCAATGCTTCGTTTCCGTTCGTTCGTTCAGAGGGAGGATTCCCTGAGGCACCTGTGGATCGGGAGGTTCTTGCGCTCATCCGAGACCATGACCCGGAACACAAAAAACTTCACTTGTGGGGTAGATGGTACGACCAGATTATCAGAGGTCGTCGAAGCTTTTCTTGTGCGACGCCGTCGGAACCTATCTCGGCGATCTCGTATGCGGATGCACCCCCGGTGAACTATGCCGTGGAGGTTGTCAATTAAACTTTGGAGGGTCTTCTTCAACCTTCGATCGCCGCCGTACCCATGCAGTCGCCGGCGGATTTGGGCACCCTGGGGCGGCGTATATGCCAGGGCGAGTCGCGCCCTTGGGGACAACCCTACAACATCGGGCTAACTTCCCTTCATCCGGCCGGGTACTTGCAGTGGGCCCGGTACATCTTGTCGGCGAAGAAATCGCAGCTGCTAAAGCTCGGTCTATAGCCTGCGGTCTACACTTCATTGTTCCAATATTCTGCACCTCCCACATGGTGGATTAAGACGTTTTTGGAGCAGTGGAATATCCCGACCCATACCTTCCTTCTACTGGACAGAGAGGTTTCCATTTCCTTGGAAGAATCTGCCGAGGTTTCCGGTCTACCGGTCCGGGGGGAGCACTATGAGGAGCTGCTTCTTCCGGATGAATATGTTTTTGCCACCAAGCCGGTGGTGATGGGCCTCACGCCAGAGAACGCCATTCAGCACCAGTTCCCTAGTCTGATAAAGGTGTTGAATATGTACGAGAGCCTCTTCCTGGAATCTGGAGGTCGGGGTGTCAGTTTTGCGGAATTCATTGCCCGGTTTCTTCGCTCGGAGATTTTGTCGCGACGAGGCGAAAAGTTTGCTAAGCTCGATGATCCCTTCGGCTTTGGCTTGGACCGTCAGCCGGTACTGAAAACTGATCATAAGGGCTTTTTTCTTCCTGATGCTGCGATCATCCCTCTGTCAGAAATCGCTGCTCCGGGCATTGACGAGGAGGCTTTCTTTCTTAGGTTTCTTGGGCTATGGTTGAGCTGGTTCGCGCTCCCTATGCATCCTCATTACATGAGGCCTTCCGTCTTCTACCCCGCGCATCGCATGGTTGCCGGAATACAAGTGGCCATCGGGATTGCCGGGTTAGCCTATTTATACCATGGTCTTATCATAGCGGCGGATACCACTGAACCGGGGGTGCATCCTGCCAACTTCCCGATGCATTACTTCACTTCATGGATGGAGATGCACGTGCTCGGGGTCTTTGGCATTCACAAGAGACCTTCGTTTTACGAGAGATACAAGTTCCTGTGAATTATGCGGCTGGTTGACGTCTCCATCGTGAGTCCATCACAGCGGGAAGCTAGGGGCTTGCTCCTTCGTCCGTGCACGGTCGGAGATGGTATGTCTGTCACAGACAAAGTCCTGACGATCAGCCAGGAAACTTCCAAGACGGTGTTGGCACTGCGCGACGTTTTTAAGGACGGGGCCTCCGTGTTGAAAGCCCGGAAGATTCTCCATTTATACTCCATCAGGCCGGGCTTTCTTGTATTCAGGCAAAATGATGCGGTGCTATTCATGAGATACAACCCCCATCATTTTGCCCAGCATTTGAGTTACAATCAGGGAGTCCCGCTGGAGGCTTTCTTGGTAGAACCCACTGCCATCGAAGAGGGAATGCGGGGGGCGCTGCATCACTTCATACGCTTGAATACGGGCTCTCACTTCTTTATCAGCGAGCCGAGTTGCATCCCGAGGGCCCTTAACGTACACGTGGCCTGGTATCAACATGCAATGGGTGCTTTTATCAGGGAAGAGAGGCAGCTGCTGCTCGATCGCAAGAGTGCACCCCCTGCCGGCGATCGCAACGTCCCTTTGAAGTGACGGACCACTGTCCCCCCTCCGCTAAGAGAGGTCACTGCAGTTGAGCCTCCACGTGTGCTAAGCCCTACGCGTGGGTTGCCCCTTCCAGCGTGTCTGAAAAAGAAGTGGCTGCCGCATCCCCCAAGGACAAGTCTGAGCTACCGGTACCCCGTGCTCATGTGAAGATGGTGGATGTACCACCGCCGCCCCGTGCTCCCACAGAGACAGTAAATGTAGCTTCCCCCGAATCTGGCGTAGGCTCAGATATCGGGACTCGTCGCCCTAAAATGCCCACCAAGCGTAAGCTTGTGCTTGCTGCGACTGGAGCTCGCGCGTAGAAGAGGAAGAAGAAATCAGTCCTTTCTCTAGATGCTGTACTTGGCCTGGAGCCTCACGCTCCTTATAATGAGGGCCTTAGCGAATATGGGACCAATGAGGGTCTCTTCATAGCGCCAGAAGACACTGATCTCGAGGCCGCCATTGCAGCTTCTGTACGATCCACAAGCTATTAAGCGGAAATGGCCACCCTCGTGCAATCAAGTAAACATCAGTCGCACCTTCTATTATTGTATTATATTTTTTATTTTTATTATCATGTCTTGACTGACGTTTTTCCTTCTGTAACAGGCTTTACCACTGAAGAGGCTCTGGCGGCTTCCTTTAGGACTTTTGAGGAGGAGGTGAGGAATCGCGCTTTGTTGGGCATTGGTATGTCTCGGCTCATTGCATCTTCATTCTCCTTTTTTATGGACAATCTAACCCCTTCTTTATCTTATCACAGGGACCACAATGCCAATCCCGCACAGTGATGCGGAGATTCTTCTCGGGCCAGCCATAAAAGTCCCGGCCTCCTCGGCACTGCCGAAAGAGGCCTTTACTCAAACGACCGATGACGGAAGCCTTGACGGCTCCAGATGTAACCCTGGGTGCGGACGATGACGTCCTGTTGATGGATGCTTCAAGAAGGTCCGCTTTGACAGCCCGGGCGAAAAGGAAGCGCCGAATGCGTGCGGAAAGGGAGTGTAGTGCCGCCTTGGCCACGGGTGCGGGTTCGAGCACCGCTACCCCTACCCCTACTCTTTCAGAGGAATCCCCGACTGCCTTGTCCACTGCCTATAGACAGGCAGCACGTGCGGCTCGGGAAGCGGTCGGAAGACTAACTCAAGGTAATGTGACACGGGGTTCCGTTTTCAAAGTATTTTTTTAAATATCAATTCTCATATATCTCATCTTGCAGGGCCGAGTCTTACCGAAGAAGTGACGGTGACCGCTGAGCCTGGGGTAGCAGTAGAGGAGGTAGCCGTGATTGCCGAACCCGAGGCGGCGGTAGGCATGATGGATGCGATTGCCGAGCTTGAGGTAGCGGCGAGTGAGACGGTCACGATCGCCGAGCCTGAGATGGCGGTAGGTGAGATGCCCACCATTGCCGATCCCGAGGTGGAGATGGGTAAGATGGCTACAGCCGCCGAGCCTGAGGTGACGATGGGTGAGACGGGTACAGTCGCCGAGCCCGAGGTAGTCACTCTTTCGTAAGAGTCGGGCACTGCCCCGATCGTCGCTCTTTCCGCCTGCGGCTCTTTGCCATCTCCTGGCGTCGCAAGCGTTACGACGACTCTCGTAGAGTCAGGGGATGAAGCAACGGGAGGTGAGACCATCCCGATAGAAGAGGGTGAAGCAGTTGTTGTATCAAGTGACGCCCTCATCGCGGTTCCGACTAGCGACTCAACAGGTAGATCTTGGGTCATTGCTTTTTTTTTTTCTGCAATCCTTTTCAATCTTTCCTGACAGTTTTTATCTCGTTTCTAATGCAGTCGTAGCGAGCGTTGAGGTTGCGCTACCCGAGGCAGCGCCATCAGCTACCGCCTTGACGGTCACCCCTCCTCTACCTTCTCTCGTACAATCTGGGATGTTGGAAGGTGCGGATTCATGACCTATCAGTCTTACTTCTAGGCTGTATATTTATGTACTGACATTGCATTACTGTGTCTTTGCAGGAGTCCTTTTTGACCACCTGTATCAGGTGTTGCACCCACACTTCTCCTTCCTGTCAGAGATTAGTCCGCCTGGTGGTGTCGGTGAGTATCTTTTCTAAATGACATCCTCTCTTTAACGGCCAGTCACATTATTGCTAATCCCTCTTTGTATTGCTTGTAGCCTTACAAATTGAAGGCGGGGACGCGGCTGTCGTTGCGCCACCAGTACTCCCAGCTCTTCCTCCTGTTGTAGCTGGTATAGTAGACTCTATTTTTCGTGTATTTTCTTTATTTCTTGAGCCGTCATCTGATTGTGATTTGTTTTGCAGCGATCACATCGACTCCAGCCCCGTTCGAGTCTCGCGTCATAATGCCGGCCGGACCCTTTTCCAGACGTCCATCCTCGAAAGGCGCCGCGAATAGTCTGTGCATGGTGAGCGACTATATTGAGGAGCTCGACATGGAGACTCCTACATCTGCCGCGGAGGTTAACCTAATGCTGGCGATGCTTGTAAACTTCCATAACGAAGGCGTCGTCGAGTCTTGGGTTAACCACTTCCGGAAAATTGAGGCCTGCCTGCATGAGCTCGAGCTTATGCGTCTTGCTCCTGAGATTCAGGTTTTGAACTCTCAGTGGGCTGCATGGGTTGAGCAGAGTGTGTCCTTCCTCCGCCATTTTGAACAAAAAGCGACCTTGAGGCGGAAGGAATGCGAGGAGGCTTCCGCTGAGTCTTTTCAATTGCGTGCCCGGGTTGAAGCGCCGCGCAACTGAGAGCCGTCTTTGACACCTTGCAGCAGTGTATTTCGGACGGGCTTGTATTGAGACAAAAGATCGACTCTATCGAGCGGATTATGCAGAGTCGCGAAGCTGCTCAACGGGAAATCGATGAGAAGATTTCATCATGCTTGCAGCAAAGGACTCGAATCGAAGCGGAGCTGGCCGCGGCGGCTGATCAAGAAGAGGGGCTGAGAGAAGTGCGCGAGCGGCTGATCGGACTATTGAAAGAGCTTCCCTCTCAATAAATTTTTTGTACCATTTGTAATTTTGAATAAAATGTATTCATTCTTTTATTTTTTCATATGATGTATTTTGTACCCATTTGAATTCATGAATAAAAGATACATTTCTTTCGCAATGTCTTGTGTCATCTCTCTGCTTTCTTCTTTCTTTTGTTATCAGCATGTCACCTTAGTAAACATTGCCGACAGATGATAGGGTGAGCATCTTATTTTGGCTTCTTCGAGGGGTAGTAATGGTTTAGGAGGCAGGTTCAAATCTGTTACCTAAGAATTTTCAACTTTATGAGCCGTGAGGGTCTCATAAAGACTTTTCTTCCTACGAGTCGTGAGGATCTCGTAGGTGTCTTTTCTCCTTAGGAATCGTAAGGATTCTTAAGTGTGTTTTCCCTTATAAGTCGTAAGGATCTTATAAGAGAGTTTTCTTCCTTACGAATCGAGAGGACCCGTAAGTGTTTAATGAGATTGACGTTATCCACATTTCACGGCGTCATTGGGTGATGTATTTCCGAGGCGGGGTCATGTAGATGACGTATTTCCGCGACGGAGTCATGTAGATGACTTATTTCCGTGACAGGGTCATGTGGATGACGTATTTTCGAGTCGGGGTCATGTGGATGACGTATTTCCGCGACGGGGTCATGTAGATGACGTATTTCCGAGACGGGGTTATGTGGATGACGTATTTCCAAGACGGGGTCCTGTGGATGACGTATTTCGGTGACAGGGTCATGTGGATGACGTATTTCCGAGACGGGGTCATGTGGACGACGTATTTCCGTGGCGGGGTCATGTGGATGACGTATTTCCATGACGGGGTCATGTGGATGACGTATTTCTGAAACAGAGTCATGTTGATGACGTATTTCCGAGACGGGGTCATGTGGATGACGTATTTCTGTGACGGGGTCATATGGATGACGTATTTCCATGACGGGGTCATATGGATGACGTATTTCCGAAACGGGGTCATGTTGATGACGTATTTCCGAGACGGGGTCATGTTGATGACGTATTTCCGAGACGGGGTCATGTTGATGACGTATTTCCGTGACGGGGTCATGTGGATGACGTATTTCCATGAGGGGGTCATATGGATGACGTATTTCCGTGACGGGGTCATATGGATGATGTATTTCCGAAATGGGGTCATGTTGATGACGTATTTCCGAGACGGGGTCATGTTGATGACGTATTTCCGAGACGGGGTCATGTTGATAACGTATTTCCGTGACGGGGCCATGTGGATGACGTATTTCCGTGACGGGGTCAGGTGGATGACGTATTTCCGCGACGGGGTCATGTGGATGACGTATTTCCGAGACGGGATCATGTGGATGATGTATTTCCGAGACGGGGTCATGTGGATGACGTATTTCCAAGACGGGGTCATGTAAATGACATTGCGTCTAATGTAGTGAGACGAATGTCGAAGTGGTCTCTAGGTTGTCTGTGAACCGTTGAGATTTGGCTTCTTTTTCTGATGGAGCCTGGGAGGGAAGGTGTGATTCCTTCTTTGTTTGTGCCTCTGGATTGTATACAGGGTTTGATGTGATATCACCTGTAGGGTAGAAATTTCATTTTTCTTTATTTCTTTCCGCGATGCTCTATCATTTCAGCTTTTATATTGCGAAGGTTGCGATTGCCCAATCATTTCGGTTATTTTTCGTGGTGCCCAATCATTTCGGCTATTCATTTTATTTTTGCTCACTGCTTTTTTATTGCGAGTTGCCCAATCATTTCGGCTATTTTGCATGCATACATTTTTACTTGCTGATTTTGTTGCAAGTTGCCCCATCATTTCGGCTATTTCGTATGCATGTGTGGCTCACTAGTTTCTTGCTGCAAGCCTGGAATTAGACACCGATTTCAGCATCAGCACCGCTACAACTGGAATATTGCCAGAAGCGAATCATCATTTGCCTCTGTCGATGTCGAACAAAGGTGGCTTAGCGAACATGGTAAGGATCCTGTCGACTAAGGCTTTTGACTTCATGAGCCGTAAGGGTCTCATAAAGGTATTTCTCTCTGCGAGTCGTGAAGATCTCGTAGGTGCGTTTTCTCCTTAGGAATCATGAGGACTCCTAAGTGTATGGCTTCTCGTAAGTCGTAAGGATCTTACAAGAGTATTTTCTCCTTATAAGTCGAGAGAGCTTACAAGGGGGTTCACCGTGCAAATATATCCCTAGTCACAGACGGGACTTTGTTGGGGAAATGTTTATTCGCGCCCGTGGATTGTATACAAGGGTCGACATTGAGCCGCTTGTAGGGCAGTATTGGAGGTTGTGGTGGCCGCTTAAGAACAGGTTCAGATCCCTGTAGCTTAAGACTTTTGAATCTTATGAGCCATGAGAGTCCCATAAGAGGCTTCTCCTTACGAGTCGTGAGGATCTCGCAAGTGTAATTTCTCCTTAGGGATCGTGAGGATCCCTAAGTGTGTTGCTCCCTTATGAGTCGTAAGGATCTCACGCAGGTAGTTTCTCCTCACAAGGTCGAGAGGACCTTGCAAGTGTCTTCTAACGGGATTGCGCCCTTTCGGGTTTTCACAAAACTCGCCGGCAGCCCTGCTGTTTTTACTCACGGAGCCCTTTCGGGTTTTCATCCTTGCCCATTTGCTTATGGACATACCGTTTTCTTTTATTCTTCTCTTCTTTTTTTTATCAGCTTTGGGACGCTGCAATCCACCATAGTTTATCGACATCTCGTTCAACAGCTGGTTTTAGGACATAGTAGTCCATCATTAGTTTAAGGACGTTTCGGTCCACTGTTAGTTTAAGGACGTTTCGGTCCGTCTTTAGTTTAAAGACGTTTCGGTCCACTGTTAGTTTAAGGACCTTTCGGTCTGTTAGCCGGCTACTACTTATAGAGTTTGGGCTTAGGAAGATAGCGAGCGGACATAGTCGTCGTCATCTATCATTGACCTAGGCTGTGACTCGTCAAGCGTAGTACTTTTTTAGGAAGCGACCATTTATTAGTCTGAAGGGCCTTTCGCCATGCATGTCCATAAGTAGATAGGCCCCACCCTAGTAGACCTTGTCTATGATATACGAGCCTTCATAGTTCGGTTCGAATTTCCCCCGTTTGGCACGATTGGGGATCATAGGTCTTTTGACCACTAGCACGAGTTCGCCTTGGCGGAATATTCTTGGCCTAGTCAATTTCTCATATGAGCGCGTCATCTTTGCTTTGTAAGCCTCCAGATTTTGTTGCGCTATGAGCCAGGTTTCATCAAGGGCATCGAGCTCCTCAAGCCGAAGGTGAGTATTCTCTTCGTCTGTTGGCTCGTAATGAACTGCCATTCGCCGAGAGGGTAACTCTATCTCGAGGGGGAGTACCGCCTCTGTACTGAATACCAATGCGTACGGCGTTGTGTTCGTGGCCGTTTTGAAAGTAGTTCGATACGCCTAGAGAGCTTCGTGCAGTCTCCCATGCCAGTCCTTCTTATTTTGAGACACCGTCTTTTTTACGATCTTCGTCAAGGTCTTGTTAAAAGTCTCGGCTAGACTGTTAGCTCGGGGATTATAGACTGAAGAGTATTTCCAGTCTATGTTATGCTGTTGTGCGAAGTGACTGATCTTGTGGCTTCTATAGGCTGATCCGTTATCGGAGATAGTCCATCGCGGAGTGCCAAATTGATAAATGACGTGTGTCTTGAAGAAATGGAGGATATTCTCCGTCTTCACTTCCCTCAGCGGTACTGCTTCTGCCCATTTGGAGAAGTAATCAGTTGTCGCCAAAATGAATCGATGTCCTCTGGACGATGCTGGTTCGATGGGGCCGATTATGTCAGTCCCCCACATTTCAAACGGCCAGCTAGCCACTGTCGGATGTAGCAGATTCGGATGCTGATAGATAAAGTCCCGTGAATCTGGCACGAGTGGCACTGCTTCGCGTATTTGAGGAAGTCCTGGATCATCGTGGGCCAATAGTTGCCCATCCTTTTGATCTTCAGCTTCATCTTCGGAAAGGCTTGGTGAGAACCGCAGAGTCCGTCGTGAGTTTCTTGGACAACTCTCTTTGCCTCTTCAGGTCCCAGGCATCTTAACCACAAAGAATCAAATGATCTCTTATACAAAGTATCATTGACGAAAGCAAAAGACAAAGCTCGTTTCATAAGCTGATGTCTTGAGGATGAATCTTCAGGTGTTCGACGGGATTTGAAGTAGTCTATAAAGACTTCCCTCCAATCGATAACCTTTTCCTGGTCTTTTATTTGCAGAGTCATTTGCTCGGTTGCTCCCTTTTCTTCGGACGACTCCGGAGATATTTCTGCCGGTGCGAGAACCCGACGGCTTTGCATAATGATCCTCACGTCATCGAGGTTTTCGTCGGCCGGTTCTTTAGCGAGCTTGGCTAATGCATCCGCTTTGCTATTTTCCGCACGCGGTATGCTTTCCAAGGTGTAGGAACGGATTTGAGTCAGTAGTTGCTGTACTCTCTCGCTGTACATCACCAACTCTGGCTTGCACGTTTGGTAGTCGCCATTTACCTGACTAACGACCAGTTGAGAGTCTCCGTATATGAGAAGGTTTTCAATTCCCATGTCGATGGCGATCTCGAGACCTGCTATCAAAGCTTCATACTCGGTTTCGTTGTTTGTCCTCGGCTCTGTCAAGGAGAAGGCGAAGCGCATTATCCCTCCTTGTGGAGCCATGAAGATGAGGCCTACCCCTGATTTGATTATGGGCGTGCTTTGTTTGCGCTTCTTCATGGAAGATACTCCATCAAAATAGAGTTCCCACCGGGTATCATCCCCGTCGATCGTGTCAAACGCATGTTCGTCTGGTAGTTCACAATTCAAGGGAGAATTGGCAGGTATTGGATGCTCAGCGAGAAAGTCGGCGATGGCCTTGCCTCTCACTGCCTTAAGAGGCCGATAAGTTATCGAGAACTCCATCAAGAGCAAGGCCCACTTAGCAAGCTGTCCGGTTACTATGGCCTTTGACATCAAATATTTGAGAGGATCCACTTTTGATATGAGATGGACCTCATGCGCCAACGCATAGTGTCTGAGCTTCGTAATTGCGAAGATCAACGCCAGGCAGTGCTTTTCAATGGGAGAGTAGTTGCTTTCTGCTCCCAGGAGAACTCGACTCAAATAGTAGAGGGCTCTCTCCTTCCCTTGGTCGTTCTAATGCGCCTAAGGAACCTTCAAGGGCGGTTTTATACAGAATAAGGGGATTTTCTATGACCGGAGCGGTTAGCACTGGAGGATTCTGTAGGTATTGTTTGATTTTGTCTAGTGCGCTTTGGCATTTGTGATCCCAGACGAACGGGGTTCCCTTCTTCATTTGGTGACTGTAGGGGCGGCACTTGCCGGAAAGATTGGCTATGATTCGCCGGATATATGCGAGCTTTCCTTGGAGAGATCACAGCTGCTTGAGAGTCCTTGGCGGAGGCATTTCCATAATCGCCTTGATCTTCGACGGATCTATCTCGATGCCTCGGTGTCGGACGATGAATCCTAGGAATTTGCCTGAGGAGACTCCGAACGCGCATTTGAGAGGGTTCATCTTCAAGTTGTATTGCCGAAGGAGTTGAAATACGATCTTCAGATGCTCTAAATGTTCCTCGTATGATTTGCTTTTCACCACAAGGTCGTCGATATAGCATTCGACGATATCATGTATGAGGTCATCGAAAATCTTCATCATGGCCCTCTGATAGGTGGCGCCGGCGTTCTTTAGACCAAAGGGCATCACCTTGTAGCAGAATATGCCCAAAAGAGTCCGGAAAGCGGTATGCTTCTGGTCTTCAGGATGCATCTTTATCTGATTGTATTCTGACATGCCGTCCATGAAGGAAAAAACTTCATGAGTGGATGTATTGTCTATCATCAGCTCGGTCACCGGTACTGGGAAGTCGTCTTTCGGGCAGGCTTTATTAAGATCCCGAAAGTCCACACATATGCGCACCGTCCCATTCTTCTTCATCACTAGGACGATGTTGGCGATCCAGTCAGGATATTGAACCTCTTGGATGAAGCTGGAGTCGATTAGTTTCTTGACCTCAGCATTGATGCTCATCTCAAGCTTGAGCCGCATTCTTCTCGGTGCTTGTTTGATCGGCTTGACGTCCGGAGATATCGCTAATTTGTGCACATCAATCTCTGGATCTAATCCTGGCATCTCGGAGTAGTTCCATGCAAAGCAGTCTTTATGCTGCATGAGCACGTCCTTTAGCGTAGCCACATTTTCTTCAGATAATAGCTCACTGACGAATGTCTGCCGCGGGTCACTTGCCGTTCCCAAATCAATTTTCTTGAGGTTATCTGCAGTAGTATGTATCCCATCCTTCAGCTCCTTTGGCGCTGGTGGAAATTCTGAGATTACCCCGTCATCATCGTTGTCGAAGCACCAGGGGAGGTCATCCATATTCTCGGGCTCTTCTTCTGACAATGTTATCATATGACAAGTACGAGCTCGCTTCTAAGACCGATGTTGATCTGGTTCAACTCTTGCGGCTTTGGGTTCATGCTTCTGCGGCGGGGTTACACTCCAGCTGCTGGATAGAGCGAACCTGCCCTGTTGATATTGATCTTCGACCAAGTTCTTAAAGGAGAGGCAGTCTTCGAGAGAATGTCCTATTGCCCTGTGATAGGAGCAATAGTCCTGGTGAGAGACTTCGCCTGCTTGCTCGGGGTGCTTGGACTCCGGGAGGATAATCATTTGATATTTTATAGCAAGATCAAGTATCTTCTTTGTCTTGTCTTGGGCAAAAGAGTATGCTCGACCTATCTTCTTTATAAGAGACGAATCCTGGCTGGTCGATTCCTGATCGCGTGGCTTCTTGGACCCGCTTTGTCGCTGTCGAACGCCTTTCCCGCTCTTTGATTTGTTTCTGCCTCTGCGACGGGCCTTTTGCAGAACGGGTTGACAAGGAGGAGCATTTCCATTTTTCACAGCCTGTTGAAGGAGGCGTTGCGTCCTGGCTTTCTCATAGATGGTCATTTCGCGATTATGGTCGTCTCGAACCTTTTGACCTGCTTCCCTTATAAGCTTGTCTATTTGTTCTTCGAATAACGGACTGGGCATTTTCACGGTGGGTGTTCGTTCTGGTTCAGGGTTAGCATCTTCCCACAGAGCATCTTCTTCTTCATCAAAGTCGTGTATGACGTAGCAGTCGCGGAGTAGCTCCCGTTTCTTGGATTGAACATACCCAAGCCCGGTCATTTCCATTCTTCCGTTGGGCAACTTTTGTTGGGTCCCAGGAATGTTCTAGATCCTGTTATAGAACCGTGCTTGTCGCGCAGTTTGCCTAAAGGGTACACCTTGGCGTCTTAAGAGTCTCTTTAGTCCGTTCATGTAATATCTGGGCAAACGGATGGGCTGGAGCCTGTCAAGTGTAGAATCCGTGTCATGCCAGATTTCTTTCTCCACTTTGGTTTCCCCGGATTGGTAGAATAGGATCGCCTTTTCACCTTCTCGCCTGGGAGGGACATAGAACGTTTGCAGTTCTTCCACACTGTAGGTATCAAGCGCGTCTAGTTCTTTATGATGCTCAGTCGGAACCATGGCAATTTACAAACTTTGCTCTTCATCAGCGAAGGTTTGTATTGATGGCCGAGTAGAGAATATGGCATTGACCTTATCTTCCGAGTCGCTGCTGAAGATCAACATAGGAGTGGACGGTCCCGGCTTGTTGTAATAGGGCGGCCCTGAATAGACTATCTCTTCTTCCTCCTCGGTGTCACTACTAAAGACCGGAATGGTGGTGATAACTTTGTTCTCCGGTTTGTAACATCTTTCCGTGTCCTCAAAATTTGGTAAGAAGTATTTAGCATCTTCGTACTTGCGGACTTCGTTCACGGAGAATGGGTTTAGTTCCCATGTCACAATGTACTCGAGACCATCTTTGAAATACTTCATACACTGATGTTGTGTAGAAGGGATGATGTTGTACTCATGTAACTAGGGCCGGCCGAGCAAAGCATTGTAGCATGTCTTGGCGTCAATGACGTGGAACTTGATATCAGTGACGAGCATCCCAAAGCGTAACGTCAGTATCACGAACCCAAGCGTCCGTGATGACTGAGAGTCAAACCCGGAGATGGTGATTTTGTCGCGAGCGAGGTGCTGAACGCTCATGCATATCTCCTTCAATACTCTTACGTTAAGGAGATTGACGGAGGACCCATTGTCGACCAGAATTTTGCCTATCTTGATGTCATGACAGTATCCGGAGACATATAGGGGACGATTGTGCTCGCATGTCCCAAGGAGGAGATCTTCATCGTCGAAGGTGATATCGGCTATGTGTACTTTTTCCAGCTCGTCCTTCATCTTTTCTTCGGCGAGGAAAGCTTGGAATTGCTCGGGCTCTTGTAATGCCTTGATCAAAGAATCTCTTGCTTCTTTGGATAACAGAAGGGCATCGAGAATACTAAGCTGCGAGGGTATCTTCCTCAATTGTGCCAGAACGTTGTAGTCCACTTTACTTTTCTTTGGCGGGTCCTTGGCTGTCATCTTTTCGAGGGCTTGGTCATCAAGGATGATATCCACAGAGACCTTTTCTTTCTCCTTATCCTTTCTATTTGACCCACCGTTCGAGAGCTTAAGATTCTTTTCGGGCAGCGTACGGTTGCGCAGCTGAATATTTTCACAGGTCCTTGGTTCTTCCTCTTTTCTCGAGGTGGACTCTTTAAAGAGAGGGCCAAGAGTCATCAATTTTTCAGAGTCGCTCCCGAAGGTGAGAACTTGCGATCCCCCGGTGTTGACCATGCGACAGTTGCCGGTAGTTCTTTTACGCTCCTCGGTCGTACTTCTTTTCTCCCGACGAGTTTTGCATTTCATCCGCTTGAAATGTTGCCGGTGAGCAACATATCCCTGCTACCATCTTTTAAAAGCGTTGCACTCTTCAGTAGGGTGCGCAATCTTTCGATGATATAAGCAGTAGCTAGGATGTGTTTCCGCTTCACCAAGAATATTTCCTCCAGAGGGTGGCAGCTTCATTCCCATTGATATGGCTTTGGCGAACCTCTTCCTCGTCTTGAACCTATTTTTATTCGCGACGGAGGTATTTTGATCTGGCGGGAGTGTTTCAACTCTTTCGTCTAGTCGCCGGCGTTTGGCCTTTTCAAATATAGCCATCTTACGCTCGCGATCAGCTTTGCTTTTAAGAAGAGCTGTGTTCAGGAATGCATCAATTATTTCATCTGATGGCCCCAGAAGTTCCGGCTTAGGATTTTCCCCTAGTTTCTCAGTGCAAGGAGTTTCTTCATCGTTTATCGACGAGTGAGAGATCACATGGCAATTTGCCACATAACCTTCAGACTCATCCGACGAGTCTTCTCCATCATTTCCGCCCTCAAGGACGTGGCTGAGGAACTCTTGGAGCGTGATTGGAGTCCGCACCTTCTGGTTATACTCTTCCAGTGTGTCAATCTGTTTTTGCAGGTCCGTGCGCTTATCGCCAGGCTTCACAGGCTTTTTGGTCTTTTTCTTCTTTTTCGAAGACTTTGACAGCTGGATGTGAGCGCTTTGGCTATCACTACCAATCTTTGGAGTTGGGCACGGCTTCAGCATCCCTTCGATGATCTCAGGTTCCAGTGGATTCTTCTACCTAATTGCCGGGCATGTGTGGAGATCCTTCAACATTCTTTTTGTCTTGGCTGAAAGGGCAACCTCCCATGGAGCTTCTTCTACGAAAGAGCATGATGCCCCCGGTGTATCCGTCTTCTTGGGAGTGTGTGGCCGAGGCGGGTTCACCTTCCAATTCTCAGATAACACGAACTTGCCCTGCCGGTATTGATCTTCTATCTGAATTTTGAAGATGTAACAATCCTCGATCGGATGGCCCAACATTCGGTGTTACGGGCAATAGTTAGGATTGCTAGCGTCGCCTGGTTGCGCTGGGCGTCTTGGCTCTGGCAGAGTAATGAGCCTGTTGCGCAGTGCAAGTTTGAATAACCACTTCATCTTGTCTCGAGGGAACGAGTAAGGGTGTCTCATTTTATCTTCGAAAGATCGAGTTATATTATTTTGGCGATCAACCGGTCTCGGGCCACCGGGCTGCAGTTGAGCATTGGCGACGACGATTGCTTTCCACTTTCCCTTCTCGTTTCGAGAGTTCGGCTTTGGAGGAGACAGTCTATGTCCCATCTGGTTCATTTGGGCCAGTTTGTCGATCAAGGCTTGGAATGTGGTCGGCTTAAAGAACATCATGAATTGTGAAATAGTTGCATGAGGGTCTAGGGTGCCCACGAATATGCCCACCGTCGGTGCTTCTTCGATGCGCTGTTCGCATTTCGACCACAGATTCCGCCATCAGATTGCATATTGAACCCACGTCTCGCCTGGCTTCACCCTGGCATTGATCAATGCCGTTATTAGGGTGCGTTCACCAGCACTCGCGAATCGCTGGGTGAATAACAACTCCATTTCTACGAAAGACTTGACGGAGTCGTTTGGAAGTTCGGAGTACCACTCAAATGCCGTCTTCGACAAGCTGCCGATGAATTGGGGGAGCAAAAGCTTATCATCACCCCCGGTGTTGCCGCAAAGAGCCCTGAACTGAGCGGCATGTTGATGGGGATTGCATGTCCCCTTGTACACATGAAATTTGGGGATTGTGTATCCTGGCGGGTACTTTATTTGGTCATACCAGCCTGGATATGGTCGCCCAGTTTTAACAACTTGGTCGGCCGCTTCATTCGCCTGGTGAGCTCGTATTTGCTGAGTAATGTAGTCATCCAGAGCGGCCATAGAAATGGTTTCCTCTTTGGCTGCTGAAAGAGCCGGAGGAAGGTTCGACGTCTCCCCTCTGTCGTCTTCAATGATGATCGGGGGGTCTTCAGCTGGAGGTTCCGGCTGTAGCATCATCCCAGCCATGTCTTGGAACAAGAGAGCCATTCGTTTTATATTCGCTGCTTGTTCTACAGCCTCTTTTTCTTTCCTCTCGAGAGGAACTCAGTATCAGTTTCTTGTTCTTGACGCTGCTCCGAGGTCTCTGCATTTTTTTTGGCCCAGTGAGTGCGGCCATTGCAGTCAGCATCTCCTGAAGCTTTTGCTGTTGTTGTTCCTGAGCCCTTGTTATTGACCGGGTAAGCGGTCAATGACCCGTAGAAGCACGGCTTTCCTCTTATCCAGAAGCCATATAAACAGTATGCACCATCATGCCCCCGGACTTGGGGCGATTCAGTTCAGCGTCCTTGCGGTTCGCCGTGGTCATAAGGGGCTTTCTCTGGCCTCCTCCTCTTGTGAGCAGCTGAAATGGAGGGAGCCGTTGCAGCGGGCACCCAAACGGCAGTCGCCTTTTGTGGCTTTACAGGATGGTTTTCTCCTTGTCGAGCTTTAAGCTCCTTTGATCGGCGAGAGTAGTCCTGGTCAATCACCGACCCTTGAACCTGTCGCCAGACTTTGTAAATTTTGGAGGACAACCGCTGAGATGATTGCTCCGGCTTCGTTTCTGTAACATTCTTCACGAGTGGAGGTGATCTTTTCAGTACGGCGGTGGGTGAATTCCTACGCACCCTGTTAAGCAGCTCGAAGCCGTTCCTAGTTGGAACAGCAGCATTGACTTCCATCGTTGGGGCTGGTGGAGTTAGCCCAAAAGGGGAGTTGCCCCCAGCCTTCCTTACTCGGCGCCAGTGGCGACGTCGAGCGTGTCGAGCCGTTGAGATTGTTTCAACTTTAGGTGTGACTTCGTCATGCCTCCTGTCTTGGTAAGGCGCTGCTGGTACCAGCCTCTTGAAGACCGACTTCCTTTGAGCAGTAGTATCCAATCTATCAAAGACAGACCTTTGAGCAGGAATGGGAGCCGGAGTGGCTAGCCTCGTAAAGACTGATCCTTTGACGGGAGAAGGTTCTTTAGTGACCTCAAGAGCAGGAATGGCTATCCGCTTTGGGATGGCCGCTTTAAGTATCGTGGGCTTCTTGACGGGCCCATTGGAATTCAGGCTCAGCCTATCGAAGACTGATGCTGTCGGCTTGGCATTGGATGACCCGTGGGGGTAGTGAGCCGATCAAAGACCGACTTCTTTTGCGCTTCTTGCGGCAGTGGGATGTCAACGCTCACTGGTGGGAGCATGATCCCGAAGAACAACCCGGTGGTAGCCTGCGTCACCTGCTCTACCGGCATTGTGAACAGGGAGGCCGCCTAGGGCCCGTAAGTTACACCTCCAGATGAGGTGAAACGGAAGTTGCAGTTGCAGCTGGAGCATTTTGTGCAAATAGACGCCATTGATCTTTCGTTTTCTGCACGTAGTAAGACACCAAATTTTAGTACCTCAAACCCAAGGGCAACCATAACAAACCGCGATTCGTTCGCGAACACGACACACGAAGTGTGGAGTGGAAAGAGGAAAAGGTCCCATCGGGCGTGCTAGAATCTGTTCCCCGCCGAAAGACGCGGCGAACGTCTTGCCTGAATTTCGGGGCAAATGCTAATAGGTGCTATCCGTCCACCTCTCCGAAGATGCCAAGTTGATTTATGGCACCATGCATCGAAGGTTTAAACGGATGCGGTCGATGTACCAGACTTCGTCAGATTCCCCCTCACGGTGAGGGGTTTTTGATTGTGGGGACACTCTTCCCTGTAGGCGCAAGCCCCTGCTGTTAATTACTCTACCGCATCGCGGTAACAACTTTCTCTTTCTCTAGATGGTCACTTTGTGTCGTGGGTGTTTGTTTTGTTTGTGGTTGCCCGTGGATTGTATACGGAGACTAATTTATGTTGTCACCCGTAGGGCGTGGATTAGTCCAAATCCGTATCTTCTTAGATTTAGGTTTGGGGGGTTGGGTTTAAGGATACGTTTGCCTCGTTTGAGACTAAGATCAACTTAAACGTTTGTTAAGGATACATTAGCCTAATTTTAGACTAAGATCAACTTAACGGGATCGTTTAGATCCAACAAGAGAGAAATTGGGCTCTATTGTTTAGTTTAAGGACTTTGCGGTCGATTAGTTTAAGGACATTACGGTCCAACGTTAGTTTAAGGACATCTTGGTCCACTGTTAGTTTAAGGACATCTCGGTCCAGGTTAAGGACATCATAGTCCGTGGGTTTAAAAGGACCCCACGGTCCAGGTTAAGGATATCGTAGTCCATGAGTTTAAAGACCCCACAGTCCGTAGTTTAAAGACATCGTAGTCTATGAAGTTTAAGGACATCATAGTCCATGAGTTTAAGGACCCCACAGTCCGTAGAAATGTGTGGTTGTCGGGACCCATCACCTCTCTGAAGACATTGAAGGATTACAATGACAGATATCAGAGGAGTAAAGAGATGTACCCTCGAACCGGTGTGAGTTGGTTGAAAGATCTGTAGTACAGTTTGAGACTAAGATCTGTTGAATATTCGTCACCAGATAGGCTCAATTAAATATAAGATGAGGACTTATGGCCAGAATTAGGCTAAGTCCAATAAGATTAAAATGTTTAATATTTTATTGTTCTGGGCTGTTGAGCCTTTACTTGGGCTTGGCCCTTTTAATAATGCTGAGCATTAGATCCGGACATTTTTTGTCTTGTATTGAATGCATAGAATTCATCAGAACAATGTGTGTTCTGACAGCGCGCCACGTGGTGCGCCAGGCGGTTTGCGCCAATTAAAGAGCGCATTGCGCTTCTGCCAAGTAGCGCACACGAAAAGGACACGTGTCGTGCTTAGCGCTAAGTGCCAGTTTATGAGCGCATTGCACTTTCAATTTATGAGCGCGTTGCGCTAGTTTAGTGGTGCACCAGTGAGTGACACGTGGCGCTCTTGGCGCTGAGCGCCAGCCCATGAGCACAGTGCGCTGTTTCAGAAGCGCAAGTTGCATACGTGGTTGACACGTGGTATGTTTTGGCGCTGAACGCCGATCCAAGGAGCGCAGAAGCGCAGTTCAAGAGTGCAAGGCACTTTTCAATAGCGCAAAGCGCATTTGATCAAATTTATGATCCGTGAACAAGTTTATGTTCTTTTTAAAGGAGGCTTTGCCTCAAGATTCAAGAACAACAGTTCTTATTTTGGAAAGGGTTTTGCCTTTGTAGATCAATGATCTGTGAACGAAGTAAATACTTCTTTTATTTTTATGATGAAATCTTTTGATCTCTTTTTATAAAAGACCTAGGTCTTTTGTAGATCTATGATTTTTTAAGAAGATAATTCTTCTGTTTTAATGAGATGATTTCATCTCTTTGTTCAAGAATCATTCCTTTTACCTTGAAGAAATGATCTTCTTTCAAGAGCTTGCTCTCTTTCTTTTTGAGTTTTCTCAAAGTTTGTAGGGTTTTTTTTTATCAGACTTGAAGTCTTGGGGCCTTTATATAGGGCAAGTTGATTTGTTAAATCGTTTAAAGAGATCTCTCTCTGATTGATTTGGGGATATTTCCCCAACGTTGGATCTTTGATTCAGGGGCTTCTATTTTTGCAGAAGATAATCTTCTTGTTTTTTAACAAGATTGAGAAAAATTTTCCATAACAGAATTTCAATTCTGATTAATTATTGATTTATCATTATTATTAGATCTTTTGATCTAAGGGTGGAGAATTTTTAATTCCAGCGCTGGCGCATCCGTGCTTTACACGTGGTGCACTGCTCAAAGTGCAGCGCGTTTTGTGCTAGCGCACCTACGTTTGACACATGGCACGCTGCGCAGAGCGCAGCGCAGCCTGCGCTAGTGCACCCGTGTTTGACATGTGGCGCGTAGCGCACCTAGCGCTGGATCTGAAGCGTTGCTTCAATTTTTGAATTTTGAATTTTAAAACAAAGGTTTGCTCCGATTGAGGGTGCGCTGCCTAGGGCGTAGTGCACCTGGCGCTAGCGCATCTGTGTTTGACACGTGGCGCGCAGCGCGCCTAGCGCTGAATCTGAAGCGTTGCTTCAATTTTTAAATTTTGAATTTTAAAACAGAGCTTTGCTCTGATTGGGGGTGCGCTGCCTAGGGCGCAGTGCACCTGGCTCTAGCGCATCTGTGTTTGACACGTGGCGCGCAGCGCGCCTAGCGCTGGATCTGAAGCGTTGCTTTAATTTTTGAATTTTAAAACAGAGCTTTGCTCTGATAGGGGGAAACACCTCTGACCTCTTTGTCCTAAAGCAACACTTCGACACGGATACATGTCAATACCTGACCTCCCTATCGTCAAGCAACGCTTTGACACAGATACATGTCAACTCCTAACCTCCCTGTCGTAAAGCAATGCTTCAACTCGGACACATGTTAACCCCTGACCTCCCTGTCGTCAAGCAACGCTTCGACGTGGATAAATGTCAATCCCTGACCTCCCTGTCGTCAAGCAACGCTTTGACACGGATACATGTCAAACCCTAACCTCCATGTCGTCAAGCAACGCTTCGACACGGATACATGTCAACCCCTGACCTCCCTGTCGTCAAGCAACGCTTCGACACGGATACATGTCAACCCCTGACCTCCTTGTTGTAAAGAAACGCGTCGACTCGGATACATGTCACCTCTTGACCTCCTTGTTGTAAAGCAATGCTTCGACTCGGATACATGTCAACCCCTAACCCCTCCCCCCCGCCGGAGCAATGCTCCATCTCGGAAATACATCAACCCATGATCTCCCTGTCATACAGCAATGCTCCGACTCGGAAATAAATCAACACACAAACTTATCAAACCCATAAAAAGAAAAGCTCTCTTGTGAGATCCTTACGACCCTCACAAGAAAATGCACTTAGGAGTCCTCACGATCCCCAAGTAGAAATTACACCTACGAGATCCTCTCGACTCGTAGGGAGAAAAGTCTTTATGAGACCCTCACGGCTCATAAAGTTGAAAAGTCTTAGGTGACAAATCTTAACCCTGTCACCTAAGCCATCGCTGCTCTGCAAAAAGATCGAGATAAACTACATATGGACCACATCCATCAGAGCTACATGCAAGCACGAGATAAAAAATAATATATGTCTCTTATTCATGAATTCAAAGTGAATACAAGATACATATCACAAAGAGAATCAAAATGAATACAAAATACCCTCTCATTCAGGAGTGGGTACAAGAAAAGAACATTTTTACAAAAATTCTTTAAGCCGGAAAATGGCATAATAAGCTCCTCAATTCATCGCTCTTCCGCTGGGCCTCGGCTTCAAGCTTAGTTATCGCCACGAGACGGGTCTCCGCTTGAGACTGTTGAGCCTGATACGAGGCGAGCCGAATCTCAAGCTCCTTTTCAGCAACTTTGTGAGCTTCGACCATCTCGCGGGTAAAGATAACGGCTTTGTCAACAGCCACTACCTCCCTGATAGCTTCTTGGAGCACCCGCCAAAGTTCGTACGTACGGGTGGTCTTAGCTGTGAGCTCAGCTTGAAGTTCCCCCAAAGCATTCGAGGCCAGTTCCCTCTCCGAGAATTTCCGGTTAAGCCTTTTCTGACATGACTGTAGATTCACGGTGCACTGTTCAATCAGCTCCCGCAAGCTTGTCTTTGCAGCCATGACCTCTGATGGAAGGCGTGTGCACTCGAAACCATGTAAACAAGCCTCCACTCGACGACAAAACTCGACCCAGACATGCACTAATGTTTCATCATGGTAGGCGGCGAGAAAGGGCAGAGAAATGTTGGCTTCGGCGGCAAATTCTTCGGCTGTGATCGAGGTACCAGCATGAAGATCTTCGATGAGAGCCGACAAGGAGTGAAGGCTTTGCTTCGCCATCCGTTCAGATGCGCGTAGGGAATAAGGGCCTGGTGGCATAATGATGCGAGACTCCAGTGGGATAAGAGCGGGCAAGGCTGTCAAGATCCATGAAGAAGCTATGAGATTTACGCCCAAAGAATATATAATGCGACGTCAAAATCTTACTTACCCACGGTCATGCAAGGAGGATTGGACAGATCCCCAGGCCCGTCGAGGATCTCAACTTCGTCATCAGATTCCAGAACTGCGGAAGACATATCAGCATTGTTATACGAAATAATAATAATACAATGAAGGGGTCAAATAATGCCAACCTTGCCCAGAAGAGAGGACGGTGCTTTGAGGGGATATTGCCTGTGGGGCGGCCATCTCGAGCAGACGCTGAAAGGACTTTCTGGGAGATAAATTCACGATGGACGCCGCCAATCCTCGCAATTCTGAAAAGACAAAAAGAGTCAGATAATAGAGAGATCATTAAAGCAAGATGAGAAGACTACCTTCGACACTCTTCCCGCCTGAGCCGGAGGGATAGCAGCTTCGACAGCCTCCTCCATTCCCTCAGGAACATCACCGGAGACATTTGCTGGTGTGACAGCTTCCAGTTGAGGGGGCAACGGCAGCCATTTCAGGCTCTAATAAAGGGGCGGCGGCGGTCTCAATTACCTGTTCCACAATCTCCAGGCCATCACCAGAAAGGTCCATTAAATCTACGGCCGGTAAGGGTACCTTTTCCAAGAGAACAGACACTGGGGGAACAGAGGCCACCGAAGAAAGCTCCACAGCAGGAATAACAACGGTAACGACCTCCTCCGCACCTACTGGTGTCTCATCGGGGATATTTACAGAGTCCACAGTCAAGACACGACTTGAGCTCAGATTCTCTGCCATTGTTGAAGTCGCAAAGTTTTACGAAGATAAGAAGACATAAAAAGCGATACAAATTACTTGCCAAAGGAAAAATACAGAAATCATGCATATCGATACGCCAGGATGCCTCTAGTATGGCTTTTTCAAGCCGACATTCCTTCCTGAGGAGGTATGCTCGCCGGGGTTCAAATGTAGATTCGTGGCCGCCGGTCCACAATGACAACTCATCTTCGGAAGCGGCTGAGATAGGCTGCTTGAGGGCTATCTCTTCTCCCTGTCGCAGGGGACCTATAAATATTCTCCGTATTGATGGAGGATCCTTGTAGAATATGACGGTAGGATAAGGACTCTTCGGAACACTCACATTCTCAGTTTCTTACTGTGAGCGTCTTATAGCCTCAGCCAATTGTGCGGCTTCGTCGACAGATGAACCCAGAAAGAGAAGACCATCATCTAGCTCTTTCATGGATATGGGTTCGTCTTGAGTGACATCTTCAGGTTTGAAGAAGAGGTCGAGCAGACCGGTAACCGTCTTCTTCTTCCTTTTTAAGCCGGAGGTGACACTAGAAAAGGATCGCTTCTTCCCCTTTGATGCTTTAACACTGCGCTGCCCAACTCCGCCTCCAGTATCCTCTGTTGATGGTGCTACCGATGATGACACTGCCATTGATGATGCCGCGACTGATGAAACTACAGCTGGTACCTTATCAGAAGCCCTTACCTGGGCTCTAGTGTGCATCGGCATACCAGCAGTGGGAGGAGTTAACTCCGCATCCTCCACCTCAGGGATGATTAAGGCACCCGTATCCCTCAAGGGAGCGCGAACCACTATCCGCGGTCGCAGCGAAACTTCCATGGCCTGGATCAGGGCGGGAGCTCTATAACCGAAGAGTATCCATTTCTCCTCGGCAATGATGGGACCATCTCGGTGGCGGTACCAACCCGTGAAAGCCCCCACACACCTTGGGATGCAGTCAGCCTCGGCGATCATGAAGCGAGAGCCGGTGTTCAGCTGCATGAAGTGATGGGTGCTGTCACGAACAACTCCCAGAGACGAGCCGGGCTCCACCAAAAATACCTCGAAGGGAACACCCTGGTAATAAGCCAGTTGCCGGGCAAAACGGTGCGGATTATACCGCATGAAAAGAACCGCATCATTCCGACGGAACACCAGATAACCCGACTCGATCGAATACAAGTGCATAATTTCCTTATGCCTCAAAGATGGTGCTCCCCCTTTCGATAAATCGAACAGCTATTGAATAGGTCCCGAAGGGGCAGAGAGGACTCGGTCATTGAATACCATCCCGCCTTCGTTAGCATACGGGTTGATCAACACACGAAGAGCTCCTAGCTGAGTCGGATCAGGGGCAGAAGTATCCACTAACCTCATGAGCTGCGAGAAGGTGTAAGCATCATAGAAATCTGGCCTCTGATGCACTGCGAATGCCCCCAGTACGTGCATCTCAATCCATGATGTAAAATAATGGAGGGAGAAACTCATCATGTCCACACCCGGAGTCGAAGTATTGGCCGCAGTGCTCAGCCTATAGTACAAGTGCGATAACCTTGCAATGCCAACAGCCAACCATGCCCCTTCGGCTACGCGATGAGCGGGATAGATGGCAGAGGCTCTCATGAAGCGTCGATGTATCGGCATGGCGAATCAACAGAGCCAGAGACTGATAAAACCAACAAAGAAGGTCTCCTCGTTCATGTCTGGAGCCGCAATTGAATCGAAGGAGACGACCGGCAAGATCGGGATGTAAAACTGTGGCAAATCTTCTTCTTTGGCTGGTTGCTTATCCAACCAAACCCAAAGGGGTCGTTAATATTCGCAAATTTCAGAGCCTCCTTTAATAAGGCATCTTCACGGAGGAAGCAAGCAATAAAGCTCGTAAAAGTGATGCCCTGTCTCTCTGACTCCTCGAACAACTTTTCGAAAATGCCCAGAGTCTTGATTAGACTAGGGTACTGATGGCGGACAACACTTTCAATCGTTAGGCCGTCTAGCATAGCAGGCACGGTCGCGAATACATACTCATCAGGAGGCAACAACTCTTCATAGTGTTCTCCCCTGATTGGCAATCCGGAAACCTCACAGAACTCTTCTAAGGAAATCGAGACCTCACGATCCCCTAGCAAGAAAGTATTAGTGGGAAGATTCTATTGATTTAGGAAAGCTTTAACCCACTAGACATGGGGGGACTGATAATGAAAGAGGGACGCGCATACCGCCTGATAAAGCCCGACCTTCTGCAACCGTGCACGGTGGGCAAAGAGGACATATCGAGCCCAAGGAAGATAGCCGACTGGATGGCGAGGGGTAAGCCCTATCTTATAGACCTATCCCCAGGGCTGGGCTTCACCTTGACAAATACGACGCCCCAAGATGTCTATGGCTGGTAAAGGCTGGTTTGGTATCCCAGCTGTCGATGGCTCAAGCCGGCCTGTAGTAGTCCAATCAGCCACCTCCACTGCAAAGGCAGTCTGCGGATGCTCCATCGGCAAGACTGGGCGAAGAGGCTCTGCTGGCACTTCGCAAAGAAAGCTGCGGCGGCCCCGAATGATTTGTCCGTACCAGGTACCCCATAAGAGCAAATTGGTGCAATTTTTGTCATGGGCCCGAATCATCGCCATTGCTTCTTCGTCTGACGGCGATTGCGGGAAAGCAGCATCTGAGCGGGTAAAAAGGAAGTAAGGGAAAGGAACCATTGGTCCTGAAACAAAAAAAACCATCAGTGAAGCCGCATGTGCGCGCACACACACATAGATAATAACAAAAGAAAATGGCAAGATGTCTACTTCACATGACCACTGCCTACAAGACACATGGACCCCAAAAATCAAAATGGCAGCTCACCAATGATGAGATAAGGGAATCATTACGAGAATAAAGAAGACCCTCATTAAACAAACTGTTAGTTATATGTATGCCCTAGAGGCCATTGCTATACATAGGATGTATATTGTAGTGGATGCTGGGACATATATAGGGAGGACTTTCTTGCTCGACATGATAGTATGCTATCTGGTTGATCTTTACCTTAACGTGTATACTGATTGTCTCTCTGTTACATGTTGGTAAAGCCCTTAGGATGTGTACTTGACCACCTGGACTATGATGCGGATCATACTAGTGGGGACATGGTAGTCCATAAGTACATCCTTCAAAGTCCCTAGTCGTGGGTGTATCGAGACGGGGCATCGATATACCAGAGTAGACTAGCGTATACCTTCTCGACCCATACAGATGGGCGATGGATGATCCCATATCCATTGGTGTTTGACATCAGAGATGATATACGGGTGCTCAGTGGAGATTGGGTACACTGGACGGACTCGCCGAGAACTCCCAGATGGTATTATACCTTACGTCAGATGGCAGTTCTATGGTGACACTGGTACAGAGTAGTCTGTTGACCCGAGATCGTCATAGAGTCTTGTGTGATTCCCACTGTGCTTTGATTTCCATCTTACCACGTCCAAGAGGGCGTGCAAAACGGTGGTTTTTGGGTACAGTCCTGAATCACATGGAGGTAATGAGCGATAGGAAGGGATTCGTCTCTCCCGGTATAGGGAGTTGATGTTGCGCTGTGTTCGATTGGCTATAACCGGAAATCCCTGACCAGGGTTGCTGAGATTTACTGGTAAGTGTTATCAGTAGTTTCTCGAACTATTATAGACCTCATATCGACACGACTTATCGAGCTATTGGGGTCTGACGTTTACCACCCCTAGGCGAGATATGCGACATATCAGACGACGAGACCGGACTGTACGGTAAGTGTTACTGGTTGGATTCCCAGGAGTGTGAGCGGGCTTGCTCGTCGATCTTCTGATCGCTCAATACCCGGGTGGCCGTTACGTTTAGCAGACCGCTTGCGGCTTGTGGGTGTTTGATATGATCATCACCTGCTGCCGGCGTATTGACGAGACTTTAGAGTCCTACACAGAGGTTTCCTGGCTCAAGCGAAACGAAATAGGAGCGCATATGAGATATGTGCAGGACCGAGAATAATGCGTGTATGTGATACCGTATTCCATTCTCGCGATGAATGTATCGAATGGTTGTATGCGATATAACCTAGTTATCGAATCAAGGATTGATTCGGTAAGCCGATACATAGGATACTAGTCGGTTATATACGATATGACCGGATCGTTAAATCAAGTGTTGATTTAATGATTTAATGTATAATTATATATTTGATATATTACTTTGCATTAACTAGTATTGGTTCACTTTAAATGGATTTTCTCACTTGCGGTTCACAAGTTGTATATGTGATATACTTTTGTGCACTTGATTGTATCATGTTTGATGATGCATGCTCACTTGGGTTTGTGTAAAGAATCATACCGTGGTTAAGTTAATGATTAGGGTTTTGTTTATTTGATTTACTTATTTATTTATTTCTTTCTTTTCATTTATATTTGGAAAAGAAATAAAATGATGGCTCATTTTGGACTTTCTTTTGAAGCTTCATGAAGCTTTGAATGGTTTGACCATTTTGTCTCTTTTCTTAACCCTAACCATTCACTTGAACCATAGTTGATTCTCTACACTAGTTTACTTGACCATGGTTGCTATATGATAAAGGATAATCTATTTTCTATTTTATCAATTATTCTTATCATATCATTATCATTATCTTCTTCTTCTTCTTCATGAAGAAAGCTTTCTACCAACAATGGTGAAATGTGAAAAAGAGTGAGAAATCCAATTCTAAAGTGAACCCACCTCCTATTTCTTCATCCTCTACCTCTTGCTAAGTAGTAAAGGGTGTTTTCTTCATAAGTTTCATGACTTGGTGAAGTGGGAGCTTGATCTTGTGATGCCTCGACGTAGATCATCTTCGGCACGAAGCCGACGACCTTGCCCGCCCATTTCTCCGATGAAGCCGACGCTAGAGCCCGGGTTTCCATTTGGACAGCGAGGAGACTTCATTGCGGAGCTATGGAGGTGGAGGACCGGATCTACAAAGGTTGTATTTCCGTTCACTTAGTTAATTTGTTAACTAGCTTCTTTTTGTCGCCTAGAATTCTAGTTAACGATCCGTATTAGGGTTTCTAGACACCCGTAAAATTCAAAATTGGCATGGTTGATGCCTTGAGAGACCTCCTTAGTGTGCCTAGGAACCCTACACAAACATTGGGATTCAAACAAATTCTTGGGAAGACAAGTCCTTTTAAGTACCAACAAATTCAAATTTACGGGAATAAGTGTAAAACCCTATGAAGAGACCTTCAAGAACACCGGGGAATAAAATTCCCAAAAGGTCCGCTTGATCTTTTCAGAGCTAAGCTCTTCGCTTTAGAAATTAAATTCCTTTTATATGATGGAATTAAATTCCAGAAACTCATAAAAATATATGTATACGAGAAACAAAAATCCCGTGAATTCTTAAAATCAGAGTGAAATGCTCGAGACATGGAAGTTTATTACTCAAAGATCACATATTTGGAGGATGGATTTCTGGGGAGAGCAAAGCTCTCATAATGGATTTAAAATCCAAAGGCTTTCTCAAAATAGGAAAGTTTTCTGATGTACAAAGCGTTACCAGAAAAAGGGTTTCTTTTGACAGAGTTTAACTCTGGATTTGCAATGGCAGAGAACTAAGCTCTGAGAAAGAGAATTAAGTTCTCAAAGAAAATAAAAAAGGAAGGAGATGAAGAAACAATGACTGCCTGAGGAACCAAACCCTTGAATTTATAAGACGTGACTAGGGCGGTTCATCTTCCCATTCCCTTAGACAATCCAACGGCTGTAAAAGTGACAGCGTTGCACTCATATGCAAACCACGTAAGAACAACGCTGTGGGGGCATTTGTTCCCTTACGGAAAATAATAAGTAAATAGAGCAACGGAGAAAGTCCCCAAGTGGAGCGTCACGTGCCCACACGAGATAGGCGCTTCGTTTAAACAAAACTAAGCCTAAGTTGAACCTCGCGTGCAGACACGTGACCTCTATAAGTAAATTATACAGGCGCCTGAATAAAGCAAACAAGTGGGACAAAAAGAAACTCACTTGATAACAGTGACACCCTTGGGTCGGTTTAATTTGGTGGGGTCACGTGCCACACGTGATAGAATCTTATGCCTTCTGAACTGATAAAAATAAATTCTAATTAAAAGGGATTAAAAGCCCTATTTGGAAAATACTTCCTTGGATCTTTCTAAATAAGAAAGATTACGCTCTGTGAGACAGAGCGCCGTTGGATTAAAAATCCAATGGTGATTAAAAATCACCAATTTACAGAAAAATTCTGTGCAAGGAAATATCTTCCTAAATTTGTTAAGAACGACAAAAGAAATATCTTCTGTAAAACAGAATTCCTTGGATTAAAAATTCATCCATTGATCTAAAAGTTCACTTTTTGTTGATCAAAATCTCTCAAAGAGAGATTTTCTGAACGAATTAATTCTCCTCTTTCTTCTATAAATAGGAGCAAAGAAACACAGAAAAAGAGGATGATAGACAGAGAAGAGAGAAGATAAAAATAGAAGAAGAGAGAAACCTTTCGAAAGCTAAAAAGAAAAGAGAATTTAATTCTCCAGAGAGAAAAAGAGAAAAAGAAACTCTAGGTAAGAGAAGGAACAAAATACAGAGAATATCTCATCTCTTTCACCTCCATAAGAGTTTAACTCTTCCAAAAAGAACTTAGTTTTTCCTTTGGTTAAGATCTGCAGAAGCAGATCTCCCCACAAGTTGAAAATTTAATTCTCATCGGGGAGATTTTTCCATGCAGATCCAAAACCTAGAGGGAGATCTAAGTTCAGAGAATTTAATTCTCCCAAAATGTATATAGGAATTTAATTGCTATGATGAAATAAGGGTTTAACCGTTCATATGAGAACTTAGTTTTCCCTAATGGCAAAGATCTGCAGAAGCAGATCTCCTTACAAATTGAGAATTTAATTCTCACCAGAGAGATTCTATCATACAGATATCAAACCTAAGAGAAAAAATAAGCCTTAAGAATACAATTCTCATAAAAAAATGGGCTTAAAAGCTTCAAAATTCAGGATCTCCATGCACGTAAAAGGATTGGCACCCAACATGATAATAGCCGAGCACGTGCTCCTACGTGAGCGCCTTTGATGAACAAAAGGGAATAATCGAGATTGGCTCACGTAATCACACGTGACCGCATAATAGTGCTTGGTACTTACAGAACAAAAAGGAATAAATTAAAGGAAGTTCCCACTTTTGGGTCGCCTCACGTGATCCCACGTAACCCAACAACGCTTGAACAAAAGAATGAACCCAAAGAAGCAGCGCTTCAAATCCTTGAAGTTTAACACTATCTCAAGCGCCTCACGTGCTCACACGTGATGGCCAAAGTGTTTAACACTTATCTGAAGATGGGAAATAAAACCAAGCAAACAGCACCACCTTTAAAGGCATCTTGTGCGACACGTGAGCACTCTCAAATTTCAATGTTTGACACTGCTTCAAAGTATCACGTGGGAGCACGTGAGCGCTGAGTAAATATGTTACTGTTGAACACTACGGATGGCTAACATTAACCAGACTCAAATCCAAATTTTACAAAGACTCTCAATTGAGCCCCATATGCTCGTGGTCCCCAAAAATGATCTCAATTCCAAAGACAGCTAATAAGCTCCCAGCAGATGGCATCTAATCTGATGTTCATCACACTTCCCAACAAATCGGGACATTGGTTCAAGGGTATATCTCTTCATACCTCTGATACATGTCGTTGTAATCCTTCAACGTCTTCAGAGAGATGGAAGGTCCTAATAACCAACAACTTTTGAATCATCCCCAAACTGGTTAATCCAGAACCTCACAAACTATGATATCTTTAAACCATACAGACTATGACGTCTTTAAACTTTATGAACTATGGGGTCCTTAAACTCGTGGACTATGATGTCCTTAAACTTTATGGACTGTGAGGTCCTTAAACTCATAGACTATGACGTCTTTAAACTTTATAGACTATGATGTCTTTAAAGTCCATGGACCGAGATGTCCACAAACTAACAATATACCGCAATGTCCCTAAACTAAAACAATAGAGTTCAAATGCTCTTTTGTTGGATCTAAATGATCCCAAAACCCTGTTAAGTAGATCTTAGTCTAAAAATTAGACTAACGTATCCTTAACAACGTTTAAGTTGATCTTGATCTCAATGAGATTAACGATCCTTAAACCCAAACCTAAGAAAATACGGATTTGGACTAATCCACGCCCTACGGGCGACAACATAAATTAGTCTCCGTATACAATCCATGGGCAACCAAAAACAAAACAAACACACACGACACGAAGTGACCATCTGGAGAAGGAGAAAGTGGTTACCGCGATGCGATAGCATATTTAACTGCAGAGGCTAGCGTCTGCAGGGAAGAGCGTCCCCACAATAAAAAAAACCCCTCAATGAGGGGGAATCAGACGAAGTCTGCTACATCGGCCGCATCCGTTTAAACCTTCGATACATGGTGTCATAAATCAACTTGGCATCTTCGGAGAGGTGGAAGGATAGTACCAAATAGCATCTGCCCCTAAATTCAGGCGAGACGTTTGTCTTCCCGGTTTTCGGCGGAGAACAGCAGTCCCGAAGCACTTGGATGCAGTAGCGGTTAGATAGGATTCGTCTCTTCCGGTATTGGGGGTTGATATCGCGCTGTGTTGGGGAAGCCATTACACAAAGTCCCTGATCAGGGCAAGCGAGATTTACTGGTAGGTACTCCAGTAGTTTCTCAGGGTGATTGGGCTCTACCCCAACACGACTTATTGCGCTATTAGGGATATGACGATTACCATCCTCCCATGCCTGATATGCGAGTATCTTAGACGAACAGACCAGATTGTACGGAGATTGTCACAGATAGACTCAGTAGGAGTTCGGATGAGTTTGCTCATCAGCCTTCTTATCGATATATACCTGGCTAGCTGTTACGTGCAGCTAGTACCGCTGACGGACTTGTGGTTAAACCCGCCGCCAGCGTACTGTCGATTCTTTAGAGTCCCACACAGTGAGTTTCCCTGCTTCGGGCGAAACGATGTAGAGGCTGTATGGTTTTACGGCAGGGTTCCGATCATATACGTATACTGGCTGCACGGATGATGTTTGGACGGATAATACTAGTGGGCTTTGGTTTAAGCCGGATTCTAGTATTATATTATCGGATTATTATTATCTTATTATATTCGTATTTTTCGGAATACGAATACGGGTATGTATATACGGTGAGGGCATTCTTATAATTTCACAAGACATGCTTCTAGAATGGGATACCTCATTATTTGGATTTATCTATTTTGAAAAATAGATTAATGAGGTGGAAAATGGTGATATTTGTGGAATGGTGAAGTATGGCTCATTTGCATTTGTTTATTGGTTTTGACTCACTATTCAAGCATGGTTGATATTTTCAATTGGAAAATATTGCATGCTTGAGTGAGTTGAGTGAGGGAGACATTCTTCACTTGCTTTCACTTAGTTCATTTGCTCATTTCGTTTCTCTCACCATTTTTCTCTCCTTCTTCCTCAAGACCTAAAACATTCACATGTGTTGTGAGCCATTAAGTCTTTTGAGATAAAATATCCATTAGATACTCTATATCTTCTACGTTACCTAGCTTATCAAACTAGATACCTTAGTTACCTCAGTTTAGAGGTTGGAGCTTGAAGTACATACTCTCGGATGGATCATCTTCGATACGAGGAGGCCGACATTTCAAGCACGATCCGATCTTCGAGGAGCTCAAGAAAAGGAGGAGAACAAGAAGACCTGAAGGACTTGTAAATAAGGAGGTATTAAACCTAACATAGTAGTTAGAACCTCCTAGTAAATATAGCTAGTTAGGTTTCTGTAAAGATCATGAAGTTTAGTCGGTGTTGCTTAGTATGAAAAAATCGTTTTTTTGTAAATTCCGCCTCTCCTCAAGTGCGTGGGGTGTGCGACATCGACGTACAATGGTATCATAGCCTATTAAACCTTCACTAGCTTATTAGCAAGTGATCAAAATTCGATGGACGAAAAAATACCCAAAATTAAATTTTCGAGATATGCTTGTTGTCGATTTTTTAAAACTGTTCAAAAAATTATTTCAGTAACCTTAAAAATACGTGCAGGCATTTCGAAGACCTAATTCGAGCACCTAACTCATCAACTTTGCGGCGGAACTGCCGCCAAATAGGTCATTTGGCGGCGGAACCACCGCCGAGTTGTGACCGAGTTGCTCCCAATTTTTTCTGTGGTTTTGGTTCTTGGAATTATGATTTTTGTTATATTTGGTTTATACCCAGATTTGTTTGTGTACTGATTTGTGCATGGGGTAGACACGGATAAAATTTATCGATCGAAATTCTAAGTTCTTAGCTAATATTTGATTCTGTGATTATATATGTGTTGCTAAACGTCTGCTAATCGCTATATGTCGATTCGTGGGGGTTGCACATATCTGTATTGTGATGGTTTGTGTATATGAAGTATTGGATCGTCATGGATGAATAGCCGGGGGATGTGAGAAGAGTGTTTTCTTTTCTTTCATTCATGTAAAGTTGTAAATTGATATAATATTATTTTTGCGGGGCTCATCCGGGTTGAGATTGTAGCCACCATTGTATTATTTCATTTACTATTTTTTCACCTAGGATAGATCCAAGATGGGGTGCACAAACTACCGGGTTCTTGAAGTGCCGAGTGGCCTACTCATTTTATTGAGGGAGGTTGCTTCACTTCGGGAATTTGGCGGGTAGTTTGTCGCACCCGTGGGGTCTAGGGTGGGTTTAACTATTCATCATGACCGTGGAATCCGTCTTTCATTCTAGGCTAAAATGAAACACGGAATTCCTAGTATATCCAATATATTCATTTGTGATCTGTGATCTGGAATGCCTATTATTGCGTGAGACGAATGGCTATATATATATATATATAAATATATATATATATATATATATATAATATAATATAATATAATATAATAAACGTTGCTTTTGTTTTGCACCCGCGCTAGTTGATTGTTAGGATACGAGCGTGTTCAAGTTCTAGTTTAAATACCGCAATCAAGACGGTTTCGCACGTAGCTAGCCGGTTGAGTACGGGTCGTCCGCAGGGAGATGGGAATCTTTTTCTATGTGTTTTTCGACGAGTTAAGTCCGGTTGTTCAGATTTTGTTTGTAGTTATCTAAGTGTTGAGTTGATATTTAAAGAGAGCTTGATAGGGTTAGGATTAGGTTAGTTTGAGTTAGGAGTCTCCACATCTTTCGTTGCCCCACTTAATATCGGTGTTACGGTAATCGGCAACAACGGGGATTAGCACGACTAGGAAGGAACTTGCGAGTATAAGCTAGGCTTTCCAACGCATAGTCCTTCCTTTTGGTGCTTGTCCGTCCGTTCTTGGCTCTTATCCATAACCTCCGGTTAATTCAACCACAACCGGTCTCACTACGGAATCACCGCTATCATGTAGGATAGGGTGCCGTAAGGAGCGGATTGTGGTTGGGTTAACGGGAGTTGATTTAAGTTGTTGGGCAAGGAAAGAGTGAGAGAGATTTCCTTCTCTCAAACTTCCCTTATCCTACCCTAACAAGTATAGAACTACTCACACTTTATAATACGGAAAAATAAAACAACACAAAAGAGGAAGATAGAAAGAAAGAGATTAGAAGAATACGACTAACTGTTTGCGACCTCACCTTGGCGAGGATCAAGCGTAAGTATCATTGTCGTATGAAAGGATAAAGAAAAAGAGAGAAGAAACAAACAACAAGGAAATAACAACAACTACTTAACAATTAAAATTACAACAATTATAACAAGTAAAGAAAGAGACAAGCATGATAAAAAATGGTCTTCTTTATTCATCACTCTTCACTCAAAAGCTCACTTACAAGTTTAATGGAGAAGAGGTGAGAAGAGGAAGAAGAACATGTACTAAAACCTAGCAAAGAAAAATACAAGATTATGCACCCCTTTCCTTCTCAAACTTCTGGGCTATTTATAGGCTGGAGAATGAAAACCTAGGGCAACCACCAGACCAAAAATGCAAATACCAAAATACCCCTGAAAATTGGTCGGCTGAAGGCACTGTACTGCCGCGGATCCGCGGCCTAGACCCCCCTTTAGCCGCGGATCCGCCGCACCTTGGTAGGTTTAGGGTGTGGGCTTTGGGGTACTTCCCTGTTCTTCTGTCCCCTCTTGTCTGTTGTATGTATTTTCTGAAAAATACTTCCAAAATTCTTCCAGAATTTCTGTTGAGGGAAAGGTGTTATGAAGTGGACTTTTTGTGGATGATTGCCTCGAGCTCCGTGTAGATCTCTTGGATTATGTGCTACCATAGTGCTTTGTGCATGAAGGTGACAATTGATTTGTCCTTTTGTCTCCTAAACTGGTATCTGGCAACATACGGATGAAGAGCGGAGACCGTGTTTTATCTGTGGTTGGCAGGAACCCGGATTTTGTCGTGTTTTTCCATGAATTTCACCGTTTTGGAACCGAGGACCTGTATCCTGCAATTGACTAGCAAACACGGCTCAAGAGTATCTACGGATATGCAATGTGATAAAAATTGGACGGTATGAAAATGCAAAAATCTGATATGAACAAATACCCCCAAACTTATCATTTGCTCGTCCCGAGCAAAGTCCATTTATTCACAAAAAATTTCCTAACCTCACTTTCGCAGGGAACGCGATTGCACTGAGCATGTGCAACAAGCCGTTAAACCTCTAGGTGTCCCTAGTAGGAGGAGTGTTGTCTCCTGAGGGTTTTCAGCGGATACTACCCACAAAATCCGGTCAAGTTGGTTTGTAAAAATGACTAAGTTTCAAACCCTAAAGTTTTGTTTTAGAAAATAACAATTCTATAATCCTTAGTCTAGACTATCGAACCTTTATTTTTCACACCTCACATCTTATTTAACTACAGATTTTCTATGTCTTTACGTGCAGTGCGGATAGTGTCGTTAAGTTCCAGAAGGATCGATTAGAGTCATCATGTCGCACAATAAAGCCCAGATAACAATTTTAAAAGGATCACATAAGTTTTATAATGAGTTAAGCATTTTTCAAGTTTCGTTTTGCAGTAAGGTTTCAACTTTAGAATTTCTATCTTCCTTAACAGGAAACTAAGTCGTATTTTTCACTCCACCTTTTTCTTGTTTTCATTTCATACACACCACTGTGAACGTGCAATAGTCTTTATCAAAGAGTAAAACCTTCATATCTCCGTTAAAAAAAATTTTTTTTTTTTAAAAGCCTGTCTTTTATCAAGATTATTCTCACACAAAGAACCGTTAGGAATTTTAACTCGGAGAGAACACTTGCTTGACTTTATTTTAAACTGGACTTTCTAGGCTTCTTAGCGAGCTTTGGGCCAATGCACCCAAACCAGTTGGTTTTAGGGCATTAGGTGTAGAAACACCCCAGCGGACTTAATTACTCAAGTTACCTAGGTCCAAAAACAAAAGACAGTTTGGCGTGAAAATCAGATGATTTAATACGAACGGAGATATAACCGGCAGTTCAAATATTTTTTTGGATAAAAGACGTGTCTAGTGGGTTTGGTGTGTAATCATTCCAATCAAGTTTTAGATGGGTTATTTTTCAGACTTAGCTCCTATTACGGCATCAATAACATTCCTTCATATTCGCTTTACTTCATAAACTATTCTTGTCATTACTTATTTCAGAACAAACCTATTTGATTCTCAGAAAATCATTTATCTGTTTAAAAGTTTGAACATGAAAGACTTGTCATCTAATTCCCAAAACTCACGACACGTGTAGTGTGATGTAAAGACGTATATCAGCTATAGTTAACTTCAAAGGAGAGTTATCTTTCAGGTTTTCAAAATCCAAACATAAGATCTAGTTATTCCTATTTTATCAAACAAAAACCGTCGAATGTTGAATCAGAGTTCTTCCACAAGCTAACTTGACAAAAAAGTTTTTATATTTTTGGAAAATTTTCAAATTTTTATGGATTTTATGGATTTTAATATGCAGATGCAAAATATACATATGAATGCGAAGGTAAGAAATGCGTACCGAGTGTACCCCCAAACTTAAACTGGACAGTGTCCTCACTGTCATAGCATGAAGAGAGCAGTTGGAAGGTTCAAAATTGTCGGTTAGTGATACACAAATTTTTATTTGTTTTTGTTTTTAAAGAAAAGAAAAAGAATATACACAAATATAAACAAAATGGTTTGTACATACCCCCAAACTTATTTGGAACAGTGTCCACTGTTCTTGGCTGGATAACCGAAGTTTGGAGGTAGGCAGAGGAAGATCATGCAAGGTAAACCGGCTCCTGTAAGAACAGGAGCTCCTCTGTTGGTTCGGCGCTAAGGTACGGTTTGCATCGGTGTCCATTGACCTTGAAGAGTGAACCGTCCTTTGGATTTTCCAAATCCACAGCGCCCTGCGGATACACAGTCCGCACAAAATACGGCCCTTTCCAGCGAGATCGGAGCTTTCCAGGATGGAAATGAAGTCGGGTGTCGTAAAGAAGTACCTGTTGACCAGGTACGAAGGTTTTGCGCACAAGGTGTTTATCATGAAATACCTTCGTTCGATTCTTAATGACAACCGCGTTGTCGTAAGCCTCATCCCTAAGCTCGCTCAGTTCGTTCAGCTGCAGCTTCCGATGGCTGCCCGCGTCCTCCAGAGACAGATTCAGCTCCTTTATCGCCCAAAACGCGCGATGCTCGATTTCGACAGGAAGGTGGCAGGCTTTTCCGTACACAAGCCGATAGGGAGACATGCCAAGGTCGGTCTTATAAGCGGTTCTAAATGCCCAAAGGGCATCAGTGAGTTTCAAAGACCAATCCTTACGGTTCTTGGAAACCGTTTTCTCCAGTATCTGCTTGATTTGCCGATTTGAAACTTCGGCCTGCCCGCAGGTTTGGGGGTGGTAGGGCGTAGAAAGCTTATGATTAATGGAGTATTTCTGCATCAAGGCCTCGAAAGTCCTATTGCAGAAATGACTTCCATTGTCGCTAATGATCGCTCGGGGGTGCCCAAACCGTGAGAAAATGTTTTCTTTAAGGAACCTAACGACAACCTTGTTGTCGTTAGTTCGGCTGGGCACAGCCTCGACCCATTTAGAGACGTAATCAACAGCTAGAAGAATGTACAAGTTCCCAAAAGAGCTGGGAAACGGCCCCATGAAGTCTATCCCCCAAACATCGAAAATCTCCACAACCAAGATCGGTTGGAGCGGCATCTCATTCCTCCGGGATATCCGGCCCATGTGTTGGCACCGGGAGCAAGTCTTACAATAGTCGTGAGCGTCTTTGAAAAGTTGTGGCCAGTAGAAACCACATTGCAAGATCTTCTCAGCTGTCTTTCTGGGCCCAAAATGCCCGCCACATGCTTGGTCGTGGCAAAATGACAGCACACTCTTGAATTCCTCATCAGGGACACACCGACGAATAATCTGGTCGGGACAGTACTTGAACAAGTAGGGTTCGTCCCAGTAAAAATGTTTTACTTGGGATAAGAAGCGAAGTCTGTCCTGACTCGACCATTTGGTCGGTAGCAATCCCGTGGCCAAATAGTTCACAATATCTGCGAACCAGGGTTCGCAAGATACTGTCAAGAGTTGTTCATCCGGGAAAACGTCGTTTATCGGAATTGGAAGCGAAGGCGAAGAAGGAAGTCGCGAGAGATGGTCGGCAACCACGTTTTCACATCCTCGTTTGTCCTTAATGACAAGGTCAAACTCTTGAAGCAAGAGGATCCAACGGATCAACCGAGATTTGGCATCTTTCTTCGCAAAAAGATGGCGCAGAGCTGAGTGGTCAGTGTAGACAATGACTGGAGAGCCGATGAGGTAGGGCCTGAACTTTTCTAAGGCAAATACAACAGCTAAGAATTCCTTCTCAGTTGTTGTATAATTGAGTTGTGCGTCGTTCAGGGTTCGGCTTGCGTAATAGATTACATGCGGCATCTTGTTGATGTGCTGTCCAAGGACAGCACCGATGGCAAAGTCGGATGCATCGCACATAATCTCGAATGGGTGCGTCCAGTCAGGAGAAGAGAGAACGGGAGCAGAAGTGAGTGAGAGTTTCAGTGACTCGAATGCAGTCACACAGCTCGAGTCGAAGGTGAAAGGTGTGTCCTTGGCCAGCAAAAGCGTCAAGGGCCTAGCAATCTTGCTAAAGTCCTTGATAAACCGTCTATAAAAACCGGCATGGCCAAGGAAGGCTCGGATATCTCTGACGCATCGGGGAGGAGGCAGATTGGAAATGACCTCAATCTTTGCTTTGTCAACCTCTATGCCATTTTGCGAGATGATATGTCCTAAGACAATACCTTCACGCACCATGAAGTGGCATTTCTCCCAGTTCAAAGTGAGATTCTTGTCCTTACATCTGGTAAGGACAGCGTCGAGATGCAGCAGACACTCGTCAAAAGAATCGCCGAAAATGGAGAAGTCATCCATGAAAATCTCCAGAAATTTCTCCACCATGTCTGAGAAAATCCCCATCATACACCGCTGGAAGGTAGCGGGCGCATTGCATAACCCAAAGGGCATGCGTCGATATGCAAACGTGCCGAAAGGACAAGTGAAAGTGGTCTTGTCCTGGTCTTTTTCGGCGATGGGAATTTGATTGTAGCCAGAGTAGCCATCAAGAAAGCAATAGTACTCATGTCCGGCCAATCGTTCGAGCATCTGGTCAATAAAAGGTAGCGGAAAGTGGTCTTTCCGCGTTGCGGCGTTGAGTTTTCTGTAATCAATGCAAACTCGCCACCCAGTTTGGGTGCGAGTAGGGATTAACTCATTCGCCTCGTTGGTTATGACCGTGATGCCCGACTTCTTGGGGACAACGTGAATGGGGCTAACCCACTGGCTATCAGAGATAGGGTAAATGATACCACTATCTAGACATTTGACGATCTCCTTCTTCACAGCCTCCTTCATGACTGGATTAAGACGTCTCTGTGGATCCCGGGCTGGTTTGGCATCATCCATCAGATGAATGTGATGCTCAACGATGAGGGGACTAATCCCCTTGATGTCCGCCATGGACCAGCCAAAAGCTTGCCTATTGCTGTGCAAGACCGCGAGAAGGGCTTTCTCTTGCTCGGGAGCTAGAGAAGCCGAGATGATGACAGGGAGGGTCTCGTTCTCACCTAAGTAAGCATACTTAAGGTGAGACGGCAACGGCTTGAGTTCGAGCGTTGGAGGTGAAATGATGGAAGGCAAGACTGGTGCAAAGGTCTCGAACTCAAAGGACTCCAGCACAGGTTCAAAACGAGTGTAGGCAACCGAGTCGGATGGTTCAGGTAACTCATCCGAAAAGTCGAAAGATTCAAACTCGGGTTGTGCACGGCTAAGATCGTTCGTGAACGTGAAACACTCGTAGTCGTTATCGGGCGCAGAAACAGCAGCAGGTTCGAAGAGACACGCACTAGTGGCGTCAAGATTATCGTATTCAAACAAAAACTCCTCGAATTCATACTCTTCGAGGGTGATCTCCTGGATCGAGCAAACATCCAGTATATGAGCATTAGGTTCGGCGGGCTGATTCCCCAACCTAAAAATGTTGAGTTCAATTGTCATATTTCCAAAAGAGAGGTTCATTGAACCATTGCGACAATTGATCACAGCATTTGAGGTTGCGAGAAATGGGCGACCGAGTATCACCGGAATTTGATTCCGGGGGTTAGCTACAGGCTGTGTATCTAAGACAATGAAGTCGACGGGGAATATGAAGTCCCCGACTTTGATTAACACATCCTCTAGCTCACCCCTAGGATGGGTGATCGATCGGTCGGCCATCTGGAGAGTGCAGTGTGTGGGTTTCAGCTCTCCGACGCCTAATTGCTCGTATACTGAATACGGAAGCAAGTTAACACTGGCACCAAGATCTAATAGTGCGCGGTTGATGTTCTTATCCCCAATAGTAATTGAAATCGTAGGACAGCCAGGGTCCTTCCGTTTTTGTGGTAAAGATTGGGTAAGGGCATCACTCACAGCACTAGCCAAGAAAACTTTCTTGGGTACCTGAGACTTCCTCTTTTTCGTGCACAAGTCCTTTAAGATTTTCGCGTAAGAAGGGACTTGTTGGACAGCATCTAAAAGAGGAATGTTAATGTTAACTTGCTTGAATAACTCCAAAATCTTCTCCATTTGTGGATTTTGTTTGTTAGACCTCAACCGGTTTGGAAATGGAACATTTTGAAAATTGGTTGAGTCTAAAGCTGGAGGAGGAGATTTTGGAGTTGGAACAGATCCCAGAATAGGTGTTTTCGTGGAGTGAGAAGTGGGTCCGTTCAGAGCAGAAGAAGAAGAGGGAGAGCCTTGTGAAGAACGGAGAATAGGCTCGGAAGACGAAGAAGAAGAAGAAGAAGCAGAAGAAGAAGAAACAGCGGCCGGGGTGTCATTGTTGATCCGTCTGCCAATGTTGTTTTGCAGCACCCTCCCCGATCTCAGTGTGGTCACGGCACTCACATTATGGTTTTGTTGTTCAAGAGCAACATGTGCATTATGTGGGTGGCCGGGATTTGGAAGTGGCTGGGACGGGAGCTTCCCCTTCTCTCGCTCGCTCAAGGCCGCGTTCAGCTGTGCAATCTGGGCCTCGATGGTCTTGATGCTCTGCCCGTGTGCGGCGGTGTGTTGCACTAAAGATTGGATCGAAGACTGGATGTTGGCGGTGGATTGAGTCGATTGTTTAACAAACGCATCCAGACTTCGCTCGAGCGAGGAAACCTTATCGTTGTTCGACGGAACAAAGTTGTTTGGTGGAAAGGAATTGTTCGGTGCAAAGTTGTTCGTCTGGTTTTGGTAAGGCTGGGGTTGGAAGGGCTGCTGATACTGAGTTTGTTGTTGCGCTTGTTGTTGCGGTGGAGGGGCCCTTTGGAAATTGTTGCCCTGGAATTGATTCTGATTCTGATTCCAGGCGAAATTGGGGTGGTTCCTCCAACCGGGATTGTAGGTGGAAGAGTATGGATCATTCCTTGGTCTTTGCTGGAATGCATTAACCTGATCCTGTCCTTGCGAGGGTGGATTGTAAGGACACTCTTCAGTCAAGAGGGACGGATCGGAACAACAAGCGCAGATGGTACGAAGGGGGAGAACAGGGGCAGGAGTAGGAGAAGAAAATTTGCTCTCTATTGCTTCAAGCTTTTTTGTGATTGCAGCCATTTCAGCTCTCATCGCAATAGAGACATCAAGCTGGTGAATTCCTACCCTAGACTGACCGGTAGAAGTGGAGGTAGAAGAAGAAGAAGGAGTCGGTCTGGTGCTCTCCCACTGTAGCGTTTGCTCCGCAAGATCGTCAAAGAACTGCCACGCTTCCTCGTCAGATTTGGATAGGAAGTGGCCCTGACAGATGGTTTCCAGCAACTGCTTCGTTGCTGGGTTCAGTCCTTCGTATAAGGTTTGGCAGAGTTGCCATTTCTCTATACCGTGGTGAGGACACTGAACAAGAAGGTCTTTGTATCGGTCAAAGCACTTCCAAAAGGGTTCAGAAGGAAGCTGGGAGAATTGGTTGATCTCATTTCGAATTCTTGCGGTCTTATGATTTGGGTAGAATTTTTTCAGAAACGCTTTAACAAACTCGTCCCAGCTGGTGATTGAGTGGGAAGCGGTGCTATACAGCCATTTTTCTGCGAGATCGCATAAAGTGAACGGAATGACCCGTAGACGTATAGCATCGTCCGACAGCTGGGTTGTTTTCATCATGGCACAGACGTTTTGAAATTTGTTAATGAAGATATAGGCATCTTCAGATTCAAGCCCATGAAAACGTGGAAGCATGTTGATGAAATGGGGCTTAATTTCAAAGTTGTCCCCATTGGCCGGAGGAAGAGAAAGGCAGGTTGGAAGTGCAGAACGGGTAGGGTAGAAACGATCCTGGAGCGCAATTCGCTGCGGCGCTACAACAGGCGGAGGTGGTGGGAGATTGGTCTCCATAGGAGGTGGAGCCAATCCAGGGGTGGTCAACGAGATGTTTGGAATAAATCCCGACATCGCGGAAGAAGAGGTTGGTGAAGGTGAAGGTGAAGGTGAAGATGTATGAACAGAATTCCGGTCAACGTCGGAGTTGGCCGGCAAAGGAAGGGGTGAAAGAGGAGTGGACGGAGTATCGACTTCGGAGTCGATCGCGTAGTCGGTCGCGACTAACGTAACGCGGACTAGACGGGCGCTAGTGTCCCGAGTCCAAGCGGACATACACTAAACGAGTTTAGTATAGTCAAAGCGGAGAAGGTGAGGGTAAGAAAACGTCAATGAAGAAAGGCGAAGGGTGTTGGGTGAAAATGGATTTGGCGACAAAAGGGCAAGTTTTTATAAACGTTTTTGATTTTTTTTCTTTTTCTTTTTTTTTTTTTTTAGAAAAAGATTTACAGAAGTATGTACGGAAATACGGCTTAAGCAATCACAAACAAGATATGCACAATCACACCTAGATCTAGGGTAACCTAGGTCTACTAGACCTGCTCCTGAACTTGATTGTCGAAGTTAAACAGTGTCGAGAAACGGGCTTAAAAATACACTGATCACGAGGCCAGGTAAGTGCAGAGATAAGGGGAGGTTGTCCAACGCTTTCGCGAAGTTCCTTAATTAAATAACCCTTTCTCTTTCGGCGGTTGCGCCTTTAACACTTTCCTAGACACCCCGTAAACAATATACGGTTAAGCGAGCTTCTAAACAAGGTTTATCTTCTCCTAATGAGCGCGAAGTCCTTAGGGCTGAAGTCTAGTATTTTTTTTAATTACAATGGACAATGCATATGCTTTAGTGATTTCCGGGGTCCTGGGAAGGGTGATGAAATCACCACCCAATCTGGATTGGTTTCAAGCCCCTTAAGTCCGTATTAAAGAATGCAAAACAGTAACAATATCAACAGCTAACAATTTTTATTTGCGGCGCAAAGAATCCTGCACAAGAACAGTTTATTGGAAGGGGGAGAAGAATTTGCGCAAAGAAGGCTGCAGAAAACACAATTCAGTGGAGCTCAGAGGAGTGGAGAGAGGCAGAGGGACTTACAGAGAGAAGATGGCACACTGACCCCACCAAGTGGCCGCGGAAGGGCGGCAAAAAGGCCCTAATGCCGCGGTTCCGCGGCGGAAATGAGGAATTGGTGCTTAATTTTTCTGGTGTGGGCTCTGTTTGATCTCCTCTACTTGTCTGGATGTGTGGAATTCTAATATGCTCACTGTATCTGCTCCAGATTTCTACAGTAGACCGGATGCTTCGTTTTTGTCCGTCGCGGTGTAGCCGCGAACTGTGGGTCTATCTTCCCACGTCTTTGGCACTGTACTTGAACTCCGTATTTCCAACGTCTTTGGCGTCGATCTTGAGCTTCGTATTTCCTGCACGCTTGCACAAAAACTAATCAAAAATAACAAGATGGTTTCTACAAAGTATATTTTTTTTTTTTTTTGGTTTTTTGGTTGTTTTTATATTCACAAATTAACCCGAAATTTCACTTAGAAATAGACTACCGTCTCCCCGGCAACGGCGCCATTTGATTGTTAGGATACGAGCGTGTTCAAGTTCTAGTTTAAATACCGCAATCAAGACGGTTTCGCACGTAGCTAGCCGGTTGAGTACGGGTCGTCCGCAGGGAGATGGGAATCTTTTTCTATGTGTTTTTCGACGAGTTAAGTCCGGTTGTTCAGATTTTGTTTGTAGTTATCTAAGTGTTGAGTTGATATTTAAAGAGAGCTTGTTAGGGTTAGGATTAGGTTAGTTTGAGTTAGGAGTCTCCACATCTTTCGTTGCCCCACTTAATATCGGTGTTACGGTAATCGGCAACAACGGGGATTAGCACGACTAGGAAGGAACTTGCGAGTATAAGCTAGGCTTTCCAACGCATAGTCCTTCCTTTTGGTGCTTGTCCGTCCGTTCTTGGCTCTTATCCATAACCTCCGGTTAATTCAACCACAACCGGTCTCACTACGGAATCACCGTTATCATGTAGGATAGGGTGCCGTAAGGAGCGGATTGTGGTTGGGTTAACGGGAGTTGATTTAAGTTGTTGGGCAAGGAAAGAGTGAGAGAGATTTCCTTCTCTCAAACTTCCCTTATCCTACCCTAACAAGTATAGAACTACTCACACTTCATAATACGGAAAAATAAAACAACACAAAAGAGGAAGATAGAAAGAAAGAGATTAGAAGAATACGACTAACTGTTTGCGACCTCACCTTGGCGAGGATCAAGCGTAAGTATCATTGTCGTATGAAAGGATAAAGAAAAAGAGAGAAGAAACAAACAACAAGGAAATAACAACAACTACTTAACAATTAAAATTACAACAATTATAACAAGTAAAGAAAGAGACAAGCATGATAAAAAATGGTCTTCTTTATTCATCACTCTTCACTCAAAAGCTCACTTACAAGTTTAATGGAGAAGAGGTGAGAAGAGGAAGAAGAACATGTACTAAAACCTAGCAAAGAAAAATACAAGATTATGCACCCCTTTCCTTCTCAAACTTCTGGGCTATTTATAGGCTGGAGAATGAAAACCTAGGGCAACCACCAGACCAAAAATGCAAATACCAAAATACCCCTGAAAATTGGTCGGCTGAAGGCACTGTACTGCCGCGGATCCGCGGCCTAGACCCCCCTTTAGCCGCGGATCCGCCGCACCTTGGTAGGTTTAGGGTGTGGGCTTTGGGGTACTTCCCTGTTCTTCTGTCCCCTCTTGTCTGTTGTATGTATTTTCTGAAAAATACTTCCAAAATTCTTCCAGAATTTCTGTTGAGGGAAAGGTGTTATGAAGTGGACTTTTTGTGGATGATTGCCTCGAGCTCCGTGTAGATCTCTTGGATTATGTGCTACCATAGTGCTTTGTGCATGAAGGTGACAATTGATTTGTCCTTTTGTCTCCTAAACTGGTATCTGGCAACATACGGATGAAGAGCGGAGACCGTGTTTTATCTGTGGTTGGCAGGAACCCGGATTTTGTCGTGTTTTTCCATGAATTTCACCGTTTTGGAACCGAGGACCTGTATCCTGCAATTGACTAGCAAACACGGCTCAAGAGTATCTACGGATATGCAATGTGATAAAAATTGGACGGTATGAAAATGCAAAAATCTGATATGAACACTAGTACAGCCCCCGCTCTGCCGTTAATTAAGTAACCTAACGGTGCATGACGGGGCCCTGTGGCAAATGCGGATGGCATAAGCGTACGTTCTATTTTCGTTTCTTTTCTGCAATGATAGGGTTAAATGATGGGACATATTAACATTGATTAATGCAAAGAAAACAAACCAAAGTTAAATCATTGGAACAATTTCTAAACCACTCGGTTTTCTTGAAAAACAACTTTTAAATGCGGAGCCTAAACCTCTCCTTTTAAAAGCTATCATGGTTCCTTCGACTATATCAAGTTCATTGCGTTCACGGTTTCGCCAAAACCAATCGTAGCCCTCCGTCATTTCAGATGGGTATTCAATAGTATTCAAGCTATGTATTTTGACCTTCACCAAGGAATAGTGATTGGTAGCTGCTGGGTATTCATTTGTAGTATAGATAGATGCGTTAATTTAGAATAGTCGTACAGCTGTTTTGGCCTTTGTCAAGGGTTTATGCGAATGGGTTCAAATTAACCTGGATAATGACGGGTAGAACTTGAGTTACGTCTAATGATATGTTGGCCTTCGTCAAGGTCATAAGCGCCTGGGGCAAAAATCCAAATCGGGAGTTTCAAAGGAAAAAGAAACTTTCTAGTTCTGCATACCATGTGGAGTGTGATGATTTTGGTAGGATTCCTTCAAAGTTGTCATACGATAATATTTGGATCCCGATCTTATTGTGAGTATCCGTTACTCTTCGGGAGAATTTTTCACTAAACAATCAATACTATAAACCAAATAGGTGCCTAGAACGGTGTTAGCGGGGCTACGCCTTCAGAGAAAAAAGGTTATGTAATTAAGGAACTTCGCGAAAGCATTGGAAAACCTCCCTCGAAATACCGACACTAGCCTGACCAAAAGATTAAGCAAGAATTGTAGGGTGAGATTAATCCTGACTAATTCTTCTTTTATGGTTTTAAAAAGGATTCGAGGAACAGTGGGAGCCATCCTGTTTAGATAAACTAATAACCAATCTAAACTTGCAAGAGTATCATGCTGAGTGTTTCTTCTCTCTCTCCTAATTGTAGCGACCAAAATGACCGGGCTTAAGTTACTGCTAGATAATAATAAATTGACTGGGCAAAACTATAAAAATTGGTTAAGGAATGTTCAGATGGCCATTAACTATGACAAGCTGGGCTACCTCCTAACTGCCAAAGCCCCCACCATCCCAGGTCCAGATTCCACCGTTGCGGATGTTGAAATCCGCAAACATGGGAAATAGACAGTGCGAGTGCCAAGTGCCTCATGTTGGCCTCAATGGATAATAAACACTAGAGGCGGCACAAGAAGATAGACTTAGCTTCCATCTTCCTCCATACCAAAGATTTATATAGAGAGCAATCTCATATCGCAAGATATGAGATCTCGAAGAAATTGTTTCAGGCGAGGTTGGCTATCAGTTCATTTGTAGGGACCACATCCTTAAGATGATTAGCTATATTGAAGAGCTCGCGGACCTTGGGACCACGTTGGAAAACGAGTTATATACTGACTTGATTCTACAGTCCCTCCTTTCTACCTACGCCCAATTTATCTTGAATTTCAACATTCAAGGGAAGAAAGTTTCACTTCCAGAACTCCTCAATATATTGAGGAGTGCTGAGGGCACCCTACAGAAATCCAGGAAGACACCCGCTCTGCTTATTGGGGAATCTTCCTCTTCTAGATCTAAGGCGAAAGCCAAGAGAAAGAAGAAGAAGGCCTCCACTAAGCCGAAAAGCGGTGTCAGTAAAGTAGAGAAAAAGGGTAGGGCAAAAGTTTCAGGGCTGACAGTAGGGAAGGAGGAAAATTTTATTGTCACGGGAAAGGGCATTGGAAGGACAGCAGGGCTTGGAAAGCCAAAAATCAGGATTCGAAGCACGTTGTGGCTTCGGCTTCAAGTGTGTTTATGATTGAAAACTGTCTGTCAATTAACTCTATTTCCTGGGTATTAGATACCGGATCAGGATCTCATATCTGTAATTCATTACAGGCTCTGTGAAACCGTAGAGTTATCAAAGCAGGTGATATGACTCTCAGGGTTGCTAACACAATGAGCGTGGATGCTATATCCGTAGGGGAATATCACCAAGGATTGATAAGTGGACATATTTTGATTTTGCGTAACTGTTTGTGTGTACGTTAGGTTGACATGTAATATCATCTCTGTATATTTACTCTCTAAAGAAGGTTATGATTTTACATTTGTAAGCGATATCGTCCACATTCACCTTAATCATGCTTTGATTGGGTCAAGTACACTAGATAACAATATATATGTATTAAATCAAGCTCAGGTTTTCAATGTCCAGAACACACTTAAAAGAAAGTCTCCGGAATTAAATCAGGCTTTCTTATGTTATTGTAGACCTGGTCTTATCAATGAAACACGGTTGACGAAGTTACATAAAGAGGGATATTTGGATCCGTTTGAATATTAGTCTTATGCAACTTGTCAATTATATCTCAAATGAAAGATGACAAAGACTCTGTTCACTAAACAAGGAGTAAGAGCCAGCGAGCTCTTGGGACTCATACACAGTGATCTGTGTGGTCCAATGTCTACACATGCAAGAAGTGGTTATTCCTACTTCATTACTTTTACGGATGATTTCTTAAGGTACGGACATGTATTCTTGATGAAACATAAATGAGTGGCCTTTGAGAAATTCCAGGAATACAAGAATGAAGTGGAAAAACAACCAGGCAAAAGTATCAAGACATTTAAATCTGATCGAGATGATGAATACTTAAGTGCCGAGTTTCTGGATTACTTAAAAGAGAATGGAATTCTCTTTCAGCTTACTCCTCCATACACACCTCAACACAACGGTGTATTGGAAAGGTGAAACCGCACCCTATTGGATATGGTACGTTCCATGATAAGTAACGCAGAGTTACCGCGATCCTTCTGGGACTATGCACAGTAATTTGGTGCATATCTTTTGTGTAAGTCGACATTACACATCCCACGGGTTTGAGGGGAGGCGGAACGAGTAAAAAACGATTTTTTACTACAAGGTAACATCAACTTTAACATCAAGGTCTTTGCTAAACCATATCTAACAAACTAACTAGAGGTATTATCTACTCGGTAAGAAGATTATACTTAAAGAACCAAGTCCTTCTCTTCTTTCCACTGTCCTCCTTCTCCTTGCAAGCTCCTTGGAGTGGAAATGGAAAGCACCTCCTCGTCGGCTTCTCGAAATAGTAGAAGATCCATCCGAGAGTTCCAACCTTGAGCTAAACCTCTAAGATGAGGCAACTAGATCACTTGGTGTGCTAGACTAAGTAACCTAGAGTGAGTAGAGTGTGATTATGAGTAGCTTATCTCACTAACCCTTGATTATCAATACATGATACACTAGGGTTTTGAGAGGAAGAAGGAGAGAGCAAGCTTGAGGAGAGAGAATGTATTTGTGATAATGATAATAAAAAATGGAATGTCTAACTTATACATGACCATAAGAATGGCATGGAAAATATCTTATCAAAATATCTAGAGTGAAAAATATTTCACAAAAATAAGTAAGGTCAAAATGTCAACCCAAGTCAAATGGTCAACCATGTAGCCATGCCACAAAAGAGTATCATTTACCAAAAATAACAATATCTTTTCTCCGCCTCATATTTGTTTTGACCAAGTCAATGGTCAAAACCCTAATGAGATGTCTCATTCTATACCTCCTCTCAACCGTATATACATACTCGTATCCGTGTTCCGAGAAACACGAATACTATGAGACGAAGCTAATCCAATAATCAAATAATAGGATCCGGCTTAAACCAAAGCCCACTAGTATTGTCAGCTCGAACACCACACGCTCACAAGTACACGTATGTGATCGTACCCTGTCATAAAACCAAACGACCTCTACTCGTTTCGCCCGAAGCTGGGAAACCCTTTGTGTGGGACTCTAAAGACTCGACAGTACTCTGGCAGTGGGTTTAACTACAATCACGACAGCGGCACTAGCTGTACGTAATGGCTACCCAGGTATCTGTCGATAAGAAGCAAGCTCATCCAAACTCCTACTGAGCCTGTCTGTGACAATCTCCGTACAGTCCGGTCTGTTCGTCTAAGAGTATCGCATATCGGGCCTAGGGGGCGGTAAACGTCAGACCCCTAATAGCGGTATAAGTCGTGTCGGAGTGTAGCCCATTACACCCTGAGAAACTACTGAAATATCTACCAGTAAATCTCGCTTGCCCTGGCCAGGGACTTTGCTTAATGGCTCTCCAAACACAGCGCGATATCAACCTCCAATACCAGGAGAGACGAATCCTATATAACCGCCACTGCCTCCAAGTGCTTCGGGACTGCACCCAACTACTACCTGTTTGGACGACTCAATAGAGCCATGGTAGGGTAGCAATCTAAGAACGGTGGGAACACACTTGAGGCGAAGTAGCAATATCAAGTCAACGGACTAAGCTGTACTCATGTCACCTGGGAACTGCTACCTGACGATAGGTATAGTACCAACCAGCAGTTCCCTACGAGTCCTGTCCGGTGTACTCATAACCTAACGAGCACCTGCATACTATCTCCAGTATGACGTACTAATGGCTGTGGGACAGACCATCTCCCCTGCTGGGATAAGAAGCGTATACACTAGTCTACTCCGGAGTATCGATGCCCCATCTCGATAATCCTACGACTATGGACCTATATAAGGATGTGTTAGTAGATTACCCAGCCCCCATTAGTGTGACTGCCATCACAACGCTGGTAATCAAGCAAAGATCCTAAGGGCTCTACTAATATGTATAAGCGGTATGTTAAAAGAAACACATGCACATATTGAAGTAGGAACAAACCAAGTAGCATACTGCCATTTTAAGCAAACTGTCAATACTACTGTGAATATCCCAAGCTTCCATTAAGTAATATATAGTCTAGTATGATAAAATAATGTCCTCTAGGGAATATACACTAAAAATCTCCCACTTGCACTAGGGACATGTGCTGGCATATCGCAGACCTATCATCTCGAATAGCCTCTCGAACTGTGTCTGAGGGATGCCCTTTGTGAATGGATCTGAAGTGTTTTCCTCAGTAGCAACTCTCCGAACCTCGATCTCCCAGCGATCCAAGATCTCCCTGATCAGGTGATACCGCCTTAAGATGTGTCTGGACTTCTGATGGGACCTGGGTTCCTTTGCTAAAGCTATAGCCCCGTTGTTGTCACAATACAGTGGTATTGGATCAACAATGGACGGAACCACCTGAAGTTCTGTTAAGAACTTCTTCATCCAAACTGCTTCTTTTGCGGCATCGCAAGCAGCTATATACTCCGCTTTCATTGTCGAGTCAGCAACGGTGTCCTGCTTGGAGCTCTTCCAACAGACCGCCCCTCCATTGAGGGCAAAGACATAACCCGACATGGACTTGGAGTCATCCTTGTCACTCTGGAAGCTGGAGTCAGCAAAGGCCTCGATCTGGAGGTCTTTTCAGCCATACACCAAGAATATATCCTTCGTTCTTCTCAGGTACTTGAGAATATTCTTTACTACTATCCAGTGCTTCTCCCCTGGGTTTGACTGATACCGGCTTACAATGCTCAATGCGTATGCTACATCTGGTCCGGTACACAATATCACATACATTATAGAGCCTACCGTAGATGCGTAGGGTATAAATGACATGCGAGCCCTTTCCAAATTAGTCTTGGGAGACATCTCTTTGGAGAGGATGGTTCCGTGACAAGCCGGTAGGTTACCGCACTTTGAATCTTCCATACTGAATCTTTTCAGTATGGTGTCAATGTACCTTAACTGTGAAAGTCCCACTATCCATTTAGATCTATCACGATAGATTTGGATCCCTAGAATGTAGGAGGCATCACCCAGGTCCTTTATGGAGAACCTCTGTGACAAGAATCCTTTGACTGACTGTAGTGTAAGAATGTCATTTCCTATCAAGAGAATGTCATCCACGTACAAGATGTGGAATACCACAGTTCTCCCTACAATCTTATTGTAAATGCATGGTTCATCTGGATTTTTGATAAAGTCGAATTCCTTGACCGTCTCATCAAAACAAATGTTCCAACTCCACGATGCCTGCTTTAGTCCATAAATGGACTTAAGCAACTTGCACACTTTACCGCTGCTCTCACTCTGAATGAAACCCTCTGGTTGATCCATATAGACGCACTCTTCCAAATTACCATTTAGAAAAGCCGTCTTTACGTCCATCTGCCAGATCTCATAATCGTGGAATTCAGCAATGGTAAGAAGGATCCGAATGGATTTGAGCATAGCCACTGGAGAAAAGGTTTCGTCATAGTCCAAACCAGGTCTTTGACGAAAACCTTTTGCAACAAGTCTAGCTTTATAGGTTTCAACCTGTCCATCTACACCAATCTTCTTTCTGAAGATCCATTTGCAGCCTACGGGTTTTACCCCTTCTGGAGCAATGTCCAAAATCCATACTTTGTTGGTGTACATGGACTCCATTTCGGTCCGCATTACATCCAGCCATTTTACCGAGTCGCCGCTCTGAATGGCTTGCTGGAAACTAGTAGGCTCATCATTGTCAATGATGCGATCTTCTCGATCCCCGTTTATGAGAAAACCGTAGTATCTCTCGGGCGGATGAGACTGCCTACTACTCCTGCGGAGTGGCGCTGGGATGTCCGGTTCTTCTGAAACCTCTGGTTCTACCAAGCTTTCAGTAATAGCTTATGGTTCTGGAATTTCTTCCAGTTCTATTGCGCTCCCATTTTTCTGATTTTCTAAAAATTCAGCTTCCAAGAAGTGGGGATGTTGAGAAACAAAAACCTTTTGTTCCTCTGTGTAATAGTAAAGATACCCCCTTGAGTTCTTAGGGTATCCCACAAACTTACACAGTACTGAGCGTGCCTCAAGCTTGTCCGCATGCTGCTTTTTTACAAAAACTAGACATCCCCATGTCTTAAGGTACCTAAGACAGGGTTTCTTCCCACTCCACATCTGATATGGTGTGGTAGGCACAGTCTTGGTTGGAACCATGTTCAAAAGATATGCAGCTGATTCTAGTGCATAACCCCAGAAAGATCGCGGTAACTCAGCCTTACTCATCATGGAACGAACCATATCCAATAGAGTTCGATTCCGCCTTTCCGATACACCGTTGTGTTGAGGTGTGTATGGAGGAGTAAGCTGAGAGCGAATTCCATTCTCTTTTAAGTAGCCCAGGAACTCGGCACTTAAGTATTCACCACCTCGATCAGATCTCAGTTTCTTGATACTTTTGCCTGTTTGTTTTTCCACTTCATTCTTGTATTCCCGGAATTTCTCAAAGGCCTCAGATTTATACTTCATCAAGAAGACATGTCCATACCTAGAGAAATCACCCGTAAAAGTAATGAAATATGAATAACCATCTCGCGCATGTGTAGACATTGGACCATACACATCGCTGTGTATGAGTCCCAAGAGCTCGCTTGCTTTTACTCCGTGTCCAGTAAACGGAGTCTTTGTCATCTTTCCCATGAGACAAGATTCACAAGTAGCATAAGACTGATATCCAAACGGATTCAAATATCCCTCTCTATGTAACTTCGTCAATCGTGTTTTTTTGATGTGACCCAGTCTACAATACCATAAGAAAACCTGATCTGTTTCCGGAGATTTTCTTTTAATTGTGTTCTGGACACTGAAAACCTGAGCTTGATTTAATACGTATATTCCGTTTTCTAAGGTACCTGACCCAATCAGAACTTGATTAGGTGGATGTGGACCACATCGCTTACAAATGTAAAATCATATCCTTCCTTAGAAAGTAAGGATACAAATATGATATTACAAGCTAGACTAGGTACATATAAACAGTTACGTAGAATCAATATCTGCCCACTTGTCAATCCTAGGTGATATTCCCATACGGATTCAGCGTCCATGCTCATTCCGTTAGCAACCCTGAGAGTCATATCACCTTCCCTGATAACTCTACGGTTTCTCAAAGCCTGTAATGAATTACAGATATGAGATCCTGATCCGGTATTTAGTACCCAGGAAGTAGGGTTAATTGACATACAGTTTTCAACTACAAACACACCCGAAGCCGAAGTCACAACGTGCTTCGAATCCTGGCTACTGGCTTTCCAAGCCAAGCAATCCTTCTGCCAATGTCCTTTCCTATAATAATAGGAACATCCCTCCTTCCCTACTTTTAGTCCCGAAACTTTTGCCCTTGCCTTTCCTTCTACCTTCCTGACACCGCATATCGGCTTTGTGGATGTCTTCTTCTTCTCACCCTTTGCTTTCGCCTTGGATGCAGAAAAGGAAGATTCCCCAATAAGCTGAGTGGGTGTCACCCCGGTTTCCTTCAGGGTGCCCTCAACTGGAAGTATAACTTTCTTCCTCTGGGCTAAGGTAGATGGTAGGGACTGTAGAAACAAGTCAGCATATGATCCGTTTCCCAACGTGGTCTCCAGGTCCATGAGCTCATCAATATAGCTAGTCATCATAAGGACGTTGTCCCCTACAGATGACCCGATAGCCAACCTCGCTTGAAGCAATTCCTTTAAGGTCTCATATCTTGCGATACGAGATTGCTATCCATATAAATCTTTGTTATGGAGGAAGATGGAAGCTAAGTCCATCTTCTCGTGCTGCCTCTGGTTTATACCATCTACTGAGGTCAACACGAGGCACTTGGCATTCGCACAGTCTTTTTCCGATTTCTTACGGATATCAATATCCGTGACGGTGGAAACTGGACCTGGGACGGTAGAGGCTTGAGTAGTGATGAGGTGTCCCAGCTTGTCATAGGCAATGGACATCTGGACAGACCTTTGCCAATCATTATAGTCAGATTTAGTCATTTTATTTTCTAGATGTAACCTATGTCTGGTCACGGGGTCGTTGTAGGAGAGAGAGAAGAAAACACTTAGCATGATGCACTTGCAAGTTTAGATTGATTTTTAATTTATCTAAACAGGATGGCTCCTACTGTTTCTCGAATCCTTCCTCAAACCATAAAAGAAGAATTAGTCAGGATTGATCTCACCATACAATTCTTGCTTAACCGTTTGTCCAGGCTAGTGTCGGTACTTTGAGGGAGGTTTTACGACGCTTCCGCGAAGTTTCTTAATTAAATAACCTCTTTTCCCTGGAGGCGTAGCCTCGCTAACACCGTTCTAAATACCTACTTGGTTTATAGCATTGATCGTTAAGTGAAAAAATCTCCCGAGGAGTAGTGGATACTCACAGTAGGATCGGGATCTAAATATCATTATGTGATAATGCTGAAGGAATCCTACCAACATTATCAAACTCCAAATGGTATGCAACACTAGCAAGTTTCAGTTTCTTTAGAAACTCCTGATGTGGATTTTTGCACCATGCTCTTATGACCTTGACGAAGGTCAATAAATCATAAGTCACATGTCAAGTTCTACCAATCATTATCCAGGTTAATTTGAACCTACTCGTATATACCCTTGACGAAGGTCAATAAGGTAATACGACTGTCCCAAACCAACGCATCTATCTATACTACATATGAACACCCAGTAGCTACCAATCACTATACCTTGACGAAGGTCAACAAACATAGCTTAAATACTATTGAATATTCATATGAAATGACGGAGGGCTACGAGTGGTTTTGGTGAAACCGTGAACGTAGTGAACTTGATATAATCGAAGGAACCTGATAGCTTTTAAAAGGAGTGGTTTAAGCTCTGCATCTTAAAAGTTTTGCTGTTTTGAAAAAACTGAGTGGTTTTGAAATTGTTCCAACGATTCAACTTTGGTTTGTTTGCTTAGCATTATTTTAATTCAGTCCCATCAATTAATCCTACCATTGCAGAAAACAACGAAAATACAACGTACACTTATGCCATCCGCATTCGCCACGGGGTCCCGTCATCACCCTTTAGGTTACTTAACTAACGACAGAGCGGGGGCTGGACTAGCGCGGATGGAAAACATAAGCAACGTCTACTAGATATCATATATAGATATGTATATTCGTCAGACGCAATGATAGGCATTCCAGATTACAGATGAACACATTGGATATACTAGGAGTTCGTATTTCGTTTGAGCCTGTAACGAAAGACGGATTCCACAGTTGTGATGAATAGCCAAACCCCACCCTTGACCCCTACGGGTGCGGCAAACTACCCGCCAAATACCCGAAGTGAAGCAACCTCCCTCAACAAAGTGAGTAGGCCACTCTGCACTTCAAAGTACCCGGTAGTTTGTGCACCCCACCTTGGGTCTATCCAAGGAGCAAAAACAATAAAAGGAATAATACAATGGTGGCTACAACCTCAACCCGGATGTGCCCCGCAAAAATAATATTACATCGCTTTACAAATTTTACATCGAATGGAAGAATGAAAACCCTCATCTCACATTCCCGGCTATTCATCAAGACGATCCAACAAGTTCATATACACAAACCAATATAATCATCACAGAAATGTGCAACCCCCAACTAACCGACATATAGCAATTAGCGGAAGTTTACAAACACATTTAACAGAACTTGAAACATTAAACGACATTAAACTGCGACTTCGAAACACTCGGTATTTGCCATAGTAAATAATTTACAGTAAAATCAAAATTGGCAAAAACAACCAACTCCTGAAGCCCTAGATCCACGTCACAAAGCCACACACCAAAACACAAGGCATTTCCCTCTAATTGGGCCAAGCTCGCTGGATTTTGGAGCATTGTGGCTGGCCAGTTTTGGGTAGAAATGCCTCGTTTTTGTTCTGTGTTCATTTTACAGTTCAAAGAGTACTCTGCAGTTGTTAAATTAATTTTTAGAGCCTCATTAAAAATCGACAGAAACTTGATTCTTTGCTTCGATGTTTTCGGGCTGTTTCGGTTTCATAGTTTAACTTGTCGTTTAAACTGTTAGCCATGGTTTAGTCGGCTTTGATACCACCGTAAGTCGACGTTACACATCCCACGGGTTTGCAGGGAGGTGGAACGAGTAAAAAACGATTTTATACAACAAGGTAACATCGACTTTAACATCAAGATCTTTGCTAAACCATATCTAACAAACTAACTAGAGGTATTATCTACTCGGTAAGAAGATTATACCTAAAGAACCAAGTCCTTCTCTTCTTTCCGCTGTCCTCCTTCTCTTTGCAAGCTCCTTGAAGTGGAAATGGAAAGCACCTCCTCGTCGGCTTATCGAAGTAGTAGAAGATCCACCCGATAGTTCCAACCTTGAGATAAACCTCCAAGATGAGGCAACTAGATCACTTGATGTGCTAGGCTAAGTAACCTAGAGTGAGTAGAGTGTGATTATGAGTAACTTATCTCATTAACCCTTGATTATCAACACATGATACACTAGGGTTTTGAGAGGAAGAAGGAGAGAGCAAGCTTGAGGAGAGAGAATGTATTTGTGATAATGATAATAAAAAATGGAATGGCTAACTTATATATGACCATAAGCATGGCATGGAAAATATCTTATCAAAATATCTAGAGTGAAAAATATCTCACAAAAATATCTAAGGTCAAAATGTCAACCTAAATCAAATGGTCAACCAAGTAGCCATGCTACAAAAGATTATCATTTACCGAAAATAACAATATCTTTTCTCCACCTCATATTTGTTTTGACCAAGTCAATGGTCAAAACCCTAATGAGGTGTCTCCTTCTATACCTCCTCTCAACCGTATATACATACCCGCATCCATGTTCCGAGAAACACGAATACTATGAGACGAAACTAATCCAATAATCAAATACTAGGATCCGGCTTAAACCAAAGCCCGCTAGTATTGTCCGCTCGAACACCACACGCGCATAAGTACACGTATGTAATCTAACCCTGCCGTAAAACCATACGACCTCTACTCGTTTCGCCCGAAGCTGGGAAACCCTCTGTGTGGGACTCTAAAGACTCGACAGTACTCTGGCAGTGGGTTTAACCACAAGCACGTCAGCGGCAGTAGCTGTACGTAACGGCTACCCAGATATCTGTCGATAAGAAGGTCGACGAGCAAGCTCATCCAAATTCCTACTGAGCCAGTCTGTGATAATCTCCGTACAGTCCGGTCTGTTCGTCTAAGAGTATCGCATATCGGGCCTAGGGGGGCGGTGAACGTCAGACCCCTAATAGCGGTATAAGTCATGTCGGAGTGTAGCCTATTACGCCCTGAGAAACTACTGGAGTACCTACCATTAAATCTCGCTTGCCCTGGCCAGGGACTTTGCGTAATGACTCTCCAAACACAGCGCGATATCAACCCCCAATACCTGGAGAGACAAATCCTATCTAACTTCCACTGCCTGCAAGTGCTTTGGGACTGCACCCAACTACTACCTGTTTGCACGACTCAATAGAGTCGTAGTAGGGTAGCAATCTAAGAACGGTGGGAACACACTTGAGGCGAAGTAGCAATATCAAGTCAACGGACTAAGCTGTACTCATGTCATCTGGGAACTGCTACCTGACGATAGGTATAGTACCAACCAGCAGTTCCCTACGAGTCCTGTCCGGTGTACTCATAACCTAACGAGCACCTACATACTATCTCCAGTACGACATACTAATGGCTGTGGGACAGACCATCTCCTTTGCTGGGATGAAAAGCGTATACACTAGTCTACTCCGGAGTATCGATGCCTCGTCTCGATAATCCTACGACTAGGGACCTGTATAAGGATGTGCTTGTAGATTACCCAGCCCCCACTAGTGTGACTGCCATCACAACGCTGGTAATCAAGTATAGATCCTAAGGGCTTTAGTAATATGTATAAGCGATATGTTAAAATAAACACATGCACATATTGAAGTAGAAACAAACCAAGTAGCATACTACCATTTTGAGCAAACTGTCAATACTACTGTGAATATCCCAAGCTTCCATTAAGTAATATACAGTCCCGTATGATACAATAATGGCCTCTAGAGCATATACACTAACATTTTGAACAAGGTTCTTACTAAGTCAGCGCCTACCACACCATATGAAATGTGGAGTAGAAAGAAACCCTATCTTAAGTATCTAAAGATATGGGGATATCCAGCTTTTGTAAAAAAACAGCATGCGGACAAGCTCGAAGCATGCTCAGTACTGTGTAAGTTTGTGGGATACCCAAAAAACTCCAGGGGGTATCTTTTCTATTACGCAGAGGAACAAAAGATCTTTGTTTCTCGGCATGCCCACTTTTTGGAAACTCAATTTCTTGAAAAAAAAATGAGTGGGAGCGCAATTGAACCGGAAGAAATTACAGAACCACAAGCTATTACTGAAAGCATGGTGGAACCAGAAGTTTCGAAAGAACCGGACATCCCCGCACCACTCCGCAAGACTAGTAGACAGTCTCATCCACCCGAGAGATACTACGGTTTTCTCATAGACGGGGATAAAGAGGATTGCATCATCGACAATGATGAGCCAACTAGTTTCCATCAAGCCATTAAGAGCGTAGACTCGGTAAAATGGCTGGATGCAATACGGACCGAAATGGAGTCCATGTACACCAACAATTATGGACTTTGGACATTGCTCCAGAAGGGGTAAAACCCGTAGGCTGCAAATGGATTTTTAGAAAGAAGATTGGTGTAGATGGACAGGTTGAAACCTATAAGAATAGACTGTAAGTGCACGGCGGCGCCCCGGCCTCCATCCCGAGGCCAAATGCGGAAGCGATGGTTAACTTTAATTTTTCTTGAACCGGCACCACCGCGCACTAAAACCCGGATCGAACCATTAACTAGTCCTAGCTAACTACAAGATGGGGAAGAGAAATATATCGACTGATCCGTGTCCTCCGGTCTTCTCGTCGTCGTCCCGATCTCTCGCGGAAGCTCCGGTCTCCACCTCGTCGCCGGAAGGGCACCACGTCGCCGGCTTCTTTTACGGGCTCCTGCCTCTATACCGAGGCAACTCGGGCACGAAGCTGGCGAGTCGACGTGCCCAAGGTTTGCTGTAGAATGTGTGTAGAACCATGTCTCATTTTGGGGTTCATGGAGATTGCCATAATGGTGGAGGAATTGAACTGGTGGAATTTTTGATGAACTTGGGAATTTTGTGGCATGAAAAGAACAACAATTCCCACATCCAAAATTTGGACAGCCCCAAGAGGGAATGGTCGGCCATGTGTGTGAGAGGAGAGTGAGAATGGAGAGTGAGGTCAATGGATGATATAACCACAACCATAAGGCAAGGGAATAAAGATAATCATGAAGAGAAATGATCACAAGCAAACCCACACTCCATAACAACCATCATCAACAACCATGATTGCTCACAAAGTCAAGCAATCATGAACCATGGAAAGTCAAGGGATGGTCCTCCATCATGAGACCATCATGAAACAACAAGATGCAAATAACACCCTCCACAAATGCTTATTTGCACAAATGCAAATAAGCCCTCCTCCACCAATCTTCGGCCAATGAACGATACAAAGAAAATTGGCCGAAACGGAAAGCAAACTGGCAACTCCAGAAAACTGGTCCCGTAATAAATTACAGGAAAACCCCGCTACTGTGTATACACACCCGTATTTGTATTCCGACCGAATACAAATGCAATGAGACAAAATCTACACTGTACTATACTAGGATCCGGCTTAAACCAAAGCCGGCTAGTATTATCCGTCCGATCCTGATCCGTGCAATACCGCACGTATCAGATCGAACCCTGCCATATCTCCATACGGCCTCTACAGCGTTTCGCCCGAAAACTTGAGCAACTGAATGTGGGGGACTCTAAAGACTCGTCAACACCTTGGTTGTGGATTTAACCACTAGCACGTCATAGGTATAAGCCAATACGTAACGGGCTACCAGGTATTGACCAAAAGGGACGTCGATGAGCGAACTCATCCTGACACCCTACTGAGCCTGTCAGTGACAATATCCGTACAGTCCGGTCCGTTCGTCTATGAGCATCGCATAGCGGGCCTAGGGGGTTGGTAAAGTCAGACCCCCAAAAGCGGTACAAGTCGTGTCGGAGTGTAGCCCAGAACACCCTGAGATACTACTGGAATACCTACCAGTAAATCTCCTGCCTCGGCCGAGGGCTTCGTGTAATGGCTCTCCTAGACACAGCGCGACCTCACCCCCAATACCGGGAGAGACGAACCCCTGAAGATCCGCTCACTGCCTCCATGTGGCTCGGGACTGTACCCAACTAAAACCTGTTTGCACGTCTCCTTTGAGCGTGGTAGGGTAGTAATCAAAGTACAGTGGGAACTCATACGAGACAAATGACGATCCCCAGGTCGATGAACTAACCTGTACACATGTCACCAGGGAACTGCTATCTGACGTCAGGTATAAGACCAACTAGCATGTTCCCGGCGAGTCCTGTCCGGTGTATTCATAACCCAATGAGCACCTGTATACATCTTAGGTGAACCAACTGACACCAGTGGCTTGTGAGACCGGCCACCGCCACTCGTCGGGGTCTCGACTGTATACACTAGTCTACTCTGGAGTATCGATGCCCTGTCTCGAAACTCCTACGACTAAGGACCATTTAAGGATGTGCTTATAGACCACCAGCTCCCACATATATGATCGCCCTCATACTGCTGGCAGTCAAGCAAGAATCCTAGGGGCTCTATCAACGTGTAATAGCGACATGTCAGGTCACCTAAAGCAGTACACGATGATAAAGATAAACCAGATAGCATACTATCATCTCGAGTAAGACTGTTCTACTGGGACAGGTCCTCCCTCAATCATTGCAATCACGTGCCTGTGATCCAATAATTGACTCTGAGGGCACTATCTCCAACAATCTCCCACTTGCACTCAAGGCTAATTATTGCAATGTCGCATACTCACAGCCCGTGTGATACCGAACACCCAACTCCTCTACTAGTCAGTCTCACAAAGCTCGTTTGCGAAACTATTGCGTTCGAGGAATAGCCTCAGTGAGTGGATTCGCTTTGATTTTTCTTTCTATGTCTCTCTATATCTCAAGTTCGCGGAGAAACCCATCTCCCGAAATGAGCAATACCTGTCTTAGAATGTGTCTGGATGTTTGATGGGACCTAGCTCATAAATGAACTCCAAATCCAAACTTCTTAGACTGTATCGTCAACTGAACTTAATCAGTATCCTGCGCCATGTCTCCCTCAGTATTGCCTTGGATCACCTATCCAAAATACTGGCCCTCGTCAGAAGGAAAACTATAACTCTGACAACCTCCTTGTCGTCCAGGTCACCTTGGAAGCCTGGAATGATAACTGTCTCCCGCATGAGGCTGTCGTTATCATATCCCTAGAACATCCACTTATGTTCTAAAACTGCTTCCGACTGTTTCTCTAGGATTGGATCAATGTCAACTTATTGAATCTAGTGCAAGAACAACATCTAGTGTGGTACTTGACATCTCATGATTGACTCAATTGCCTGAGCAAGTGATCTGCCAATCATGCACATCCCTCTCCCCTTTAGTCTGTAAGACACCTTTAGAGAGGGTAACTCCATTACCTGCAGGTACACTACCGTGCCAGGAGTCGTCCATTCTAAGTACTCTTAGAATGCTGTCTAAGTACCCTGATTGGGAAACCACCCAAATCTAGATCTAAAACCATAGATCTAGTTACCAGTATGTCTGATATAATGTCCAAGTCCTATGTGGAGAAACCACTGTGTGACGACCAAAGTATAACCGATCGTAGTATAGGAATATCACTTCCTACTCTGTGTATGTTATCCAAATACCAGGATATCACACCCTACTACCTTCTCAACAGATCCATCCCCTATTCTGATGAAGTCAAACCTATGACTGTCACATCAGAAATAGATGATATATCTCCGCTACATGTGCTTTAGTCTATAAATAAACATAAGCTACATGTCCACCAATGCTTCCGCTGCTCCCACTGACTACGACAACCCTCTGGCAGAGTCATATACACGTACACTTCTAAAGCAAGTTTAGAATGACGCTATACTCATCCTCCTGCCGGGTCTCGCAGCCTAGAACAACAGCAATGGCAAGTGTGGGTAAACAAGAACTTCCCTGTCACCGTCCTTAAGGCTACCGAAGTACCTCTCAGGTGCCTGAAGTTATCCACCTTATCTGCGGAGTGGCCAATGGAATGTCAAATCAGATTGAATCTTTAGGTTCCTATCAAATCTTCAGTAATCGTTTGTGGTTCTGGAATCACTTCCAGTTCTACCATACTCCCACTACTGTTTTTTTTTTTTGAAAAAATCCATTTTTATTAAAACTGTGGCGAGTCTAGAACAATATCACTATTGATCTTTCTTATGGTAGAAAGTCAACCCTCTTCATAGCCTGGGTCAACCCACAAACAGCCATTACAGAAACGTGCCTTGAGTTGTTCAGTGTCTGGTTTTAATCATAAGCCGGACAACTCCCCGTACCTTAACATCGTTAAGATACGAACTGTTCTATATCCTATATAGGACCAGAGGCACTGATTTAATTGAACCAGATTCAAATCATGCAGCTGTCCCCAGTGCATGTCAACTAAAATGGAAAGAGGCCGATTAGCGTTACTCAACTTAGGAATGCTTCCAATTATGAGTAACCTGAAAGAGAAGAAAGTTCTCTTAACCATTACTATCAACTGAATACCATACACAAGTATCTACATCTTCGATCACTTTGAAGAATCCCGATACTTGCAATACCTGGTTCTCTACTTTATTCAAATACCTATAACTTCTCAAAATTCGGACCCTGTGTTTCCACGAAACACCTGTCTAAAAACTAGAGAAGTCATAAGTAAACCGAATATAGTACGAGGACCAACCCCTCTGTCCTGATGGACCCTGGACGACATACAATACTCTGTATAAGTCCCTTGAGTCTGATAACTCATTCCCTGTGTGTCGTAGGTTGAAAACTGTACTTATGGTTAAGAAGAATTACACCGCTGTTTAATACTCCTTACCTAACCATCCACTGATATAGGTAAATGTCATCGACATAATTTCAAAAAGATATATCTCACTCTATAAAAATAGACGTACAGATGTATCGATTTGAAATTGGTGCATAACAGCGGATATTCAAAACCAAATATTTGCCGACCGGCAAACAGCCCAGGTGATTTTCTCAAATATCACCGATTACAACGAATCCCGATATAATGAGGATGATCACCTAATTCCCACTAACCTACTCCCACTCATCATCTGTAAAACCATACAGATGTGAGAATCATACCTGGTAAATACATACCCTGGAGTAAGGACTAATTGGGAAATCAGTTTTCCTTTAACAGTACACAGTGAAACTGAAACATTGAAATGTTTCGACGGGGTATCCCGGTATTCCTAGTAATGCCTCTTCCAGATTCACGACTGTAACCGTATAATTCTTTGCCACCTCTCCAAATCCCTTTATATGTCTTTAGTCATTACCTTCTGCATACCCCTTTAGGCCAAATGGTTTTCTTCCTTCCCTACCGTTCGGCACCAGCCTATAGTTTGGAAGAAGACTATCCAATAAGCATAATGGGTGTACTGTCCTAATCCTAGGAACACTCGCAATGCAAGAGAAGGTGAAGATAAAAGACAACCGAATAAACCTTATTCCTATTTCTCCTGAACCAGAATCCATCCCCGAACTGGAACAAGTTCCTTTCGAGTTCGTATATAACCATACGATGGAGTATCCAATAAACTGTGGATCTTCGTAGTGATACGGAGTGTCCTGGAGAAATACAAAGGTGATGTGGGAGTGGTAACGAAAAACTTGATTTGGTCGTGAATATCAGTCGCAATTTACTTTGCCCTCCTTCTAATCCCTTTCTTTGTATTTACATAATACCTTCTGTACACCATCGTTAGGCTAATTGGTTTTCTTCATTCCCTACCGGTCGGCACCTGCCTATGGTTTGGAAGAAGACTATCCAATTTGCGTAATAGGTGTACTATCTCCTAAACCAAGGAGTACTCGAAACTTGAGAGAAGATAAAAAGAAAAAGACAACTGAAAAGTCCTATTCGTTTTCTCCAGAACCTGAAACCATCCTCGAATAAATCCCTTCGAGTTCGTATATAACCATACGATGGTTTTGCCCAATGGAAGTGGACGTTCGTAGTAATATGGGGTGTCCTGGAGAAAAGGGTAAAAGTAAGAGTGGCAATGAGGTTTGCAACTCTGACAATCCAAAAGCCAGTGTTTAAGAAGGTTCGGTCAACTTGGTCTCTGAGTCATAGTCTTAGGGTCGGGTCAATGGTCGCTGCCGAAGAGAGAGAGAAAAGAAACACTCAGCGTGCACTCTATCCTAGATCAGAATGGTTACCAATTTATCTAATCTGGAAACCTCCCACTGTCATCTCAAATTCTCCTCCAAACCTGAAAGAAGAATTAGTCGGGGTCACCCGAGGAGTAAACTAACTCATCAGTGGGAATCGGGATCCAACTATCATCGCATGATAACGTGACGGAATCCGCTCACGTCATCACACTCCAGAAGGTATGCGCATATCTGGCAAGTTTCAGTTTCTTTAGAAACTCCCGATGTGATTTTTGCCCCATGCTCTTATGACCTTGACTTTGGCCAACAAATCATAAGTCACATGTCAAGTTCTACCCGTCATTCTCCAGGTTAATTTGAGCCCACCCGTACAAGCCCTTGACTTTGGCCAACAAGACTATACGACTGCCCCAAACCAACGCATCTATCTATGCTGCATATGAATACCCCAATAGTTACCAAACACTGTGGCTTGACTTTGGCCAACAAACACAGCTTGAAAACTATTGACCACCCATATGAAACGACGGAGGGCTACGAATGGTTTCTGGCGAAAACCTTTAACGTAATGAAATTGATAACGTTGAAGGAACGGATAGCTTTTTAGAAAAATATAGTGACGAAAACCTTTGCTAAAGAGGTCACTCCCGGTGAAGGGATCTCGGCTCTTTCCCCGTAGAATGAGGTGCAGGATATTCCAACTGAATACCACGGTGCAAAGCAAAAGTAATCGGCTATAGTGAAGTTAATGCCCTGACGCAAACTTTTTGTCCAAGGGGTCACTCCCGGTGAAGGGATCTCGGCCCTTGCCTCGTCGACTGAGGAGCAGGATATTCCAACTGAATACCACGATGCAAAACAAAAAAGAACGTCCTTGCAATAACAACTTTTTGAAAAGTGTTCCAACAACATCAGATTAGGTTTGTTTTTAACTTGCATTGATCCGAATCAACGCAGTCCCATCAATTGATCACACTAAAAAGAACGAAAATATACTGATGTACGTATATGCCATCCGCATTCGCCACTGGGTCCCGTCATTACCCGTTAGGTTAGCTAACTAACGACAGAGCGTGGACTGGACTAGCGTGGATGCAAAACATATACAACATCTATTAATATATATACCAATATATTATATTTCGCTCAAGGCGTGATAAAAATGCAACATCACAGAAATGTACAACATCACAGAACAATACAGATATCTGGGATCCCCGGGTTTCACAGAGCCACTACTGAAACCCGATGTTCCCCTGGTCGTGTGGATAGCCTGTGCAATGAAAACTCTAGACCCCTACGGGCGCGGCAAGTTACCCGCCAAAACCTGAAGCTAGGCAGCCCCCTTCAGCAACGTGAATGGACCACCCAGCACTTCACGGAATCCGGTAACTTGGGCACCCCTCCTGGGTCAACCTGTACCCCCTACGAGTGCGGCGAATAGCCCGCCAATTCTAGAGTGAAGCCCCCTTCATCTCAATGCCATGAGATGCGGGCTTGTTGCCCTCTAGAATCCGGCTATCCGTGCACCCCTCCGCGGGGCAATCCTAGTACAGAAAGTAAAATATACATACAATGGGTACATTGACCGCAACCTGGTCGTGCCCCAAAATAATAATACAAACAGGCAGTGACGGCAGTCCACATGTCGGACGCTCGCCCCGCGATATCAAATGTACATAATACAACAAAAACTGTACTAGCATTGCATCCAGGCTATCCCCCACGACCAATCCGCAACATCACAGCAATACACAGAACATCAACGTGAAAGTCACGTTCGCAAATCCGTCTAACCGGGCTATAGCAGTTAGACAGGATTTACCGATCAAGTGACATTCATGGTCGCAGATATAATGTAAATACTGTGAAAAAATGTGTTTATAATATCCGATCGATCAAGATTATAACAAGTGGGCCCCAAGTACTACTGTAGCACATCAAGAAATTCTGGGCCCAAAATTAATATTCCAAAACCCATATTTTCAACTCAGGAGCTTTCTGGAAAATTTTGGTACACTGATCAGTTCAAGTCGCGGCGGAACCGCGGCCCAAGCATGGGTTTGGCCGCGGTTCCGCGGTCGTTTAGACTGTTCACGAGACCAAATTTTCCCAGAACTCTTAGATTGTCCTACACATCATTCTGAAACAACCTGAAAAATTTTTGGACTTCAAAAAATTTCGACAGAAACTAATGTGAAGAAAAATACGGTTTTCGGAAAATTGTTCGATCGGAAATGTAAAACACATTAGGCAAAGCTAGACTAAGTTAATGGCGAGGCTCTGATACCACTGTAAGTGCACGGCGGCGCCCCGGCCTCCATCCCGAGGCCAAATGCGGAAGCGATGGTTAACTTTAATTTTTCTTGAACCGGCACCACCGCGCACTAAAACCCGGATCGAACCATTAACTAGTCCTAGCTAACTACAAGATGGGGAAGAGAGATATACCGACTGATCCGTGTCCTCCGGTCTTCTCGTCGTCGTCCCGATCTCTCACGGAAGCTCCGGTCTCCACCTCGTCGCCGGAAGGGCACCACGTCGCCGGCTTCTTTTACGGGCTCCCGCCTCTATACCGAGGCAACTCGGGCACGAAGCTGGCGAGTCGACGTGCCCAAGGTTTGCTGTAGAATGTGTGTAGAACTATGTCTCATTTTGGGGTTCATGGAGATTGCCATAATGGTGGAGGAATTGAACTGGTGGAATTTTTGATGAACTTAGGAATTTTGTGGCATGAAAAGAACAACAATTCCCACATCCAAAATTTGGACAACCCCAAGAGGGAATGGCCGGCCATGTGTGTGAGAGGAGAGTGAGAATGGAGAGTGAGGTCAATGGATGATAGAACCACAACCATAAGGTAAGGGAATAAAGATAATCATGAAGGGAAATGATCACAAGCAAACCCACACTCCATAACAACCATCATCAACAACCATGATTGCTCACAAAGTCAAGCAATTATGAACCATGGAAAGTCAAGGGATGGTCCTCCATCATGAGACCATCATGAAACAACAAGATGCAAATAACACCCTCTACAAATGCTTATTTGCACAAATGCAAATAAGCCCTCCTCCACCAATCTTCGGCCAATGAACGATACAAAGGAAATTGGCCGAAACGGAAAGCAAACTGGCAACTCCAGAAAACTGGTCCCGTAATAAATTACAGGAAAAACCCGCTACTGTGTATACACACCCGCATTTGTATTCCCACCGAATACAAATGCAATGAGACAAAATCTACACTGTACTATACTAGGATCCGGCTTAAACCAAAGCCGGCTAGTATTATCCGTCCGATCCTGATCCGTGCAATACCGCACGTATCAGATCGAACCCTGCCATATCTCCATACGGTCTCTACAGCGTTTCGCCCGACAACTTGAGCAACTGAATGTGGGGGACTCTAAAGACTCGTCAACATCTTGGTTGTGGATTTAACCACTAGCACGTCAGAGGTATAAGCCAATACGTAACGGGCTACCAGGTATTGACCAAAAGGGATGTCGATGAGCGAACTCATCCTGACACCCTACTGAGCCTGTCAGTGACAATATCCGTACAGTCCGGTCCGTTCGTCTATGAGCATCGCATGGCGGGCCTAGGGGGTTGGTAAAGTCAGACCCCCAAAAGCGGTACAAGTCATGTCGGAGTGTAGCCCAGAACACCCTGAGATACTACTGGAATACCTACCAGTAAATCTCCTGCCTCGGCCGAGGGCTTCGTGTAATGGCTCTCCTAGACACAGCGCGACCTCATCCCCAATACCGGGAGAGACGAACCCCTGAAGATCCGCTCACTGCCTCCATGTGGCTCGGGACTGTACCCAACTAAAACCTGTTTGCACGTCTCCTTTGAGCGTGGTAGGGTAGTAATCAAAGTACAGTGGGAACTCACACGAGACAAATGACGATCCCCAGGTCGATGAACTAACCTATACACATGTCACCAGGGAACTGCTATCTGACGTCAGGTATAAGACCAACTAGCATGTTCCCGGCGAGTCCTGTCCGGTGTACTCATAACCCAATGAGCACCTGTATATATCTTAGGTGAACCAACTAACACCAGTGGCTTGTGAGACCGGCCACCGCCCCTCGTCGGGGTCTCGACTGTATACACTAGTCTACTCTGGAGTATCGATGCCCTGTCTCGAAACTCCTACGACTAGGGACCATTTAAGGATGTGCTTATAGACCACCAGCTCCCACGTATATGATCGCCCTCATACTGCTGGCAGTCAAGCAAGAATCCTAGGGGCTCTATCAACGTGTAATAGCGACATGTCAGGTCACCTAAAGCAGTACACGATGATAAAGATAAACCAGATAGCATACTATCATCTCGAGTAAGACTGTTCTACTGGGACAGGTCCTCCCTCAATCATTGTAATCACGTGCCTGTGATCCAATAATTGACTCTGAGAGCACTATCTCCAACATAGACTTGTTGCAAAAGTTTTTCGTCAAAGACCTGGTTTGGACTATGATGAAATATTTTCTCCAGTGGCTATGCTCAAATCTATTCGGATCTTTCTTGCCATTGCTGCCTTCCACGATTATGAAATTTGGCAGATGGACGTAAAGACCGCTTTTCTGAATGGAAATTTGGAAGAGTGTGTTTATATGGATCAGCTGGAGGGTTTCATAGGGAGTGGGAGCAGCGAAAGAGTGTGCAAGTTTCTTAAATCCATTTATGGATTAAAACAGGTATCGCGAAGTTGGAACATCTGTTTTGATGAAACGGTCATAGAATTCGAATTTATCAAAATTCCAGATGAACCGTGTATTTAGTAAGGTTGTAGCGAGAACTATGGTATTCCTCGTCTTGTACGTAGATGACATTCTCCTGATAGAAAATGATATTCCTATGCTACAATCAGTCAAAAGATTCTTGTCACAAAGGTTCTCCATGAAGGACCTGGGCGATTCCTCCTACATTCTAGGGATCCAGATCTATCGTGATAGATCTAAAAGGATATTGGGACTTTCACAGTTAAGGTACATCGACACCAGAATGAAAAGATTTAGTATGAAAGATTCAAAGCGCGATAATCTACCGGCTTGTCTCGGAATCACCCTCTCCAAAGAGATGTCTCCCAAAACTGATTTGGAAAGGGATCGCATGACTATTATACCCTATGCTTCTGCGGTAGGCTCTATAATATATACGATATTGTGTACCAGACCAGATATAGCTTACGCACTGAGCGTTGTAAGCAGGTATCAGTCAAACCCAAGGGAGAAGCACTGGATAGCAGTTAAGAATATTCTCAAGTACCTGAGATTGACTAAGGAGATGTTCTTGGTGTACGGCAGTGAAGACCTCCAGATCGAGGCCTTCGCCCACTCCAGCTTCCAGAGTGACAAGGATGACTCCAGGTCTATGTCGGGTTATGCCTTTACCTTTAATGGAGGGGCAGTTTGTTGGAAGAACTTCAAGTAGGATACCGTTGCTGACTCGACGATGGAAGCGGAGTATATCGCTGCATGTGACGCCGTGAAGGAAGAAGTCTGGATGAAGAAGTTCATTACAGAACTTCAGGTGGTTCCATCCATTGTTGATCCAATACCTTTGTATTGTGACAACAACGGGGTTATAGCTTTAGCAAAGGAACCAAGGTCCCATCAGAACTCCATACACATCTTGAGGCGGTACCACTTGATCAGGGAGATCATTGATCACTGGGAGATCGAGGTGTGGAGAGTAGAGACAGAGAAGAACAATGCAGATCCACTCACAAAGGACATCCCTCAGACACAGTTCGAGAAGCTAATCAAGATGATAGGTCTGCGATATGCCAATAAATGGCCTTAGTGCAAGTGGGAGATTGTTAGTGATATATGCCCTAGAGGCCATTATTGTATAGTACTGGATTATATATTACATTTTGGAAGCTTGGGATATACACAGATATAATAACAGTCTTGCTCAAAATGGTAGTGTGCTACTTGGTTTGATTCTACCTCAATATGTGTATTTGTTTCTTTTAGCATATCTCTAATACATATTGGTAGAGCCCTTAAGATCTTTGCTTGACTACCAGCATTGTGATGGCAGCCACACTACTGGGGGCTGCGTAGTCTATAAGCACATCCTTATAAATGTCCCTAGTCGTAGGATTATCGAGACGGGGTATCGATACTCCAGGGTAGACTAGTGTATACGCTTCTCATCCCAGCAGGGGAGATGGTTTGTCCCACAGCCATTAGTATGTCGTACCGGAGATAGTATACAAGTGCTCATTGGGTTATGAGTTACACTGGATAGACTCGTTGGGAACTGCTGGTTGGTATTATACATATCGTCGGGTAGCAGTTCCCGGATGATATGGGTACATGTTAGTCCGTTGACTTGACATCACTATTCGTCTCGAGTGTGTTCCCACTGTATTTAGATTACTACCTTACCACGGTTCAAATGAGTCGTGCAAACAGGTAGTAGTTGGGTGGAGTCCCGAAGCACTTGGAGGCAGTAGCCTTTAGATAGGATTCGTCTTTCCCGGTATTGGGGGTTGATATCGCGCTGTGTTCGGAAAGCCATTACACAAAGTCCCTGGCCAGGGCAAGCGAGATTTACTGGTAGGTACTCCAGTAGTTTCTCAGGGTGTATTGGGCTCTACCCCTGCACGACTTATTATGCTATTAGGGGTCTGACGGTTACCATCCCCTAGGCCCGATATGTGAGTATCTTAGATGAACAGACCGGACTGTACGGAGATTGTCACAGATAGGCTCAGTAGGAGTTTGGATGAGTTTGCTCTTTGGCCTTCTTATCGACATATACCTGGGTAGCCGTTACGTGCAGCTAGTACCACTGACGGACTTGTGGTTACACCCACTTCCAGCGTACTATCGAGTCTTTAGAGTCCCATACAGAGGGTTTCCCTGCTTCGGGCGAAACGATGTTGAGGCCGTATGGTTTTACGGCAGGGTTCCGATCATATACGTGTACTGGGTGCGCATATGTTGTTCGGACGGATAATACTAGTGGGCTTTGGTTTAAGCCAGATTCCGGTATTATATTATTGGATTATTATTATCTTATTGTATTCGTATTTTCGGAATATGAATACGGGTATGTATATACGGTGAGGGTATTCTTGTAATTTCACATGACATGCTTCTAGAAGAAGACACATCATTATTTGAATTTATCTATTTTGAGAAATAGATTAATGAGGTGGAAAATGGAGATATTTATGGCATGGTGAAGCATGGCTCATTTGCATTTGTTTATTGGTTTGGACTCACTATTCAAGCATGGTTGATATTTTCAATTGGAAAATATTGCATGCTTGAGTGAGTTGAGTGGGGGAGACATTCTTCAATTGCCTTTACTTAGTTCATTTGCTCATTTTGTTTCTCTCTCCATTTTCTCTCCTTCTTCCTCAAGATCTAAATCTTCACATGTGTTGTGAGCCATTAGGTCTCTTGAGAGAAAATACTCCATTAGATACTCTACATCTTCTAAGCTACCTAGCTTAGCAAACTAGGTATCTTAGTTATCTCGGTTTAGAGATTGGAGCTTGAAGTACATACTCTCGGATGGATCGCCTTCGACACGAGGAGGCCGCCATTTCAAGCGCGCTCCGATTTTCAAGGAGCTCAAGAAGAGGAGAAGAAGAAGACCCGAAGAACTTGTAAACAAGGAGGTATAAAACCTAACATAGTAGTTAGAATCTCCTAATAGATATAACTAGTTAAGGTTTCTGTAAAAATTCTGAAGTTTAGTCGGTGTTGCATAATATGAAAAAAATCGTTGTTTGTAAATTCCGCCTCCCCACAAGTGCGTGGGTGTGCAATATCGACTTACATCGTCCTGAAGAGTGATCGACACCTCTTCAATGGGTAAATGAAAAATGTTCGTCTCGGGTCGCCATCTCTCAACTAATACAGATTTCAATGGTAGGTCATGTTATTAGTGGCTAACTTTACGATACTCACCAAAACCCCATTCGTCTAATAATTCAATCTGCTGATCCGTCAGAGGCCATGACGCAGACATGCTAGTAGATTCGAACGCAATAAGATTTCCCCTATCATTACCACTCCAAATAACTTTGGAAATACGATTTGTTTCATTATACAATACAACATTCTTCATGGGGTCAGGGTTGTATTGAATAGATGATGTCTGAGATGCTGATGGCTGGATAGAATTGATTATATTCACCTTTGATTGTATTTTACTTCTTTTGCTACATTTGGAGTTCTTCTTTATGAAAAATTTTTGGCGGAGGAGGAGGAGGATGAGTCGGTTTAGCCCTGTTTTATGTAGCCATTTTCGGTGTAGCCCTCTTGGGTGCATATTTGCTTTTACGTGCCATTATAACTACATAATAAATGCTAAAAATCCTAAATATATTAACAAAAAACCTTACATCAATAAGTCTAAACCCTAAACTAATAAAGTCATTGATTTATGTTATTTAATCGATCTAAAAAATATGAGAATATCCAGCAACAATCGCAATTCAAATCACAGGAAATATCCAGCAACAATCGCAATCCAAATCACAGGAAAAAAGCCACAATTTACATCTAACCCCCCCCCCCCCCCTCCCAAATAACAAACCCTATGCTAATTAAAATAATTAATTTATCTTATGAGATCGATCCACGGATGAAGAGATGCCTAGCAATAAACACAGATCAAATCACAGCAAAAATCGCCCGATTTCGATGTTTATCCCTTAACCCGCTGAAACTGTGCTGAAGCTGTTCGTGCGGTGGCTTTTTTTATTAAATAAGAACCTCTCCTTAAAGTAGTGGTTAAATGTGAACCGTTCGATTTTAACCGCTAGTTAAAGTAGCGGTTAAAATTAACGGTTTAGATTTGTTGGATAAATCAATTTATCCAACGCTATATATTGTTTCGTCCCCTAAAATTATTGCTCATTTAAACCTCATATTAAAATCTCCGCAGTGTCTCATCATTCTCATGTTGGTCGGTGAAGAATAAAGCCTTGTATACTTTTACACTCCTCTCCCCCCCCCCGGCACCACCCCACATAATTTTATTATTAAACTTTCCGATCTTTGACCAACATGTCACATAAATATAAGTACTAGGGCTGGAGATAGATATGGGGCCTTTCATGTCAGCTGCAATTTCCAATATGGCTTTTGCAAATCCATAAGGACCCATTTTTGCAAATTAACGCCCATTACTACTCTTCAATTTCCCAACAATATTATACATGTTTCCATTGTTGGCTATATGTTTAATGACAATGAGTTGACTCTAATTTGCTGCTAACATTTAATTTTTTTTTTATATATCTTTGAATTATTTCCACAATTTCCATTTTCAATTGTAACAAGTCTTGCTTTTCTTTTGAAATAAATATCTCCTTAATTTATGAGATAAATAAATGTCTCGATCAGGGATCAATTCGGATCTTCTTCAGTTTACACTAGCTAAAAGAAAAAAAAAGAGAATCAACCGTTCAATGCGTGATTATGGATATTAGTGGGAGGCATGTGTTGATCCAACATAGTGTCTTTTTCCCGCCAAAGCGATCAAGATCAATTTAATGTTAATTCTTTTTCTGTTCGACAACAGTTATACCTCAATTACTAATAATCCAGCAAGACATTAATTGTTGGACCCATCTAAAAAAAAAGATTGGGAAATTTTGGACTATTCAATACTTGATCTATTCATATCGTAGGGCAGATATAATTCACTAATTTTATATATTTTTCGATTCTCCAAGAGTATTCTGATTTCTTGGAGAAAAGTAGAATTCTTATCCCATTACAATATAATCAAGATGTAGAGAACGAAATACATATTGACAGGTGCACTTAGAATCAGACTCTTCGGTGCTGGAGATTATTCGGATTTATTATGGGTGGAGGATAGGTGTGAATGGAAATTAGAAGATGAGGTGTATTGTCATAAGATTTATATGGGGTACCATTCCTCGTTTCCCCCTAACTTCACTGATGAGCTTTAAGCTTACTAGAATTTGTGCACGTGAGCTGCATGTGTTAATTAAACAATTAATTATTTTTTGGAAGAAGGGAAAGAGTGACTGATGATGTGAAGGGTTATATATATATATATATATAATGGAGGAAAGATGCCATATGAGGGAATTTCCTCCTATGACTTCAATAAAGTATGCCCTCAATCGTGTTTTCTGAGTATCGGCACCCATCATCTTCATCGTTATCATCTAAGATATGGGTACACTAAATTTCATGTAATTCTACAACTTTTTCACCGTTGAATTAGTGGGTTCAAAATTAACGGTTTACCGACAATAGAACATTTTACATTGCTAAATCAACGGTGAAAAAGTTGTAGAATCATATGAAATTTGGCGTACTCACATCTTAAATGATAACGATGAGGATGATGGATTCCAATCGTCGGAAAATACGACGGGGGGTGTACTTTTTCGACACCATAGGAGGAAATTCCCTCCTATGGCCTCTTTCCTCCATTATTCTCTCTCTCTCTCTCTCTCTCAATATATATATATATATATATATATATATATATATATATATATATATATATATATATATATGAGAGATGATATGGAGGGTTCTAGATAAACAATTAATTATTTTTTAGAAGGAGAGAGAGATGATGATGTGGAGGGCTTGATAGGTGAGTATTTTTCCATTTTTTTTCTATTTTTCAAGAAAAAAGGAGAAGGGTGGAGCTCTAGCCAAGGGTGTTTGCATTATATATATATTAGGAGAGATGATATTGAGGGTTCTACATAAACAATTAATTGTTTTTTAGAAGGAGAGAAGGATGATGATGTGGAGGGCTTGAGAGGTGAGAGGGATAATGTGGAGGGCTTGAGAGGTGGGGATTTTTCTCCTTTTTTCTAAGAGTGGAGCTCTAGTCAAGGGTATTTGTATTACATATAGAGAAGAGATATATTGGGAGAGATGATATAGAGGGTTCTAAATAATCAATTAATTGTTTTTTAGAAGGAGAGAGAGAGATGATGATGTGGAGGGTTTTAGAGATAAGAGAGATGATGTGGAGGGCTTGAGAGGTGAGAATTTCTCCTTTTTCTATTTTTCTAGAAAAAAGGAGAAGGGTGGAGCTCTAGCCAAGGGTGAAGCTATAGAATTTGTACATGTACGTTGCACGTGTTAATTAAACAATTAATTATTTTTTTGAAAGAAGTGAGAGAAAGATGGTGTGTGTGTGTGTGTGTGTATATATATATATATATATATATATATTTGGGAGATGATATGGAGGATTCTAGATAAACAATTAATTATTTTTTGGGAAGGGATGGATAGAGAAATGTGGAGAGTTCTAGAGTCTTATTTATTTATTTATTTAAAAAAAGGAGGATGAGGTGGGGGGCTTAACAGGTGAAAGAGATGATGTGGAGGGCTTGAGAGGTGACGATTTTTCTAATTTTTTCGATTTTTCTAGAAAAAAGAAGAAGGGTGGATCTCTAATCAAGAGTATTTGCATTACACACACTAGAATTTATGCACGTATGTTGCACGTGTTAGTTTAAAAAAGTTTGAGAAGGGGGAGAGGAGGAGTGAGATGTGGAAGGTTCTAAAGTTTTATTTATTTATTTATTTTAAAAAAGGGGATTGATGGTGTGAAGGATTCTAGATAAACAATTAATTATTTTATGGGAGGAGAGAGAGAAAGATGATGATGTAGAGGGTATAAGAGGTGAGGGTGATGATGTGGATGGCTTGAGAGGTGGGGATTTTTCTCCTTTTTTCTTTTTTTAAGAAAAAAGAAGAAGGGTGGATCTCTAACCATGTGTATTTACATTATATAAGGGGTCTAAATAAATAATTAATTGTTTTTTAGAACAAAGGGAGAGAGAGATGATGATGTAGAGGGCTTGAAAGGTGAGAGAGATGATGTGGAGGGCTTGAGAGGTGTGGATTTTTCTCCTTTTTTTTTTAGAAAAAAGGAGAAGGATAGAGCTCTAGCCAAGGGTATTTGCATTATATATAGAGATATATTATTGTTTTATGGGATCAATCCATTAAGCAATACCTGACACTGACAATGTTGTAATTTCTATACATCAAACAAACTACTTGAAAAAGAATAACCAAATAATCTACCAAAACACACCACAAGCCATGAGAAGTACACACCAAACAACATAGAACACAAGATTTTATCTAGGTTAGACGCAACTTGCATCTAATCCTGCAATTTGACGACAAAAGCTTTCGATATTAAAAAAGTAGTACACGAGAATGCTCTCACCGAATCACCGTCCAAAATAAGAATCTCTCTCTCTTCTCTCTCTCTCCCCTCTCTTCTCGGCTTTGAAGCCGCAGCCTTAGGTCGGTGGATTGATTGAATTAACTTGGGCATCAATCCATCACACATACATATCTATAATATATATATACATATATATATATATATATATATGAGTAGGTTTTGTTTGAGATAAGTCTTTGATTGACTTAAAGTCCGTTGGTAAGTCTTTGATTGACTTAAAGTCCTAGATTAATTTAAATAACAAATCTATATCCTTGCAGCAAACCCATCACAAGCGCATTCTTGTGACTGCAGGGCAACATTTTTCCATATGTCGGCCGTATACATTCGGACAGGAGAGAGAAAGAGATGGAGACTTCCGGACACCCTTCGGGAAGCTTGGTGGGGTCTTCTCAATCTTTTTTCTCTCCTGGCCGGCTGTATACGGCCGGCACATGAAAAGATTCCTTGACCGCAAGAACCTGCCTACACGTTGTGGTCTTTGGTCTTGGACTTCCTGATCTGGGCTCAAATCTTGCAATCAATTGCAACAGACAAACCCTAGCATATATTTTCTCATACAACAAATTGATCGACTTCTTCAATATTGTTCTCACTCATCAATTAATTCTTTTTTATTTTCTTAAATTTACAATGGCATTTTTCTTCACTCCAATTCAATGCTTTGGCTCTATGTAAATGAGCATATACGTCACAACTACAAGCAAATAAAGCCAATAGATAATGAATGCGATCCAACCTCTTCCTATATTACTGTTCTTGAGGTGCTGACATCATAAAATTCATTTTTAACCTTTTTTGTAATTAATCCATCTTCTTCTTCTTTATTTATATATAAGATTGTTTTTCTATCTCTTATGTGTTCATTATTATTTTTGTTTTTTGAAACAAAAAAGGACATGTTCAATAAGACACCCTGATAACTATTGGTTAACAGATCTTTTAACCTATTTTTATGTTTTATAATTTGAACCACAACTTAAGTTAAGAGCGGCTGCTTAAACGTGTTCTACTTTTGGATACACATTCAATATAATAGTATTAAAGCAAAATTCAAGCTCCACATATTTCATATTTATGTGTTTAACTAATCTAATTGTTGCAATCTGGTCACTGTTCTACTTGCAATCATAATGGTATTTTTGGATCAAGTAAAGAGAGCAGTGTTTGGATTTTGTTAGAAAGAAGGCTGATTTGGAGTAATAGAAACATCACAAAAGTGGTTTTAAGTGTCTTTATATGAAGGGAGCAGCTGCAAGCCTACAATCACATTTTATATTTTAAGTACCTGTTGACAATATATTACAAATGCTACTGTTGTGAGGGTTTTAAAGCTCTACATAGTGTAAGCTCCTTGTGACATTCCTCACAACAGAATTAGGGTGGATAATGACATATCTGGTGCCTTTTGTGATAAAATATTTTTTTTTATAATTGTCGTTGTCAGATATATATATAGCTGTTTACGACGGTATGTGAGAAAACAACTGCAGCCACGAGCATAAGCGTTAGTTCACGCAAAGACAAATTAAAATTACAATATTCAAAGAATCTTTGATCGTCGCAAAGACGCTTGAGAAATTAAAAATAGGATTTGTGGTGTGGGTATTGACTTGCATGACGACTTGTGCCTTATTAAGCCTATTTATGATGAAATTTTATATAGCCAAGTAGATGGCTATTGAACTTTTATATAGCTAAGTCGATGGCTATTGAACTTACTCTATTAAATAGTATATAGATTTGACTCTTATCATTCTCTAGGTGTATTCATGCATTTGATTCTTTCCATTCTCTAGACATTTAACAATATGCACACGTTGGAAATAATTTCTAAAAAACTTTGGCTTAATTTATTTTTGGCTTAACTTCCAACATGCCCCTTCAAGCAAATTTGTAATGCCGAGTAGAGTCTTAAACTTGAAGAAAATATCCGCCTTGAGCGGTTTGATGAAAATGTTCACAACTTGATCGCCGGTCTTGATGTGCATAAGCTCGATCTCTTTTTTTGACTTGGTCTCTAATAAAGCGGAATCGAGTGTCAATATGCTTTCTTCTTTCATGTTGGATGGGATTTTTCGCCAACGCGATCGCCGATTTGTTGTCCACATATAACTTTGTAGAGTCTTGTTGAGGAAAGTGAATGTCTTCGAGCAATCTCCTTAGCCAAATAGCATGACACATGGAAGATGAAGCTGCAAAATACTCGGTTTCACATGATGCTAGTATGACGATTGGTTGCTTTTTGGATACTCATGTGAATACGGTGTTGCCAAAGTAGAAAACGAATCCTGTAGTGCTTTTTCGATCATCAACATTTCCACACCAATCGCTATCCGAATATACGAGCAATTGAGATTGCTTAAGAAAGTGTAGAGAAGTCCATCACGAATTGTACCTTTGATGAAGCGGAGAATTGTTTTGGCGGCCGTCATATGAGTGGATTTTGGCTCTTCCATGTAGCGGCTGATGATACTAACGCCATATAGAATGTCCGGTCTCGTATACATCAAGTATCTCAAACACCCGACGAGCCTTTTGAAGAGGTAGGATCCACCTTTTGTCCTTCATCGCGTTTTGACAATTTGGTACCGCAATCGACCGGCGTGTTGACGGGCTTGCATTTCTCCATCTTGAATCTTTTGTGAACCTCATTTGCATAAGCTTCTTTAAAAATAAAAATGCCGCCTTCGGTTTGCTTCACTTCGATGCCGAGGAAATATGCCATAAGATCTATGTCGGTCATTTCGAACTCTCTTTTCATAGTTTGTTTGAACTCTTCGAACATGTGTGGATTGTTGCTGGTGAAAATCAAATCATCAACATAAAAGCAAACAAACAAGACGTCTCCATTCTTCACTTTGGTGTAGAGTGAGGGCTCGTGCAGACATTGGATGTAGCCATTTTCCTTGAAGTAAGAGTCAATCTGGGCATTCCAAGATCCTGGAGCTTTCTTTAGGCCATATAGCGTCTTGTTGAGCTTCAAAACTTTTTCTTCTCGCCCTTTCTTCATATAACCCGGAGGTTGTTCAATATATACTTCTTCATCAAGGTATCCATTGAGGAAGGCGGACTTCACATCCATTTGATATAGCTTCCACTTGTGTTGCGCCGCAATAGAATTGATAAGACGGATAGTCTCCATGCGGATGACAGGAGAAAACACATCGTCGTAGTCGATGTCGGTCTTTTTCTTGTAGCCTTTCGCCACTAGTCTTGCCTTGTACTTGTCGATCTTTCCTTCCGCGTTCTTTTTTTTTTCTGTACACTCATTTGACTCCAATAGGTTGATGGCCTTCGGAAAGTGTAGTAAGCTTCCAAGTCTTGTTCTTCTTGTTAGATTTGATCTCCTCATCCATGTCGGCTTTCCACTTCTTGTCTTAGATGGTTTTTTCAAATTGAATTGTTTCACTTTCGGAAAGGAGACAAACGAGATGAAGCTCCTCCATAGCTTCATTGATCTCATTCAAGCTTCATATCTTGTGTGGCCTTGGGCTCTCTTTGGAGGAGGATGTCGCTAAAGAAGTAGGACATGTAGGCGCCGAATTAGGTGGTAATAACCCACTTGATGTAGTAGGATGTAGCAACTCCATGTGAGTTTGGTCTTGGGAGTTTTGATGCCATGTGTCTTCTTCGTCAAAACAGACATCCCTACTAACATGAATCACACCAGTGTTAGGATCAAACAATTTATATACTTTTAAGCGAGCATTATACCCAATGAAAATGAACTTGTTGCTCTTCCATCGAGCTTAGTCTTTCCTTGTTGTGGTACTTGAGCATACAAGATGCTTTCAAACTGTCATGATCCGGAATTGGCACTTGACTAGCATTTGAATCACGTGAAGTCTATAGGACCCCACCGTAATCCAAGTAAGCCGAAAGCCCAGAAATCTAAACCTTTTTAGAAAAATAATGGAGGTGAATTTTTGAAATAAGGGTATAATGAAATCAAGTCCTTTTTAGAAAGTATAAGTAATGTTGTATGAAAATACAAGTGGGATATATACTATTTTTGAAAATATTTCCGTCATTTGAAATTTAGGCAGCATCTCCTTTGTAAATTTTGGTCCAAAACCAATACGTAACAAAAATAATAGGTATCCCCAAGCGGGAGCTAGCTCTTCGTCAATTGGCGGATCACAATCACACAAATGCAAATATACGACGCCTAAGGCGAAGATCAAATACAGAAAAGAAAGTAAAGAAACCCAAACATCATCAAACCCTAAAATAAAGAATAACACATATCCGTGACTTTAAATCCGAAAGAATATACAAATCGATCTCTAGGTCTACCAAATAATATATAGTCTGGTTAATGGAGCTTTTAACTAAATACAACTGAATACACACACACACACACAAATGGTGGTCACGATCCAATGTGTATCCCACCTACCAATGCAAATCACCCAGAAGAAGGCTATATGCCAACAAGCCGCTAATAAATCCATACGGTCGATCCTGTAAGAAAACTGTGGCATAATGAGGGTAAGTTGCTAACTCGTAAGTAGAAAACATTATCAGGTAGAAATCGAATGTATGACGATCTCCTACATCATACTGTAATATAATAATATGATAATATCGAGAGATAAAAAGGTTGATAGTGTAAACATAAGTATAATAATACTAATATAATCGTACCCGTGTCATAATATGGTACCATGTCATCTGTTCATATATATGTGTGTGTGTGTGTAGGTGTATCATCCAACGTCTATCCATCAATGACACACCAAATCATCATAAAAACCTGAGTGCCCAGTATCGACACTCGAAAACATCATAAAACCCGTGTCCAGTATCAACACGTAAATCCTCATATCTCGGGCGCCGTCTCATCGGATCGACCCTCAAATCCATCTGATCACACGACTCTGGTCGGTATCCTCCGGATATTCGCCAAGCCAAAACTATCACCGGTCGGTAGTGCTCCCCTGCCGGGCTCAACGTCTCTCTATACGATCTTCTTGTCCCGGGATACCATACCGGGTCCACAATGTACTCGCAGACGGTGCCTCTTCTCTCCTCGAATCGGGTATACTCATAACTCAGAACCGAGAAAACTCATGGCGGATGATTGTCACGTTCTAACCGTGACGTGTTTAAAAAGAGTTTTGAAATTACCGCAATCAAAATAGTGTCGCTTGTAGCGAGCCGCGATGAATACGGGTCGTCCGCAGGGAGATGGAAAGTTTTTTTATAGCTTGTTTTAACGAGTTAATACCGTGTTTTGATTTGTTGGTTAACTAATTGTCGTAACAAAGATATGAATAAAAAGGACTTGTTAAGGGTAGTAATAAGTTAGATTGTATGAAGGTGATATTTGCCAATTCCTTATAGCCCCAACTTGGTATTGACACTAAAGCAATATGTAACAACGCGGATTAGGGAACTTGAAATACGGTATTTGCGGCATTTCGCTAAATCCGTTTTCCTTGACCCTTGTCCTTCCGTTGTTATCTCTTGATTTTAGCCTTCGGCAAACCACGGGCAATCCGGTCATGATTAGGAATAATCACTATCGTGGTAGGATATGATACCTAGTGAGCGGAGTTGCGGGTGATTTGCACGGAGTTTCAATAGGCAAGTTTTAGGTTTTAAAGTTTGGACAAAGAAAATCTTCGAATACGATCTAACATATTACACCCTTAACAAGTGAAAAGATTACTCATGCATATTTACAAATTAAAAAGAAAGAAAAGAAAAGATACATAAAAAATTCAATGAAATAAAGATGAAAAGAGAACCGATGAGTTCAAGCATGTTATCTCCAAGTGTTCGATCCCCGGCAACGTGTGAAATCCAAATACCAAGCTTTAAGGTTGCAAGCTCATTTAAGAGATTGCAAGATCAAAGCAAAGCAAGAATTTCACAATTAAAATCATGTAAAATGGAACAAGACATGTAATAAAAATAATAACTTTTATTGAAGAACAACTTGTTACAAGAGATCTTGAAGTCAAGAATCTAAGCCTTAAGCTTGCAAGTTCAAAATGAGAAGTTGCAAGGTCAAGACAAAGAGGCAAGAGCTCAAGAATGAAAAGAAAAATTACAAGAATTCTAAGATAAAACTAAAGAAAAAGCTACTCCTTTTCTCTTGCCTCTGGTCTGTATTTATAGGCTCAGAAAGAAATCAAATAAACAACAAAATCAAGACCAACTGGCAGAGAGGGAGGGTGTGTGAGAAGATGGGACCCATTGGAGATACTGGGGCCAGCCAGGCCGGTTTTTTGGGGAGTTTGGCCGGTCCAAATAAGGTGGTTTGGTGCAGAATTTGGTGCAGTGTCTTATGTTGTCCCCTGTATCTCTTTGGTCTAGTTTATTTTCTCTGTTTCGACCTGATTTGCACCCAGCTTTTGGAGGGAATTTTGAACCTTCATTTCAATACATAATCTTCATCATTAAATGCTCATTACTTCATTCCCACATGTGGCTTGATTCATGGCTGCCCCATTATGGCTCATGCTGATTTGTTTGATTCCCCTTGATTTGATTTCAGTTTTGGAAGGAGAAAATCAACACATGATGTTTAGTCTTGAATGCATATAAAATCATATCCACATGTGCCTAAAAGTCTTGTGTACACATTTGTTGTGTTGGACCATTTAAATAAAAAAAAATGTGTACACAACTTGCTGCAAAAAGGAGCTCCTGAAATATCGGTCGGTTTGCGTTTCTGGTCGCAGTGTCTTCCCTCAAGTGATATATCCGTGCTGTTGGATGCATTTCCAGTATTTTGTCATGGATACCTGTAATCTGTAATACTGAGCAGACACTGGTCAATAATACCGATAAATACAACAATTAGATAATGAATGAGCGGTATTAGAATGCAATTTTCTGATATAAACAAATACCCCCAAACTTATCTATTGCTCGTCCCGAGCAAAACCATTTATTCACAAAAGAAAATCCTAACCACACTTTCCCAGGGAACACGATTGCACTGAGCGTATGCAACAAGCCGTTAAATCTCTAGGTGTCCCTAGTAGGAGGAGTGTTGTCTCCTGAGGGTTTTCAGCGGATACTACCCACAAAATCCCGTCAAACTAGTTTTGCGAAATAACTATGATTCAAACCCTAAGGTTTTGTTTTAAAGATAACAATTCTATTATCCTAAATTTAGAACTATCGAACTTTTATTTTTCACACCTCGCTTCTCATTTAACTTAAGATTTTATATGTCTTTATGTGCATTGCAAATAGTGTCTTTAAGTTTCAAAAGGATCGATTAAAGTCGTCATGTCACAAAATAAAGCCCAGATAAAAACTTAAAAAGGATCTCATAAGTTTTATAAAGAGTTAAGTATTTCTCAGGTTTCGTTTTCCAGTTAGATTTCAAATTCAGAATTTCTATCTTCCTTAACAGGAAACTAGGTCTTAATTTTCACTCCACCTTTTTCTTGTTTTCATTTCATACACACCTTTGTGAACGTGCAATAATCTTTATCATAGAATAAAACCTCCATATCTTCGCTAGAAATACTTTTTTTTTTATAAAAACCTGCCTTTTGTCAAGATTATTCTCACACAAAGAACCGTTAGGAATTTTAACTCGGAAAGAACACTTGCTTGACTTTGTTTTAATCTGGACTTTCTATGCTTCTTCGCGAGGTTTGGGCCAACGCTCCCAAACCAGTTGGTTTTAGGGCATTAGGTGTAGAGACACCCCAGCGGACTTAATTACTCAAGTTACCTAGGCCCAAAAACAAAAGACAATGATGATTTAATGCGAACGGAGATATAACCGGTAGTTCAATTTTTTTTTTGGATATAAGATGTGTTTAGTGGGTTAGGTGTGTAATCATTCCAATCAAGATTCAGATGGGTTATTCTTCAGAATTAGTTCCAATTAAGGCGTCAATAATATCCCTTCATATCCACCTCTCTTTATAAACTAGTCTTGATATTACTTATTTCAGAACAAACCAATTTGATCCTCAGAAAATAGTTTATCAAAAAAAAATTTCAGACATAATAGACTTGTCATCTAATTCTCAAAACTCACGACACGTGTAGTGTGATATAAAGAAATATATCAGCTATAGTCAACTTCAAATGAGAGTTATTTTTCAGGTTTTCAAAATCTAAAAATAGGATTTAGTTGTTCCTATCTTATTAAACAAAACCGTCGAAATATTGAATCTAAGTTCTTTCACTAGCTAACTTGGCGACAAAGTTTTTATGTTTTTTAGAAAATTTTCTGATTTTTATGGTTTTTTTTTTAAATAAGTATGAAAATGCAGAATATACAAATAAATGCGAAGGTTAGAAATGCGTACCGAGCGTACCCCCAAACTTAAACTTGACAGTGCCCTCACTGTCATTGTACATTAAAAGGGCAAAAACATTGAAGGGTAAAAAAGAAACGTCGATTAGATATACAATTTTTTTTAACATATATATACAAAGGAAAATCGTATATACATACCCCCAAACTTATTTGAAACAGTGTCCACTGTTTGGCTAGATAACCAAAGTTTGGTGGTAGATAGAGGAAGATTATGCAGGGTAAACCAGCTCCTGCAAGAGCAGGAGCTCCTCTGATGGTTCAGCGCTAAGGTACGGTTTCAGTCTGTGTCCGTTTACTTTGAAAAGCGAACTGTCCTTTGGATTTTCCAAATCCACCGTGCCGTGCGGATATACAGTCCGCACAACAAATGGTCCCTTCCAGCGAGATCTGAGCTTACCGGGATGAAAATGTAGTCGGGTGTCGTAAAGAAACACCTGCTGTCCAGGTGTGAAAGTTTTGCGCGTAAGGTGTTTATCATGAAACACTTTCGTTCGGTTCTTTACAATAACCGCGTTGTCGTAAGATTCATCCCGAAGCTCGTTCAATTCGTTCAGCTGCAGCTTCCGATAGCTGCCCGCATCTTTGAGAGATAGATTCAGCTCCTTAATCGCCCAAAATGCGCGATGCTCTATTTCGACTGGAAGGTGGCAAGTCTTTCCGTAAACAAGTCGATAAGGAGACATGCCGAGATCGGTCTTATAAGCAGTTCGAAATGCCCAAAGGGTATCAGTGAGTTTCAAAGACCAATCCTTACGGTTTTTGGAAACCGTTTTCTCAAAAATCTGTTTGATTTGACGATTAGACACTTCGGCTTGCCCACACGTTTGGGGGTGATAAGGCGTAGATAGCTTATGATTTATGGAATATTTCCGCATTAAGGCCTCGAAAGTCCTATTACAGAAATGTGCTCCATTGTCACTAATGATCGTGCGGGGGTGTCCAAACCGGGAAAAGATGTTTTCCTTAAGGGATCTAACGAAAACCTTGTTGTCGTTAGTCCGGCTGGGCACGGCGTCGACCCATTTAGAGACGTAATCAACAGCAAGAAGAATATACAGGTTCCCAAAGGAGCTGGGAAACGGCCTCATGAAGTCAATACCCCAAACATCGAAAATCTCAACAACCAAGATTGGTTGGAGTGGCATCTCGTTTCTTCTGGATATCCGGCCCAAGTGTTGGCACCGGGAGCAAGTCTTGCAGTAGTCATGAGCGTCTTTGAAGAGTTATGGCCAGTAGAAGCCACACTGCAATATCTTCTCAGCTGTCTTTCTTGGGCCAAAATGCCCGCCACATGCTTGATCGTGGCAAAACGACAGCACACTCTTGACTTCATTGTCAGGGACGCAGCGACGAATAATCTGGTCGGGACAGTACTTAAACAGATTGGGTTCGTCCCAGTAAAAGTGTTTCACTTGGGATAAGAATCGAAGTCTGTCCTGACTTGACCATTCAGTCGGTAATAGTCTTGTGGCTAAATAGTTCACAATATCTGCGAACCAGGGTTCGCAAGATACCGTCAAGAGTTGTTCATCCGGAAAAACATCGTTGATCGGAATTTGAAGTGACGGCGAAGAAGGAAGTCATGAGAGATGGTCGGCGACAACATTTTCACATCCTCTTTTGTCCTTGATGACAAGGTCAAACTCTTGAAGCAAGAGGATCCAACGTATCAGTCGAGATTTTGCATCCTTCTTCGCAAAAAGATGGCGAAGGGCTGAATGATCCGTGTAGACTATGACTGGAGAGCCGATCAAGTAAGGCCTGAACTTTTCTAAGGCAAACACAACAGCCAAGAATTCCTTCTCGGTTGTTGTGTAGTTCATTTGGGCATCGTTCAGGGTTCGGCTAGCATAATAGATTACGTGTGGCATCTTATCGATGTGCTGTCCAAAGACCGCACCGATGGCAAAGTCAGATGCATCACACATAATCTCAAATGGATGCGTCCAGTCAGGAAAGGAAAGGACGGGGGCAAAAGTGAGTGATCTTTTCAATGACTCGAACGCAGTCACACAGCTCGAGTTGAAGTCAAATGTCGTGTTCTTGGCCAGCAAAAGAGTCAAGGGCCTAACAATCTTGCTAAAGTCCTTGATGAACCATCTATAGAAACCGGCATGGCCAAGGAAGGCTCGGATGTCTCTGACGCATTTGGGAGGAGGGAGATTGGAAATGACTTCAATCTTCGCTTTATCTACCTCAATGCCTTTTTTCGAAATGATATGTCCTAGGACAATACCTTCGCGTACCATGAAGTGGCACTTCTCCCAGTTCAAAGTGAGGTTCTTATCCTTACACCGGGTAAGGACAGTGTCGAGATGTAACAAACACTCGTTAAAGGAATCGCCGAAAATGGAGAAATCATCCATAAGGATCTCCAAGAATTTTTCCACCATGTCCGAGAAGATTCCCATCATACACCGCTGGAAGGTAGTGGGCGCATTGCATAACCCAAAGGGCATGCGACGATATGCAAACGTGCCGAAAGGACAGGTGAATGTGGTCTTGTCCTGGTCTTTTTCAGCGATGGGAATCTGATTATAGCCAGAGTAGCCATCCAGAAAGCAATAGTACTCTTGTCCAGCCAATCGTTCAAGCATTTGGTCAATGAAAGGTAGCGGAAAGTGGTCTTTCCGTGTTGCGGCATTGAGTTTTCTATAATCGATACATACTCGCCACCCAGTCTGGGTGCGAGTAGGGATTAACTCGTTTGCCTCATTGGTGATGACCGTTATGTCCGACTTCTTAGGGACAACATGAATGGGGCTAACCCACTGGCTATCAGAGATAGGGTGAATGATACCACTATCTAGACACTTGACGATCTCCTTTTTTACAGCCTCCTTCATGACTGGGTTTAGTCGCCTTTGTGGATCCCTGGCTGGTTTGGTATCATCCATCATATGAATATGATGTTCAACAATTAGAGGACTAATCCCTTTGATGTCCGCCATTGACCAGCCAAAAGCTTGCCGATTGTTGTGCAAGACCGTAAGAAGGGCTTTCTCCTGCTCTGGAGCTAAAGAAGCCGAGATGATAACAGGGAGGGTCTCGTTTTCACTCAAGTAACCGTACTTAAGATGAGATGGCAATGGCTTGAGTTCGAGCGTTGGAGGTAAAACGATTGAAGGTAAGATTGGTGAAAAGGTCTCAAACTCAAAGGATTCCAGCAGAGGTTCAACATGAGTGTAAGTGACCGAGTTGGATGGTTTAGCTAAGTCATCCGGAAATTCAAAAGATTCAAACTCAGGTGGTGACAGGCCAAGATCGTTCGAGAAAGTGAAACACTCGTAATCACTGTCGAGAGCAGAAGCAGCAGCAGGTTCGAAGAGGAACGCACTAGTGGCGTCAAGATTGCTGTGATCGAATAAAAACTCCTCGAATTCACAGTCCTCAGAAATGATCTCCTGGATCGAACAAACGTCTAGTATATGAGCATTAGGTTCAGAGGGTTTATTCCCTAACCTAAAAATGTTGAGTTCAATTGTCATGTTTCCAAACGATAGGTTCATTGAACCATTTCGACAATTGATCATAGCATTTGAGATAGCAAGGAATGAACGACCGAGTATCACCGGAATTTGATTCCGGGGGTTAGCTACAGGTTGTGTGTCTAAAACAATGAACTCAACGGGGAATATGAAGTCCCCAACCTTTATTAACACATCCTCTAGCTCACCCCTAGGATGGGTGATAGATCGGTCGGCCATTTGGAAAGTACAATGTGTGGGTTTTAGCTCTCCTACACCTAGTTGCTCATATACAGAGTAAGGAAGTAGGTTAACACTGGCACCAAGATCCAAAAGTGCGTGGTTGATGTTCTTATCCCCAATGGTTATTGAAATCGTAGGACAGCCAGGGTCCTTTCGTTTTTGAGGTAAAGATTAGATAAGAGCATCACTCACGGCACTAGCTAAGAAAACTTTCTTGGGTACCTGAGACTTCCTCTTCTTAGTGCACAAGTCCTTTAAGATTTTTACATATGATAGGACTTGTTGGACTGCGTCTAAGAGGGGAATGTTGATGTTAACCTGTTTAAACAACTCCAGAATCTTCTCCATTTGTGGATTTTGTTTATTGGACCTCAACCGGTTTGGAAATGGAACGTTTTTGAAATTGGTTGAGTCCAATACTTGTGGAGGAGATTGTGGGGTTGGAACGGATCCCAGAGCTGGAGTTTTCGTGGAGTGAAATGTGGGTCCGATCAAAGCAGAAGAAGGAGAGGAGCCTTTTGAATAATGGAGAATAGGCTCGGAAGACGAAGAAGAAGAAGAAGAAGACGGGGTGTCATCAGCTATCCGCGTGCCGGTGTTGTTGTGCAGCATCCTTCCAGATCTCAATATAGTCACGGCACTCACATTATAGTTTGTTGTTCAAGAGCAACATGTACATTATGTGGGTGACCAGGATTTGGGAGTGGTTGAGATGGAAGTTTCCCTTTCTCTCGCTCGCTTAGAGCCGCATTCAGCTGTGCAATCTGGGCTTATATGGTCTTGATGCTTTGCCCATGAGCAGCGGTATGTTGCACCAGAGACTGAATAGAGGACTGGATGTTGGCGGTGGATTGAGTTGATTGTTTTACGAACGCCTCCAAACTTCGTTCTAGCGAGGAAACCTTATCGTTGTTTGACGGAACAAAGTTGTTTTAAGGAAAAGAATTGTTGGGTGCAAAATTGTTCGTCGAATTTTGAAAAGGTTGGGGTTGGAAGGGCTGCTGAAATTGTTGTTGTGCTTGTTGTTGAGGAGGCCCCCTTTGAAAGTTATTCTGCCCTTGGAACTGATTTTGATTCTGGTTTCAAGCGAAGTTAGGGTGGTTTCTCCATCCAGGGTTGTACGTGGAAGAGTATGGATCATTTCTTGGTCTCTGCTGAAATGCAGCATTGACCTGATCCTGTCCTTGGGAAGGTGGGTTGTAAGGACACTCTTCAGTTAGGTGAGATGGATCGGAACAACAAGCGCAAATGGTACGAAAGGGAAGAACGGGGGCAGGAGTGGGAGATAAAAATTTGCTCTCTATTACTTCTAGTTTTTTCGTTATGGCAGCCATTTCAGCTTTCATCGCAATAGAGACATCAAGTTGGTGAATACCTGCCCTAGACTGACCAGTAGAAGAAGAAGAATTGCTTGGTCTGGTGCTCTCCCATTGAAGCGTTTGTTCCGCAAGATCGTCGAAGAATTTCCATGCTTCCTCGTCAGATTTGGATAGGAAGTGGCCTTGACAAATGGTGTCTAGCAACTGCTTAGTTGCTGGATTCAGGCCCTCGTATAAAGTTTGGCAAAATTGTCATTTCTCAATACCGTGATGAGGGCACTGAACAAGAAGATCTTTGTATCGGTCAAAGCACTTCCAAAAAGGTTCGGTAGGAAGCTGGGAAAATTGGTTGATTTCGTTTCGGATTCTAGCGGTCTTGTGGTTCGGGTAGAACTTTTTAAGGAACGCTTTAACAAACTCGTCCCAACTGGTTATGGAGTGCGATGCGGTGCTATACAGCCACTTTTTAGCAAGATCGCACAAAGTGAACGGAATAACTCATAGCCGTATAGCATCGTCAGACAGTTGGGTTGTCTTCATCGTTGCACATACGTTCTGGAATTTGTTGATGAAGATGTAAGCATCTTCGGATTCCAGCCCGTGAAATTTGGGCAACATGTTGATGAAGTGGGGCTTAATTTCAAAATTATCCCCATTGGCAGGCGGAAGTGAAAGACAGGTTGGAAGTGCAGAGCGGGTAGGATAGAAACGATCCTGGAGCGCGATTCGCTGTGGCGCTACAACAGGTTGCGGGTTATTCGCACCCAGATTAGGTGGAATCAGTCTCTGGGCAGGTGGAGGGATGTTAGGATTAAATCCTGATATCTCAGAAGAAGAATTAGGAGATAGAGAAGGTGAAGATGTATGAACAGAATCTCGGTCAACGTCGGAGTTGACCGGCAAAGGTAAAGGTGATAAAGGGGTGGAGGGATTTTCGACGTTGGAGTCGATAGCGTAGTCCGTAGGGACTAACGAAATGCGGACTAAACGGGAACTAGGGTCCCTAGTCCAAGCGGACATACACTAAACGAGTTTAGTGTAGTCAAAGCGTAGAATGTGAGGGTAAGAAAACGAAAGTGGAGAAAATTGGGTGATGGTGGTAAAAATGGCAATTTTGTGTCTGTTTCAAAAGAATGGGAAAAGTAAACGATAGTTCAACAAACACAATCACAAATGCACAGTCAATACCTAGACAAGAGTTCTCTAAGTCCACTAGACCTGCTCCTAACTGTTTCAAAGGGTAAGAAATAGGACCTCAAACCGCCTCTTCACCGCCAATTGCGGCCAGGTAAGTGCCAGGTGAGTGGGAGGCTCCCCACTACAAAAGTAGTGGTCCTAATTAAGTAACCACTCACTTTAGACACACTTGCCTAGACACCGCAAAGTCAGGTTAGGATAAACGGTCGATGCCTATAACTAGTCCTCTGTCCTATTGAGCGCGAAGTCCTTAGGGCTGAGTCTAATCTTTTTTATTAACTTGAGGTGACACTTATGCAATTAGTGATTTCCGGGGTCTTAGGAAGGGTGATGAAATCCCCACCCAATCTGGATTGGTGTTAGAGCCCCTAAGTCCGTATTAAATGATGCAATGCGCAAAATTCAACCAAGTTTTGTTTTCAAGCAATCGGTTATCGTTTTTTACTTTTAATGCAGCGCTGCAACAAATACGGTTAGTTTTTTTTTCTTTGGCTTTTTGCGGCGATTTTTGCTAAGAATCCTGCAAAGACAAGAATATTGGAGCGTCGGGTTTAAGAGGGGAAGTTTAGAAAAATACGTACCAAAAAGTATCGAGTTTCAGAAACTCGTGTCGATATTGCCTCCGAGTGGTCGAATGGTTCGCTTGCGCGGGTCTAACTACCCGGATCTTTGGCACTGAGTGTTCACCCTCCTTTGCACTTGAAAATTCCCTCTTGTTCCGCACGATCGCTGCTCAAAATCCGTCAAATCTGCATATGTTGGAAAAATACGGATATTTGAGCCAAAAAGCAATATTAATAACCACAATTCTGAACACAAATAATTAAGAAAATCAAATAATAAAATGGAATTTATATCAAAACACTGGAAGCAACACAGAAAAACAAAAGTGAAAAGGCCACACCAAGGCCGGCGAGCTCGGTTTTTCAGGGTATGTCGCCGGTTTTGTGTGAGGAAATTGGCTCAAATTTTGTGTGTTGTCTCAATGAAGAAATGCCATTCCAATTTTATAACTTGATTTATTTCTTTAGCATCAGAGTGTTAGCAGAATTCAAATCCAGAGAAGAAAATAATTTTATTTGTGTTTGTGGTTGGTTTCAAAAAGAATGGTTATTTGTTTGAATGTGTTAGAAGTTAGTTTTATACAGAATATGCACAAATTTAACCCGAGACTACAAGTATAAAAGCGTTACCGTCTTCCCGGCAACGGCGCCATTTGATTGTCACGTTCTAACCGTGTCGTGTTTAAAAAGAGTTTTGAAATTACCGCAATCAAAACGGTGTCGCTTGTAGCGAGCCACGATGAATACGGGTCGTCCGCAGGGAGATGGTAAGTTTTTTTATAGCTTGTTTTAACGAGTTAATACCGTGTTTTGATTTGTTGGTTAACTAATTATCGTAACAAAGATATGAATAAAAAAGACTTGTTAAGGGTAGTAATAAGTTAGATTGTATGAAGGTGATGATTTCCAATTCCTTATAGCCCCAACTTGGTATTGACACTAAAGCAATAGGTAACAACGCGGATTAGGGAACTTGAAATACGGTATTTGTGGCATTTCGCTAAATCCGTTTTTCTTGTCCCTTGTCCTTCCGTTATTATCTCTTGATTTTAGCCTTCGGCAAACCACGGGCAATCCGGTCATGATTAGAAATCATCACTATCGTGGTAGGATAGGATGCCAAGTGAGCGGAGTTGCGGGTGATTTGCACGGAGTTTCAATAGGCAAGTTTTAGGTTTTAAAGTTTGGACAAAGAAAATCTTCAAATACGATCTAACATATTACACCCTTAACAAGTGAAAAGATTACTCACACATATTTACAAATTAAAAAGAAAGAAAAGAGAAGATACATAAAAAAAATGCAATGAAATAAAGATGAAAAGAGAACCGATGAGTTCAAGCGTGTTATCTCCAAGTGTTCGATCCCCGGCAACGTGTGAAATCCAAATACCAAGCTTTAAGGTTGCAAGCTCATTTAAGAGGTTACAAGATCAAAGCAAAGCAAGAATTTCACAATTGAAATCATGTAAAATGGAACAAGACATGTAATAAAAATAATAACTTTTATTGAAGAACAACTTGTTACAAGAGATCTTGAAGTCAAGAACCTAAGACTTAAAGTTGCAAGTTCAAAATGAGAAGTTGCAAGGTCAAGACAAAGGGGCAAGAGCTCAAGAATGAAAAGAAAAATTACAAGAATTCTAAGATAAAACTAAAGAAAAAGCTACTCCTTTCCTCTTGCCTCTGGTCTGTATTTATAGGCTCAGAAAGAAATCAAATAAACAACAAAATCAAGACCAACTGGCAGAGAGGGAGGGTGTGTGAGAAGATGGGACCCATTGGAGATACTGGGGCCGGCCAGGCCGGTTTTTTGGGGAGTTTGGCCGGTCCAAATAAGGTGGTTTAGTGCAGAATTAGGTGCAATGTCTTATGTTGTCCCCTGTATCTCTTTGGTCTAGTTTATTTCCTCTGTTTCGACCTGATTTGCACCCAGCTTTTGGAGGGAATTTTGAACCTTCATTTCAACACATAATCTTCACCATTAAATGCTCATTACTTCATTCCCACATGTGGCTTGATTCATGGCTGCCCCATTATGGCTCATGCTGATTTGTTTGATTCCCTTTGATTTGATTTCAGTTTTGGAAGGAGAAAATCAACCCATGATGTTTAGTCTTGAATGCATATAAAATCATATCCTTGAATGCATATAAAATCATATCCACATATGCCTAAAAGTCTTGTGTACACATTTGTTGTGTTGGACTATTTAGATAAAAAAAATATGTACACAACTTGCTGCAAAAAGGAGCTCCTGAAGTATCGGTCGGTTTGCGTTTCTGGTCGCAGTGTCTTCCCTCGAGTGATATATCCGTGCTGTTGGATGCATTTCCAGTATTTTGTCATGGATACCTGTAATCTGTAATACTGAGCAGACACTGGTCAATAATACCGATAAATACAACAATTAGATAATGAATGAGCGGTATTAGAATGCAATTTTCTGATACGGCACACGGATTGCTTATAGGTTAGAACCTATAGCCTGCGCATGCAAAACAACCAAACAACCTTCGTCTGTTGACGTACAAATGTCCAACGACGGAATCAAATCCAAATAAAAAAACTACGCATTCCAAATATAAAAACCAAGAATTCACATATCGGAAAACATAGCCAAAACACTCGCAAATCACTCCCAGATTTTGGCTCAGCTAAATTGGAACTAAACAAGTAAGTACAGGGGATAGGTTATAGGGTAAGTGAGCTACAGGCAAAAGCTCAACACCAACACAAATGGGGGGTCCAGCGACATCATCAATAAATCCGGCCTCGCCGGTCGAACAGGGGAGAAATGGGTTCATACTTCTGTGGTGGTCTTCTAGTGGTCTATCTAGGTTAATGGACTTGCTTGATTTTCTTAGAAATACCCCAGATAGCTCCAGATACCCTGTAAGCCTCTAGGTTCACAAAACCGACACGGAACAATTCTAACTCCGTGTATCGGGTTCTATTCTCTTTTCTGGTCTAGCAATGCAATCTCTAATTTCTTGAAAACACTTACTAAAGCTCTATTTACCACTTAATAGCAACATGGAATTTTCTAAGATCACAAACCTAACTAAATCAATATGTAAACTAGAATAGGATATATTAACATAAATACTTAACTAAAAGTATATGGATATACCTCATTAGCAACTAAAGAAAATTCTTGAGTTGCCCAAAATCTTCAAAATCCAAACTTGAATGGTTCAAAGGATTTAGAATAAATTTGTGCATGTTTTTAATGAAGGTGACAAGAGCTTTTGAGAAGGAATTGGAGATGATACATGGAGATAGTGGAGATTGAAGGAGATGAAGAAATGGCATGAAGAAAACAATTGGGAAGAAAATGGGGCAGCCAAGTCTCTCCCTCTCTCTCTTAACCTCACTCTCCTAACAAATATCTCTTTTGTTTTATCTCATTTTTAACCATGGAGTCAAATTTGATTCTATTCACACTCAACTCTTTCTCTCTTTACCTTTTCTTTTCTTTTGCCTTTTTCTTTTCCTTTCTCTTTATTTCACTAACTCTCAAAACTCACAAGTCACAAACAAAATAACAATGAATAACATGCACATGACATGGTGTGCTAGTCGTAGAAAAATGTAAAAACAAGGATTTGAACAAAATCCGATAAATATCATTAAAATTAATAAATCATTTTAATCTCCGATTATTTTCCAAATATTGGTATATACTTATACCATTTTACGAAAAATCCCTATTCGCAAATCGAATAGTTTTCGTGAAACATATTATTCTAATATTAAATTTCCAAAAATAATATTTTATATTTTCTGAAATGTTATAGTCTTCCCCCCTTAAATAAATTCGGTCCCCGAATTTAAATTTAAACCCCCAATACTAACACATTTCAATAATCAGTTCAAGTCAACGGGGCTCCGAAATCATGGAAGATACAGAAATACCACAGCGCATCATGTGCGTCTGAAAACAAGTACGAACTCAAAATCAAACTCCGTCAAGTATCACGCAATCATCAGAGTTAAAGATAGAAATACGAATCTCGAATTCCACTACTGGAATTCAAATGCACTATAGCCAAATCATAATCCATATATATCGCGCATCTTTGTAAAACCGTTTTAAAAACTTAATAAAACACATGCAAAATCTTTCCCAAATCTCCGTGCTATGCGTAGCTCACGGCACAAGTGGCGGATGATTATTTGTAAAGTAATAAATATATACTTATATATTGTTTTCTCAAATTATACGTCCTGCCTTTTTTTAATACCCCAGAAGGTTTTTTTTGTAAAATTTCGCGTCACTCACGAACACGTAGGAAATAACGAGACTATAGCCCCTTTCTTTTGAAAACCTCTTGGTAACTTTTTATGCATGTAAAAGTACGCAGGCACTGTCCTCAGACCAGTCCTGCTCGGCTACTATATAATATAGTAACCATCATCAAAACACGATACTCATAAATAATATCAGCCTCAAAAGGCGTATCCAACATCATATGCGTCTGGTGCGCACAGAAAACCAAATCCAATACAAGTGCCACAATATGCACAAAAGCAAAACTAAATGCAACATGTGTGCACGAAAACATCTGTCCAATGCAACGGATGTGCACAAAAACAATATCAAATGCATCTATAGTGTATGAAAATCTCAATCCAGTGCAACTAACATGCATGAATGAAAATCCCAATCAAGTGCACCCGGTGTGCATAAAATCTCATATCATGCGCCTAACATGCGTGAAAATCCAAATCAAGTGCGTTTGGTTCGTATAAAACATTCAGTGCAATAGTATGCACGATAACGATTATCAAGTGCAGACGAGCACGAAAACATAAATCCGGTGCAACAAATGCACGAAATACAAATCCGGTGCAACCAATGTACGAAATACAAATCCGGTGCAACCAATGCATGAAAACTCATCAATATCTCAAATGCTCCCAAAAACAATACCGAGTATACCAAGGTGTATAGAATCATAAACGGGTGCAACTGTGTGCACAAAATCCATCCCTATGCACTGCAAGCACATATAAGCTATAAGTAAAGACAAGTGCGTATAACATGCAAAAAATCGAAATAGACCGTATCGAATCCATGAAACCATAAATATGTGCAATGAATGCACAAATCGATACCAAGTGCAATAAATATGCACAAATCATAAACCAATATAGCGGTGTATAAAATAAAAATCGATCAATAACTGTGCACAATATATAAATCTCCAGTAAGTGCAGCCATGGTACACAAAAACATAAATCACGAAACCCAATCATCGAAACTCAAGTCCAAGCGATAAAAGTGTGATACTCGGATCACAAAACATAAATCGCAATAACTGACATTGAGATACACCTCCTACAATATGTTAGTTGTATGTATGCCCTAGAGGCCAGTATTGTACAAATGATGTATATTATATTGGATGCTTGGACATATATAGAGATGACTTTCTTGCTCGATATGATAGTATGCTATCTGGTTACTCTTTATCTTAACATGTACACTAGTCTCTTTAAACTGTCTTATGGTTACATGTTGGTAAAGCCCTTAGGATGTGTACTTGACTACCTGGAATATGATGCAGATCATACTAGTGGGGACATGGTAGTCCATAAGTACATCCTTCAAAGTCCCTAGTCGTGGGTGTATCGAGACAGGGGCATCGATATACCAAAGTAGACTAGCGTATACGCTTCTCGACCCATGAGATGGGCGATGGATGATCCCATATCCATTGGTGTTTGACATCAGAGATGGTATACGGGTGCTCAGTGGAGACTGGGTACACTGGACGGACTCGCCGAGAACTCCCAGATGGTATTATACCTCACGTCAGATGGCAGTTCTCAGGTGACACTTGTACAGGTTAGTCTGTAGACCCGAGATCGTCATAGAGTCTTGTGTGATTCCCACTGTGCTTTGATCTCCACCTTACCACGTCCATGAGGGCGTGCAAAACGGTGGTCTTTGGGTACAGTCCCGAGTCACATGGAGGCAATGAGCGATAGGAGGGGTTTCGTCTCTCCCGGTATTGGGAGTTGATGTTGCGCTGTGCTCGATTGGCCGTAACAGGGAAGTCCCTGGCCAGGGCTGATCAGAGATTTGCTGGTAAGTGTTACCAGTAGTTTCTCGACCCGTTATGAGCCTCATATCGGCACGACTTATCGGTTATTGGGGTCTGACGTTTACCACCCCTAGACTTGATATGCGACATATCAGACGAACAGACCGGACTGTACGGTAAGTGTTACTGGTTGGATTCACAGGAGTGTGAGCGGGCTAGCTCGTCGATCTTCTGATCGCTCAATACCCGGATGGCCGTTACGTTTAGCAGACCGCTTGCGGCTTGTGGATGCTTGATATGATCATCATCTGCTACCGGCGTATTGACGAGTCTTTAGAGTCCTACACAGAGGTTTCCTGGCTCAAGCGAAACGAAATAGGAGCGCATATGAGATATGTGCGGGACCGAGAATAATGCGTGTATGTGATACCGTATTTTATTCTCGCGATGAATGTTTCGATTGGTTATATTCGATATGACCTAGTTATCGAATCATTGATTCGATAAATCGATACATTGGATACTAGTCGGTTATGTGCGACATGACCGGATCATTGAATCAAATGTTGATTTAATGATTTAATGTATAATTATATATTTGATATATTACTTTGCATTAACTAGTATTGGTTCATTTTAAAAGGATTTTCTCACTTGATGCACATTGTATATGTGATATATTTTTTGTGCACTTGATTGTATCATGTTTGATGATACTTGCTCACTTGGGTTTGTGTAAAGATTAAACCATGGTTATATGAATGGTTAGGGTTTTGATTATTTATTTAGTTATTTATTTATTTATTCATTTTGGAAATAGTTAAGTATGGTGGCTTATTTTGTTTTATGTTGAAACTTCAAGAAGCTTTGAAAAAGTCCACCATTCTTATCTCTTCCTTAACCTTAACCATTCCAACTAACCTTAGTTTAATCTCTACACTTGACCATGGTAAACATTATGATAAGTATTCATTTTCTTTTCATTTTAAATAACTTATCATAATATTTCCTTCTTGATCATCTTCTTCTTCAAGAAAGAAACCTTCATGCCATCAATGGCAACTTGAGATCTAAAGTGAGAAATCCAATTCTAAAGTGAACCCACCTTCTATTTCTTCACCCTCTACCTCTTGCCAAGTTGTTTTGGGTGTTTACTTCACAAGTTTCACAACTTGGTGAAGTCGGAGCTTGAACTTGCGATGCCTCGACGTAGATCATCTTCGGCACGAAGCCGACGACCTATTCCGCTCGTTTTTCCGATGAAGCCGACGAATGAGTCTAGGATTCGAGATGGACAGCGAGAGGACACCTACGTGGAGCCGAGGAAGAGGATAACCGGATCTACAAAGGTTGTAGCCTCTCTCCTTTAGTTAATATGTTAACTAATTTAGTATTTCGCCTAGAATTCTAGTCTAAGATCCGTGTTAGGGTTTCTTGGCACCATAATTTTTTGTAAATTGGCATGGTTGATGCCTTGTGAGACCTCTATAGGGTGCCTAGGAACCTTTCAGTGGTATCAGAGCCTAGCTAGAGCCTTAGGCGAAGTCTAGACGGAATTTGAAGTCCGAACGAACCCGAAACCACATTTTTTACACGCTCTCTGGACTTTTTCCATAATCTGGGATTTGTCCAGATTAAAAATATGCAGAAAAACCATCAGGAAAATATAAGAGTTTGTGTGAAATTCGACAGCCTAATTCCACTAAGTCGCCGCGGATCCGCGGCACGAGCATGGCTCATGCGGCGGTTCCGCGGCCGTACGGCCTCAATATATAAAGAATTTTACACAGTAATTCTTAGTTTCCAGTGGTGATTTTCCTGGGTATTTTTAATAATTATTCAAGAGTTGAATTTTCTGGGGTTGCTTTGGGGATTCGGTGTTTCGATCGGGGTATCAAATTTCGTCTTTCCGTATTTCCGGATAATTTTTTAGAATATGTTAAAAAGTTCGACCGGATATAAATACCCAATTTTTCCCCTGTCGGGAAATTTCCAAGTGTTGGATTTTTCCGTGGTTTAACGACGTTCTAAGTAGTGCAAGTAACTCGATGGACCCTCTAGAAGACAACAAACCTTAACTCGATTATGTGACCGTCTTGAACTGCCCTTTGAACCTTCGGGTTTGGGGCAGTACGGCGTGCCACATGTGAGGCGTTGGCTTGACCCTTCTACGGCTGGACCGTTGGTACTGAGGCACGAACTGAATGTTATTAGACTTATTTCATGTGTTGAGCTGTATCGGGAAAACTTGGGTATTCGACTGTTCGATCGGAAAGTTTAACATTTTCTGTTTATCTGGAATGTGATACAATAATTGGAATTCACAAGTAGTTATGAGATAACTGAATGAATGTTATAAATCTAGCCGTTTAGTCTCACTTGATGTTGAAAAGGGTTTTCGATAATGAGACTAAAATGCGGGGTTTATAATTGTTAGGCATGTGATGTCTAAGTATTTCATTTGATTAGGCATGTGATGTCTAAAGAGGTTGCGGATTCCAACTGTTGTAGTTTTACACTTTCTTTTCTGTGACCGTAAGTGTAGTATGTTCATATCGCCGGTTTCGTTGCTATACGTCAACGACAATTGGGGTATGCATACTTACTTACGTTGATGACATGTGATGTTATGTGTTGCTGGATATGTTATATTGGATCGTCGTGTTCGAATAGCAGGGGTTTTTTATGTGAGATGAGTGTTTTTCATTTTCATTCATGTAAAAACTTGTATGTAATATTCTTTTATTTGGGGCACTTCCAGGTAGCGGATGTTGTCGCATTTTGTATATTATTTACTTTTCCGCATTAGGATAGACCCAAGGAGGGGAGCACAAGTAACCGGGTTCTGGGGTCCAGTGGGAGACCAACTCGAGGAGTCGAGTACGGGTCTCCTAACCCTAGAATTGGCAGGGTTGCTTGCCGCTCTCGTAGGGGTCTAGGGGTGTGGGATTGGCTATTCATCACGACCGTGGAATCCGTGTTTTATACTGGCTCGTATTGAAAACACGGACGTCCTAGTATATCCAATATTTCATATGTTTCTTCTGCTGCGATATCTGTGATGTGATCATGTGATGTTCTGTGATGGATACAGTATATAGTATATATGATATATTATATAGACGTTACTTATGTTTTACACCCGCACTAGCCCTGCCCTGCTCTGTCGTTAGTTACCTAACCTAACGGTGCACGAGGGGACATCGAGGCGAATGCGGATGGCATAAGTGTACGTCGTATTTATCTGTGATGTTTAGGTATTTAAATGATGGGACTTCATTAATGTGATTAATGAAAGAAAAGAAACCTAAGATGTTGTGGAATCAAATTTTAAATAAAAAAAAATAGTAGCTACAGTTCTTGCTTTGCACAGTGATATATATGATATATCCCGCACCTTATTCGATGAGGAAAGGACCGAGATCCCTTCACCGGGAGTGACTCCTTTAGCAATAGCTGGCAGATGCTACAAACTCGGTTTGGTTTTGATTGCTTTTAAGAGTTTTTGCTTTGCACAGCGATATATATGATATATCCCGCATCTCATTCGACGAGGAAATGACCGAGATCCCTTCACCGGGAGTGACTCCTTTAGCAAAACTAGAAAAGCCTCAAGATCACTCCATTTCAAAACTTCATTTGATTCTACAACGATATCAAGTTCATTACGCAATAGGTTTTCAAAAAAAAAAACCTGACGTAGCCCTCCGTCATTTCAGATAAATCCTACTTAGTATTCGTGCTACGTTTGTTGACCTCCGTCAAGGCGTAGTGTGCGGTAGCTAACTAGCATTTATCTGCTTATGCATATGATGCAGATTGGATTAGGGTAGTCGTACGACCTTGTTGACCTCCGTCAAGGGTCGTGCGGGTGGGTTTGATTCAATCAAGAAATGACTGGTTGAACTTGACTTGCACCCTGTGGTTTGTTGACCTCCGTCAAGGTCATAGGATGCTTGGGGCAAAATATTATCGGGAATTTCAAGTGTTGAAATTTGCAATGAGATTGCATACCTTCTATGAGATAGTTGGATCCCGATACCCGCTGCGAGTAAGAGTTACTCCTGGAAGAGTTTTACATATTACAATTAGCCGATCAAGTAGGTGTCTAGAAAGGTGTTAACGAGGTTACGCCTCTGGGAAAACGCGGTTTACATTAATTAGGTTCGTGCGAATGCACGGGGGACCTCCCTCAAAGTACCGACACTGGCCTGGCTGAAAGATTGGCGAACTTGTAGTGTGTAATTAATCCCGGCTAGTCTTTCCTTTTAGGGTTTGAAGGAAGATTTGATAAAAAGCAGTGGGAGCCATCCTGATTAGATAAGATAATAACCAATCTGATCTTGCACGAGCATACGCTAAAGTGTTTTCTTCTCTCTCTCTCCAGGTAGCGACCATTTCATGCCCTAATGAAGATAATAATATGGATGTATTGACCGAACCCGTATGTTATACTGTGCTGGGGAATATTGGTTCCGTTCTTTCTTATAAGAGTTATAGGAATGAACAGGAAATAGGGGAATACCAGGATTCCCATGCCACCCGATTGAAGAAAGTACATGTTGATGCATTTTCTTCGGGTGTGTTCGTTATAGAGAACTGTTTCTCCATTTGCTCTACGTCCTGGGTATTAGATACCGGGTCAGGATCCCATATATGTAATCAGTTACATGGGCTTAGGAAAGGTAGAGAACTTGGAGAAGGTGATAAAGACATTAGAGTTGGAAATGGTGCAATTGTTGCAGCTAAGACTGTCGGGGAATATCACCTTGTATTACCAACTGGTAATACATTGGTTCTGAACGAATGCTATTACATGCCGAACCTGATATGCAACATTATATCGGTTTCTTTGTTGAGTAAAGAGGGATATAATTTTGTATTACAGGACAATGTTATGAACATTTTCCGTAACCAAAAGTTGGTTGGATCAGGCACGTTGTGCAATGGCATTTATGTTCTAAACCAATCAACAGTTCTGAGCATAACAAACACACACAAGAGGAAGAGTCCAGAACTGAACGAATCCTTCTTGTGGCATTGTAGACTGGGTCACATCAATGCGACACGACTGGCTAAGTTGCATAAGGATGGATATTTAAATCCTTTTGAATTTTCATCTTATGACACTTGCCAGTCATGTCTCAAGGGCAAGATGACCAAAACTCCGTTTACGGGACACGGAGAGAGAGTTACCGAACTCTTGGGACTTATACATAGTGATGTATGCGGTCCCATGTCTACACATGCCAGGGATGGTTCTTCGTACTTCATTACATTCACTGACGATCTCTCTAGGTTCGGGTATGTGTTCCTGATGAAACACAAATCAAAAGCTTTTGAGAAATTTAGAGAATATAAACAAGAAGTTGAGAACCAAACCGGAAAAAGTATTAAAATCCTACGATCTGATCGAGGAGGAGAATACTTGAGCATTGAATTCCTGGACTTCCTAAAAGAGAATGGGATTCTCTCTCAGCTAACTCCTCCATATACACCACAGCACAACGGTGTATCGGAGCGGAGAAACCGCACCCTATTAGATATGGTGCGCTCTATGATGAGTGTAGCTGAGTTACCTGTTTCCTTCTGGGGATATGCACTGGAAACAGCAGCATACCTACTGAACAGGGTTCCCACCAAATCTGTGCCTACCACACCATATGAGATATGGGAAGGGAAGAGACCATATCTTAATTTTATAAAGATATGGGGTTGCCCAGCCTATGTCAAAAGACAAAAACCGGACAAACTCGAGGCAAGATCTGTTTTGTGTAAATTTGTTGGATATCCCAAACATTCGCGAGGGTATATCTTCTACCACAGTGAGGAACAAAGAGTGTTTGTTGCTCAACATGCCACCTTTTTAGAAAAGGAATTTCTTGCAAAAGAAATTAGTGGCTCTGAGGTAGAACTGGAAGAGGTTCCAGCTGAACAAAACACAACAGAAGATTTAGTGGAACCAGAGGATTCAGTAGCTCCCGATGAACCTCAGCCTCTCCGCCGATCTAGTAGGGTTCCTCGCCCACCTGAGAGATACTACGGTTTTCTCATGGATGGTGGGAGCGAGGATTGCATCATGGAGGATGATGACCCAACTAGCTTCGAGCAGGCCATCACGAGTGGGGACTCAGTGAAATGGCTGGATGCTATGCGGTCCGAGATGGAATCCATGTACACCAACAAAGTATGGACTTTGGACGTTGCTCCTGAAGGGGTAAAACCTATTGGGAGCAAGTGGATCTTCAAGAAGAAACTTGGTGTAGATGGGAAAGTGAAGACTTTCAAAGCTAGACTTGTAGCAAAGGGTTTTCGTCAAAGACCAGGTGTGGACTATGACGAGACCTTTTCTCCAGTGGCTATGCTTAAATCCATCCGGATCATGCTTGCCATCGCTGCTTATCATGATTACGAAATCTGGCAAATGGATGTTAAGACCGCCTTTCTAAATGGTGATTTAGAAGAGTGCGTGTACATGACTCAGCCAGAGGGCTTCGTAGACAGTGGGAGCAGCGGGAAGGTGTGCAAGCTGCTTAAATCTATTTATGGATTAAAGCAAGTATCGCGGAGTTGGAACATCTTCTTTGACGTCGTTATCAAAGAGTTTGATTTCGTCAAAAATCCAGATGAACCTTGTATCTACAAGAAGGTGGCAGAGAGTAAGGTTGTCTTCCTCGTATTGTACGTGGACGACATACTCTTGATAGGAAATGATATTCCTATGCTGCAATCGGTCAAGCTCTTCTTATCACAAAGATTCTCGATGAAAGATCTTGGTGATGCCTCCTGCATATTGGGAATCAGGATCTATAGAGATAGATCCAAACGGATATTGGGATTGTCCCAATCCAGGTACATTGACACCATACTAAAGAGGTTTAGTATGGAAGAGTCCAAGCGTGGGAACTTGCCCACGATCTCTGGAGTCACTCTCTCCAAAGAGATGTCTCCCAAGACTGATTTGGAGAGAGCTCGCATGCAAGGGATACCCTATGCTTCGGCAGTAGACTCTATCATGTATGCGATGCTATGTACCAGACCCGATATAGCAAACTCACTAAGTATAGTGAGCAGGTATCAAGCTGATCCTGGAGAGAGTCACTGGACAGCTGTGAAGAGCATTCTCAAGTACTTGCGAAGGACTAGAGATATGTTCTTGGTGTATGGTAACGGAGAACTCCAAGTGGAGTCCTTTACCGATTCGAGCTTCCAGAGTGATAAGGACGACTCTAAGTCGCAGTCGGGATTTGTCTTTACCCTTTACGGAGGGGCGGTTAGCTGGAAGAGTTCCAAGCAGGAAACCGTGGCAGACTCGACGATGGAGGCTGAATACATCGCTGCCAACGATGCTGCCAAAGAGGCTGTCTGGATCAAGAAGTTCATTACTGAACTTGGAGTGGTTCCATCCATTGAGCATCCAATACCTTTGTATTGCGATAACAATGGAGCGGTGGCTTTGGCCAAGGAACCCAGGTCCCATCAGCGATCCAGGCATATTCTGAGGCGGTATCACCTGATCCGGGAGATAGTTGATCGCCGGGAGATCGACGTCAGGAGGGTTGACATGAAGAACAACACGGCGGATCCACTCACGAAGGCCATTCCCCAGATACAGTTTGAGAGACTCTTTGGGATGCTCGGTATGCGATACTACAGCAGCTGGCCCTAGTGCAAGTGGGAGATTGTTAGTTGTATGTATGCCCTAGAGGCCAGTATTGTACAAATGATGTATATTATATTGGATGCTTGGACATATATAGAGATGACTTTCTTGCTCGATATGATAGTATGCTATCGGGTTACTCTTTATCTTAATATGTACACTAGTCTCTTTAAACTGTCTTATGGTTACATGTTGGTAAAGCCCTTAGGATGTGTACTTGACTACCTGGAATATGATGCAGATCATACTAGTGGGGACATGGTAGTCCATAAGTACATCCTTCAAGGTCCCTAGTCGTGGGTGTATCGAGACAGGGGCATCGATATACCAGAGTAGACTAGCGTATACGCTTCTCGACCCATGAGATGGGCGATGGATGATCCCATATCCATTGGTGTTTGACATCAGAGATGGTATACGGGTGCTCAGTGGAGACTGGGTACACTGGACGGACTCGTCGAGAACTCCCAGATGGTATTATACCTCACGTCAGATGGCAGTTCTCAGGTGACACTTGTACAGGTTAGTCTGTAGACCCGAGATCGTCATAGAGTCTTGTGTGATTCCCACTGTTCTTTGATCTCCACCTTACCACATCCATGAGGGCGTGCAAAACGGTGGTCTTTGGGTACAGTCCCGAGTCACATGGAGGCAATGAGCGATAGGAGGGGTTTCGTCTCTCCCGGTATTGGGAGTTGATGTTGCGCTGTGCTCGATTGGCTGTAACAGGGAAGTCCCTGGCCAGGGCTGATCAGAGATTTGCTGGTAAGTGTTACCAGTAGTTTCTCGACCCGTTATGAGCCTCATATCGGCATGACTTATTGGTTATTGGGGTCTGACGTTTACCACCCCTAGACTTGATATGCGACATATCAGACGAACAGACCGGACTGTACGGTAAGTGTTACTGGTTGGATTCACAGGAGTGTGAGCGGGCTAGCTCGTCGATCTTCTGATCGCTCAATACCCGGATGGCCGTTACGTTTAGTAGACCGCTTGCGGCTTGTGGATGCTTGATATGATCATCATCTGCTACCGGCGTATTGACGAGTCTTTAGAGTCCTACACAGAGGTTTCCTGGCTCAAGCGAAACGAAATAGGAGCGCATATGAGATATGTGCGGGACCGAGAATAATGCGTGTATGTGATACCGTATTTCATTCTCGCGATGAATGTTTCGATTGGTTATATTCGATATGACCTAGTTATCGAATCATTGATTCGATAAATCGATACATTGGATACTAGTCGGTTATGTGCGACATGACCGGATCATTGAATCAAATGTTGATTTAATGATTTAATGTATAATTATATATTTGATATATTACTTTGCATTAACTAGTATTGGTTCATTTTAAAAGGATTTTCTCACTTGATGCACATTGTATATGTGATATATTTTTTGTGCACTTGATTGTATCATGTTTGATGATACTTGCTCACTTGGGTTTGTGTAAAGATTAAACCATGGTTATATGAATGGTTAGGGTTTTGATTATTTATTTAGTTATTTATTTATTTATTCATTTTGGAAATAGTTAAGTATGGTGGCTTATTTTGTTTTATGTTGAAACTTCAAGAAGCTTTGAAAAAGTCCACCATTCTTATCTCTTCCTTAACCTTAACCATTCCAACTAACCTTAGTTTAATCTCTACACTTGACCATGGTAAACATTATGATAAGTATTCATTTTCTTTTCATTTTAAATAACTTATCATAATATTTCCTTCTTGATCATCTTCTTCTTCAAGAAAGAAACCTTCATGCCATCAATGGCAACTTGAGATCTAAAGTGAGAAATCCAATTCTAAAGTGAACCCACCTCCTAATTCTTCACCCTCTACCTCTTGCCAAGTTGTTTTGGGTGTTTACTTCACAAGTTTCACAACTTGGTGAAGTCGGAGCTTGAACTTGCGATGCCTCGACGTAGATCATCTTCGGCACGAAGCCGACGACCTATTCCGCTCGTTTTTCCGATGAAGCCGACGAATGAGTCTAGGATTCGAGATGGACAGCGAGAGGACGCCTACGTGGAGCCGAGGAAGAGGATAACCGGATCTACAAAGGTTGTAGCCTCTCTCCTTTAGTTAATATGTTAACTAATTTAGTATTTCGCCTAGAATTCTAGTCTAAGATCCGTGTTAGGGTTTCTCGGCACCATAATTTTTTGTAAATTGGCATGGTTGATGCCTTGTGAGACCTCTATAGGGTGCCTAGGAACCTTTCACAATATCGAAAAATATACTGGTGTGCCCAAAGCTGGCAGAGCAAGATCATCTACTTGCCTTCTGCTCAAGATCTGGCATCTCTGGTCTCTGGGTTCCCTGTTCTTCTCTGGATTACCAATCTCTCAATCTTTTTGCTCGTCGGCCCGGTCATGTGTACTAACGGAATAGTCCCGCTCTGGAACTCATTTGATCACCGTTTGGCCAATCAACATGACCACTCTCAACGACACTTTACTGACGGCGGCATCTGGCCCTCTGAATATGCACGCTATAACTGACCCTGGGTACATATCTCTATCGCTGCGGTGTCCTGGAAAGAACCGGCTCACTGCTTCTTCCGATCTCACTTAGCCGAACTATACGAAGGTTGGCACTCTTGCGTAACTCTTTTCTCATAACCGGACAGCTGTGTCCTAAGCATGGCTTTCCTCTGAAAATTTGGCTGTATCTAACGCCTCTGCACAAATATCAATCCTCTGGTATTAACGGAGAGTAACAACCACTCACTAATATCTCGTACGAACCTCTTATTCCACTCGTCTTTATTATCGTCCACTTCGACATCATCTCTTGCTGTCTGCATATTGCAATTCATTCTCGGCTACAGTCAATCTGGAGTCTCTCACACGGACTCGAAATTACGAACTCGGTATCTTCATCACTCTGTAGAAGATATCTGGCCGAACATGTTCTCGAGAACTCATCCAAATCATTGGAGGAATACACTTTATTCATCCGTTCTCGATCAACTCACAACGCATCTGGTGATGTCCTTCTATCTGAAACTGGTCAACTTACCGATCTCACATTGGAGCATCCAACGAACAACATCCTCTCTTGCTCGATTTAATCTAGATCTAAGTAAGATCCTTCAACTGGAATTCTTCAACTCAACTGAGCCTGCATCGGCACATCAAATCTGACGAATCATAACAGTCGCTCCACTTGAGATAGACTAGCTACCTCCTGTCACATCTCTGCCTGAAAGCTCCAGCGGTCTCAGCTCATAAACTCTGGAAACGACATCCCATCAATCTCAGCAACAGCTGGGTCATCTGTCTGCACAGTAGACAATATCACGATCTCTGAGGTAGGTTGTACATCAATATTCCTCTCAATCCGGCAGCCTCTATCAAAGCCCCGATCATCCGGTGCAAAACCGAACACTCGCCTCAAACGAGAGATCACAACACAATACTATACCTACACGTCCTTATGTCACCAGAAACAGCATGGTCAGCCCTCGTCCGTGATGAGCTCGCTCTGACCGCAACACTAGCAGCAGCTCAATCTGTGCTCAAATCATGGTGACAGGAACCTAAAGTAGGTATCGTTGAAGATAGATCAATGAACGAAAAAAATCAACAGATCCTAAATGGATATATGATCAAAGGAAGGATTAGTATCACAGATCTCAAGATAATTACATCCTATGCTTTCTTAAGTGGAGTATTGTATCATAAATATGGCGCGGAACATACGTACGGTACATCACTCTACTCAAGCTACCAACTCCATCAATCAAGGTCAACTTATGAAACGAAAGTTCGGGTCTAATACCCCCTGTTAAGTCTAAGTTCCGTAAGGTCAAACCTAGGTTTCGAAATATATACGCTCTAAACTCCGCATAGTCAAACCCAGACTCAAACCAAGGTTAAACCTAACGCTCTGATACCAAATTTGTCACGACCCGTAATTTAGCATGTGACCGGAACTTAAATTACGCAACGTCTAAAGGCGTGACGTAAATCAAGTAAGCCGAAGCCCAGAAAATCTAAACATTTTTTGCGGAAAATAGTAGGGGTGCAGTTTTGAAATAAATGTATAATGAATCTTGTTTTGTCTTTAAAGATTTGGGCAGCACCTCCCTTGTATATTTTGATTCAAAAACATATACACAACAATATATAAGCATCCCAAAGCGGGATCTAGCTCTTCGTCAACTGGCGGAATCACAACCACACAATAACATATATACGACGCCCAACGGTGAAGAATCAGCCCAAAAAGAACAATAAATAAGCAAGACATCAAAACTCAAGAAGTGAATATAAACCCATTGCTCTAAGTCTCGCACAATATCCAAGTCTGACTAGGTCTACCAATATATAATTCTAGTTTCTGATTTGATGTAATGGAGTTTATCTAGATACAATAGAATATAACAGTACGAGAGTGGGCATGATCCAACATGTGTCCCACCTACCAAAGCAAACACCCTGGATGAAGCTGTGTGCCAGCAATACCGCAACTGATCCCAAGCGGTCAAACCTGCAAGAACTGTGGCACAACGGGGGTGAGTTGCCAACTCGTAAGTAGAAAACATCAGCAAGTAGAAATAGAATAAAACAACGATTTCCTTGGTCACTATATCCAGAAGGTAATATTATGATATCTAGGGTAACCAAGTACGCATATCTATTAACAATCGAGTCAATGCAATGACATATATAAATAAACATCCGACATTATATGCCTGTATGCATGTGGATATCATCCACGTGTCCATCAACGACACAAAACAATATCATGAAACCTGAGTGTCCCACACCGACACTTGAACATCATGAAAACATATGCCTGTATGTGTATATATATATATATATATATATATATATATATATATATATATATATATATATATATATGAGGATATCAACCACGTGTGTCCATCAACGACACATCAAAATCACGGAACCTGAGTGTCCAACACCGACACTCGAAACATCATGAAAACCCGTGTCCGGTATCGACACGTAAATCTTCATATCTCAGGCGCCGCATACTCAGATCGGCCCTCATATCTATCTCATCTCAGGCACCGCATCCACAGATCGGTCCTCATATCTATCTCATATCATAACTCCAAAACGGTATCCTCCAGATATCCGCCGAGTTCTATACAATCATCGGTAGGTAGTGTTCTCTCTGCCAGGCTCATCGTCTATACCACAAAAATCATTTCTTTCCCCGGGGTACCATACCGAGAGTCCACCATGTACCCGCAAATGTCATCTGCCAACTCCTCGAATAAGGTCTCGAAATCAAGCTCAGAACTAAGAAAACTCATGGTGGACGTCTCGAAATATCATATCAAGAGAAACCGTGTTTTTAAAACAATACGCAATTTCCTTTGAAATATAACCACGGTTCTCAAATCTAGAGATCTCATGAAAACAACATCTCAAGGAAATAACCATAAAGTACGATGTATGCAACATTGAGTAGTAATATGAGCAGATCGAGTATATCATGCAAGTATGTCAAGTGATAGTACTGAACAATGAATGTACTTTTACTCTTAAGAATAATATCATGACAGGGTAGTTCTACTGTGTAAGTAGCATGGCAATTACCGATGAAGAATGTGTGTGAGCCGGCAAATCTGTGTATATGTAACATGCGCATCAACGATAACTGTGCAGGTGTACTAACAAATGATATCATATAGCATTAAATACCGACACGTGGTATGTACATCACGAGGGGTAATATCCTACACAACATGAACAATAAATGGGTATATCTATCTACACAAGAATCATACGGTCATTTTTAAAACGATACACATCGTCATTTTGAAAATAGGTATGGTTCAGGTGGCAATCTTTATATCGGCGATCCCGCCTCAAAACATCCGATATGACAATAATTCTCGATCATCATCCTCAAATCACTAGTGCGGATCAATCATCTGGTACATTTCATCACATACGGTAATCCATCGTACGGGGTCATCAAACAGAATAGAGAATTTATCGACCTATACAATAATGAAGGTACGGATCTAAAGTTTCGTACGGCATATTACTCATTATACACAAGTATATATATATATATATATCAAATCACATTTGTATAAACGTCATATCTTATTAATTCCACAACACCTCTATCTCAATCTCGTGTCGTGTTTATCGATCTCGATCTCATATCCTATCATTATCAACCCATACTTGTCATCTTTCAATTCATACTTATCATGATTCACTTCTCATATATCAATATATTCATTAGTGTCAACATTTATCATATCATCCTTTACTAAATCCTATAATTATGTTATTTTAAGTTCGTGGCATATCCTTTATCCAAATTTATAATTTAAAACACAATCTTCCATATCAATGGTTGCGGAGGTGCTATACGCCATCCACCAGATTTCTTCCGTAGATATAAATCTACTCACTTGCTAAACTCCTCGCTAAGCCGAAGTTGATGTGCTTCGTCGTCTCGGAAGTCTACGCGAAGGTACCTACAATCAATACACGATCGCAATACTATCAAATCCAATATCCGAAAACCGATACAGCACACGGATTACTTATAGGTTAAAACCTATAGCCTACGCATGCAAAAACAACCAAACAACCATCATCCGTTGACGTACAAATGTCCAATGACGAATTCAAATCCATATATAAAAACCACGCATTCTAAATATAAAAACCAAGAATTCACATATCGGAAAACATATCCAAAACACTCACAAATCACTCCCGGATTTTGGCTCAGGTAAATTGGGACTAAATAAGCAAGTACAAGGGATAGGTTATAGGGTAAGTGAGCTACATGCAAAAGCTCAACACTAACACAAATGGGGGGGTCCGGCGACATCATCAATAAATCCGGCTTCGCCGGTCGAACAGGGGAGAAATGGGTTCGTACTTCTTTGGTGGTTTTTTAGTGGTCTATCTAGGTTAATGGACTTGCTTGATTTTCTTAGAAATACCCCAGATAACTCCAAATACCATGTAGACCTTTAGGTTCACAAAACCGACACGGAACAATTCTAACTTCGTGTATTGGGTTCTATTCTCTTTTCTGGTCTAGCAAAGCAATCTCTAAGGTCTTGAAAACACTCACTAAATCTCTATTTACCACTTAACAACAACTTGGAATTTTCTAAGATCAAAAACCTAACTAAATCAATATCTAAACTAGAATATTATATATTAACACAAATACTTAACTAAATATGTATGGATACACCTCATTAGCAACTAAAGAAAATTCTTGAGTTGCCCAAAGTCTTCAAAATCCAAACTTGAATGGTTCAAAGGGTTTAGAATGAGTTTGTGCATGTTTTTAATGAAGGTGGCAAGAGGTTTTGAGAAGGGATTGGAGGTGATACATGGAGGTAGTGGAGATTGAAGGAGATGAAGAAATGGTATGAAGAAAACAATTGGGAAGAAGATGGGGGCAGCCAAGTCTCTCCCTCTCTCTCTTAACCTCACTCTCCTAACAAATATCTCTTTTGTTTTATCTCATTTTTAACTATGGCATCAAATTTGATTCTATTCACACTCAACTCTTCCTCTCTTTTCCTTTTTTCTTTTCTTTTGCCTTTTTCTTTTCCTTTCTCTTTATTTCACTAACTCACAAGTCACAAACAAAATAACAATGAATAACATGCACATGACATGGTGCGCTAGTCGTGGAAAAATGTAAAAACACGGATTTGAACAAAATCCGATAAATATCATTAAAATAAATAAATCATTTTAATCTCCGATTATTTTCCAAATATTGGTATATACTTATTCCATTTTACGAAAAATCTCTATTCGCAAATCGAATAGTTTTTACGAAATATATTATTTTAATATTAAATTTCCAAAAATAATATTTTATATTTTCTGAAATGTTACAACAGTAATATAATAATATCGAGTGGTAACAAGGGTGATAGTGTAAATATAAATATAATAATACTAATATAATCGTGCTCGTGTCATAATATGATACCATATCATCTGTATCATATATATGTGTATAGGTGTATCATCTAACGTGTGTCCATCAACGACACACCAAATCATCATAAAAACCTGAGTGCCCAGCATCGACACTCGAAAATATCATAAAACCCATATCCAGTATCGACACGTAAATTCTCATATCTCGGGTGTCGTCTCATCGGATCGGCCCTCAAATCTATCACGACTCCGGTCGGTATCCTCAGGATATCCACCAAGCCAAAACTATTACCGGTCGGTGGTGCTCTCCTGCCAGGCTCAACGTCTCTCTATACGATCTTCTTACCCCGGGGTACCATACCGGGTCCACCATATACCCGCAAACGGTGCCTCCTCTCTCCTCAAATCGGGTATACACATAACTCAGAACCGAGAAAACTCATGGTAAACGCCACACATCATATCAATAGAAACTGCTTTTTTAAAACAATCATAAGTTTTCAAAATGTACATACGGTTTTCCAAATCCAGAAATATCATGAAATTGGAAATCTCATAAGCATGAATCAATAATGAAATAATGAGTACAAGCACAGAACAAATCTGTAATGCATAACCAGTGTGTTTATATGAGCGTTGTATCTAACTAAGTAAGAAAATACGATAACTGATCTAGTAAATGTGGTATGTGTACTAAACAATAACTAAAAAGCTACATGTTACTAGGTTATATGGTGAAGTAATGATTTCTAATATGTACGTAGTATGGCAATTACCGATGATGAGTGTGTGAGTCGTCGATTATGTGTGCGTAGAACATACGCATCATCGGTAATGGTGCGTGTGTCCTAGCAAATGATATCATATAAGATAAGGAAAAGAACGTGGTATGTATACCGAAAAATATGAGAATAATACGAGTATAGCAGAAAAAGGAAATTGTAAACACAACAGTATGAAATACATAGCTACATATAAGCCATACAGTTATAGTTTTAAAATAGTACGAATCGTTGTTTTTAGAAAAACAGGGGCAGCGGTGTTTTTGAGAAAAAGATACTATTTGAAAATCCACAGCATTTCTTGAGGTTGTCATTTAAAAATGTATAACGATTCGTTAGTTTTGAAAATAAGTATGACTCTAATTATATCCTAATATCTACTTTATGTGATCAGAAAACAAAATTTTCCGAGTCGATACATCCATAAGTCGGCGATCCAGCCTCATAGTATCACGTACGGTATAATCTATCGTACGGTATCATCACGTCAAGAGTGCAGATGAATCATCATGTATATCATATCACGTACGGTATAATCCATCGTACGACACCATCAAGTCAAGAGCGCGAATCAATCATCATGAACATCATATCACATACGGTATAATCCATCATATGATATCATCAGGTCAAGTGTGTGTGACATTTCAGAAAATATAAAATATTATTTTTGAAATTTAATATTAAAATAATATATTTCGCGAAAACTACCCGATTTGCGAATTTGGGGTTTTCGTAAAAAGGTATAAATATATACCAATAACTGTGAAATAATTGGAGATTAAAACGATTTATTCATTTAAAAATATATTTATTGGATTTGGCATTTTGATAATTAATTATATGCAATTTAAGTAAAAATTGATCAGTGAACTACTAATCGCGATTAGGCCAAATCCGTATTTTTAATTAGTAATGGCTAGTGGACCATGACATGTTGCATTTTGTTGCATGTTTGTTTCATTTTATTTGTGTTATGTGTTTGGTTTTATTTGTGAGAGGGAAAAAGAGAAAAGAGATGGCATGATTGAGGGGAGAGAGAGAGTGGGGACACAATGATGACTTGAGGCATGGCATGAGAGCATGCCATGAGAGAGAAAGTGAGAGTGAGAAAGAGAGAGGCTCATACACCCTTGACTTTTCCTTCATCCATTATTTTCCTTCATCACTTCAACTTTTTCTTCTTCTTCCTCACCTTCTTCCTCCACCGATCTATCTTCATGGTTCATCCCCAAAACCACATCAAAACCCTATACTCCTTTCATTAAAAATGATCTCCATCTCTCTATAAACCCTTTGGACCAATCAAAGTTGAATTTTGAAGACTTTGAGCAACTAAAGAAAATTCTTGAGTTACCAAATGAGGTACATTTCCTTTCTTTTAGTTTAGTTTTTAGTTTTCTTTGCATCTTAGTTTAGTTTAGAGTTAAACTTGTGAAGATTTGTGATCTTGGAATTTTCCAAGTTGATATTTAGTGGATGAATGGACTTGTAAATGGTAAATTGAGGTGTAGTAAGTGTTTGTAAGACCTTAGAGTTGATTTTCCTGACCTGGACCAGAGACTAAAACCCCAAGATATGAACTTAGAAACTTCCCGTGTCGGTTTTGTGATATTTTATTGGCCTACATGGAATCTGGAGCAACCTGTGATGTGTATAAGAAAAACTAGCAACTCCATTGACCTAGATTGAACACTAGAAGACCATCCTGAGAAGCCGAACCCAAACTGAGCCTCTAGGGCCGGCCGGGCCGGAATTTCTGTCTATGTCGCCTGGCCAATTGTAGGTATTGGTGTTGGAATTGGTTCTGTAGCTCACATACCCCATATACTACCCCACTGCACTGCTTGTTTATCCTCATTTCACCTGACCAAAAATCTGGAGCTAGATTTCTGAGTGGCTATTCTTGAGTTTCGTGGTTTTCAATAACTTGGTTTTGGTATTTGATATGGTATTGGATCGTTGGATGTTTGCACGTCAACGACGATAGTTATTTGGTTGTTTTTGCATGCGTAGGCTATAGGTTCTAACCTATGAGCGCACCGTGTGTCGTATCGGATTTTCAGACATTGATTTTAATAGAATTGCGATTTGTGGAATGATTGTAGGTACCTTCGCATGGATCCCGAGATGACGAAGCACATCGACTATGGCTGAACAAGGAGTTCCGCAAGTGAGTAGATTTATATCTACGGAGGAAGTCGGGTGGATGGGTATAGCACCCCCGCAACCATTGATATGTGATTAATGATTTAGAGACAAGATATGTCTCAACTTAAGTTATAGTTAATGGTCTTAGTGTGAAATGGTATGATAGAAAGGATGTCTCGAATTGATATATAAGGATGTGAAACATGAATGTGAATCACGATATATATATATATATATATATATATATATATATGTAGTTGCAAGAGAATAAGTGTGAGATATTGATGTGATGAAAGAGTATACGATGAGATATGATGACTTGGTTTGATATGTCGTTATACGGATGCAAGTCGATATGAGATAATTGATACCTTTGTCAGTCCCATGATATGAGATTGATACGGATGTGACCTGATATATATATATATATATATATATATATATATATATATATATATAATGATGTGAATAATGAGTGATATACCATACGAGACGTTAGGTCCGTACCCTCATTGTCATATAGGTTGATAGAATCCCTAATTGATCCATACCCTTGACTAGAGGATGTCGTACAATAGATTGTACCGTACGTGATGTTGTGAAGCGGGATGCCGATTGATAGATTCACCGACTCGGTTATGTTATCGATACGTATACCTTATGGCATTTCACTTATGATGTACTTTATGCTACGTTCATGATATTCTCATTGCATTATATATAGCTGTGCTAGTACACCTGAATAATTATCGATGATGCGTATGTTACACTTACACAGATTGCCGGCTCACACACTTTCATCATCGATAATTGCTATGTCACTTACACAGTAGAATTGCCACATCATGCTATTACTCTTAATTGTTCAGTACTGTCACATGACTTGTTGGCATGATATATTGCTATGCTCACATTACTATTCTATGTTGCATGATATACTGATATGCTCACATTTCCGTTCTATGTTTGCATACATCATGCTTTATGATTATATATATTGAGATGTTGTTTTCATGAGATTCTGGATTTGAGAACCGTGGTTATATTTCAAAGGAAATTATGTATTGTTTTAAAAACCCAGTTTCTCTTGATATGATATTTTGAGACGTCCACCATGAGTTTTCTCGGTTCTGAGATTGGTATGTGAAACCCGATTCGAGAAGCGGTAGGCACTGTCTGCGGGTACATGGTGGACCCGGTGAGATACCCCAGGGCAAGAAGACTCGTATAGTTAGGCGGTGAGCCTGGCAGGGGAGTACTACCTACCGGTGATAGTTGGACCCGGCGGTTATCCGGAGGATACCGACCAAACTTTAGTAGGGAAAACGGAACCCCCTCATCATCTTCCCTTCACCCGGTATCAAACCTGCTACTGCTACCGGAAAGAGATATGATTGAGCCGGGTTGCCCCATTGGATTGGTTGAGATGGATATGAGGGCCGATCAGAGTATGCGGCGCCTAAGGGCCGATCTGAGGATGCGGCTCCTGAGATATGAGGATTTACGTGTCGGTGCCGGACACGAGTTTTCATGATGTTTCGAGAGTCGGTGTTGGACACTCAGGTTACATGATTTTGATGTGTCGTTGATGGACACACGTTGGTTGATATCATCATATTTACATGCATATGCTTTCATGATGTTGTTGTGTCATTGATGGACACGTGGATGATATCCACATGTATACAGACATTGATTATATTGTTGGCATATATGTAGACACGGTCAGCCTAGATATCATAGTATTACCTTCATGATATAGTTGACCTAGGAAATCGTTGTTTTATTCGATTTCTACCTGCTGATATTTTCTACTCACGAGTTGGCAACTCACCCCCGTTGTGCCACAGTTCTTGCAGGTTTGACCGCATGGATCAATAGCGGTATCGCTGGCACACAGCTTGCTTCCGGGTGATTTGCTTTGGTAGGTGGGACATAGTGGATTGTGCCCACTCTTGTATTATTATTCCTGTTGTATCTAATTAACTCCATCAATCAGAAACTAGTATTTATATAAGTAGTGAGACTTAGAAAGACTTGTGGTTGTGAGACTTACAGCGACGGGTTATATGTTCGTTTGGTGGGTTGATGTCTTGCTTTATTCATTATCCTTTGTGTTGATCTTCGCCGTTAGGCGTCGTATACATATATTTCTGACTTGCATGGTTATGATTCCGCCGATTGGCGAAGAGCTAGCTCCCGCTTGGGGATGCCTTTTATATTATCATGCATATGTGGTTTTGGTTCAAAATATACAAGGGAGGTGCTGCCTAAATTTTTAAAAAGACGAAACATATTTTTCAACTAGTATAATCCACTTGCATTTTCATGTTCTATTATCTATGCATTTAAGAAAACTTTGATTTCATCATACCTTATTTTAAAACTTCATCTCTTTTATTTTCTTTAAAAAAGTTAGATTTCTGGGCTTCGGCTTACTTGAGTTACGTTACGCCTTTAGACGTTGCGTGATTTAAGTGCCGGTCACGAAGTAAATTTCGGGTCGTGACAGTGTGCGAATCAATCCTTATATACGTCATATCACGTATGGTATAATCCATCATACGATATCATCAAATCAAATGTACGGGTTTATGGTCACATATATCCTTTCATCTCATCTAGTCACATATCGTCACATGTTATATCATCTCGTATCGCATCAAGAACATATATATCGCCTAATGTTCATATAATATATCATATCATGACATTTCATCTCATATCATATAACATAGCCTCGTGACATCATGTCCGATCATATTGACTCATATCATTATAACTTGTCATATCCTCATCTCGTGATGTTATATCGAAATTATCCTCAAATTTACATGTGCGTGCACGCACACACACACACACATACAAATATCTGTGTGTATGGGTAACAACATATATACCAATGGCTCAAAGCTAAGAGCATAAGAACTAAGGATATTCCTCCTTACGAATACGCTTACTATCGCCTATAGTTTCCTAAAACCCTATTAGCTAAGTATACATATCTAACACACACACACATGCCTAGTACCCTAATACTACGGTTGCGGGGGCGCTATACGCCATCCACCTGACTTCCCCCATAGATAGATATATATCCACTCACCTACTATTCTTGCTCTAGCCGAAGTCATTGAACGCCTTGCTCTCTTTCGTCGCCCTGAAAGTCCATACGAATGTACCTACAAATCAATGCATATCGTATCGAAATCAAAATCAAATCCGAAAACTGATACGGCAAGCTAAGTGCACATAGGTTAGAATCTATGGTCTACTCATGCGAGAACAACCAAACAACTCCCGATATTGACGTACAAACGTCAAACGACTGAGTCAAAACTCAATATCAAAAATCTAGTTTTCAAAAGTTGTAAACAAAATCTGAAATTTAGTAAAACACTAATAGACTTTACTTAAGGTAAAATTAGGACATTTTACACATTGGATAGACATAAACATCTAGAGATAGATCTATGGACCAAACCTGGGACCCAAATTCCTAGATTAAGCCGCAAATTGCGGCCATATGGGATAAATTGGAGGTCAAGTATGGAGGATGGGGGCTCGGGTTTCTAGGGTAGCTTTCTAATTACCTGCACATACTACTGTATCTGCAATATATTTTTCAGGTTTCTCGAGTCGTTGCAGATTCCATTTGAACACCACAATTTCAACGAAACCCGATATTGGAAAATTCTAAGTTCGTGTTTTAGGACTTCTAAACTCACTTAGACCAGGGATTCTATCACTAAAGGCTAGTAATCACTCTCTAAACCCTCTATTATAGCACTACTACTCATTCAACCCACCAAAGATCATCCTAGAATTTTCCAAGTTCACTAAACATAACTTGTTTAACTCTAAACTAATATAGGAGGTTAGGAAATTTAAATACTTAACTAAAAGTGAGAGCATTATCTTAAAAGAGCAACTCAAGAAAATTATAAGATGGCTAAATAAGCTCAAGACTAGAAATTGATCCCACCATGATGCTTGTAGCGAGCTTAGGAATGATTTTTGTGAAGTTTGTATAAGGTTTTGGTGGAGTTTTGATGGTGTTGTATGGTGATAGTGAGTTTATGAAGTTTGTATAACGTCTCTCTTTACGATCTTCTTGCCCTGGGGTACCGTACCGGGTCCACCATGTACCCGCAGACAGTGCCTCCTCTCTCCTCGAATCGGGTATACACATAACTCATAACCGAGAAACTCATGGTGGACGCCACACATCATATCAAGAGAAACCGCGTTTTTAAAACAATCATAAGTTTTCAAAATGTACATGCGGTTTCCCAAATCCAGAAATCTCATGAAAACGGGAATATCATAAGCATGAACCAATAATGAAACAATGAGTACAAGCATAGAACAAATCCGTAATGCATAACCAGTGTGTTTATATGAGCGTGGCATCTAACTAAGTAAAAAAATACGATAACTGATATAGTAAATGTGGTATGGGTACTAAATAATACTAAAAAAGCTATAGGTTACTAGGTTATATGATGAAATAATGATTTCTAATGTGTATGTGGTATGGAAATTACCGATGATGAGTGTGTGAGCCGGCGAGTATGTGTGCATGCAATATGCGTATCATCGGTAATGGTGTGTGTGTCCTAACAGACGATATCATATAAGATAAGAAAAAGAACGTGGTATGTATACCGAAAAAATGAGAATAATACGAGTATAGCAGAAAAAGGAAATTGTAAACGTAACAGTATGAAATACATAGCTACATATGAGCCTTACAGTTATAGTTTTAAAATAGTATGAATCGTTCTTTTTAGAAAAATAGGGGCAACGGTGTTTTTGAGAAAAAGATACTATTTGAAAATCCGTAGCATTCCTTGAGGTTGTCGTTTAAAAATGTATAATGATTCGTTGGTTTTGAAAATAGGTATGGATCTAATTATATCCTAATATCTACTTTAAGCGATCAGAAAACAAAATTTTCCCAGTCGATACATCCATAAGTCGGTGATCCAGCCTCATAGTATCACGTACGGTATAATCTATCATACGGCATCATCACGTTAAGAGTGCGGATCAATCATCATGTATATCATATTACCTGAGGTATAATCCATCGTACGACATCATCAAGTCAAGAGTGCGGATCAATCATCATGTACATCATATCACATACGGTATAATCTATCGTACGATATCATCAAGTCAAGTATGCGAATCAATCATTATGTACATCATATTACGTACGGTATAATCCATCGTACGATATCATCAAATCAAGTGTACGGGTCTATAGTCACGTACATCCTATCATCTCATCTAATCACATATCGTCACATGTTATATCATCTCGTATCGCATCAAGAACGTATATATCGCCTAATGTTCATATAATATATCATATCATGACATTTCATCTCATATCATATAACATAGCTGTAGGGTGTTTTCCGTCACCCCGTTGAGATGGGAATGCGCACGCTTGTCAGGCGCAGTACAGATTCCCCCTGTCTAGGGTAGGCAGGGGTTTATTGATTGTAGGGATCCGAATCTCCGGCAGCCGCGGACTAAGCTGCCGTTAATTACCCCTCGCCTTTGGAGCGAGAGAACCTCCGATTAAAGGGTTAAACTGGTCATGCGAACTCAAACTGCAGTGTGAGTGTGTTGTGTTTTAAAAGGGGTTTTGGATATATCGGGGGCCCCGCAGAGTTTTTACGGGGGTCCCGCTACCCGGATAGCGGGCTGGAGGTCAAGGGGCTAGTAGCCCCCTTACGGGGTGCGGGGCAGCGTCCCGTTAGAAATTTTTTCTAACGAGGGAGGTGTTTTTAGTGTGGAGTATGTGTGTGTGTGTATGTGTACATATACATATATATATAAAGGGGGAAATAGCCCAAAGGACGCGTGGGGCCAACGCCTCACGTGCCTAGCACGCGAGCGCTGTGCGCTTAGACGCTAGCGCACCACGTGTCTGACACGTGGACGCTCGAGCGCTAGGCGCTCTACGTGCCCGGCATGTGGGCGCTAGGCGCTTGAGCGCAAGGCACTCGAACGCTAGCGCACCACGTACCACGTGGGCGTTGGGCGCTTGAGCGCCTGGCGCTCGAGCGCCTGGCGCTCGAGCGCCTGGCGCTCGAGCGCTAGCGCACCACGTGCCCGGCGTGTGGGCGCTTGAGCGCTTGGGGCGCTAGGCGCTCGGGCGCTTGGGCGCCGCGAGGAAAAGGGGGCTTTTAGCCCCAGAAATGGGATTTAAACTCCCGAAAGAGAATTTAGAGTGGAGTTAAACTTCTAAGATGTTTTTGGAGATGCTGAAACGGGCTTCTCCCTTGAGCTCTGGATCTTCCCAAAGTGGGATTTTTAGGAGATGGGTCTCCTTTTTCCTCCTTTTTTGGCTGGATCTTAAAGAACAAGAAATATAAGACTTTAAAAATCTCTTATTTTTAAGATCTGATGGGAGATCTGAGTTCTCCTTTATGGGTTTCATAGTAAAAAACTATTTAGTTTTGGAAAAAGAAGAGTAAAACTCTTGATTTAATTCAAAAAGAGAAGAAGGTTTTTAGAACCTTGAGGAAGGAGAAGATCACAGATCTTAATTCTTTTGGAGAGAGAAAAAGTTGTTGGGATATTTTCATTATCCTTACCTTTATAGACTATACACTTTACATTTAGCCCCTTGGTCTTTACAAAATGGAATTTTGCCCATCCCATGCCTCATGTGCTATTTGTTTTTGCACATAAGCTATGGGCTTTACAAAAATTTGGCTTTATGCCCATTTTCTTACATTTATTCATAAAATAAAAATACAAAAAATACAGCAAACTTATTTATTAAAAAAATTTATTTTTGCATGGGGGGAGGCCGGCCGCTTCATGTTCGGGCTCACTCCGGGCATTGGCCCACTTGACCTGGGCTTGGGCCCACCTGGTTTGGGGTTGACTTTGATTTTGACTTGGTCAACCGGGGTGTAAATTTTTATCCCAACAATAGCCTCGTGACATCATTTCCGATTATATCGACCCATATCATTATAACTTGTTATATTCTCATCTCGTGATGTTATATCGAAATTATCCTCAAATTTACATGTACACACACACACACACACAAATATCTGTATGTATGGGTAACAACATATATACCAATGGCTCAAAACTAAAAGTATAAGAACTAAGGATATTCCTCGCTACGAGTACGTTTACTATCGCATATAGTCTCTTAGAACCCTATGAGCTAAGTATGCATATCTAATACACACATACACACACACCTTATCCTAATACTAAGCTTGCGGGGGTGCTATACGCCACCCACCCGACTTTCCCCGTAGATATATATCTACTCATTTATTATTCTCGCTCTAGCCGAAGTCGATGAACGCCTTGCTTTCCTTCGTTGCCCTGGAAATCCACTTGAATTTAGCTACAAATCAATGCATATCGTATCGAAATCAAAATCAAATCCGAAAACCGATACGAAAACTAAGTGCACATAGATTAGAACCTATGGTTTACTCATGCGAGAACAACCAAACAACTCCCGATGTTGACATACAAACGTCAAACGACCGAGTCAAAACTCAATATCAAAAATCTAGTTTTCAAAAGTCGTAAAACAAAATCTTAAATTTAGTAAAACACTCACAGATTTTACCTAAGGTGAAATTAGGATATTTTTCACATTGGATAGACCTAGACATCTAGAGATTGAGCTATGGACCAAACCTGGGACCCAAATTCCTAGATCAGGCCGCAAATTGCGGCCATATAGGATAAATTGGCGGTCAAGTATGGGAGATAGGGACTCGGGTTTTTAGGGTAGCTTCCTAATTGCCTGCACATCCTACTGTATCTACAATATATTTTTCAGGTTTCTCAAGTCGTTCCAGATTCCATTTGAACACCACAATTTCAACGAAACCCGATATCGAAAATTCTAAGTTCGTGTTTTAGGACTTCTAAACTCACTTAGACTAGGGATTCTATCACTAAAGGTTAGTAGTTACTCTCTAAAACCTCTACTATAGCACTACTACTCATTCAACCCTCCAAACATCACCATAGAATTTTCTAAGTTCACTAAACATAACTTGTTTAACTCTAAACTAATATATGAGGTTAGGAAACTTAAATACTTAACTAAAAGTGAGAGGATTATCTTAAAAGAGCAACTCAAGAAAATTCTAAGATGGCCAAATAAGCTCAAGACTAGAAATTGATCTCACCATGATGCTTGTTGTGAGTTTAGAAATAATTTTTGTGAAGTTTGTATAAGGTTTTGGTGGAGTTTTGATGATGTTGTATGGTGATAGTGAGGGTGGAGAGGGTGGAGGATGAGAAGATGAAGAAGGAGATGATGATGAGGACGAAAAGAATAAGGAGGTGAAGAAAAGCCAAGGGTAAGGTTATAGAACCTTCCCTCTCCCTCTCTCTCTCACAACCATACTTTCTTGTCCTCCCTATTATTATTTCTTTTCTTTTTTCTCTTTATTTTCTAATTTTCTTTTCTTTTCCTTTTTATAAAAACATAAAACCAATGTCACAAATGCAATGGTTACAAGTCATGACACTTAAAGATGATTTTATCAAATAACTTGGTTTAATACACAATTAGGAAATATTTATCAAGTTTAATATTAACTAGTATGTAGATAATTGTATAATCATTTATAAAAGCCCAAATCAATCAAATACTTTCATAATCTATAATTCATATTAATATTCCAATTATTTGCCAAATTATATGTATATAATTATTCCATTCCATTATAACTAATTTCCATATTTTTATAATAATAATAAAATTTATTATTTTATTATTTAAAACTCAAAAATAATATTTTATATTTTCTGAAATATTATACAAACACCTTTAGGTGGGCGACGTTCGGGTTTTTGACCGCTCCATGCTTCTTATGGTATGATGTCTCTAAGGCTTTTTGTGGGACATAGGTTGAGCAAGTAGACTGTACAGTGCAGCGCTTCGGCCCATAATTCTTCTGGCAAGTTCTTGCTCTTGAGCATGCTTCTAATCATGTCTATAATGGTTCTATTCTTCCGCTCGGTGATACCATGTTATTGTGGAGTGTAGGCCACCGCTAATTGTCGCCGTATGTCGTAATTTTGGCAAAAACCTTCAAACTCTTTGGAAATGAACTCCCCCCTCCCGACCAGTCCTCAAAACTTTGATGTTGTAGCTGCTTTACTTCTTGATGTAGACTTTGAACTTTTTGAAGATAGAGTACACATTGGACTTCTCCTTCGTAAAATACACCCATGTTTTTCTAGAAAAGTCATCAGGTAATAAAATATTTGCGAGAGCTATAAGAAGAAGTGATAGGACCACAAATATCGAAATGTATCAATTCCAATGGTTGTCTTGCATGATATGTGGCCTCTTTCGGGAATGTGTTCCTTGCTTGCATGTCGAAGATGCACCCTTCGCGTACTTGATTAGGACGATCGATGTGTGGAAGCCCGTTCACCATCTTTTTTGAGAACAGAATCTTCAACCCATGAAAGTTGAGATGCTCGAATCTTCAGTGTCATAGTTAGGAGGTGTTTTTTATGCAACTATTCAAATACTTAGCAACTTCATGGTTGATCTTCAAGATGAACATGCTGTTTTGAGTCATTTCGACTTTAGTAACAATTTTCTTATTACGGTTTCTCATGGTGAGAGTCTTGTCCTGCATCTCAAAATGATAGCCTTTCTCGAGCAATTGGCCGATACTCAAAATATCGTTTTTCACGGAAGGCACATAATAGACATTTATAATGAATTGTTGATCTCCATATTTCAGGCGAATGAGAATTTTACCTTTTCCTTCAACAGAAACTTTGGAGTGATCTCCGAATGAGATGGAGGTTTTTTTGGACTCGTCTAGTTCCATGAACATGTCCTTCCCGCACATGTGATTGCTCGCGCCGGTGTCCAAGTACCATATGTCGTCTCGTGTGGGCTCTTCATTGTTATAGGCTTGCAACACATAACCTTGATTGTCTTCATTAATGAAGTTAGCGCTCTTGTCTGCTTGATTGTTCTTATTGTACCAACACTCCGAAGAGTAATGGTTGTACTTCTTGCAAGTGAAGTATTGAACTTTGCTTTTATCATTCCTATGGCCTCTTTCAGGGCTGGCTCTTCCGTGTCCTGTTGTATTGTTATGACTTCGGGCTTGAGTTGCTTCCTCCTTTTGTTGGGATTCTCCTCTTCCTTGTCCACGTCCGCTGCTTTTTCCGCGGCCACGACCACAGAATTGACCATGACCTTATCCGCTTTTAGCATCTTCCTTCAAATTTAATTTTTCTTGTAAGGCTTTCTCCACCGGTTCTTACTTACTCTTTGTGACGCGTTGCCTGTGCGTTTCAAGTGAGCTTATAAGTTCTTCGATAGTCATTGTGTTCATGTCTTTAGACTCTTCAATCGATACAACAATGTAGTCAAATTTAGAATCCAAGAAACGTAGGATCTTTTCGATGATGCGAACATTCTCCAATGTCTCGTCGTTTCTCTTTAATTGGTTGATGATTGTGGACACTCTTGTGAAGTAGTCGGAGACAGACTCCTTCTCGATCATCTTCAATGATTCAAACGAAGAGTTTGTAGGCGCACTTTCTCGGTTCCTTTGAAGATATTTTGGATTTTCTCTCACATCTTTTTAGAAGTAGCGGCGGTGATGACTTTTGTTTGGTGGAATAATTGATGCCAGAAAGAATGGTGGCTCGAGCATAGTCATACTTTCTTTCATTCTCCCTCAAAGTCGTCCTCTCATTCGCCGTTAAAGTATCTCACTCTTATGGTCGCGTGTAGCCATCTTCGACGATGCTCCAAACGCCGTATGCGGTAAGCACCATCTTCATGTGGATTGACCATGTTGTGTGGTCCTTCTCGGGTTTTGGCGTCGGAAGGGTGAAGCTCATGGGAGCGGCCATCTTCCTTGAGCTCTGATACCAATTTGTTAGAAATGAGAGGGTTGAAGAATTTAGTGTTGTGGAGAAAAATGCAAGTGGAAGCTAATATAACACAGAGAAGATTGGGCACAACACTATGAATTGATTTGAATTTTTTTTTGCTACATCAATATTTCACCCATACATGAGTTTATATAGCCAAGTAGATGGTTGTTGAAATTACTCTATTGAATTGGTACATGCATTTGACTCTTATCGTTCTCTAAGTGTATTCATGCATTTGAATCTTATCATTTTCTAGACATTTAACAACATGCAGACATCGAAAATAATTTCTAGAATACTTTGACTTAATTTATTTTTGGCTTAACTTCCAACAGATAATATCTACATGCTAAAAAGAATTTACATTGCATATACATGATATGCTATCCTCCATGGAACTATTATAACTTCATAATACATGGTTTTTCAATTGAGGTTAACGGGGCTGTGAACGTTCACAGCTATTTGGCTGTAAACAACAACCACAATCTCTAGAACCTCCTGTTTAAGTTGCAAGGGGGGCCCATAGGAGCTGGGTTGTGTCTGTTGTTCACAGCTAACTAGCTAGATGCGAACGACCACAACCCCATTTTTCTCTTTTGAAGTATCTTTTCTTATATTAGTATCATGATCGATAATACTTAATTATTTTTGGTTGAGGATATAATTACTTCATGTATAGCGCATTTCACCTAGCTGGCGACATCCTAGCTGACTTGATCCTATTCATGTTTAGACCTAATCCAAACCGGACCGTCATACTTTTCCGATATCACTATCTATGTTGTGTTGTGTAAAATGCAAGAAAATGTTGCTATCTTATGCATATGCAACAAAGGAAGTATAAAGTATTACAAGTTTAGATGCAGAAACCGGAGCACAGATACAGCTAGCAGCTTGACATGCACAGGTCCTTCCCTGCATGCAATTTGTTTAAAGCTTCCTTAAAAGGCTTTTTGGTTGCACGATTGTGAAATTTGGATTCCTAAATAGTACAATTGGAAAAATATGGATTACCAAATTTTGTGTTTGGTTGGTATTGAATTTCTGGTATTAGATTTGTAGATCCTTGTAATTCTTGTTTGGTTGGGAAAAAGTAAGTTGGATTTGAATTTGAGGAATAAAAAGAAAGATGGAGAGATGAGATTTTTTAATAACTAAAGTACGCGGGCCCCATATGAATAGTGTCAAATTCTTTGTAATCCATAAATTTTTGAAGGATTCAAGAGTCCAAAAAAAATGGTGCGCCCTTCACAAAATATAAGCAAATCCAGAAATACCAAAATACTATAGCTAAACAAGAATTGGCTAATCCTTACAATTTTTTTCTGGAGTTTTGAATCCAAACCGCGCAAAATCCTTTGTAATCTTGCAGCCAAACATATCATAAAGAAAAGAAAGAAAATTCGAAAACCCAACCCTTTTTCTCGCTCATGAATCCTACGTGAAAGAGATGTTTGAGAGAGAGAGAGAGAGAGAGAGAGGTGAGGGAACCAAGAAAAGGAGGCTGTTTTTGGAACATTAGGCGTGGGGCTCTGTTGTAAACACTGCTCGATCATAAGAGAGATTGATGAGAGAGAGTTCGGGGGGGGCTTTTATTTAATCTTTGTCAGTTCATCTGATGTAAAAATAAAATAAAATGAAGACCTATGAATTCAGCTAGAATGCCCTGATTTCTCTAGGTTGCTTGGTTCTAGCAAGAACACTTAAAAGATGGGGACAATGGCTAAAAGTTGCCTGCTACTGTCTCTTTTTACTTGGTTCAATTCATTAAGATTGTAGGCAAACTGAGCTAGAGTTGTTGACCAGTAACAGCCAGTGCCTTGGCTCAATTGGGCAAGAGACTGAGCTCTTTTCTAATTTTGAATCGTAGAAAGTCCAAATATTATCTTGATAGGATCCATTTTTGGTTGTGTAAAGTTGTAAAATGAGTCCAATTGTATATGTAGAAGACTATTTCTAACTTTGCTGCATGCTGGTGTAACATTACGGTGCTAGGATCGCAACACTTGCGGACTGCGGGGAACATAGAACAAAAATTTCTAACAATAACACCTTAGACTACAACTAAGATCATCCAAATACTAGCAATTGTAAAAAATCAAGAGAGCTATTCTAAAGGAAAATGGGGGTTAGAACATTTGTAGCGTGTCCACTTTTTAGTGGAAGACCAAAGTTTTGCCCTCAAGTGTTCGGAACGAGCTTGATCAACAACCTCCTCACTGAAAATTATCCACCTTGAAAACAACGCACCCAAGCTTCCAACTCCACAATAGAATACTACAAATATAAAGTAACTAGTTCTCACATATTGCTAATAAATAAAAAATAGAAAATGATACAGAAAGATCCAATTTTTTTCTTTTTAATTTCCTCTCTTTTTCTCAATACATGAGAGAGAGAGGGAAGATAAAAAGACAAATGTTGAGTCAGCGGTTCCTTTTATCTCTCCTCTAACATATAAAAGAGAGAGGGAACAAGGTATATCTTCTCAAGTGGCCCCCACATGCCTTCACATTCCACTTTGTCACTAGGTGACAAACCTAGTATATGTATTCTCTACATAACCTAGTAGATGTATCACATGTGTATATATACATTATACTTGTGTGTGAGAGCGAGAGTATCATATACATAATACTAGCAACTAGACCAATATGTATATTAAATCAACACTTGACTTAATAATCCAGCTTGCAAATAAACCGGCTAGTATTATCAAACGTCCAATTAATATACGTGTATCATATACACGTGTTTAATCGAACTCCCGCACGTATTAACTACACACATAATACCAATCCACATCATCATTTCGTCTGAGCGGACGCTTTCGGCGTGAGACTCTAAAAACTTGACAAAATGTTAATAGGATCGTATCCGATTGAATTTGAAATAATTTCATATCAATCTCCTAACGGTTTAACCCACAATCACGTCAACGGTACTAGCTGTACATAACGGCTATTTAGATATATGTCAAAAGATAGGTTGACAAGCAAACTCATCCGAAGCTAACAAAGCCTATCAGTGACAATTATCGTATATTCCGGTCTCTTCGTCAAAGAGTTTCGCATACCGAGTCTGAGGGATGGAAACTGTCTGACTAACAATAACCTAATAAGTTATGCCGATATCAGACTCATAACCGTCCGAGATACAACTGATAACACTTATCAGTTTATCTCAACCATCTTGTCTAGGGACTTCAGGTTAAAGTCATATCATGCACAGCGTGACATCGACTCCCTATATGAGGAGAGACGAATCATCTCTTGATCGTTCACTGCCTCCATATGTTTCGAGACTAAACCCAACTAAAATCTGTATGCACGCACTTTAAAACCGCGGTTGGATAATAATCAAAATATAGTAGGAACACACATAAGACACTATGACGATCTTAGAACAAAAGATTACTCTATACCATTATCACCAGAGAACTGCTATCTAACAATAGATATAATAACATCTGGGAGTTCTCGGAGAGTCCGTTCGGTGTACTCATTCTCCAATTAGCACCTGTTTACAACCTTCGGTATCAAATAGTAATAGCTGTGGGACAGCCATCGTCCCGATCGAGTTTAAGAAAGATATACACTAGTCTATTCTAGACTACCGATACCCTGTCTCAAAACTCCCACGACTGGAAACATTTAAGGATGTGCTTATGGACTACATAGGCTCCACTAGTATGATCATATCATCACTACTACAAATAAGGGTTGCCCCTACGGAGATATGCGTAGGGGCGAAAAAAGACCCCGTAGGTGCAAAGGCCGCAGGTGCAAGTTGAAGCCCTGAACTTGCCCGTACGGGCAAAATCTTGTCCCTACGGATTTCTGTGTAGGTCCTGCTGCACCTACGGAGTAGGCCGTAGGGTAAAAAAAGTTATATTATTTACGGTTTTTTTTAATATATTAAATGTACCTACGGACATAGCCGTAGGGCCACGTACTACCCCCTACGGATATCTGCGTAGGTACCTATCCGTAGGGGCAAAATATCAGAAATCCTGATATTTTGCCCCTACGGATAACTCCGTAGGGGCGAAGCAATGGCCCCTACGGATATGTCCGTAGGGGCACTCCCAACCCCCTGGTACTGAGATCAGGGGGGAAATATCAGTTACTGCTGATATTTTGCCCCTACGGATAAAGCCGTAGGGACAACATGTGTACCTACGGATTAATCCGTAGGTACACATTATCTGTATTTTTTTTATAAAAAGGGCTGCCTGATTTTTTCCCGCACTGTGCACAATAATATATACATCAATCAAATATAAAATTAATCATCACACAACATATATCGCAGTATTCATAATCATATCTCACGCATATAATATATAAAAGAAACCCAAAAACTGAATATGATATAAATATAAACCAATATCAATATCGTTTCAAAATGTAGTACAATGTGTATGATATAAATAAATACATGTTTCAAAAAATAAGAACCAAAAAGCTACCCTAGCTCGGTCCAGCTCCACCTCTGAATAACGATAGAATAACGCGCGCCTGCTCCTCGGTCAATAAACTCTACAATTCGGCGCGAGCGGGAGTCTGAGCGGCCTGTGGAGCTGGCGATGTGGTCTGCGCAGCCGCCGTCGAGGTAGTCGCTTGCGGAGCCGCGGCTGCGGGAGTCTGAGCGGGCGGTGGAGCTATAGGAGCTGTCTGCGGAACCGCAGCCGATGTGGTAGCTTGCGGAGCCGCAGCCGAAGGAGATGCATGTGGAGGCTCGGTCGATGTACCTTGTCGCGTCTAGACATAACGTGTGTAAGAAGCGTGTAAGAACTGTGTATTATTCGAATTTGTATCATTATTAAGTTATTTCGAAACCCCGTTTGGATATCTAGTTTGGAAAACCGTTGTTTATTTTAATTACATATGTATGTATGATTAATCAAACTTAAGTCTAAAACCAAATAAGCTCAAGCTACGTACTAATTATGGATATGTTGATATCTATATAATATGACATGATTTTTTACTATAAAGTAGTATACATACCAGCATCTCCTTCAACTCCTGAACGGTGGCCCTCAAGCTCTCTAGTTCCTGATGGACACGTCGGTCACTGGAGACGGAGGAAGTAACCGCCGGGGTGGAGTCCAACCTCATATGGGCCCTGCTAGGGCCCAGTCCCCGGCCTCTCTCCCAACCTCCGTGGTGCCCTCCGTGTGCGGCGTCCAGAACTGGGGTTAGCAGCCTCGGATCGCTCTGTCCGGTAAAATCGATCCCCGAGGCCTGGTCCTGCTCAACCACCCGCTCCTACACCCACATTAAGCAGTAAAGTATAAGTATAAAATTTAAATTTGAACCTTCCAAAACTAAAATTTCAAATTTGGGTAGAAAAAATATTAACACTTACGCAATACTCCTGGGTAGCGACGTCGGGATATCGAAGCTCGCCCGTGGCGGGATCTGTCGAGGTGCCGTGGACGGCAAGATATGCGGACAACACGCTCGGTGTACCACCTGACGCCACGGTCCGGGATGTCTGCAATATTAGAAAGTAACTCTTAATATTAGAAATATTAGAAAATAACTCTTAATATTGCAGAATATCACAAAGGTCGGTCTATTGTAATTTACCGATAACTCCATGGCTCGAGTAATGTTTCTCGAGCCACCTGTGTAAGTGGGGCGACCCCTCTTCACCGACTTTCTGTTCTCTGTATTCTGAGCGGCCTGTTTCTGCACAACGCATTAACATTTAGTTTTCTAATTAAGGAACACAAAGAAATAAATTATATCATAAATAATGAATTACATTTAAAATGCATACCTGTTTGCGTTGGGAGTCGAAATAATCGCACAATAGAGGCCATGTCTCTACGTCGACTCTCGCAAACGCCGGAGTAGATAGGAGGGCCGCTCTCTCTGCCTCGGGGGTCGCCATCCACAAGGAGTAGCAGTCGTTCAGCTCATTCCTGTTGTATCGGACCTTGGTCTGCATGTTCTTCATCAGGCCATTGTACAGAGCATGAAGGTCGAGCACCCTCCCAGGGTGATCAGGGTTGGCTACAGGCTGAAAATCATAATCCAACTGAAAATACAAAAAAACATTGTTATTAGATTGCAAGTGTTAATAATAAATATATTGGATAAATCAAATGAAAATAGGCCGTTAATACGTACCCGAGCCTGATCAAAGAAGAGGGCGAATGAGCGCCTGCTCGCCCCACTCAACGTGAAGTGGATAGTTCTTCACGAGCCGGCTCTCGTCCCCCATATACCGGCCGAACTTCTCGGCATGAGGACCGGTATAGCGATAGTCAAGGGTAAAAAAAAGGGGGAATGCTGCCTCCCCCTAGGTCTATTAGGCCTCAGCCTATGGGACTGATTCGGGCCTCGAGTCCCCCTCTGGGGATGGGGAGGCCCTGCGTCTGCACGAAATATCAAGACAATCAATATTAAGACAAAGTTGTATTAAAAAATCAAGGTTAAACGAAAATTCAAGTGTGATATATACCTCCGGTGACTATCGCACGAGCCTGGGCCCGGGCAGCAGCACGAGCGGGACGATAGTTCCTCCGGTGAGGAACAACGGGGGTCCCGGATGCGGACGCATCCCCTCCAACTAGAAAATAAATATCAACGCTAAATTTCCATGAAGTTCATATTTATTCTATAGAGCATATGTAAAATGAATAAATATTTTAAATTTATTCATACTAACCTGCAGACGATGCGAAGGGTATGGAAGCGGCAGGAGTGGCCCCTGCGGAAGATGTGGACGCACCACCTATAATTAGACAATTAAAAATATATTATATAAGTAATTGCAAAAAGAATGTGTAGATCAATAATATAACGTTCTAAATCAATATGCATGCACTATAGGATATATAAACATACCCGCAGGTGCGGTGGTGTCACCACCTACAGTAGACAATAATAAAAATTGCTAAGTAAGAGCAAAAGGAATGTGTGTATTTATGATATAGCATTCTAAATCAATATACATGCACTATATGATATATAAACATACCTGGAGGAGCGGGAGTGGCCTCTGTCCCAGATGTGGACGCATCACCAACAACTAGACAATCAAACATTGATAATATAAGTAATTTTGACATAAATAGGCATGAATATCTGTAATATTACATTCAAAATGGATATGCATGCAGTATACCTGGAGATGTGGCAAAATCCACACGGAAGGAGGCATCCGAAGGGGTCTCCAATCTGGGTGCAAGACCGGCCCTCTGAAGCTCCTTACGGAGCTCTCCGGGCGACAGAACCGCTCTGCCTCTGCCTCTGCCGCGGCTGGAGCTCCTGCCGCCCCTCGCTGCTCCCGACATCGTCATCAAATCTAGATAAACGGTTCGTGGACGCATTAGATAATCATTAAAAGTATTGACTATATATGTATAGAGCGTAAAATGTGAACTAATAATATAACATTACTGATAACCTTTTTCGTTTCGTGGGCGCATTATACATATTTACTTGGATTTCATCGTCGATATCATTTCTAACCCACGTAACTTCATGATCGGTCGAAGACAACCCGTCCTTCGAAACAGACGGTCGGAGCACTTTAAGCCTTCTTTCTTCTTCGTCCTCATTGCTGTCCTCGAATTCTGGGACATCGTAGACATCTCTGGGTTTCCATCGGCATACAACACTCCATCCCGGATGCTTTAAACACTGTGATTAGTATACTTGGAACGCTTGGTTCGGAAAGATAAACGGATCGTCCTGACCGTAAAATCGAAGTGTGTTCACACTGGTCAATCCATATTCATCTTTCCAAGTCCCAAGATTGCTTCTCCACCTGTCCGTATCGGTTCGCGGATCGTACCAAGTACACTGGAATATATAAAAGGGTTCTGATCGTCCGGGATAATGGATGCCGAGTATACAATTTAAGTACCCATAGTAAATCACACCGTCCGATCCTACCGTCGCAATCCCACTATTCTGAGTGGTTCTAGATGTTTCTATGTCCTTAACTTCGAATTTGTATCCAAGGACACCAAATCCTTTGTAATATGCAACCTCCATACTAGGAAATTGAGCTAAACATCTTGAATCACTCTCAAATGATGCAGACAAGTTCGGATCGTGGATCTAACAAAACAAATTTTACGACAAATACATAACGATACAAGTTTAGATTAAAACTGATAGCAATAAAATGTTATTCGAATAACTTACATGATCTGTGACCCAATCACAAAAATTATCCTGATGGTATTTTTCCAAACGTTCTTCGTTCCAATCAGGATGCCCCTCACGTACCTCATTAAAATGAATTCTGTTTTCGACAAATAATTATGACATTAATATTATATCATTTCATACACACACAAACACAGATATAACAATTAATCCAAAAGAACTTACTCTCTAATTTGTTCAAGACATGCGCAATTAAGCAAGATAAACCGGTATATCTTGTTGATAAATATAGTGTCTACCCTCTTATACTCGGCTTTACCATATGGCCCGTCTTGAATTCTTCATGGTCGGTTAAGCCTTGTCTCAATGTTATCGTCCAGATAGCGGGAACAAAATGTGGTTGCTTCATAAAGAAGATAATCTTGCATGATAGAACCCTCTGGTCGATTTTTATTGCGTATATACTTCTTAAGAGTGTAGAGATACCTAATGAGAATATGTTGAATAAATAAATACGGGCATACAGGACAACAATAAATTTATAAATTGCGCGAAACGAAAAATTACACGTACCTCTCGACGGGATACATCCATCGATATTGTACCGGTCTAGCTAATTTCGCCTCAGTTGCAAGATGAACCGTCAAGTGTATTATGATATCGAAGAATGACGGTGGGAAAATACGCTCAAACTTGCAAAGTATTAATGCAATAGAATTTTCAAGTTTATCCAGCGTCGCAACCTCCAGTGTTTTAGCACACAACTCCCTGAAAAAACAACATAGGTCGTTGATTACTAGACCAACCGAGTCGGGGAGAGAAGTCCTGAGGGCTAATGGAAGAAGGTGCTCCACGATAACATGGTGATCATGACTTTTCAGCCCATCGATCTTGCCCTTCATAATTTTTATTTTCTTGCTGAATGATCCTGAGAAACTTGTGGGGACTTTCAAATCATGCAACACCTGCAGGAATCTTTTCTTCTCCGGTTGTGACATATGATAAGCGGTATTGGAAAGTACAAACTTGCACGGTTTACCCACTACCGGTCTAGGGTGCAATTCACTTCTTATTCCCCACTCTTGTAGATCCATCCGAGCATTCATGTTGTCTTTCGATTTCCCGTCTTTACAAAGAAACAAGTTAAGTATGTGCTCTGATACTCCCTTCTCTATATGCATGATGTTCAGACAATGACGCACTGAATTTGTAGACCAGTACGGAAGCTCGAAGAAAATGCTTAACTTGTTCCAATATTGTGGTTTGACCTGTTTCGTCGGATCCATCCCGAAGGTCACGTTATTGTAACCATCCCATTTAGCAGTCACGTCCTCTCCGGACAATGGGGATAGAGGTCCAAGAAGCTCCTGATGACCATCAAAGTGAACCGTGTCTAACCTATAGGGGTGGTCTGGAGGCAGGAAACGTCGATGGCCGCAATATCTCGAGCTGTGAAACAACGTTGAAATGAACATCTAATCTATCTTTGTACACGGAGAACCAGCGAAAAGGTACCGACGAAATATCTCGAAACGGATGAAAACACAAGTGAATGAAGGCGTTTGCTTTATACATTCTTAACTTGTCCACACGGGACAAATCTATGGGTTACCATACGATTGAATTTTCTCGTCGCGTAGACTATACGACGGTTGTTAGTATCGAGCTATACTGTCCGATATTTAACAACCTTCATATAGTTCTAGGTCACGACGAGCATCGCACGTATGTTAACCGATAGACGGGGACTACGTGGCGCTTTTAGTTCCATATATGAGTATCGATGAGAATATGAAGGTTTCATATTATCATATATTGGTTTTAACCCGAACATCTCGAATCACTCTCTAATTATGCGTTTGTTATGTATTCTTATTGTATGTGTGTGTTCCGGCTGTCGGGGGTAGGCTTCTATCCCATTAAGAATGTATAGAGCGAACGTCCATCACTTGTGCTTTCAATCGTTTCGAGTAAATTTCGGCAGCACCTCCCCGCTGTTCTCCGAGTACACTGTAATAGAATAGATAATCATTTCAAAGCTATAAAACAACGTTGAAATGAACATCTAATCTATCTTTGTACATGGAGAACCAGCGGAAAGGTACCGACGAAATATCTCGAAACGGATGAAAACACAAGTGAATGAAGGCGTTTGCTTTATACATTCTTAACTTGTCCATACGGGACAAATCTATGGGTTACCATACGATTGAATTTTCTCGTCGCGTAGACTATACGATGGTTGTTAGTATCGAGCTATACTGTCCGATATTTAACAACCTTCGTATAGTTCTAGGTCACGACGAGTATCGCACGTATGTTAACCGATAGACGGGGACTAAGTGGCGCTTTTAGTTTCATATATGAGTATCGATGAGAATATGAAGGTTTCATATTATCATATATTGGTTTTAACCCGAATATCTCGAATCGCTCTCTAATTATGCGTTTGTTGTGTATTCTTGTTGTATGTGTATGTTCCGGCTGTCGGGGGTAGACTTCTATCCCATTAAGAATGTATAGAGCGAACGCCCATCACTTGTGCTTTCAACCGTTTCGAGTAAATTTTGGCAGCACCTCTCCGCTGTTCTCCGAGTACACTGTAATAGAATAGATAATCATTTCAAAGCTGTGAAACAAGTTTGAAATGAACATTTAATCTATCTTTGTACACGGAGAACCAGCGGAAAGGTACCAACGAAATATCTCGAAACGGATGAAAACACAAGTGAATGAACGCGTTTGCTTTATACATTCTTAACTTGTCCACACGGGACAAATCTATGGGTTACCATACGATTGAATTTTCTCGTCGCGTAGACTATACGACGGTTGTTAGTATCGAGCTATACTGTCCGATATTTAACAACCTTCGTATAGTTCTAGGTCACGACGAGCATCGCACGTATGTTAACCGATAGACGGGGACTAAGTGGCGCTTTTAGTTTCATATATGAGTATCGATGGGAATATGAAGGTTTCATATTATCATCGAGTATCATATATTGGTTTTAACCTGAATATCTCGAATCGCTCTCTAATTATGCGTTTGTTGTGCATTCGTGTTGTATGTGTAACATGATTTTAAACCATTGAGATCAAGATTGATAGAACTGATCATCCTACATTGCAATAGCATTCATCAACCAAAAACTATTATTGCAATGGCATTCATCTATAAAAATTAACAATTAAAACTACAAATGTAGGATACTGATATCATAAAACGTTATACGCAACATATGAATTCACATGACTGAAACATGCATCAAAATATTGAAGTAGGGGGGGCAGAAAAAAACCCTATTTGATTATCAAATGCATGGGTTTGTATGATTTATATGTATGTATTTGAGTGCTGCAATTCCGAAATTTGCTTTAACTTGTACGTTGCTTTATGTTGTTAATTTGATCATTTTTAAAATTGTAATTGGTTCTACACATAATTATTTCGTTATTGTAACAGAAAATTTTGTTTCTTTCGATATGAAACAGATACGATACACGATATGATAAAAAAAACGAAACACAAATCGTATCAAGATTTAACAACTTTGATTATGTCATATACGCGGGCCGATATTTTCATATTAGCCAATAGGCAAAAATAGATTGCGGTCTGGATATGGCATATTGGCAGATATTACCTATATGCATACATGCATGTTGTCTCCCTATTTTTTCATAAATTAAACCAATTTTTCTATACATGCTAGTAATTACTGGATACATTCAGGTTAAATGCATAGAGCTAGCCGTAATTTCCTCTACGGTAAACTTTCATCAATGCAACACTTTGGTTTGCCTAACTAGTTCGCCATTCACGAACACAATCTATTTATATGGCATGATTTTATACACTTAATTTTACCACATTTAATGAAAATGAATCATTCATGATATGATACATGTATATATATCGATACCCAACCCCAACCTAACCCTAACCCCAGCCCCAGCTAAACCCCAACCCCAACCTAACCCTAGCCCCAGCCCCAGCCCAGCCCCAGCCCAGCCCCGCCCCAACCTAACCCTAACCCCAGCCCCAGCTAAACCCTAACCCTAACCTAACCCTAGCCCCAGCCCCAGCCCCGCCCCAGCCCAGCCCCGCCCCAACCTAACCCTAACCCTAAGCTAAACCCTAACCCCAGCCCCAGCCCCAGCCGCAGCCGAACCCAACCCCAACCCCGACCCCGACCACAACCCCTGCCGAACCCCAACTCCAACCGCAACCCCAGACCCAGCCATGAACCCTAGCCCTAAATAATCAAAAATTTCTTTAATTTAGTTGAAGATTTACTAACCTGAACGGCGGTGGCGGCGACGAGAACGGCGGTGGCGACGAGGAGAATGGCGGTGGCGATTTGAGGATTTTGTTTCGCGCGCGATCGAGAGAGGAAGAAAGAGATAACGGGCGTAGGCGATCGATCTGTGCCTTTATTAAATCACTATTTAGTTGCCCCTACGAATTTGTCCGTAGATCCTTGGTTTGCGGCTCCGTAGGGGCAAACACCAAATTAAGAATTAATATTTTTATTCTTGAACGTCTTGGCCCGTAAGGGCAACCTTTTAGCCCTACGGATTAATCTGTAGGGCCAACATAAATCTGCCCCTACGGATTTCAATATGGCAACCCCCTATTTTAGTAGTTCATAATCCTGGTAGTCAAGCAAAGATTCTAAGGGCTTTATCAATATATATTAGCGATACATAATAGTAAGTAAAATATGTACACATGAATGATAAAACAAATAAGATAGTATACTATTATCTCGAGTAAGAATATTCTATCCTTATAGACCCATATACAATTACAATAATTGCCTCCATGGTATCTATATCCAGCATTGAGTGCTAATGGCTTTATGTCTACTTCTATGATTTTATTTTATTTTCTTGAGCAATTTCTCATTTTTGAAACGACTTAAATTTTCAAAGTCGGTGAAAAAGCGGCTAAAAAAGGAAATAAGCTAAGACTATCTTGAGGTTTAAACGTTCCAGAGATAGAAATACATAATGTTGATTAAGTCTAGTTTCTAGAACTGAAATAGTCTTCTTGGATATAATACAAAGATTTTATTCATCGAATACATGTTTGCTTCTTTATTTATATATGACAATAAATGAGGAAAGATACCATAGAAAGGTTTTTTGTTAGGTGGCGTCGAAATCCACGTCTTTCACTATTTTATTCGACGATCGGTAGTATCCATTTTGATCTTTATCGTCTAAGATGTCGGTACACCAAATTTCATGCGATTTTAATACCTTTCCACCGTTGACTTAGTGGGTGCAAAATTAACGGTTTACCGACAATAGAACTTTTTGCATTGTTAAATCAACGGTGAAAAGGTATTAAAATTACATGAAATTTGGTATATCAACATATTAGACGATGAAAATCAAGATGAGAGGTGCCGATCGTTGAATAAAATGGTGGATGGTTTAGATTTCGACACCACCTGACGAAAAATGTCTCTTAGGGTCTCTTTCCTCCATTATATATATATATAGAGAGAGAGATAGAAAGAGAGAGGAGAGAGAGAGAGAGACCTATCGGAAGGATTTGGAAACAAATACTTCTTATTTTTTCATTATTAGATTAATTTTGGGATTTGTGCATTCAATTATGTTATGTTTAGTAATAAATGAAAGATTTTATTCATAACTGTTCGCACACATTCCAAAATTAATCTACTCGTGAAAAAATGGAAAAGATTTGTTTTGAAATTCTTCTGATAGGATTCTAGTCGATATATATATATATATATATATTGAGAGAGAGAGAATAATGGAGGAAAGAGGCCATATGAGGGAATTTACTCTTATGGCGTCAAAAAAATACATCCTTCATCTTAGTTTCCGACGATCGGCATCCGTCATCTTCATCGTGATCATCTAAGATGTGGGTACACCAAATTTCATGTGATTCTAAAACTTTTTCATTGTTGATTTAGCAATGTAAAAAGTTCTATTGTCGGTAAACCGTTAATTTTGAACCCACTAATTCAACGGTGAAAAGTTGTAGAATCTCATGAAATTTGATGTACCCATAGCTTAAATGATAATGATGAAGATGACGAGTACCAATCGTCGGAAAAAACGATGGAGATTGTATTTTTTCAACGCCACAGATGTAAATTCCTTCCTATGGCATCTTTCCTCGGTTATTCTCATATATATATATTTGTTTCTCTACTTATTCATATATTTTAACTAGTTGATTTTTGGCTTGTAGAATGAGCCAGTCTTGTCAGCACAAGGATTGTCACTTACCGGCATCTCACCAGTCACCAGGATGTTAGGGGAGCCTCTAATTGATGGATGAAGAGCTCCTCAATCAGAGAGCCTCACTTTTATACCTATGGCACGATGCTGATAGGGGACAATCCCTAATAGGGGTAAAGTTGAACTCAAATTTACATGCCAATTAACAATTAGTATCTCTGTTTTATATATTATTTCATCCTTCCATTTTTACTTCTTATTTTAGAGAAATGCACACCGATTAAGAAATCATTATCATTTTCTCAATATCAGCAACTAATCTAATACCACACCACCACTAAAAAATCATACTATTTCTGCCCTCTACTATTAAGAAAAGTATTATCATTTTTTTAATATCGACAATTAATTTTTTAGACTATTTTTGGTATTGTATCATTTATTGATATTTTTATCGTTAATGATTTTCTCTTTATTCCAAAAATGTAAGTAAAATGAGACATTATTCTTTCTCCTAAATGACAAGTAAAAAGAAACCAAAGGGAGCATCAGCTAAAAAGGAATTGTCATAGGATCAAAAGCAAGTACAATCCTTGATAATCATTTCCAAAAGTACCTATAGATCATTGGAGAAAAGACAAACTTCACTTTTATGGTTCAAATGGAATTTCAAGTATATGTGGTTTAGAGGTCAACACTACCATATAAAATTAATGAATTGAGGGGGCACTTGAATAATGTGACATGGTTAAGTTATTAGGACCGACTTCATATGGAATTTAAGGCTCTCAAATGATTAGCAAACACATATGTTCACTTCTCATTGGCTGTTTTCTCTCTAGAATATATGAGGAGCATATGTTATGTCGTTGCATGTATATATCATTATCATGATTGTTTAAACAATAAGTACACGCTCCTTCATAGAATCTACTGATAGCATGTGAAGAGATGAGATGGGTACTGATTCTCTCTAGTATTAGTTTCTTGTTTCGGCTTGATTATGAAATTATTTAAGAACTAATTGAAATTAGGCTGGTAACTAATTAACATAAAACTCCCTAGTAAAACTGAATGCAATAATGAGCATTAGGGTTTTTTTTACCGAAACACCCCTTGCAAAGTTAACTATTTATGAAAAAAAAATCAATTTTACCGAATTACTAAAAAGCCCCCAATAGTTTTAAATTCCAAAAAAAACTTTTGACGGTTTCCATCCATCAGTTTTATTTTTTTTATTTTTAAATTCATAAAAAAAGTTGATCGCTAAAAATTTAATTAACTAAATTCTAAATTCGATTAACAAATTTTAACTCCTACCAAACCCAAACTCCAATGGTCTTCCTCTCTCTCCTCGACTTTGCAGCCGCCGCCGTCCTGATCTCCACCTTCACCTTCTGCCTCCCCTTCCTATCATCCTTGGTCATCATTTTCATCATTCATCATCCCCTTCTCTCATTCTTGATCATCATCTTCATATCACCTATCATCTTCTTCTTCATTCCTCACGCTCTCTTCCTATCACCATCACCATCACCATCACCATCACCACCACCACCATCTTCTTCTTTCCCGACCTTCGCTCGACCTGCCCCTTCCGTCATCGACCTCCTCCTCCTACCTCGACTTCCGCTCTACCACCTCCCTCCTCCCCCGACCTACTCTACCCCGACCTCCCCTCGTGTTCCTTCTATCCCATCCTAGCCCTCACCCAGAGGTTTAACTAAACCCTAATCCTAACCTCCACTCCGTCGATCCCGCCTCACTGCCACCACCATCATCCGTTCCACAACTTCATCCTTTGCCTCCTCTTTCATCTCTCCCTTCTTCCCCCACCCTCCACCATCTCCTCCCCTTCCTCCTCCTCTTCCTAGCCACCGCATCGGCCTTCCCCCTCGACCCTCGCCACTCTCCTCCATGACCCTCCATCATCTCCTGTGTCGTCACTCCCCCTCCTATGTCTTCCGCTTCCTCCTTTTCCTTAAATCCTTCCCCCTTTTCCTTAAATCCTTCCCTCACCTCCTCTGCGACGACCTTTTCAACACCCTTATTCGCGCCTTCTGTAACGACTTTGAAATCCATGTATAGAAGTTTTTGTTTAAATGTATAAAAAAGAGTATTTCAGCCTGTTGTAGAGTTATTGTCACGCCCCGCTTCCTGGTATACGGCGAAGAGGACGGGACTGGTCCGCTACGTATTTACTCTGAAATAAATACGCTAAACGTATCTAAGCAATATAAAAGTAAATATACAAGAGACAAGATATATAAACTGAACAACAACTTTATTTATTAACATTCTTTTGTACAATCCATAAAAAGTAAATACAACTGAAATAAAAGCGATGCCTAAACAATGGCATAACAAGAATGTAAAGTACTGAAAGGAAATGTGTACAATGAAACTAAAGCGCTGGGTTTTCGGCAAACTGATCCAAGTCTTCAGCAGCAGGCTCGATCTATGACGTGTCCAGATCACCTGACGACATTCAAAGAAAAAAGAAAGAGAATGTCGTCAGCGAACAGGTCGTTCGGTAAGTCCCAAAGATAAGAGGAAAGTAGAATAGACAGAATAAGAAGGTATCTTTTAAAGTTGTATTATCTTGTTGTAATGTTGTATTAACGCTATTGTTTGTAGGTTGGTACAGAAGAATGCCAATGTATACGAGAGAAGTCTCTATATGCCAGAGAATAGAGGCAAGTATAGTACAAGAAACCATTTATGCCACGGTACAACATCAACTGGATTCATGTTAGGTGTATTAAGTCTTACAGTCTCGTGCCACTTTTAACACCTTCCGTACCAGTCTACCCTTTAAACCCCGAGATGTCTTGTTTGTATTGTATTGTATTATAAATTTTATTGATTGTATAATTGATTGACTGAACGAAACCATGATATCAGTAAACGGATGTAACCGTAGAATCATATAAATGGAATAACTGGATAACCATGTAAATGGAATGTATATCCATGGTTCGGTTCGGTCAAGTTGTATAGATTGATAATTGGATTCATGGATTCATGTTGAATTGTAATATTGAAAATTGTAGATTGTACTTGAATCATATTCAAATCAGATTATACTGAGACTCAAACTGAGTCAGACAATCAGCAAAGTAAATTGAAGTCCTGATTATTTTTATTAATTTGTCTACCTTAGATAGGCAAGCACCCACTTCTCTGGCTCCCTGAGCCTCAAGAGATTGGTTCCGCTTAAATCTATGTTTACTAGGGTTCTTAGGGTAATTTATAGAACTTGAGGGGGTTTTATGTAAAAATACTTTTATATACTTTTCAAAATATACCCTAAGCATTTATTATTCGTCTTTAGGGTTGTAATGAATGTGGATTTTATATTGTGATATTTCTAATGAAAATATCCTAAATTCAGAAATAAATGTATTTATTTATAATATTGATTTGTGTGGAATTTATGGTATTTTAGTGTAAAATTGATTCTTGTGATTTTTAGAAAAAAGGTGGAATATTTATATCATAACAAAATAAGTATTTTAATGATAAATATATATATATTTATATAAAAATAATTTTAATATATTTTTTATAATCTAAAAATCTCATTTTCTTAAGATGTCGTATTTTAAATCTTTCAAGACCGAATGCTCCTTGCGAAGGTCTGAATCTCGCACTACTAAGCCCGAGGATGTGCGATAATCCGCACCATCCCGAACGGGTTCCCCAAAATGGGTTATAACGGCGCTTTGCAAAGATTGTATAAATACCAAATCCTTTAGAAAACGGTTTTATTAGGTAAATGGTATTTATTTGTAAAGATACCAATTTTCCGTATTCTATGTTCTAGGGTCTCCTAAGTCAACTAGACTATTCCTAACTGGTCCAAAACGACAAGTAGTGAGATACCTCAAATCGCCTCTTCACGGCCAATTGTGGCCAGGTAAGTACAAGTGAAGAAAGGAGGGATCCGCTCATGAACTACCGTGAGACGGATCTTTTAAAGTTACCTTTCTCACTTGCCTAACCTAGACACCACAAAGTCAGATTTAGATAAACGATTGATGTCCACAACTTATCCTATTTTCATAATAGGTGGTATTTATTTAAAAAGTGTATCAATACTAAATCTTTTAGAAATGGTTTTATTTAGTAAAGGGTATTTAAATGAAAATGTTCGTTTTCCCGTATTCTGAGTTCTCAAGGATATCGCGTTAGGTTGTATATGAGTGTGTGAGGAGGTAGGTCGTTAACTCGTGATCTACTTTAAAGGTATAGTAAGTTTAATGGGGTTAAATGTAGAATTGAAACAATGTGGTATTTAAGTGAAGAATACGATAAATTGAAATAGCCATCATTTCATGTAATGGAACTTGATCAATTTGGTTGATTAGTGTTTAATAGTCAACATGAGAGAGTTTAAGTATAATTGTAATAACGAGAAGTGAAGTTTTATAAGAAAACGAATCGGAAATCGGATTTGTTCCGATTCCGTCGGGTTTTGTAAATTCGTATTTTTTAGATAGAAGAGATAGATAGAAAATGGGACTTACGGGTTTTAGGACACACAAGAGGGTGAGAGGGAAGTAGTTGAATCACCGATGTTTTGCGTCGTCACCGGGAGTTCCTAGAACAATCGCCAAAAGTTCCGTCGGGAATTTGTCGGAGCTTCGCCTCGAGTTCATTTTCAAAGTGCACAAGATTCTTGGAAATTTTTAGAGAGTTGGCTCAGAGTTTGGGTGAGAGGGTAGAGGGTAGGGGTGGTATTTATAGGGTTAGGCTAGGGTTAGGGTAGGTGAAAGGTTAAAATGAAAAATGTGATAAAATGTAATAAAAATGTATTAAAAGTGGAGTAATTGGGGTTTTAAAAGAGTTCTGGAAATGGTCTGAGGCTAAAATTTTGCAGGTGCATAGGGAATGTGAAAAGACACATCTTTAATGTTGAGGTCGTCGCCGGAATCGGCCGACTCGGCCGTGACTCGGTCGGAGGACTGAGTCGGCCGAGTTGAGGCCGATTTGGCCGATTCCCGGCCGAGTCAGGCGGCCGAGATCCCCCCGACGGTTCATCTAACCCCTGGCAATGTTACATTTTTAGGTTTAGTGGGGTTTTTGTGAGATATGCACGTGTAAACCCTTGGTATTCTAAAGGTTTTAAAAAAATCAATATTAAAAATAATGTGGGATATGGGATTTGAACTTTGGTGGCTTGGTTCAGCAGTGCAAGGTATTACCAATGAGCTATTACAAGCTCCTTCTTGTAATTATGGTGTGAAATAAATACTTAAAGTGGTAACAGTAATATTAAATACTCCAAGTATACTTCAAATTTAAAGTAAATTTTTGTACACTAAAAATGGAGTTGTTACAGTCTACCCTTCTTACAAAAATTTTGTCCTCGAAATTTACAACTTTTATTTGAGGACTAGTTTACAAAGAGGTGAGGATATTTTGCACGCATTTCATCTTCCCGTTCCCAAGTGGACTCTCCTGAAGTGTCTTTCCTCCACATCACTCGGACCAAGTTAACTTCCTTGTTCCGAAGTGTCTTCACTTTCCTGTCCAGGATCTCCACAGGCTGTTGCTCACAAGACAAGTCGGGCTGTATAGTGAGCTCGGAATGATCAAGAACATGGCCGGGGTCACTCACATACATTCTGATTTGGGATATGTGGAACACATTATGCACTGCTTCCAATGAGGGTGGAAGCGCTAAGCGGTATGCCACTTCACCGACTCATTCGAGTATGTTGAACGGTCCAATGTATCTCGGACTTAATTTACTCCGTCTTCCAAATCGGATCACTCCGTGGTTCGGAGATATCTTCAAGAATACATGATCTCCTGGCTGGAACTCCAAGTGTCGTCTCTTTGCATCAGCCCAGTGTTTCTGTCGATCTCGAGCTATGCGCATCCTTTCCCTGATAGTACGAACCAAATCAACGGTCGCTACTATCATCTCTGGTCCAAGAAGTTCCCTATCTCCGATATCGTCCCAACTTAATGGTGATCGACACTTCCTTCCATACAATGCTGCAAAAGGTGCCATTCCTATGCTTGCTTGATAGCTGTTGTTGTACGTGAACTCCACAAGATGCAGGTGATCTTCCCACGATCCTTTGAAGTCTAACATACACGCTCTGAGCATATCCTCCAAGATCTGAATAGTTCGCTCAGACTGACCATCTGTTAGTGGATGATAAGCCGTGCTGAAGTTCAGACTTGTTCCCAAGCTTGCTTGCAGACTCTGCCAAAATTGCGATCAGAATCTGGTGTCACGATCGGAGACAATGCAGACCAGTACTCCATGAAGTCTCACAATTTCCTGTATGAGTTCATGGGTATCAGAGATAGTACATTATGAAGAGTTTAAATCTTAAATAGATTATTACCTCCATGTACTTCTTTACTAGTGTCTCAGTTGATTGGCCGACTCGAAATGGGATGAAGTGAGCCGACTTTGTAAGTCGATCCACAATGACCCATATGGCATCGTTACCCTTTGTGCTGCGAGGAAGAGCAGTCACAAAATCCATCGTGATGTGTTGCCACTTCCATTCTGGGATTGGTAACGGTTGAAGTAGTCCAGCTGTCCTGTGATGTTCAGCCTTTACTTGCTGACACACCAAGCATTTTGCGACGCTTCTGGCTACTTCACGCTTCATTCCATGCCACCAATAATTCTGACGTAGATCTTTATACATTTTGGTATCTCTAGGGTGTACTGAGTAGGGAGAGCTGTGAGCTTCTTTCATTAACTCTTCCCGAATAGGACCTTTTGGTACACACAATCTCCTACCGTATCTCAAAGATCCGTCTTCATGGATGATGAAGTCTGTTCTGAGTCCATTCTCCACTTGTTCTCTGATCTTTTACAACTTAGCATCACTTGCTTGAGCTGTTTTGATCTGATTGACAATGGTTGATTGAACTTGTAAATTCATCAAACTTGAAGCGTTACCTGGCATGACTACTTCAATCTCCATCTGATGCAAGTCTTGTTGAAGTTTCCACTGAGCGGTGAGATTCATTACTAATGGTTGGCGACTAAGTGCATCAGGTACTACATTCACCTTCCCTGGATGATATTGCAAGTTGATGTCAAAGTCCAACATAAGTTCTAACCATCTTCTCTGCCGCATATTCAACTCCTTCTGAGTAAACACATACTTCAGACTTTTATGATCTGTGTAGATATTCACTCGTTCACTAAGTAGATAATGGCGCCAAATCTTGAGAGCAAAGATGACGGCTGCCAACTCCAGGTCATGCGTCGGATAATTGCGCTCATGAGTCTTCAGTTGTCTTGAAGCATAAGCCATAACTTTACCGTGCTGATGTAGAACACATCCTAATCCCTTACCGGATGTATCGCAATGCACTTCGAATCCTCCAGATTGATCCGGTATGACGAGAATAGGCGCTGATGTCAATCTTGACTTGAGTTCTACGAAAGCTTGTTCGCATGCTTCTGACCATACAAATTCTTCATCTTTACGTGTGAGCTTGGTCAGGGGTGTTGCTATCTTCGAAAATTCTTCAATGAACCTTCTGTAATAACTAGCTAAACCCAAGAAACTCCGAATATCCTTCACTGACTTTGGTGTAGGCCATTCGCTAACTGTTGAAACTTTTGCTGGATCTACAGAAATTCCTTCTCCCGATACGATATGTCCAAGATAACCAACTTGCTTTAGCCAAAACTCACACTTGCTGTACTTGGCATAAAGCTGATGTTTTCGAAGAGTTTCTAGGACAATTCGTAGGTGCTCTGCATGCTCTTTTCGACTCTTAGAATACACCAGGATGTCGTCGATGAAGATGACAACAAACCTGTCTAAGTAGTCCCGGAAAACTTGATTCATTAGGTTCATGAATATTGCTGGTGCATTGGTCACTCCAGATGGCATCACTAGAAATTCGTAATGTCCATAGCGAGTTCTGAAAGCTGTTTTGTGAATATCAGCTTCCTTGACCTTCACTTGATGATAACCTGAACGAATATCCAATTTAGAGAACACACAAGATCCACTTAGCTGATCGAATAAATCATCGATGTGTGGGAGTGGATACTTGTTCTTTATAGTGACTTCGTTCAAGGATCTATAATCGATGCACATTTTGTATGAACCTTCCTTCTTCTTCACAAGTAGTACAGGTGCTCCCCAACTTGAAGTGCTGGGACGAATCCATTCTTTCGCCAATAATTCGTCCAACTGTGTTCGGACTTCCTTCAAACCTTCCGGACTTAATCTATAAGATGCTTTGATCACCGGTTGTGCTCCTGGTACTGAATCAATACTGAATTCAAGAGCTCGATCGGGAGGCAAACCTGATATATCGTCAGGAAATACATCGTCGAACTCTCGAACTACCTCCGGTCTTGATTCTTCCTCCGCTTGAGTTGCTACAACTATTGTTTCTCTTGGCTTCGCTTTATAGGTACGTGGCTCCAGGGTACGGTCTCCGCTTTTGAAATAAAAGACTGGATGGTCTGGAATCTCGAATACTACTCTCCTTTGATGACAGTCGATGGTAGCATAAAAAGTTCCAAGCCAATCCATACCTAGAACCACGTCGAAGTTCGGTATGTCCAGCACTTTGAAGTCAGCATAAAACTCTATGCTGCAGACGACAACTGGACACAAGCTGTATCCCATGGTTGCCTTTAGAACGCCATTTCCTAAACTGACATTCCAGTTGGATACAAGCGGTGAGACTGGAATCGCATGGGTTCGGACGAACCGTTGCGACATAAAGCAGTGCGATGCTTCAGTATCAAACAGTGCTAGTGCAGGTAGTGAGGCTACTAAGATTGTACCTATGGTATGTGGGATATGTTTCTGGTATAGGGAAAAGTATGTAGATAAACAAGATTGAAAGAAAAGTTTGAGAAGAAAAGTTTACCCTTGATGACTTGGCCAGTGGCCTCAGCTTCTTCCACGGTCATCGTGAAAGCCTGGCGCCTTGGTACATTCCTCCTGGCCTGAGGAGCATTCCTCGGAACGTTCCTTTAAGCTTGATGGAACTGATGAGGAGGTGGTGCAACTTGTGGTCCTCTGGGTGGTGCAGGTAGTGCAAGTTTTGGAGCAGGGGCTTGGATGGCTGGACGCTGTGGGTAATTGTTTGCTGGCGTGGGTGCAGCAACTGGGTTTTGCCTTTGGGGACAAGACCCAATATCATGAGTAGCTGAGCCGCAGACTAAGCAAAGACGGTTGGCTCGCCGGCAATCTTTCATCATATGTCCAGTTCTCTTGCAGTAGGTATAAAAGGCTGGGCTGGGATGATGGTTCGGTACTCCGGGTCGCCTTGGCACAAAAGATGGCTTGGACGAGGCTCCTCCTGCCATCTGGTTGGCAGGGCATTTAACTCCTGCAGATTGAGGCCTGCCCCTTGTTTTTATCACTGCCTTATAACTGCGGGTAGCTTCCAGAGCATCCTCATGAGTTGGAAATTTCCCTGTGGCTAGTGCAGCCTGAATTTCCGTGTCCAAATCTTGTTGAAAGCGAGGGCTCTGATATCATCCGTCGATATCAAGTGTGCCGCGAATCTGTTTAAAGGATTGTGTTAGCTGTGTAGTATGTGATATTTTTAAAAATTTGAACTATTGTGACATATCTTACCGACTTAGCATGGTGAATTCAGCGTCATATTCATCTACTGACTTGTCCCACATCGAACATTGTTGTAGATGAATGAGCTGTTGTTCCATGGCAAACCTAGCAGTCACAGGAAAGTACTTCGCGTCGAACTTATCGCAAAAAGTCTTCCATTCAATAGGCTGTACAAGACGGCTTTCTTCCACCTTCCACCAGTTGCGAGCATTGTCCGTGAGCTGCAGTTTCGCCACACAGACCCAAACTATGTCTGGCACTTGTGCTGTCGCCAGATCATCCTCTATGCTTTGTGCCCATTCTTCAACTTCAAGTGGGCTTCCCTTTATGGAGAACTGTTTAGGATGAAAAGCTCTGAATTATTTTATCCCAGGTGCGTTAGTCTCGGGACGGTTCAGTAGTTGTTGCTGTCCTTCAAGGAGGCTGCGGATCGCCTCAAGCAGAACTGTTTGCTCGGTGGGTGGAGCAGAAACAGTAGGCATAATGGGTAGTGGCGGTGGAGTGTTGTTAAAGTTGGCGCTTGTGTTGTTTGGGGAATCCATAATCTTTGAAGAAAAATTTGGGTTAGGATGGATTCAAAATACATGAAATGATAAGATTCAAGAAATATGAAATTGTAAGATTCAAGGAACATGAATTGTAAAGAATGTTTTAGTTGCTGGTTCTTGTGTTATATTGCTTAGGTTGTTCACGCAGAACAGAACTGCATGATAGAGTTTCATACAGCTCTGTCCTGCATGGGCCACCAATAAAACCTGTCACGCCCCGCTTCCCGGTATACGGCGAAGAGGACGGGACTGGTCCGCTACATATTTACTCTGAAGTAAATACGCTAAGCGTATCTAAGCAATATAAAAGTAAATACATAAGAGACAAGATATATAAACTGAACAACAACTTTATTTATTAACATTCTTTTGTACAATGCATGAAAAGTAAATACAACTGAAATAAAAGCGATGCCTAAACAATGGCATAACAGGAATGTAAAGTACTGAAAGGAAATATGTACAATGAAAGTAAAGCACTGGGTCTTTAGCAAAATGATCTAAGTCTTTAGCAGTAGGCTCGATCCCTGATGTGTCCAGATCACCTGACGACATTCAAAGAAGAAAGAAAGAGAATGTCGTCAGCGAACAGGTCGTTCGGTAAGTCCTAAAGATAAGAGAAAAATAGAATATACAGAATAAGAAGGTATTTTTTAAAGTTGTATTATCTTGTTGTAATGTTGTATTAACACTGTTGTTTGTATCTTGGTACAGAAGAATACCAGTGTATACGAGAGGAGTCTCTATATGCCAGAGACTAGAGGCAAGTATAGTACAAGGAACCGTTTATTCCACGGTACAACAACAATTGGATTCATGTTAGGTATATTAAGTCTTACAGTCTCATGCCACTTTTAACACCTTCCGTACCAATCTACCCCTTAAACCCCGAGATGTTTTGTTTGTATTGTATTGTATTGTAAATTGTATTGATTGTATAATTGATTGACTGACCGAAACCATGATATCAGTAAACGAATGTAACCGTAGAATCATGTAAATGGAATGTCTGGAGAACCATGTAAATGGAATGTATATCCATGGTTCGGTTCAGTCAAGTTGTAAAGATTGATAATTGGATTCATGAATTCATGTAGAATTGTAATATTGAAAATTATAGATTGTACTTAAATCATATTCAAGTCAGATTATACTGAGACTCAAACTGAGTCAGACAATCAGCAAAGTAAATTGACGTCCTGATTGTTTTTGTTAATTTTTTTACTCTAGATAGGCAAGCATCCACTTCTCCGGCTCCCTGAGGCTCAAGAGATTGGTTCCGCTTAAACCTATGTTTACTAGGGTCCTTAGGGTAATTTATAGAACTTGAGGGTTTTTTATGTAAAAATACTTTTATATACTTTTCAAAATATACCCCAAGCATTTATTATTCATCTTTAGGGCTGTAATGAATGTGGATTTTATATTGTGATATTTCTAATGAAAATATCCTAAATTAGAAATAAAGGTATTTATTTATAATATTGATTTGTGTGGAATTTATGGTATTTTAGTGTAAAATTGATTCTTGTGATTTTTAGAAAAAAGGTGGAATATTTATATCATAACAAAATAGGTATTTTAATGATAAATATACATATATTTATACAAAAATAATTTTAATATATTTTTTATATTCTAAAAATCTCATTTTCTTAAGATGTCGTATTTTAAATCTTTCAAGACCGAATGCTCCTTGCGGAGGTCTGAATCTCGCACTACTAAGTCCGAGGATGTGCGATAATCCGCACCATCCCGAACGGGTTCCCCAAAATGGGTTATAGCGGCGCTTTGCAAAGATTGTATAAATACTAAATATTTTAGAAAACGGTTTTATTAAGTAAATGGTATTTATTTGTAAAGATGCCAATGTTCCGTATTCTATGTTCTAAGGTCTTCTAAGTCAACTAGACTATTCCTAACTGGTCCAAAATGATAAGTTGTGAAATATCTCAAATCGGCTCTTCACCGCCAATTGTGGCCCGGTAAGTACAAATGAAGAAAGGAGAGATCCGCTCACGAATCACCGTGAGACGGGCCTTCTAAAGTTACCTTTCTCACTTGCCTAGTCTAGACATCACAAAGTCAGATTTAGATAAATAACTGATGTCCACAACTTATCTTATTTTCATAATAGGTGGTATTTATTTAAAAAGTGTATCAATACTAAATCATTTAGAAATGGTTTTATTTAGTAAATGGTATTTAAATGAAAATGTTCGTTTTCCCCTATTCTGAGTTCTCGAGGATATCGCGTTAGGTTGTATATGAGTGTGTGAGGAGGTAGGTCGTTACCTCATGATCTACTTTAAAGGTATAGTAAGTTTAATGGGGTTAAATGTAGAATTGAAACAATGTGGTATTTAAGTGAAGAATACGCTAAATTGAAATAGCCATCATTTCATGTAATGGAACTTGATCAATTTGGTTGATTAGTATTTAATAGTCAACATGAGAGAGTTTAAGCATAATTGTATTAACGAGAAATGAAGTTTTATAAGAAACCGAATCGGAAATCGGATTTGTTCCGATTCCGTCGGGTTTTGTAAATCCGTATTTTTTAGATAGAAGAGATAGATAGAAAATGGGACTTACGGATTTTAGGATACAAAAGAGGGTGAGAGGGAAGTAGTTGAATCACCGATGTGTTGCGTCGTCACCGGGAATTCCTAGAACGATCTCCGGAAGTTCCACCGGGAATTCGTCGGAGCTTTGCCTTGAGCTCGTTTTCAAAGTGCACAAGATTCTTGGAAATTTTTAGAGAGTTAGCTCAGAGTTTGAGTGAGAGGGTAGAGAGTAGAGGTGGTATTTATAGGGTTAGGGTAGATGAAAGGTTAAAATGAAAAATGTGATAAAATGTATTAAAAGTGAAGTAATTACGGTTTTAAAAGAGCTCTAGAAATGGTCTGAGGCTAAAATTTTGCAGGTGCATAGGAAATATGAAAAGACATATCTTTAATGCTGGGGTCGTCGCCGGAATCGGCCGACTCGGCCGTGACTCGGTCGGAGGATTGAGTCGGCTGAGTCGAGACCGATTTGGCCGATTCCCGACCGAGTCAGGCGGCCGAGATCCTCCCGACGGTTCGTCTAACCCGTGGCAATGTTACATTTTTGGGTGTAGTGGGGTTTTTGTGAGATATGCACGTGTAAACCCTTGGTATTCTAAAGGTTTTAAAAAAATCAATATTAAAAATAATGTGGGGTATGGGATTTGAACTCTGGTGGCTTGGTTCAGCAGTGCAACGTATTACCAATGAGCTACAAGCTCCTTCTTGTAATTATGGTGTGAAATAAATACTTAAAGTGGTAACAGTAAAATTAAATACTCCAAATATACTTCAAATTTAAAGCAAATTTTTGTACACTAAAAATGGAGTTGTTTCAGTTATAAGTTATTTTTGTTTAATAAAAACAAGAAACAACTTATAGCTCACTAGTAAAGCCTCTACACTGCTGTGACATAGCCTGTGTGTTTGATCTTTATCAGTCCTAATTATTTTAATGTTTTTTCTTTTTAATTTTTCGGAAACCTACGATTTGCATGTGCAATTCACGGAGAACCGAAAAAGTTTCAGAAAAATCAAAAAGGCACAATGAGGAGTAAACACAGATTAATGCACGTGGCACGAATCTCGATGCGATTACTCCAAATGTGACCACCCATTTTCCGTTTCCACCTGCCGCCGATGGTTCGATCTTGCACAATCATCTCCGTGCTTTACACACAAGTCCATTGGACTCTCCTCAACTCGTCTGCACTGTTTGATTTCTTTGCAATTAAACAGAGATTATTCAATTCTTCATTTAATACCAATTTTAATTCTTTTAATATAATTTTTAATTCCCAAACCCTAAATTCTTCACTATAAATACCATACCACTTCTCTAGCTCTACTCTATTCTGAAATTCTGTCAAAAATCCTCGAAACTCTCTAAGTACAAATGGAGTTAAGACTAGTCAAAGAGGAGTTAGCGACCAACCTTTTTTCGTTGAAGATCGAAGTCGTTACCGAAGCTACCGCGACACCACGGAGCCCCCTCTCACTTCCTTACTCTTTTCTCGACGTTATAAAACCGTAAGTCCCTTTCCCCTCTCCTTCTTTTCAACTAAAATCGCATTTTTAAAATATATCGGTAAAGTGGAGTTAGATCCTATATTACTTTCTTTTCAAACCTTTTCACCCACTTGATAAGCAAAATAAATCACAACACTATAAAACTACTTTTACCCTTATTCACATCAATTTAGATTTTAGTATAATAAAATTTTCTATGAGAAATAATCATAAAATGAATTTTTCATACCATGAACTTTAATATAATCGTTATTTCGATAATTAGCATAAATATCTTAGGAAAATTCACGGGGTAACGTCCTACCCCACACGCACACTATGGTTTCATAGCACGATATTCTAGATGTATGGTTAATTCAAAAAATAAGTTTTATATTAAAATACCATATTTTTACAAAAAGGGTTTCTTTTAATCGACATTTTTTTACCCTTGGCAGTTGCGCCTCTACAACCCTCGTTACGAGACCCGTTTATAAAAAGTGCGGATTATCGCACATCGTTGGGATAGTAGAGTGAGATGCAGAACTCCTGACGGAGTATTCGGTTTTGAAAGGAAATAAAAAATACGGTTTTTAAGAAATACGAATTTTTCTAAACAAAACTAAATTTTTGGAAAATTATATATAATTATGAAACCGTATTTTCAGTAAAACAAATTGTGAAAATTATATTTTCAAATGAAAGGTTAAAATTAAATGAAAAATACCATCAAATTTCCAAAAGAGCTAGTTTTCATAAAAATACCATAATGTTTAAAAAACTAGATTTTATCACCAAAACACTATCTAAATTAAAATACATATTTATAAAAACTCTAAATATCATAAATCACCCTCAAGATTTATTTTTAAACAATATTAAAGTATTTCTCATAAAACCCTCTTGAGAGATGCAAATAATATAAATATAATGTAAACAACAATAATAAATATTTAAGAACTAAAGATTAATATAGGCTTAAGCGGTATCATTTCTCTTGAGTTCTAAAGAGCCGGAGAAAGTGAGTGCTTTCCTATTCCGATTAGACAAGTTTAACGGAGTTATCAATGGCAATTGTTTTGGAAAAAGACACAAATCTGCCGTCCATATGTAGTAGTTGCCCCGATTACCCCCGAACCTAAGAAATTCAAGAAATAAATCTTTTCATAAAATTCTGACTTCAACTTGAATCCAAATTCAAAACAGAATACAAAATCAAATACAAACTCGAATACTTTATCATGAACCTGAACACTCGAATTCAAATATCAAACTCAAACTTGAATACTTGACTCGATTTAACTGAACCATGGTTATAACTTGACATGAATAGCTGAATACATGATTACATCTTGAACATGAACCTGTACATTTTATATCTATGGATTCGATCAAGACCTGCAATCTATACAATACAATATGCGGGGATAAAGGGGTAGATTGGTACGGAACGTATATCGTGGCACGAGAGGTCACTTTAAAAGATACCTACATGAATTCATGTGCTGTTGTCCTGTGGGTTATGACGGGGCCTTGTACTACTTGTTACCATAGTCCACGGGGTAAGATGGACTCCTCTCGTATACATGAATATCTTCTTTATCAAATTAGAAATAACCACGTTAGAATAATTATCTTATACCTGTGAATGATCATATACAATTTTAGCTGTCCACTGTTTATTTGGTTTCTATTCACAGTATATATTATCTTCTCTTACTTCTTTTGGAACTTACCGAGCGTTATTTCGCTGGCGACATTCCTCTCTATTTTCTTTCTTTAGAATGTTCGTCATGAGGATTGGACTCTAAGGACATAGAGCCGCGCCAGGAAGACTTGGACCAGTTTGCTACTCATCCAGACTACTAGATTCTTACTATCTATACTTACTTTCATTATACCATTGTGCATTTGCTTTATCAATATATCTTTTTATTACAAACAGTTGTGTATAAAGTTGAATGTAAATAAAGTTACTATTTTATTTTATTACTCATGCCATTCTTGCTCATTGTTATATTACTTAATTACACTTAACGTATTTTCATAGTAATACGTTGCGGGCTTTTTACATCACCGTTTCCATCTTCTGGGAAGCGGAGCATGACATGTTTTGTTGGTGGCCCATGCAGGTCAGTTCTGCATGAAATCTTAAGTAACATACCACAATAATTATAAGAATCAACAACTATACATTCCTTGCATTTCAAATTTCTTGAATCTATGCTAACTTTTCCTTTTCTATCAAGGTAATGGATTCTCCCAACAACACCAGTACCAACGTCAATGGCAACACACCACCACCTACCTTACCACCTCCCCGTACTGTTGCTGCTCTAATCAATGAACAGATCCATCAAAAGACTTCTGGAGGGCCATTAGCAGCAGACTGCTATTCTTATGAATTGTACTGAAACCGAAGCGTCTGAAGTAAAGCAATTTCGGGCGTTGCATCCTAAGAACTTTTCAAGGAAAAAGAGTCCTCTTGAGGCTGAAAAATGGGCCCAAAGTATTGAGGACGACCATGCAGCAACGCAGGTACCGGACATAGCTTGGGTTCGTGTGGCCAAGCTCCAGCTCACCGACAATGCAAGAGTCTGGTGGAAAGTCGTCTCACACAACCAATAGTGTGGAAGACGTTCCGCGATCTGTTCGATGCGAAGTTTTTCCCCGAGACTGGTCGCTTTGAGATGGAACAATAGTTCATCCGCCTACAATAAGGCTCTATGTGGGTAAAATTAGTAGATGAATATAATGCCAAATTCATCATGCTCGGCGGGTAAAGAATTCATATCAAATTTTGTTCCGTAAAACACATTACTGTCCTGACATCAATATCTTATCAGGTTCGCGGCACACTTTATCCCAACCAATGAGATTCGAGCTAGACGATTCCAACAGGGCTTAGACCTAGAGATTCAGACGGCTTTAGCCACATGCGACTATCCAACTCATGAACTCGCATTGAAGGCAGTACGCCGTTATGAAGTTGTGGTCAAGAAGAAGGGTAAGGCTCAAGCAGCCGAAATCAAACGCTCTGCTATCCAGGTGACAGAAGGAGTCTCTTCTAGGCCGACTTTTGCATCCAAGAGGTCAGGAGGATCGTTTAACCATTTCAGTCCAGATTTCTATTTCTACCGCAAGAGAACTGGACACTTGGCGAAGGGCTACAGGCGTGCAAATGGTATGTGTTTGATTTGTGGTACATCTACTCATGCTATAGGAGCATGCCCATATCGTAGTAACACAGCACCAGCATCCAGACCCGCAATTCCAGCTCCGCAAAGGCCAGCCATTCAGGCACCTGCACCTCACCTAGCTCTTCCTGCACCAGCTCTACGTGGGCCACCTGCACAGTCTCAGCGTCAATTCCATCAGGCATAGAGAAACGTACTTCAAGGCAGAGAAATGTGCCTCCGGCGAAGAGGAATGTACTGAGAAGAAAGTCTTTTACAATGACGGTTGAGGAGGCCGAAGCCACATGAAAAGTTATCGCCGGTAAATTCTCCCATCCTTTCAACCTTTCAATTCTTGTGCATCGTTATACTTTCCGTATATCTAAACATAACCTAACACAACTTAGGTACTATACTAGTAGCCACCCTTCTTACACTCTCACTTTTTGACACTAGAGCTTCACACCGCTTCATGTCACAACGATTCGTGAGAACACACGCAATTCGCATGAAGCCACTCATTTCAAGCTGCAATGTCAGTTCTGGGAACGGAGTCTTGAAGGTAACTTTCGGATATGATCAGTGCCCAGTTGTAGTTTGCGGTCGAGAATTCTATGAAAATTTCAAAGTACCGGACATACCAAATTTCGATATTGTATTGGGAATGGATTGGCTGGGAGTATTTTATGCTACTATTGACTGCCGTCAAAGGAGGACAGTATTTAAGATACCAGATCACCCAATCTTCTATTTCAAAAGTGGAGATAGAACCTTGGAGCCAGGAAGCTACCGTGCAAAACCGAAGAATGCAGAAGTGTTCCCTCTACCAGCTGAAGAAGAAAAACCTGAGGTTGTTCGAGAGTTCGAGAATATGTTCCCTAAAGACATATCAGGTTTGCCTCCCGATCGAGCTCTTGAATTTAGCATTGATTTACAACCTGGTGCACAAACTGTAATCAAAGCTCCATACTGATTAAGTTCGGATGGATTGAAGGAGATCCGTATTCAGTTGGACGAACTACCGAAGAATCCGACTCAGTATTTCAAGTTGGGGATCTCCGGTGTTACAAGTGAAAAAGAAGAAAGGTTCCTACAGGATATGTGTGGATTATCGAGTTTTGAACGAAGTGACAATTAAGAACAAGTATCCACTACTGTACATCGATGACCTTTTCGATCAGTTAAGTGGATCTTGTGTCTTTTCAAAACTAGATCTTTGTTCAAGATATCATCAGGTGAAAGTCAAAGAGTCTGACATTCCGAAGACGACATTTAAAACTCGTTATGGCTATTATGAATATCTCGTAATTCCATTTGGAGTGACCAATGCATCTTCCATCTTTATGAACCTGATGAACCAAGTTAACTAAGAGTACTTAGATAGATTTGTTGTTATCTTCATCGATGATATCCTGGTGTATTCAAAGAATCGGAAAGAATACGCCGAGCACTTATGCATTGTCCTGGAGATATTACGACAACACCAGCTCTACGCCAAGTACAGCAAGTGTGGATTTTGGCTAGGTCAAGTCGGATTTCTTGGACACATCGTTTCAGGCGAAGGAATCTCGGTGGATCTAGCTAAGGTGTCAGCTGTCAGCGAGTGACTGGCATCAAAGACGGTGAAAGATATAAGAAGTTTTTTAGGCTTAGCAAGATACTGTCGATGCTTCAGCGAAGAATTCTCAAAGATCGCAGCACCCCTGACCAAGCTCACACGTAAAGACGAAACATTCGTTTGGTCAGAAGCATATGAGAAGGTTTTTATAGAACTCAAGTCGAGGTTAACCTCTGCATCTTTTTTTGTAATACCGGATCAATCTGGCGGATTCGATGCGCATTGTGATGTGTCCGGTAAATGATTATGACGTGTTCTACATCAGTATGGAAAAGTTGTGGCTTTTGCATCAAGGCAGTTAAAAGTTCATGAACGCAACTAACCAACACATGATTTGGAATTGGCAGCCATCATTTTTGCCCTCAAGATTTGGCGTCACTGCTTATTGGGAGAGCGAGTGGATATATACACTGATCACAAAAGTCTGAAGTATGTATTTACTCAGAAGGAACTCAACATGCGGCAGAGAAGATGGCTAGAACTCATGGCGGACTTCGACATCATCCTACAGTATCATCTTGAAAAGGTGAATGTAGTTCCTGATACACTTAGTCACCATCCATTAGCAATGAACCTCACCTCTCAGTGGAAGCTACAACAAGAACTGCATGGATTGGGGATTGAAGTATTATTCCAGGCAACATTTCATCTTGGATGAACTTACTCATCTAGTCCAATCTTGTAAATCAGATCAAGGCAGTTCAAGCAAATGATGCCAAGCTACAAAAGATCTGAGAACAAGTAGAAAGTGGACTGCGAACCGACTTCATCATCCACGAAGGTGGATCCTTGCGATATGGAAGTCGTTTATGTGTGCCAGTCGGCCATGTTCAAGAAGAGTTGATGAAAAAAGCTCACGGCTCTCCGTATTCGATATACCTCAGCGGTATAAAGATTGTATAAGGATCTACGACAACATTACTGGTGGCATAGAATGAAGCGAGAAGTAGCAAGGAGCATAGTAAAGTGTCTAGTATGTCACCAAGTGAAGGCTGAATATCACAGAACTGCTGGTCTAATTCAGCCGTTACCAATCCCAGAATGAAAATGGTAGCATATTACCATAGACTTTGTGACTGCTCTCCCTCGTAGCACGAAGGGTAATGACGCGATTTGGGTTATTGTGGATCGACTTACAAAGTCGGCTCACTTTATTCCATTTCGAGTTGGCCAGTCAAACGAGACGTTAGCAAGAAAATACATGGAGGTGAGTAAAAAAACTGAAGTAAGATTTAAACCTTCAAAATGTACCATATTGATACCCATAAACTTATGCAGGAGATCGTGTGATTACATGGAGTACCTGTTTGCATCGTCTCCGATCGTGATACGAGATTTCGATCACAATTTTGGCAGAGTCTGCAAGCTAGCTTGGGAACGAGTCTGAATTTCAGCATGACGTACCATCCACAAACAAATGGACAGTCCGAGCGAACAATTCAGATCCTGAAAGACATGCTGAGAGCTTGTATGTTAGAATTCAATGGTTCATGGGAAGATCACATACACCTTGTGGAGTTTTTATATAACAACAGCTTCCAAGCATGTATCGGGATGTCACCATTCGCAGCACTATACGGACAAAAGTGTCGTTCCCCGCTAAGTTGGGACGACGTTGGAGATCATGAACTCCTTAGACCAGAGATGATCTGTTGGATATGTATGCCCTAGATGCCATTATTGTATATGTATACATGTGGATGCTTGGACATATATATGTACAGAACAATATTGCTCGATATGATAGTATGCTATTTGGTTTGTCTTTATCTTAACATGTGCATATGTTTTACTTGTTGATTGGTGGCAGAAACTATGCATTCTACCTTGTCCTATTTGTTCTACTTACCACAATCAAGACAGTATCGCTTTGCAGCTAGCCGGTTGAGCACGGGTCGATCTACAGGGAGATGGTAGTATGTTCGTTCTTGTCTTAGACGAGTTAATGAAAGATTGTATATGTGTTAGTCCAAATCTATCCTAAGTGTTCGTATTTATGTTCAAGTAAGCTTGTTAGGGTTAAAATTGGTTAGTAGAGTTAGAATTAGTCTTGTGCTTTTCTTTTACCATTCTTAAAATGATGTTGGGATAATCGAACGTAGCGGGGATTAGGAGGACATAGGAATGGGATTTGCGAGTTTAAGTAAGCTTTCCAACGCTAAATCCATTCCTAGTGTCTCTTGTCCGTCCGCTATATGCGCTTATTTCCAACCCTAGGTCAAACACCCGCAACCATGTATCCAATTAAGTCACAACTACATGTCACGTTGTAGTGCGCCCAAAGGACTTCTCGACTTAGGTCACGGCTATATGTCACGTATAGCGCGCCTAAGTGAGGGGGTTGCGTTTGTTTGGTCTAGGTTCATTTTAGGATATTTGGCGAAGAGAAGCATAAGAGATTTTTCCGTCCCTCATACCAACCTTCCTTAGCCCCTAACAAGTGTGGAAATTATTCACACATTTAACAGGAAGAGAAAACAAGAAAATAAGAAAAGAAAGAAAGGAAAAAAATACAGTTTTACAAAATAGTAGCAAGTTAACTACTTGGACCCTCACCTTAGCAAGAGACTCCGTCGAGTATCATGGCTTGAAAATACGGATAAAAAGAGAAGAAAAATAAAACAAGAAACAACAATAACAACTACTTAACAACAAGAAATAAAATTACATTAGGAATTAAAAATACAAGACAAGAAAATAAAAATTACAATACAAGAAAATTAAGATACAAGATAATAAAAAAAAAACCATCTACATTGATCTTCCACTGAAGAGCTCTCACTACAATTTCATGGAGGAAAGATGATGAAGAAGAAGAAATACAACTAATCTACACTAAATCCTAACAAAGAATCAGCATCTTCACTTGGGCACAAAACTGGAGTATTTATAGGCAGAGAGATGAAACCCTAGACCCATATTCTAAGCTATATTACAATGACCAAAATACCCTAAAAATATATTCTGGCGTCAAGTTTACTCGGCCGCGGAACCGCCGCGTTATTGCCAAATTGGCCGCGGTTCTGCGGTAGGATTAAGGGATTGGTCAGTCGTTTTTTTCATGGTTTCCTGTGTTGCTTTCTTCTGTTGTTCTACATGTCCCAAATTGCAAATAGCTTCCAAAATTTCTTCAGATTTGCAACAGTCCAAATTGGCTTCACTTTTAATTCATTTGACCTTTATCTCTCTCAAGCTCCGCGCACCCATTGAATCTTGTGCTGCCCCTTTCGTGCTCTGTGCTTGTCCGAGACACGAATGACCACTGTTATTTGTCTCGTCTCTTGAATTGATAAGCGGCACTGGACGGATACGGATGACTGGAACCGGGCTTTTATCTGTCTGTAGCAGATGTTCTGGATTTTGGCGTAACTGTGGAGATTTTTTATGATTTGCATTATTTTGGACTAGGAACATGTATCCTGTAAATATGTAGCAAACACGCATTAAAAGCACCTGCCTATAAACAAACGAGCAGAAGAATGGGCAGTATTAAATGCAATATTCTGATATGAACAAATACACCTAAACTTAACTTTTGCTCGTCCCGAGCAAAACCAATTATTCACAAAAAGTCCTAACCTCACTTTCGCAGGGAATGCGATTACATTGAGCTCGTGCAACAAACCGTTAAACCTCTAGGTATCCCTATTAGGAGGAGTGTTGTCTCCTTAGGGTTTTCAGCGGATACTAGCTACAAAATCCCGTCAAGCTAGTTTCATAAGTTAACGTCAATTCTAATCCTACGGTTTAGTATCTAAGTTAGAAACTCTCTCATTCTAAGTTAGAAATATCTAACCCTTATGTTTCACACCTCCTATTTATTCAACCTAAGATTCTTCATGTTTTACAGTTTAGAAAGATCTCAGTATCTCTTGAGTTTTCCTTCTAAAGCGCGGTCTCCAATCAGGAATTTTTATCAACTTTATAGAAAATATAAGTCTTATTCTTTATCCCTATTTTTCCTCCAAGTATCGATCGTATACCCCTACGTGTGTGTAAATTTTCACCCCTACTCTCAAGAATTCATTTCAAGCTATAGTACCCTTTCCTTAATACCTAATACTACTTATTTTCGTTAATGATGGAAGGATTTTCTCACATACCTTTCATGCGACTATTAGTACTTCTTGTGGCACTAACAGCCGATTACTGAATGTGTGGGCATAAAGCGTAAATAGCAGTTACCAGGTCTTATAATTTATTCTTTTTATCTTTTTCTTTCTTTTTCTTTTTCAAGACCGGATATATTTTTCAATGATGCACTTTTGGTGGTTAGTTTTAAATACCGTTTTTTCTTTTATACTAGGCTTTCAGGCAAGAGTATTTCTAGCTATTCTCTACTATCTCAAGTTTCAAGATGCGTGTAAGTGCAGTTTGTAGGGTATATAATTTCTAAATTTGGACTCAAGAATAGAAACTATTTTTCAGATTTATCCTTCAGTAAAGGTTTCAATACTTTCCCTTTATCTTGACTTAACTCAAGAACTGAACTCAAAATTACCTACTTCTAAAAAAAACTATAAGGACGTATAATTACCAAGGTTAAACAGAAGGAGGGTTATTTTTAGGGTTTTCAATTTCTAAGCCTAGGATTTAGTAATTCCTAACATATTAACTAAATTTTCGGAATAAAAATCTAAGTTACCCTACTAGTTAACTTGAAGACAAAGTTTTTAAATTTTTTAGATATTTTTTTGATTTTTATGGGTTTTTAATAAGTATGCAAATACAAAATATACACATGAATGTGAAGATAGAAAACTTACCGAGTACACCCCCAAACTTAAACTTGACAGTGCTCTTACTGTCAGGCTACACTAAGAGGGTCAAATTGCCGGCGCTCCCCTGGTCTTTTTTTCCAAAAGAAAAAGCAAACCAAAAATATATATACAAAAAGGTCCTCCCAAACTTCAGTAAAACAGTGTTTCCACTGTTTAGGCGTTAAAGTTCAGAGTTAGGGGGAAGAGAACAGTATCAATCTATACAAGGCCTTACACAGACCAAAAGTTAGCACCGACCATTCAAAAATTTTATCAGGATAAAGCCCGGGTTGGTGAAAGAACGTGTAGATAAAAGAAATGGAAAATACACGAGACCGTGTGTGGATGGAAACATGATACAGTCTCGGTGAGGAGATGAATGGCGGAGGGGAGAAAGAAATGGAATACGAACTTAAGGGTGGAAATGGATTGAATAAATTAGTACAATTTGCAATGACCGATGTGTAAAAAGCGATTGTACTAATCTATCAACCCATTGAGAAATGGGGTCAAACCTCTCAAAATTCGTAAGAAAACACGGGCCAACCAGATTTGGTAAACCAGACACAGAAAATGAAAGTGATACGGTGTCTTGCAATGTGGGAACGATGGAAAGGATGGAAGGAAGTGATTGAGAAATGGTATCGGGTAATGGTTCAGAAGGGTGTACACAGTCAATGAAAGGGACATGATGAATTGAAAAATCCAACTCATCTAGTAAAACTGTTTCATTATCAATATTATCCTCAAAATTCTACTCAAAATTCAACTCATCCATGCATTCATCATCAATTTCTAGACGTATATGGGGTTCGTGAAAAACAGTTAATGGCTCGGGATGATGTCCACACGGAAATAAAAGGACATGATGAATTGGTAAAAAAAAACTCATCCAAAACTGCGGGTTCATCATCCAAAATATTCCCAGCGTCGATATCCTCAATCAAGTGAAAATCAAATTTCTCAGACACCTCATCAACAGCATGGATTTCAATCAATTCAGGTTTTAGAGTGGAGGTGTAGAAATCAAAAGGATTGGGATTGGTTTCACTTGAAATGGACTCTTTATAATCAGGTAAATCAAACACTACAAAGTCGCACAACTTATCAAACATTCTATTTTCAATTGGTGATTCATGTGGAACACTTGATAGACTTTCGAAACCGGAGTTGTGGAATTCTATTTGCAACGGGTAGGTTTGATTTGGAAGGATGTACCGTTCACTCTCACTACTCAAATTCCCAATCTGTTTTATCACTTCATCATACATTAGAAAATTCGGAGCTAGTTGGAAACTAGCTGCCGGTTTGGTAGGTTGTATGAGAGCGGCCATGGACGCATTCAAATCCTCTATCTGTTGGCACGACGCTACCCGAAATTCTTCTAATGACTGTTCCAGACTAGACATGGGTTATAAAGGGGTTTCACTAAAATGATTCAAACTCGTTTAGATACGTGAAATTCCCAAAAGGCTGTTCAGAAGTAATGTCTAGAGAAGGTGTAAAAGTTGAGTAGGATTGATAGGAATCGAATGGTTCGAAAGGATTAGAATCAACGTTATGATAAGAAGGTGATTGGAATCGTTGATCAAAAGAATTTGAAGTTGAGAAAGATCGGCTATGAGATTGTTCGATTCTGTCGGCAATGGACATGGGTCTTGAAGTCGGAATATGGCTCTCAAAATGGGTATCAACGTAAGAGGGTGGAGGAGATTGAAACGGTTGATATGAAGTGGATTGTGGAGTCCAATTGTTTGTCTTAGACGCGTCTATGCGATCTCTCAACGAAATTTTGGGCATGGATGGATCGTTTGAAGTTCGACCGAAGCAAGAACCGTAGGAAGAAATATCTGGTTGTGGGTACCCAAGTTCAGTAAGAGTTGGTCGTTTTGGGGTACCCATGTTATGAAAAGAGTGGAAGGTGGAAAGTGGGTGAAATTTTATAAAAAAAAATCTTGTTGAGTTTTTGAAACTGTTTGTTTGGTTTTTGAAAGAATACGGAATTGTGGGACTCAACTTTCCATGAGCACAAACACAATCACAATATGTACAAACAACACCTAGAGCTAGGGTCATCAAAATCCAACTAGACCGCTCCTAGACTTCCAAGCGACAAGTTGCAGGATAACCCTCGAATCGCCTCTTCACTGCCTATTGTGGCCAGGCAAGCACAAGTGAGGTAAGGAGGATTCCGCTCACGAATTACCGTAAGACGGGCCTTTTAAAATTACCTCCTCACTTGTCTAGTCTAGGTACCACAAAATCAAGTTTAGATAAACGACCGATTCCCCGCAACCTTCACTTGTCCTAAATGAGCGCGACAAGTTCTTATAGGTTTGATCTAGATATTTTTTATTAACTCAAGGTGATGCGTATGCGTTTAGTGATTTGTAGGGTCTTAGGAAGGGTGATGAAATCCCCACCCAATCTTAATTGGTTTTCAAGCCCCTTAATGTTCGTATTATTATATGCAAAGCGTATAAACAAACAAAATCTAAAACAACAAAAAAATTTATTTGGCGGCGGCGCAATCTGTGCAAAGAAATCTGCATGAAATACAGTTCAGTGGAGTTCAGAGAGGGGACTAGAGTTACGAGAATGGGAGTAAAAAAAATTAGGCACAAAATCCACAATAGGACAGCGGAACCGTCGTGAAACTTTCCTTTTGACCGCGGTTCCACAGTCAAAATTGAGTTGGCGCTTGAACCTTTGGTCACTGCACTTCCCTTGTTCTGTACACCCTAATAAAAACCTATGTTTCTTGATTCAATTACTGTAATTGCTCCAGATCGCCTGCACACTTGCACAAAAAAAAAATCAAAAATAACAAAAAGGATTTTTATTATATTTATGTATTTTTATATATATATACAAAAAATATTAACCCGAATTGAAAGTCTACCCTAGCACTACCATGTGGTCCAAGTGGTATCAAGCATGCCAAATTCAAATTTTTATAGATGCTAAGCCAGACTATCCAAGATCTTTATCTAGTTGATTAGGGTTTGATGTTTGATATCATGAAAATAGAAGAAGTGAAAGATGGCTATTCCCTCGTAGATCGAGTCCTTCACTTCACATGCTCCGTGTAGTAGTCCGGCAACTCCACTAGGCTCTACTTGAGGCTTTGGACGAGCTTCCTCCGATGACCTTCGTGCCGAAGATGATCCACGCGAAGTCCCTCCAACTCAAGCTAGCTCTACACTAAACTCTTTAGCGTAGAAAACACGCTACACTCGATTGCTAGTCAAGTGTAGGATGGTGAAGTAGGGGATTTGATTTTTCTCATAAGTTTGTGTTCAAGCTTCATGGTTCACATCATATGTGAGGGTTGAAGCTTGAACCATGACATTGAGTAAGATGAAGAAGCTACAGAGCAAATGGGAGCAACTCAAGAAAAATGGCTAAGTGTTAGAATGGGCAAGTGTATGAATGGCAACTCTTGACCCCACACCCATTCAAGCATGGAATTATTGCAATATAAAATTGCAACCATGCTTAAATAGTGAGTCAAGATGAATAAACTATGAATAAAGCCCTGTTCACCGCCGAAAGACGCGACCGGGACGTTAGGACGTTCTGGCCTGAATTTTGGGGGCAGATGCTATTTGGGTTTATCCGTCCACCTCTTCGATAATGCCAAGTTGATTTATGGCACCGTATATCGGAGGTTTGGGCGGATGCGGCTGTTGTAGCAGACTTCGTCAGATTCCCCCTCGCTTGTGAGGAGTTTTTGATTGTGGGGACGCTCTTCCCTGCAGGCGCAAGTCCTTGCAGTTAATTGCGTTTTCTGGTTACGATAACCACTTTCTCCTTCTCCAGATGTTCATTTCGTGTCGTGTGTGTTTGTTTTGTTTTTGATTGCCCGTGGATTGTATACGGAGACTAATTTGTTTTGTCGCTCGTAGGGCGTGGATTAGTATAAATCCGTATTTTCTTAGATTTGGGTTTGATTGATTTAAGGATCGTTAATCTCGTTTGAGATTAAGATCAACTTAAATGTTTGTTAAGGATACGTTGGTCTAAGTTTTAGACTAAGATCTACTTAACGGAGGTTCAGGATCATTTTTTATCCAATGAAAGAGCATTTGGGCTCTATCGTTTTAGTTTAGGGACGTTACGGTCCATTGGGTTTAAGGACATCATAGTTCATGGTTTAAGGACATCATAGTCCATAGAGTTTAGTTTAGGGATGTTGCGGTCCATTGGGTTTAAGAACATCATAGTCCATAAAAATTGGTTTACGGATATTACTGTCCATAATTAGTTTAAGGACATTACGGTCCATTGGGTTTAAGGACATCACAGTCCATAAAGATTAGTTTAAGGACATTACGGTCCACAGTTAGTTTAAGGATATTACGGACCATTGGGTTTAAATACATCATAGTCCATAAAGATTAGTTTATGGACATTACGGTCCACAGTCAGTTTAAGGACATTACAGTCCATTGGGTTTAAGGACATCATAGTCCACAAAGATTAGTTTAAGGATATTACGGTCCACAGTTAGTTTAAGGACATTACGGTCCATTGGGTTTAAGGACATAATAGTCCATAAAGATTAGTTTAAGGACATTACGGTCCATTGGGTTTAAGGACATAATAGTCTATAAAGATTAGTTTAAGGACATTATGGTCCACAGTTAGTTTAAGGACATTATGGTCCATTGGATTTAAGGACATCATAGTTCATAAAGATTAGTTTAAGGACATTACGATCCACAGTTAGTTTAAGGACATTACGGTCCATTGGGTTTCAGGACATCATAGTCCATAAAGATTAGTTTAAGGACATTACGGTCCATAGTTAGTTTTAGGACATTACGGTCCATTGGGTTTAAGGACATCATAGTCTATAAAGATTAGTTTAAGGACATTACGGTCCACAGTTAGTTTAAGGACATTACGGTCTATTGGTTTGTATCCATGGGTTTGGAAATGTGCCAAAAAGTTGTTGGTTGTCTGGATCCGCCACCTCACTGAAGGCGTTGAGGAATTACAACGACATGTATCAGAGGTGTGGAGAGATGTACCCTTGAACCAATGTCCCGACTGAGGGGGAATGGGATGAACATCATTTTAGATGCCATATGTTAAGAGCTCATTAGCTATCTTTGAGACTGAGATCGGTTTTGGTGACCCTGAGCATGATGGGCTCAATCGATAGTCCTCGAGAGATTTGGTCTGAGTTTGGCTAATATTGGCCTTTCATAGTGTTAAACACTAGTATAGGCTCAGCGCTCATGTGCTCCCACGTGAGACGCTTGAAGTAGTATTAAACACTAAAATTTTAAGGCGCTCATGTGGGGTCACGTGAGGCGCTTGATGTAGTGTTAAACACTAAAAATTTGAGGCGCTGTTTCTTTGGGTTTACTCCTTTGTTCTTTTCTGAGCGCTAAGCGCTATTGGGTCACGTGAGATCACGTGAGGCGCTCCCAAAAATGGAAACTGCCTTTAATTTATTCTCTTTTTTGCTTTATAAGTGGTAGGCACTACTTAGGGGCCACGTGGGATCACATGAGCCAATCTCGGTTGTCCTCTTTTGTTCATCAAGGATGCTCACGTGGGAGCACGTGATCGGCCGTTATCATGTTAGGTGCCAATCTTTTTATGTGCATGAAGATCCTGAGTTTCGAGACTTTCAAGCCTACTATTTTGTAAGAATTAAATTCTTAGGCCTTAGTTTTTTGGGGATCTGCATGGCAGAATCTCCCCGATGAGAATTGAATTCTCAATTTGTAGGGAGATCTGCTTCTGCAGATCTTTCACTATAAGGAAGAACCAAGTTCTTATATGAAGGGTTAAACTCTTGTTTTATCAGAGGAATTAAATTGCTATATACTTTTTGGAAGAATTAAATTCTCTGAACTTAGATCTTTCCCTAGGTTTTGGATCTGCATAGCAGAATCTCCCCGATGAGAATTAAATTCTCAACTTGTGGGGAGATCTGCTTCTGCAGATCTTAACTAGAGGAAGAACTAAGTTTTTTTTAGAAGAGTTAAACTCTTATGGAGGTGAAAAAGAGATGAGATATTCTCTGTGTTTTGTTCCTTCTCTTACCTAGAGTTTGTTTTTCTTTTTTAGGAGGTCTTCTTCTCTCTGGAAAATTAAATTCTCTTTCTTTTAAGCTTACGAGGGGGTTTCTCTCTTTCTTTTCTATATATGGGGGGTTCTTCTATACCAGACTTGAAGTCTTGGGTTCTTTATATAGGGGAGGCTGATTTGTTGATTCAGTTAAGGAAATCACTCATTGAGGGATTTCTTAATTGATTGGAAAAATTTATCCACCGTTGGATTTTTTATCTCAGGACTTCTATTTTACAGAAGACATTTCTTTTATATTTTTAACAAGATTGGGAAAATATTTTCCCATACAGAACTTATTCTGTATCTTGGTGATTTTTAATCACCATTGGATTTTTGATCCAACGGTGCTCTGATTTACAGAGCACAAAGATTGAGAAAATATTTTCCAAATAGAATTTGGATCCTTTTATTTAGAATTTAATTCTATCAGCTCAGAAGGCATTTGAGATCTCTCACGTGCAGCACGTGAGCTTTCACAGAATTAACTTGGTTCGTTTGTATGCAACAGTCCAAATAGAGGGAAGGCATCACATGGTAACACGTGAGCTTTTCTGCTCTTTGTTTGTTTTATAACCGGGTCCTACACTTTTTGTGTGAAAGACGATCACGTGCTTGCACGTGAGGCTTTAATTGCTGCTTACTAAGTGGAGCCACTTACTCTGTATACAGATGCATCACGTGCTTGCACGTGAGTCTCTTTATAAGGGATCGATGATCATGCGCTTACACGTAATGCTTCCATTAGCGGGGAATTTTCCCTTCCCCTTTTCTTTCTGAATTTTTATAAGGGAACAAGCCCATGCTTGCGACCATGCTCCCAAAGTCTTCCATTTTCCACCTTATTTTCCATTTCATAAAATAGAAATTATGCCATGCTACATATTAATATTTATATATATATATATATATATATCATATATATATATATATATTAATACATATAAGAAAATATTTAGTGAGCTAATGATATTAGTTAAGATATAATTATATCATGTATATCACATTATTAAATCAACACTTGATTTAATAATCCGGTTATATCACATATAACCGACTAATATCATTTATCTGTGTATCACATTATCAAATCAACACTTGATTCGATAATCTGGTTATATCATATATAACCGAACTTGATAACAGATAACCGCCAGATTACAATATGGTATCACATACACGTATTTAATCAGGCCCACAAACATATCACATATGTGTCCTACTTCGTTTCGCTTGAACCAGGGAAATTCTGTGTGGGACTCTAAAGATTCGTCAATACGCCAGCAGTAGGTGATGATCACATCAGTCACCTACAAGCCATCAGTGGTACTGGCTGGACGTAACGGCTACCCGGGTATTGAGCGATATGAAGATCAACAAACAAGCTTGTCCGTACTCTCTATGAAGCCTATCAGTAACACTACCGTACAGTCCGGTCTCTTCGTCTGATATGTCACATATCATGTTTAGAGGTGGTAAACGTCAGACCACAGTAATGTGATAAGTCATGCCGATGTCTGGCCTATAACGGTTCGAGAAACTACTGATAATTCTTATCAGTAAATCTCGGTAGCAACCATGGCCAGGGAATTCCAGTTATAGCCAATCAAGCATAGCGCAACATCAACCTCCCAATACCGGGAGAGATGAAACCCCTCCTATCGCTCATTGCCTCCATGTGACTCAGGACTGTACCCAAAATCCACCTGTTTGCATAACTCCTCTTGAGCGTGGTAGGGAAGAAATCAAAGCACAGTAAGAGTCACACAAGACTCTATAACGATCTCGGGTCTACAGATGATTCGTAGAATTAAAGTTACCGCAATCAAGACGGTGTCGCTTTGCAGCTAGCCGCGATGAGCACGGGTCGATCCACAGGGAGACGGAGCATTTTAGGTTCTTGTCGTGACGAGTTAATGCGTGTGGGCGGAAAGTTCTTATCTACCTTATGTGTTATATGCAAGTATAAAGTTTGTTATGAAATGATAGGATAATGTAAGTTAATGGATTCCGTATTCAAGTCCTTTGAGCCGAACTTAACGATTGAAGCTAGAGCAATTGGCAACAACGTGGATTAGGGGATTTAAGCACGGTATTCGTGAAATCCGGCTTATTGACCCTTGTCCTTCCGTTCTTGTCTCTTGCTTTCGCCTCCGGCCAAATCGAACGCAACTGGTCGCGGTTAGGAATCATTGTTAGCTTAGTAGGGTAGGGTGCCTAACGGAGCGCTTGCGTAAGATTTGGGCGGAGTTTCAAATGGAAAATATGGGAAAAGGATATGAGAAACGAAATCTTAACTTACAATATCATTCTCTTTTCCTAACAACAATATTCACAACATCTCACAATAACAAACCAAAAAAAAAAGAGAGAACAAAAGAGAAGATAAACAAAGAAAAGGAAAGCATTACAAGAATATAAATGACATGGAATTTAAATTGCAAGAATGTAAAGCATGAATGTAAAAGACATGAATGTAAAGCAAGTAATAAAAAGAAAGTAAGAAATAACTAGGAACCAAAGTGCAAGTGACAATCCATGGATTCAATAGCCCAATCTTAAACTTGCAAGCTCAATGAAAAGGTTGCAAGATCAAGATAAAACTAAGAACCCAAGGGAAATGAAGGCAAAAAAGAGAGAACTGTATTAATCTTCAAGAAGATATAACCCTTGAGATCAAATACCAACTCTTAAACCTTCAAGCTCAATAAAGAGGTTGAAAGATCAAGAGAAGGCAAAGATTTCAAGGGGAAGCTATGTAAAAGAACTAAAAAGAAAACAAAAGAGTTATAAAGTGTAAAATGAAAGATACAATGTGAGACAAAGTGAGATCCCTTAACCCTTGCTCACTTCCTGCTATATATAGGCACAAAAGAAAAGAAAATAAACAATAAAAATAGGGCTACGTGGCAGCAAGGAGTCAACAGAAGAAAGATGGGACCCATAGGAAAAGGTGGGGCCGGGGAGCTCGACCAGAGAGCAAGAGTGCTCGGCCAAATTCCGAGGACCTAGGCTCATGCTTGGTGTGGGGTTTTGTGTTGTTCCCAGAAGTCCACTGGTGTTGTTTGCTTGGTCAGAAAAATCTCAGGATGCACTCAGGTCTTGGAGGGAAACTTGTAGCTATGAATCATATCAACACTTTATTGCATTAAATGCACATCACTCCATGCCACTTGCTCTAGCCCACATGCTATGGCTGCCCCCTAAGTCCATGGTCCAAGCCCCAAGAGTTAGTGTGTACACATGTTATGTGTTGGACCAAAATGTTGTGCACACATTGGTTTGCAAAATAACTCTTGGGATATCGGTCGGTTTGCGGTTCTGGCTGCAGTGTCAGCTCACAAATGATATATCCATGATTCTGGATGTATTTCTAGTATTTTGTCACGGACACCTATAATCTGTATTAGTGAGCAAACACCGGTTAATAGTACCAATATAAACAAAAAATAAATAATGAATGAGAGGTATTAAAATGCAATATTCTGGTATGAACAAATACCCCAAAACTTATCCTTTGCTCGTCCCGAGCAAAACAAAATCCTAGCCTCACTTTCGCAGGGAACGCGATTGCACTGAGCGTGTGCAACAAGCCGTTAAACCTCTAGGTGTCCCTAGTAGGAGGAGTGCTGTCTCTTGAGGGTTTTCAGTGGATTACACCCACAAAATCCCGTCAAGTTAGTTTCATAAGTTAACGTCGATTCTACTCCTACAGTTTAATATCTACGTTAGAAATTCTATTATCCTAAGTTAGAAATATCCAACCCTTATGTTCACACCTCCTATCTATTTAACCTTAGATCCTATACGTTCCAAAAAAGTTTAGAAAGATGTTGGTATCTCCTGAGTTTTCCTTCTAAAATTGCGGTCTTAAATCAGGGATTTTTATCAGCTTTACGGAAAACATAAGTCTTATTCTTTATTTCTATCTTTCATCCAAACATCGATTGTATACCCTTACGTGTGTGTATTATTTCACCCCTACACTTGAGAATTCAATTCAAGCTATAGTACTCTTGCCTTAATACCTAATACTACTTCTTTTCATTAATGATGGACAGATTTGCTCACACACCTTTCATACGACTATTAACGCTTTTTGAGGCACTAACGGCCGATTACTGAATTTGTGAGCTTAAAGCGTAAATAGCAGTTTTCAGGTCTTGACTTATTTATTTATTTATTTATTTTTTTTTTTTTTCAAGACCGGATATATTTTTCACTGATACTCTTTTGGTGTTTAGCTTTAATTACCATTTTTTCTTTCATACTAGGTTTTCCGGCAAGAGTATTTCTAGGTATCCTCTACTATCCCAAGTTTCAAGATGCGTGTAAGTGCAGTTGTAGGGTATATACTTTCTAAAATTGGACTCAAGAATAGAAATTATTTTTCAGACTTATCCTTCAGTAAAACTTCAATACTTTCCCCTCATCTTGACTTAACTCAAGAACTGAACTCAAGATTACCTATTTCACAAAAAAAATGTAAGGACGTATAATTACAAAAGTTAAACAGAATGAGGGTTATTTTTAGGGTTTTCAATTCCTAAGCCTAGGAATTAGTTACTTGTAACATTTCAACTAAACTTTCAGAATAATCTAAGTTACCCTATTAGCTATCTTGACGACAAAGTTTATATATTTTTTGGAAAATTTTCGATTTTTGTGGGTTTTTAATAAGGTATGCAAATGCAGAATATACAAATGAATGCGAAGGAAGAAAGCTTACCGAGCACACCCCCAAACTTAAACTTGACAGTGCCCTCACTGTCAGACTACACCAAGAGGGTCAAAATTGTCGGCGCTCCCAAAAAGAAACATATACAAAACAAAAAGAAAACCAAAAATATACACACAAAAAGGGTCCCCCCAAACTTAAGTAAAACAGTGTTTCCACTGTTAAGCGTTGAAGTTCAGGATTAGGGGGGAAAGAGAACAGTATCAAACTATACAAGGCCTTACACAGGCCAAAAGTTAACACCAACCATTCAAAAAATTTATCTCTGCAGTGTGTTGGTTGGTGAAAGAATGTGGAGAGAAAAGAAATGGAGAATACGCGAGACCATATGTGGATAGAAGCGGGATACGGTCTCGGTATATGAGAAGAAGAATAGCGGAAGGGAAAAAGAAATGGAGTACGAACTTGAGGATGGAAATGGAGTGAATAAATTAGTACAATTTGTGATGACCGATGTGTATAAAGCGATTGTACTAATCTATCAACTCGTCGAGAAATGGGATCAAATCCCTCAAGATTCGTGAGAAAACATGGGTACGCCGAACTTGGTAAACCAGACACATGAAGTGAAAATGATATGGTGTCTTGCAAGGTCGGAACAATGGAAATGATGGAGGGAACTGATTGAGGAGGGGTATCAGGTAAAGGTTCAGGAGGGTGTACTCAGTCAATGACAGGGATATGATGAATTGGAAAATCCGACTCATCAAGCAAAACTGGTTCATCCTCAAAAATATCCTTAAAATTCTCCTTAAAATTCAGCTTATCCATGCAAATTTCATCAAAATCAAGACGCATATGAAGTTCGGGAAAAACAGTTAATGACTCAGGATGATGAATTGGAGAGAAAACCTCATCCAAATCTCCGGGTTCATCATCCAAAATATCCCCAGCGTCAAAATTCTCAATCAAGTGAAAATCAATATTCTCAGACACCTCATCAAAAGCATGGATATCTATCAATTGTGGTTCTAAGATGGAGGTGCAAAGGTCAAAAGGTTTGGGATTGGTTTCACTTGGCAAGGTCCCTTCACAATTGGGTAAATCAAACACTACAAAGTCGCACAACTCATTAAATATTCTATCTTCAATTGATAATTCATTTGGGACGCATGATAGACAGTCAAAAACGGAGTTGTGGGATTCAATTTGGGATGGGTAGGTTTGATTTGGAAGGGTGTATAGCTCATTCTCACCACTCAAATTCTCAGCCTGTCCTACTGCTTCATCATACATTGAAAAATTTGGAGCTAGTTGAAAACTAGCTACCGGCTCACTAGGTTGTATGAGGGCAGCCATGGACGCATTCAAATCTATCATCTGTTGGCGTGATGTTACCCTAAAGTCTTCCAATGACTGTTCCAGACTAGACATAGGTTGTGACGGGGTTTCGGTAAAAGATTCGAAGTTGTTTGGATACTGAAATCCCCTAAATGGCTGTGTAGAAGCAATGTCTAGGGAAGGCGCAAAAGTTGGGTAGAACTGGTAGGAATTGAATGGTTGGACAGGAGTAGGATCAAAATTTGGATAAAAAGGTGAATGGAATTGTTGATCCTAAGAATTTGAAGTGGTGAAAGAAGTGAAAGATCACTTACGAGATTGTTCAATATGTTCAGCAATAGACATGGGTCTTGGAGTTACAACAGGACTCGAAAAAGTGGTATCAACATAAGAAGGTGGGCTAGGTTGAAATGGTTGATACAAAATGGATTGCGGAGTCCAGTTGTTTGTTCTAGACGTGTCTATCCGATCTTTCAAAGACATTTTGGGCATAGAGGGATCGTTCGATGTTCGGCCAAAACAAGAACCGTAGGAAGCAATGTCTGGTTGTGGGTACCAAAATTTAGCAAGAGTTTTTCTAGGTGGAGTACCCATGATATGATGAGAGAAAGGAGAAGAAAAAGAATATGATTTTTTAAATTTTTTTAAGTTAGTTATTAACAAAAGAATGAATTGTACACACAAAAAGAATCTGGACAAAAATAATCACGACACAAAAATACCACACACCTAATCGGTCTAGGGTTCACCTAGGTCAACTAGACCTGCTCAAGAACTTGATTTTCGAAGTAAAACTGTGTCGAGAAACGGGCTCAAGATATACTGATAACGAGACCATGTAAGTGCAGAGATAAGGGAAGGTTTTCCGACGCTTTCGCGAAGGTCCTTAATTAAATAATCCTTTCTCTTTTGGCGGTTTTGCCGTGAACACTTTTCTAGACACCCCGTAAACAATATACCGTTAAGCGGTGTTCTAAACACAGTTAACTTCTCCTAGTGAGCGCGAAGTCCTTAAGGCTTAAAGTCCGGTTTCTTTTAAAAAATTTTGTGGGTATACGTTATGCTCAATTCGTGATTTGTGGGCCACGGAAAAGCTGATGAAATCCTTTACCGTATGTTGTGGGGTTCGCTTGCCCTTAAGTCCGTATTAATGTATGCAATGCGCAATTCAATGAAAAAAATTTTGTTCAAAACATCAAACAATCTTTTTTTTATGTTAAGCACGGTACTGCAACAAATACGGGTTAGTCAATTTTAGCGTTTGCTAGCGAACTTGCAAAGAATCCTGCAAAGAATAGTATATTGGATGCGTCGGATTTGAGAAGAAGGTGTTTAAGAAATACGTACCGAAAATTTTCGGGTTAAGAAACCCCGTTGAAATTAAATCCGAATAGCTTGAAAAGTTCGCTTGCGCGGGTTAAACTAGCCGGATCTTTGGCACTGTACTTCGCAATCACCTTAGCCTTGAATGCACACTTTGCTCCCCACGATCGTAGTTCGCAAATCCGCAAAAATCTACAAATGTCGAAAAAACGGATATTAGTTCGGAAAAGCGATACGAATGCCCAAATACATGCACACTAAAAATTATAAAAAACAAACAATAAAAATGGGACAAAAACAGAACAATGGAGCACAGAGGAAAGATTGGAGTCAGAAGGAGGAGGTACGGCCGGCGACACCGGATTTTGAAGGGAAGTCGTCGGATGTCTTTGGGATTCTTGGCTCCAAAATTCTTCAGGTGTTTCAGTGTTCCACTAGTGCCTCACTGGTATTGTGTATCTTTTTAATTGAGATCCAGAGTGTAAGCAGGTCCAATTTCCAGAGAACAAAATGGTTAGTTTAGTTAGTTTTTTTGTTTTGGTTTTGGTTTTTTTGAAATTTTTAGTTTTTTTTTGAAAATATGGTTAGTTGTATAAATGAGATGTACAATGATTAACCCGAAATAAAAAGAATAAAAACGTTACCGTCTCCCCGGCAACGGCGCCATTTGATTGGTAGAATTAAAGTTACCGCAATCAAGACGGTGCCGGTTTCCAGCTAGCCGCGATGAGCACGGGTCGATTCACAGGAAGACGGAGTGTTTTAGGTTCTTGTCGTGACGAGTTAATACGCGTGGGCGGAAAGTTCTTATCCACCCTATGTGTTATATGCAAGTATAAAGCTTGTTAGGAAACAATAGGATAATGTAAGTTAATGGATCCCATATTCAAGTCCTTTGAGCCGAACTTAACGATTGAAGCTAGAGCAATCGGCAACAACTTGGATTAGGGGATTTAAGCACGGTATTCGTGGAATCCGTCTTATTGACCATTGTCTTTCCGTTCTTGTCTCTTGCTTTCGCTTCCGGCCAAATCGAACGCAACCGGTCGCGGTTAGGAATCACCGTTAGCTTGGTAGGGTAGGGTGCCTAACGGAGCGCTTGCGTAAGGTTTGGGCGGAGTTTCAAATGGAAAATACGGGAAAAGGATATGAGAAACGAAACCTTAACTTACAATATCATTCTCTTTTCCTAACAACAATATTCACAACATCTCACAATAACAAACCAAAAAAAGAGAGAACAAAAGAGAAGATAAACAAAGAAAATGAAAGCATTACAAGAATATAAATGACATGGAATTTAAATTGCAAGAATGTAAAGCATGAATGTAAAAGACATGAATGTAAAGAAAGTAATAAAAAGCAAGTAAGAAATAACTAGGAACCAAAGTGCAAGTAACAATCCATAGATTCAATAGCCTAATCTTAAACTTGCAAACTCAATGAAGAGGTTGCAAGATCAAGAGAAAACTAAGAACCCAAGGGAAATGAAGGCACAAAAGAGAGAACTTTATTAATCTTCAAGAAGATACAACCCTTGAGATCAAATACCAACCCTTAAACATTCAAGCTCAATGAAAAGGTTGAAAGATCAAGAGAAGGCAAGGATCTCAAGGGGAAGCTATGTATAAGAACTAAAAAGAAAACAAAAGTGTTACAAAGTGTAAAATGAAAGATACAATGTGAGACAAAGTGAGACCCCTTAACCCTTGCCCATTTCCTTCTATATATAGACACAAAACAAAAGAAAATAAACAATAAAAATAGGGTTACGTGACAGCAAGGAGTCAACAGAAGGAAGATGGGACCCATAGGAGGAGGTGGGGCCGGCGAGCTCAGCCAGAGAGCAAGAGTGCTCGGCTAAATTCCGAGGACCTAGGCTCGTGCTTGGTGTGGGGTTTTGTGTTGTTCGCAGAAGTCCACTGGTGTTGTTTGCTTGGTCAGAAAAATCTCAGAATGCACTCAGGTCTTGGAGGGAAACTTGTAGCTATGAATCACATCAACACTTTATTGCGTTAAATGCACATCACTCCATGCCACTTGCTCTAGCCCACATGCTATGGCTGCCCCTAGGTCCATGGTCCAAGCCCCAAGAGTTAGTGTGTACACAAGTTATGTGTTGGACCAAAATGTTGTGCACACACTAGTTTGCAAAATAATTCTTGGGATATCGGTCGGTTTGCGGTTCTGGCTGCAGTATCGGCTCACAAATGATATATCCCTGATTCTAGATGTATTTCTAGTATTTTGTCACGGACACCTGTAATCTGTATTACTGAGCAAACACCGGTTAATAGTACCGATATATACAAAAAAATAGATAATGAATGAGAGGTATTAAAATGTAATATTCTGGTATGAACAACAGACTAACCTGTACCAGTGTCACCAGAGGACTGCTATCTGATGATAGGTATACTACCAACTAGGAGTCCTCGGCGAGTCCGTTCGGTGTATCCATTCTCCAATGAGCATCTGTGTAGAATCTTTGATGCCATACACCAATGGTTGTGGGATCAACCATCGCCCTCTAAGGGATAAGAAACGTACACACTAGTCTACTCTGGAATATCGATGCCTTAGTCTTGATATTTCTCGACTAGGAACTGATTAAAGGATGTACTTTTGGACCATCCTGGCCCCACTAGTATGATCTCATCATAATCCTGATAGTAAAGTACATATCCTAAGGCCTTTATCAACATGTAAGAGACAGACAATATAAATACCAGTCTACATGTTAAGATAAAGGTAACCTGATAGTATATTATCATGTCGAGCAAGAAAGTCCTCTGTATATATGTCCAAGCATCCACTATATCAACACTGAAGTCCTCTAGGGCATACATATTCCTAACAACCGAATAACAAGAAAGAACCATGTTACCGTCTCCCCGGCAACGGCGCCATTTGATTGGTCGGGAAGAACTAACATACTACCATTTTAAGAATGTATATGTGTTGGTCCAAATCTATCCTAAGTGTTCGTATTTGTGTTCAAGTAAACTTGTTAGGTTTAAGGTTGGTTAGTAGAGTTAGGATTAGTCTTGTACTTTTCTTTTACCATTCTTAGAATGATGTTGGGATAATCGAACATAGCGGGGATTAGGAGGACATAGGAATGGGATTTGCAAGTTTAAGCAAGCTTTCCAACGCTAAATCCATTCCTAGTGCCCCTTGTCCGTCCGCTACGAGCGCTTATTTCCAACCCTAAGTCAAACATCCATAACCATGTATACAATTAAGTCACAACTATATGTCACGTTGTAGTGGGCTCAAAAGACTTCTCAACTTAGGTCGTGGCTATATATCACGTATAGCGCGCCTAAGTGAGGGGGTTGCGTTTATTTGGTCTAGGTTCGTTTTAGGAAGTTTGGCGAAGAGAAGCACAAGAGATTTTTCCGTCCCTTATACTAACCTTCCTTACCCTTTAACAAGTGTGGAAATTATTCACACATTTAAAAGGAAAAGAAAACAAGAAAAGAAGAAAAGAAAGAAAGGAAAAAATACGGTTTTACAAAATGGTAGCAAGCTAACTACTTGGGCCCTCACCTTAGTAAGAGACTCCGTCGAGTATCATGGCTTGAAAATACGGATAAAAAGAGAAGAAAAATAAAATAAGAAATAACAACAACTACTTAATAACAAGAAATAAAATTACACTAGGAATTAAAATTACAAGATAAGGAAATAAAAATTACAATACAAGGAAATTAAGATACAAGATAATAAAAAACCCTCATCTTCATTGATCTTCCACTCAAGAGCTCTAACTACAATTTCATGAAGGAAAGATGAAGAAGAAGAAGAAGAAGAAATACAAACTAATCTACATCGCTACATGGACGTAGACGGTCGATGCTGCCCTTTTAGCGACATGGACGGTCGATGCTTTGATTTGACTTGCTCCGCTTTCAGCGGTGTCGGGATTTGACTTGACTTGCTCCGCTTTCAGCGGTGTCGGGGTTGAAGTTGACTTGCTCCGCTTCTTGCGGTGTCGGGGTTGAAGTTGACTTGCTATGCTTCTTGCGGTGTCGGGGTTTGAGTTGTTTCCGAGGTGGAGCTTGATTCCGCCAGGGAGGTCGTTGGTTGTCTTGTTGACTCGATATGATTTGGGTTGACATCAGCATCGCTACAGTGGAATATGGTACCAGGAGCGAATCATCATTTTCCATGAGAGGATTTGGGGATTCTGGTTTTGGTCTGGCATTAGCACTGCTACACTGGATATGGTACCAGGAGCGAATCATCATCTGCCGTGAGGGGATTTCCCTCGTTCCCAGTTTAATGACTTAGAGGTCATCTGTTCCCAGTTTAACGACTTAGAGGTCATCTGTTCCCAGTTTAAAGACTTAGGGGTCTATTGGGTCGAAAGTTTGGAATTTTAGGGTAAGGGCCGGCATCAGCGTTTCTAACACTGAAACACAGGTGCCAGGAGCAATTCATCATTTGCCTTTTCCTGTTGGGGAGCGATGGCTTAGGAGATAGGTTTAGGTCCCTATCACCTAAGGCATTTCAATTTTATAAGTCGTAAGGGTCCCATAAAAGCATTTTCTCCCTACGAGTCGAAAGGATCCCGTAGGTGTATTTTCTCCTTAGGAGTCGTGAGGACCCCAAGTGTGTATTTCCTTTGTGAGTCGTAAAGATCCCACGAAGGTTTTTTTTACGAGTCGAGAGGATCTCGTAAGTTTGTTCTCCTCATGTATCGTGAGGACACATGAGTGGGTCTTACCAAATGGAGCATAAGTCCGAGGGCGAAGACCGACCGCTGGACTGGTGGTTGCGGTAGGGTATGGGTGTGATGAGAATTATTTAAGCGCGTGGATTGTATACGGCAGTCAACTTGGGGATCAACCAGCAGGGTTACCTAGCACGGCAGCAAGGTTTCGGGAGGTATCGTCCATGCCAAATTAAAATTTTGCCGTTCCATCTAATCCTAACCCTAGAATCGTATACTAGAAATCGACGGAATATTAATGCAAACACTTTGCAATATGAAAAGTGAGCAAGGAATACAACCTTTGTAGACCGGTCCTTCACTTCAGTAGTCCCTTCGCTGCGATCGTGAACTCCGGACTCTAGAGAGGCTCTCTTGAAGAAACGAACATGCTTACTTCGAAGTCTTCGAGGCCGAAGATGATCTACGTCGAGAAGAAACTAACCCAAGCTATCTCTTCACTAATTGTGGAATTAGTGAAGCAAACAACCTATACTAAATGGCAAGTAGTAGAGGATGATGAAATAGGAAGCGGGCTCACTTTAGAATTGATTTTCTCACATTTTATCTCATATCTTCATTGAAGCTAGAAAGCTTTTTAGGAGGAAGAAGAAGAATGAACTCATCATATGAATTAATCCAAATGAATTATTGCAACCATGGGTGAGTTAAGCCCTCATGCCTAACTCATGTAGAGAATAAACCAAAGGCTAAGGTTAAGGGTTGGGTTAACAAATATCCTAAGGAATGGCAAAAGAGTGGACTTTGTCAATGTTCTACAAGCTTCTTCCAAGCTTGAAAATATTGACTAAGTCCTTTCTCTTTTGTGATAACTTAAGCTATAAATAAAACCCTAACTTAACCCTAGCATGGTATAAGTCTCATACACCCATCTTGCATGTATCATCAAGCATGACACAATATATGTACACTTGCATATATCACATATATACAATATGCACAAAACCAGTGAGAAAAGAAATCATAAGTGAGCTAATACTAGTTAATGTAAATTAATATATCAAATATATAATTATACATTAAATTATTAAATCAACAATTGATTTAATAATCTGGCTATATCACATATAACCGACTAATATCATGTGTAACAACTTATCGAATCAACACTTGATCCGATAACCCGGCTATATCGCATATAACCGACCAATGTCACAAATCGTGAGAATAGAATACGGTATCGCATATCGTATCAATCTCGGTCCCGCACATATCACATATGTGCTCCTACTTCGTTTCGCTTGGGCCAGGAAACCCCTATGTAGGACTCTAAAGACTCGTCAATACGCCGGCAGTAGGTGATGATCATATCAAACACCCACAAGCCGTAAGCGGTCTGCTAAACGTAACGGCCACCCGAGTATTGAGCGATCAGAAGATCAACAAGCAAGTCTGCTCGCACTCCTGCGACATGTTTTGGCCTTGCTTGTGTGTTACTCTGGCTTACTGGCTCTAATTGTCCTGTAAAGTCCTAACCCTCGACTTACGAGCTCCAATCAGTAACATACCGTACAGTCCGGTCTCTTCGTCTGATATGTCGCATATCTCGTCTAGGGGTGGTAAACGTCAGACCCTAATAACTCGATAAGTCGTGTCGATATGAGGATCATAACAGTTCGAAAAACTACTGATAACACTTACCAGTATATCTCTAAAGCATCCCTGGCCAGGGACTTCCTGTCATAGCCAATCGAGCACAGCGCAACATCAACCCCCAATACAAAGAGAGACGAAACCCCTCCTATCGCTCATTACCTCCATGTGATTCGGGACTGTACCCAAAAGCCACCGTTTTGCACGTCCTCTTGAATGTGGTAAGGTGGAAATCAAAGCACAGTGGGAATCACACAAGACGCCCTGACGATCTCGGGCCTACAGACTAACCTGTACCATGTCACCAGAGAACTGCCATCTGACGTTAGGTATGAAACCATATTGGAGTTCTCGGCGAGTCTGTCCAGTGTACCCAGTCTCTACTGAGCACCCGTATACTGTCTCTGATGTCAAACACCAATGGATATGGGATCATCCATCGCCCATCTACATGGGTCGAGAAGCTATACGCTAGTCTACTCTGGTATATCGATACCCTGTCTCGATACACCCACGACTAGGAACATTTGAAGGATGTACTTAGCGACTACTCTGTTCCCACTAGTATGATCTGCATCATAATCCTGGTAGTCAAGTACTCATCCTAAGAGCTTTATCAACATGTAACATAGAGATCATTGTACATGTTAAGATAAAGAGCAACTATATAGCATATTATCATGTCGAGCAAGAAAGTCCTCACTATATATGTTCAAGCATCTACTACAATATACATCGTATGTACAGAAATGGCCTCTAGGGTATACATATAACTAACAATCTCCCACTTGCACTAGGGCCATCTGTTGTAGTATCTCATACCCAACAATCAGCAGTGGTTGAAGTATCTCGTACTCAACCATCCCATAAAAGTCTCTTCTGGGAATAGGCCTTTGTGAGTGGATCCGCCGTGTTGTCCTTTGTGTCTACTCTCCTGACCTCGATCTCCCTGGAGATCATCCATCTCCATGATCAGGTGATACTGCCTAAGAATATGTCTGGATCACTGATAGGACGGGGGTTTCTAGGCCTAAGCCACAACTCCATTGTCACACAATGGTAGGAACGAAGTTCATCTCATGAACTTATATATATCCAGACTGCCTCTTTGGTAGCATCCTTTGTAGTAATCTATCCAGCCTTTATCGTCTAGTTTGCCACGGTATCTAGCTTGGAACTCTTCCAACATACCGTCCCTCCACTGAGGGTAAAGACAATGCCTGTGACTGACATTCAGTCGACCTTACCACCCTGGAAGCTATCCAGTGATTCTCCCCAGAATCGATTGATACCATCTCACTACACCTAGTGAGAATCCTAACATCCACGTAGATCTATCTCATAGATCCAAAACCCAGAATTTAGGAGATATCACCTTGATCCTATATGGAGAATCTTTGTGATAAGATGAGATTGACCGAGTGTAGCTTAGGAAACTCCTTTTCTATCAAGAGTATGTCATCCACGTACAATACGAGGATCACCACCACACTCCCTACTGCCTTTTTGTATATACAAGGTTCATCTACCATTTTGATGAAGTCAAACTCATTGACTACTACATCAAAACAGATGTTCCAACTCCGCGATGCATGTTTTATTCCATAAAGCAACTTGCACACGTTTCCACTACTCCCACTGTCTACGAAGCCCTCTGGCTGTGTACTTTTAGACGCTCTCTTCTAAATCACCATTTAGAAAAGTAGTCATGACACCCAACCGCCAGATATCGTAGTCATGGTATGTAGCAATGGCAACTAGGATCCGGATGGACTTAAGCATAGACACTAGGAAATGTTTCATCATTATCCACACCTGGTCGATGACGAGGACCTTTTGCAACAAGTCTTAGCTTTGAAAGTCTCAATTTTTCCATGTACACCGAGTAATCTTCTCAAGATATACTTTCTCCTGATGGGGATTTAACCCTTCAGATAAAGCAGCCAAAGTCCATACTTTGTTGGTGTATATGGATTCCATCTCAGATCGCAGAGCATCCAGCCATTCTCACAGAGTCACCACTCTTGATGGCCTGCTCGAAACTAGTTGGGTCATCATCTCATGATACAATCCTCGCTCCCACTGTCATTGAGAAAACTGAAGTATCTTTCAGGTGGGTGAGAAACCTTGCCAGATCGACAGAGAGGCTGAGGTTCGTTGGGAACTATTGAATCCTTCGATTCTATCAAATTATCAGCTGTAGTTTGTATAGCTGGAACTCTTTCCAGTTCTACCTCATAACCACTAATTTCTTCATAAGAAATTCCCTTTCTAAAAGGTGTCATGCTGAGAAACAAAACACATTTTGCTCCTCAGTGTGGTAGAAGTTATTCCCTTGCGAATGATTTGGATATACAACAAACTTCCACAGAACTGACCTTGCCTCGAGCTTGTCCGGATTTTGCTTTTGACATAGGCCGGACAACCCAAAATCTTAACATCCTTAAGAGATGGGCTCTTCCCATACCATATCTCATATGGAATGGTAGGTACCTGATTTGGTTGGAACTGTATTCAATAGGTATGCAGCTTCTCAAGTGCATAACCCCTAAAAGGAAATAGGCAACTCAGTAGTACTCATCATAGAGCACACCATATCACATAGGGTGCGATTGCTCTGCCCCGATATACCAACGTGATGTGGTGTATTCGAAAAAGTAATGCTGAGAGAGAATCTCATTCTCCTTTAGAATAGTCCAGGAATTCCGTGCTCAAGTATTCTCCTCCCTGATCACATCAAAGGACATAATACTTATACCCGTTTTGGTTCTCTACTTCTGACTTATATTCTTTGAATTTCTCAAAAGTTTCAGACTTGTGTTTCAACAGAAGCACATGTGCGAATCTTGAGAGATTATCAGTGAATGTAATGAAGTACAAAGAACCAGTCCTGACATATGTAGACAGGGGACTTACATACATCATCATGTATCAATCCCAAGAGTTTACTAACTCTTTCTCTGTTTCCAATAAACGGAGCTATGGTCATCTTATCTTTATGACATGACTGGAAAGTTTCACAAGTTGTAAATTCAAACTGATTTAAATATGCATCTAAATGTAACTTGGCTAGTCAGGTCGCATTGATATGACCTAGTCTATAATGCCTCAAGAAGGATTCGTTCATTTCTGAACTCTTCCTCTTGTGTGTGTTTTGTATGTTAAGAACTGTAGTTTGATTTAGAACGTATATGCTTTTAGATAACGTGCCTGAACCGATCAACTCTTGATATAGGAAATGTTCAAAACATTATCCAACAATACAAAATTATATCCTTCTTTACTAAATAAAGTAACTAATATGATGTTGTATATCAGGTTCGGTATCTAATAACATTCATTCAGAATCAATGTATTTATTAATATAGGGTGATAACTGCAAACAAACTTGGCTGCAACACTTGCACCGTTTCTAACTCTTGAAACTTATCACCCATTTCCAGTTCTTTACCTATCTGTAGCCCATGTAACATATTGTATATATGGGATCCTGATCCAGTATCACATACCCAGGACGTAGAGGATTCTGAAAAAAACAGTTCTGGGAAATGAACACACCCGAAGAAGATTCATCATTATGTACTTTCTTCATTTGGGCGACACGGGAATTCTGGTAATCCCCTATTTCCTGCTCGGTCTTATAACAATTATAAGTTGGAGCGGGACCAACATTCCCCAGCTCAGTATAACAAGCGGGTTCGGTCAATACATCCATATTATTATCTTGATTAAGGCGTGACATAGTCGCTACCTGGAGAGAGAGAGAGAGAGAGAGAAGAAAACACTCTGCGTATGCTCTTGCAAGATTAGATTGGTTATTATTTTATTTAATCAGGATGGCTCTCACTGATTTAGTCAAATCTTCCTTCAAACCTTACAAGGAAAGACTAGCCGGGATTAATTATACCCTACAATTGCGCAAATCTTTCAGCCAGGCCAGTGCCGGTACTTTGAGGGAGGTTCCCCGTGCTTTCGCACGGACCTTATTAAAATAAATCTCGTTTTCCCAGAGGTGTAACCCCATTGACACCTTTCTAGACACCTACTTGATCGGCCAATCGTAATGTGTAAAACTCTCCCAGGAGTAACTCTTACTCGCAGTTGGTATCGGGATTCAACTATCTCATAGAAGGTATGCAATCTCATTGCAAATTTCAACACTTGAAATTCCCGATAATATTTTACCCCTAACTTCCTATGACCTTGACGAAGGCCAACAAACCATAGGTTGCTAGTCAAGTCCAACCCGTACATTTCTTGATTGAATTAAACCCACCCGCACGACTCTTGACGAAGGCCAACAAAGTCGCACGACTACCCTAATCCAATCGCATCATATGCTTAAGCAGATAATCATAAATAGCTACCGCACACTATGCCTTGACGAAGGCTAACAAACGTAGCACGAATACTATGAAGTACTTATCTGAAATGACGGAGGGCTACGACAGGTTTTTAAGAAAACCTTTTGCGTAATGAACTTGATATCGTTGTAGAATCGAGTGAATTTGGAAAGGAGGTCACTCCCGGTGAAGGGATCTCGACTCTTTCCTTATCGAATAAGGTGCAGGATATTTCACAAATACCGCTATGCAAAGTAAAAACTATAGAAGCAATCAAAAGACAAACCGAGTTTGTAGCATCTGCTAGTTTCGCTAAAGAGGTCACTCCCGGTGAAGGGATCTCAGCTCTCTCCTTATCGAATAAGGTGTTGGGTATTCTACAAGGAATACCGCTATGCAAAGCAAGAACTAGAGCTACCAAAACAAGTTTCTACAACATCTTTTAGGTTTCTTTTATTTCATTAATCTCATTAATGAAGTCACATTTATTATGCTTCCCAAGCATCACATATGAAATGAAAGCAGCAATATATAATATATATATATATATATATATATATATATATATATATATAATATAGCATTCGTCTCAGAATATAATCAATGATCACATCACAGAATATCGCAGCAGAACACAACACATGAAATATTGGATATATTAGGATTTCCGGGTTTTAAATTAAGCCTGTATAAAACACGGATTCTACGGTCGTGGTGAATAGCCAATCCCACACCCTTAGACCCCTACGAGAGCGACAAGCAACCCTACCAATTTTAGAGTTAGGAGACCCGGTGTTGACTCCTCGAGATGGTCTCCCACTGGACCCTAGAACCCGGTTACTTGTGCTCCCCATCTTGGGTCTATCCTAATGCGGAAAAGTAAATAATATACAATGATGACATCATCCTCAACCGGGAAGTGCCTCAATAAAAGAATATTACATACAATGAATTTTACATGAATAAAATTGAAAAACTCTCATCTCACATAAAACCCCTGGCTATTCAATCACGACGATCCAATATAACATATCCCAGCAACACATAACATCACATGTCATCAACGTAAGTAAATATGCGTATCCCAATTGTCGTTGATATATAGCACCGAAACCGGAGATACACCACCTATTACACTTATGGTCGCAGAAAAGAAAGTGAAAAACTACAACAGTTGGAATCCACAACCACCATAGACATCATAAACTCAATATATCACATATATTGGATTTCATGCCTAACCAAATGAATTCCTTAGACATCGCATGCCTAACAATTATAAACCCCGCATTTTAGTCTCGATCTCGAAAACACTTTTCAATATCAAGTCGGGCAATTCAACAAGATTTCAACAAGATTCCCGACATCCTGAACGAATGCTCGTCAGAAACTTTAGTAGACGGCCGCACCCCCCGATGCCGTCGACGAAGTGCACTAAGGCGGAACACCGCTGCCGTGAGCACCCGAACGGATGCTTTTGGCGGCGGGGTTCTCCTACAGTCACTTGGTCGGGGCTATGGGGCATGGCTATCTAATAATGTTACCCGGCGAGTATCCGCGTACACTACGTGATTGCGACGGACTTTTGATCATATCAAAATCCCATAGCAACCAATCAAATGAGACTAAATTGCTAGATTTATAAAATTCAAACTAGTTATCTCATAATTATTTGTGGATTCCAAATATTGTATCCCATCACATAATATCCGGACGACGTTAAACTTTTCGATCGATTCATCATAGTCCTACAATTTCCCGACAGCTCAACACTTGAGCACAGTTCAATAATACCCAGAATATACCACAATACCTATGCACCAGCCGTAAAAGGGCAAACCAAAGCCTCACTCATGTCGCTACGGAACTATGGCAAACCCTAGGGTATGACCGCGGTTCCGCGATCCGAAAAGTAGAGTTAGGGTTTCATTCTTCTAGAGGGTTCATAGACTTACTTGCATGTTTTTCCGAATACGTTAAACTTGGAAAAATGGGTTTTTGACATTCGATCGAACTTTTTAACTTCGCCTAGATAACATGCGAATAACCCGAAACATTGTTAAAACTACGAATATGAATCACTCCGAATTGATTATAGAGTAAGTTCACATCACATGCAAAATTAGAAAAAACAAACAACACCTGAAACATCAAAACCAAGTCACTGGAACACACAAAAAATTTCGGAAGAGGGGAGCTCGGATTTGTGCCGAGATGTGGGGGGTAGTGGCCGGCCAAAACAACTTCAATTATTCCTGAAATTTTCATAGTGTTCTTGATATATCTCATACATCATTTTATACTTGTTTAAAAAATTTTTTGAACAACCTTTAAAATCGACAGAAACTTCAATTTTCCGTTTCAAATTTCGGAGTATTTCGGTTTCGTAATCTTAACAAAATCTTTCTAAATTTCTAGCATGGCTCTGATACCACTACAGGATTACCTAGCACGGCAGCAAGGTTTTGGAAGACATCGTCCATGCCAAATTAAAATTTTGCCGTTCCAGCTAACCCTAACCCTACAATCGTATACTAGAAATCGACGGAATATTAATGCAAACACTTTGGAATATGAAAAGTGAGCAAGGAATACAACCTTTGTAGACCGGTCCTTCACTTCAATAGCTCCGTGTAGTAGTCCCTTCGCTGTGATCGTAAACTCCGGACTCTAGAGAGGCTCCCTTGAAGAAACGAATATACTTGCTTCGAAGTTTTCGAGGCCGAAGATGATCTATGTCGAAGAGACACTAACCTAAGTTATTGTGTCCCCCGATCAGAGCAAAGCTCTGTTCAAAACTTAAAATTTTGAAATGAAGCAGCGCTTTATAGCAGTGCCAGTGCTGAGAGAGTCAAAGACTCTAAGGCAACGCTCACGTGCAAAGCACTGAGCGCTAGCGCTAAGAGCGCTGCTTTCTAAGCAGTGCACCACGTGCAAAGTACATAAGCGCTAGCGCTAAACGCGCTGCACTCTAAGCAGCGCACCACGTGCAAAACACGGGAGCACTAGCGCTGGAACTAAATGTTCCCAACCGTTGGATCAAAGATCCAACGAACATGATTAAAAATTATCAATTGAACAGAATGAAATTCTGTTAAGCAAAGATTCCTCAAAATCTTTCCAAACAAAAATATTGTGCTCTGTAAATCAAAGCACCGTTGGATCAATAATCCAATGGTGATTAGAAATCACCAAAAATACAGAATAAATTCTTAGTGGGGAAAGATTTCCCAATCTTGTTAAAAACAAGAAGATTGCCTTCTGTAAATCAGAAGCCCTTGGATCAAAGATCCAACGATAAGGAAATCCCCAAATCAATTGGAGAACAGATCTTCTTAACTGATTGAACAAATCAGCTTGCCCTATATAAAGGCCCCAAGACTTCAAGTCTCATATAGAAGAACCTCCCCATAAATTTTGAAAAAAATTCAAAGATAAAGAGTAAGCTCTCGAAAGAAGAAGAATTTCCTCAAGGTAAATAAACAGAGAGATGAAATCATCTCATATTAAAAGAAGAATTTGAAGGGTTACCCTAGCGCCCCGGCCAGCTTCCATGGCCAAATGCGGAACAAAAATTTCAAAACGAACGAAACTTGGCGCTAGAATAAAACTTAACCCAGATCTTTAACCATAAACCTAGTTAGCAAAAAGGAGTTCTATCGACTATGAAGGAAGTTATACCAAACGGATCAAGTACTTCGGTCTTCGTTCTTCATCCTTAGCTCCTCGTAGCCGCCTTGAACTTGCTTGATCTTCTTTTCCGGCTCCATCGGTCCTCCGTGATTGAGCTTGTTCTCTGGCCTTGCTTTGTCGTAGATGATCCACCCAGGGAATATGATCCATGGCTCTAGCTCCTAACTAAGGAGCAACTAGAGAACTTGGATTTCTAAACCAAGTAGTCTAGGATGTAGTGAGGGTGTCTAAGTGTTTGCTATCTCTTTTAGAACCTCTTCACTTGTTTCTCAACTCATGAGAATGTTAGTGAAGAGGAAGAAGATGAAGGTGGAGGAAAGCTAGAAGAGGGAGCATATCAAGAGCAAAATGAGAGCTCAAGAAAAAAAAGGAAGCATGGATGAAAGAGAAAATACACACCTTGGTTTTGTGTATGATTTCTTCCATTAAACAATTAGCAACCATGCTTCAATAGTAACTCCAAAATGAATTATAAATTTATTTGTTAACTATTGAAGCATGGTCACTACCTTTCCTCCCTTACCTCTCACTTTACACCTCATTTCCATTTATGAAATAAATGGAAAATCCAAAATGAGGTGGCCACATTCTAGAAGGAAATCTGTAATAAATACGGATTTCAATCTACTGTAAATACATACCGGCAATCGGATAAAAACCCGAACGCCCAAAGAGATAGAATAACACGAAGAGCGTAATACTAGAATATACATATTGAAATACATATACGTAAATTATTAAATCAATACCTAATTTAATCATCCGGCTCAAACCCGAGCCGGCTAGTATCACCAACTGTCCGATCGAAAGTCCGAGTACAAAGTACAACAATCGATCGAACTCTGCACGTATCCAATACGGCTACTACATCATTTCGCCTAAATCAGGGAAACCCTCTGTGTGGGACTCTAAAGACTCGACAGTACTCTGGCAGTGGGTTTAACTACAAGCACGTCAGCGGCACTAGCTGTACGTAATGGCTACCCAGGTACCTGTCGAAAGGAAGGCCGATGAGCAAACTCATCCGGATCTCTTACTGAGCCTATCCGTGACAATATCCGTACAGTCCGGTCTCTTCGTCAAAGAGTATCGCATACCGGGTCTAGGGGATGGTAAATGTCAGACCCTAATAACCTGATAAGTCGTGCCGATGTGGCTCAGGACCAATCCGGGAAACTACTGATCAACCTATCAGTAAATTCCATCTGCCTTGGCCAAGGTCTTATGGTCCTGACCAATGGAATCACAGTGCGATATCGACTCCTTATACCGGGAGAGACGAATCCCCGACAATCACTCACTGCCTCCATGTGGCTCGGGACTGAACCCAACCAAAACTTGTTTGCACGACTCAGTAGAGCCGTTGTAGGGTAGTGATCAAAATTCAGTGGGAACTCACACGAGACAAATGCCGATCTCGGGTCCAAGGACTAACCTGTACACATGTCACCTGAGAACTTCCATCTGACGATAGATATAGTGCGACATGGAAGTTCTCGGCAAGTCCGTCCACTGTACTCACCCCAGTGAGCACCTGTATTGGGTACACCAGACCAATGGCTGCGGGTCCAACCATCCCCCGACGGGGTTAGAAACGTATACACTAGTCTACTCTGGAGTATCAAAGCCCAGTCTCGATACTCACGCGACTAGGGACCATTTAAGGATGTGCTTGTGGACTACCCTGCTCCCACAAGTATGATCGCCATCACAACGCAGGTAGTCAAGAAAGATTCTAGGGGCTTTATCAACATGTAACCGCAATATGTAATAACGAGTATGACATATGCCATGTTAAGATAAAGACAAACCATAATAGTATACTACCGTATCGAGTCTTCATCAATATGTGCAAGCCAGATATAACAACAACAGAAATAGATACACATATCCTGATAAAGACAAGTCGAATAATATACTATAAAACTGAGCAAGATTGTTCTGTACATATATATCCCTAGCATCCATATGTATACATATACAATGCTGGCCTCTAGGGCATACATATCCAACAATCTCCCACTTGCACTAAAGGCCAGTAATTGGCGTACCGAATACCCAACGTCTGCACTAAGGCCAGCTGCTGGCGTACCGCATACCCAACATCCCAAAAATTCCCTCGAACTGTGCTTGAGGGAGGGCCTTTGTAAATGGATCCGCCGTGTTGTCTTTCGTTTCCACTCTCCGGACCTCGATCTCCTGGCGATCTACGATCTTCCTGATCAAGTGATACCGCCTTAAGATATGCCTGGATTTCTGATGGGACCGTAGTTCCTTCGCTAAAGCTATAGCCCCATTGTTATCATAATACACTGGTATTGGATCAACAATGGACGGAACTACCTGAAGTTCAGCTATGAACTTCTTGATCCAGACCGCCTCTTTTGCGGCATCGCTTGCAGCAATGTATTCAGCCTCCATCGTTGAGTCTGCGAAGGTATCCTGTTTGGAACTCTTCCAATATACCGCCCCTCCGTTGAGGGTAAACACAAAACCCGAGACAGACTTGCTGTCATCCTTGTCACTCTAAAATCTTGAGTCGGTAAAGGACTCGACCCTGAGGTCTCCATTACCGTAAACCAAGAACATCTCATTAGTCCTTCTCAAGTACTTGAGAATGTTCTTTACTGCTGGCCAGTGGTTCTCACCTGGGTCTGACTGATATCGGCTCACCACGCTTAGCGCGTAAGCTACATCTGGTCTTGTACATAGCATTGCATACATTATAGATCCTACTGCCGAAGCGTAGGGTATAGTGCTCATGCGAACCCTCTCCTTGTCAGTCTTGGGAGACATCTCCTTGGAGAGGGTGATTCCGTGCAATGCGGGTATGTTACCGCTCCTGGAATTTTCCATACTAAATCTCTTTAGTATGGTCTCTATGTACCTGGACTGGGAAAGTCCCAATAATCTCTTGGATCTATCTCTGTAGATTTTGATCCCCGGAATATACGAGGCATCACCTAGGTCTTTCATAGAGAACCTTTGTGATAAGAATAGCTTGACCGATTGTAGCATAGGAATGTCATTTCCTATCAAAAGAATGTCGTCCACGTACAAGACTAGGAATACGACAGTTCGTCCTACAATCTTATAAATATAAGGCTCATCCTCATTTTTGATGAAGTCAAAGTCCTTGACTGTCTCATCAAAACAGATGTTCCAGCTCCGCGATACTTGCTTCAATCCATAAATGGGTTTGAGCAACTTACACACCTTTCCGCTGCTCCCACTGTCTACAAAACGTTCCGGCTGATCCATATAAACGCACTCTTCTAAACTTCCGTTTAGAAAAGCCGTTTTTACGTCCATCTGCCAGATCTCATAGTCATGGAAGGCAGCAATGGCAAGCAGGATCCTAATAGATTTGAGTATAGCCACTGGAGAAAAGGTTTCGTCATAGTCCACTCCTGGTCTTTGACGAAAACTTTTGCAACGAGTCTAGCCTTATAGGTTTCCACCTGCCCATCTACACCAAGTTTCTTCTTGTAGATCCATTTGCATCCAACGGGTTTTACCCCAGGTGGAGCAACTTCCAGGGTCCACACTTTATTGGTGTACATGGACTCCATTTCAGATTGCATAGCATCTAGCCACTTATCAGAGTCCCTATTGATAACGGCCTGCCTGAAACTAGTAGGATCATCTTCTTCCAAGATGCAATCCTCTTGATCCCCATCTATAAGAAAACCGTAGTATCTCTCGGGCGGATGAGAAATCCTACATGATCTGCGGAGTGGCTGAGGTTCATCTGGGGTTATTGAATCCTGAGGTTCTACCAAATCTTCAGTTACAATTTGTCCCTCTGGAATTTCTTCCAGTTCTACCGTGCTCCCACTAATTTCTTTTGCAAGAAATTCCTTTTCTAAGAAGACAGCGTGGCGAGCAACAAACACCTTCTGTTCCTCGGTGTGGTAGAACTGATATCCTTGCGAATGCTTAGGATATCCTACAAACTTACACAAAACTGACCATGTCTCGAGTTTGTCCGGGTTCTGCTTCTTTACATAAGCTGGACAACCCCATATCTTAATAAAATTAAGGTATGGTCTCTTCCGCTCCCACAGTGCATGTGGAGTGGTAGGCACAGCTTTGGTAGGAACCCTATTCAGTACATATATCGCCGTTTCAAGGGCATGTCCCCAGAATGAAAGAGGTAACTCGGCATTACTCATCATGGAGCGAACCATGTCTAATAGGGTACAATTTCTCCTCTCCGACACACCATTGTGCTGTGGTGTATACGGAGGAGTAAGCTGAGAGAGAATTCCATTCTCTTTTAGGTATTCTAGGAATTCCGTGCTTAAGTACTCCCCTCCTCTATCAGATCGGAGGATCTTGATACTTTTTCCAGTGTGATTCTCTACTTCCTTTCTGAATTCTTTGAATTTCTCAAAAGCTTCAGATTTGTGTTTCATAAGATATACATATCCGAATCTAGAGAGATCGTCAGTGAATGTGATGAAGTATGAGAACCCACCCCTTTCATGTATAGATATTGGACCACATACATCACTGTGTATAAGTCCCAAGAGCTCTGTTGCTCTTTCTCCATGCCCGGTGAGCGGAGATTTGGTCATCTTTAATTTGAGACAAGACTGACAAGTTTTATAAGATGAAAATTTGAACGTATTCAGAAGTCCATCTTTATGCAACTTACTCGGTCTTTTCTCTCTGATATGACCAAGTCTACAATGCCACAAGTAGGATTCGTTCGTATCTGAACTCTTCCTCTTGCGTGTGTTTTGTACATTGAGAACTGTATTCTGATTTAGAACATAGATACCAGCCGAAGACCCTCTAATAATAATTGAAGATGATAGGGGAGAGACATCAAATCCTCTGCCGGCTCTGTCAGCAGCCAAGGAGGAGACCATCTCTAAAGCCATGCTCGATGATTATATAGCTCAGCAAATACGGGCTCATCAAGCGAATGAAGCAACTGGCCAAGTCGTCAGAACTGGGAGACCATATCCAGGATAGTACGATCAGATAAAGTACCCGCCATGATACACAATTCCTAAATTCTATGTGTATAAGGGGACAGGCAATCCCCATCAACATGTCGCTCAGTTCAGGGATCTCTGCGGCAACACTGGAGGGGATGATAAGCTACTGCTTCACCAATTCGTCGGTAGCTTAGCGGAGACAGCTTTTGAATGGTACTCAAAGCTTCCCAACGACTCTTTCAAAACTTTTACAGAGATGGAATTGCTATTCACCCAATGTTTCGCGAGCGCTAGCGAACGCACCCCAGTCACAGCATTGATCAATGCCAGGGTGAAGCCAGGAGAGACATGGGTACAGTATGCACTACGGTGGCGGAATCTGTGGTTGAAGTGTGAGTAGCGCATCGAAAAAGCGCCTGCGGTAGGCATGTTCGTAGGGACCCTTGACCCTCAGGAGACCATTTCACAATTCATGATGTTCTTCAAGCCAACTAGTTTCCAGGACTTGATTGACAAGGTAGCCCAAATGGATCAGATGGGTTACAGACCTTCTCCTTCGAAGCTGGAATCTCGAAATGAAAAGGGGAAAGGGAAAGCGACCATCGTCGCCAATGCTCAACAGCAGCCCAGTGGTCTGAAACTAACTGATCGCCAAGACGAGAAATGGCGATTCTTTAATGAGAAAATGAAGCGTCCTTATTCGTTTCCCGGGACAAAACAAGGAGATTGTTCGAGCTGGCGGTGCGCAACAGGCTCATCAACTTGCCAGATCCAAAACGCCCATTGCAACCCAGCGAGACTAATAATCCCAATTATTGCCCTTATCACCAAGCAATAGGCCATCCAATCGAAAATTGCTTCGTCTTCAAAAGGTGGATTGAGAACCAACACCAACAGGGCAAATTCGCACTGTCCGAGAATTGGAAAGTAAACCCGCCCCAGCCGCTCGCTCTCAAAAAGGCGGACACACTGGGGGCATCATGCTTTTTTATAGAAGAAACACCATGGGAGGTCGTACATTCAACCAAAAGGAAAAGAATGCTGAAAGATCTCCAAATATGCCCTGCGATCAAATGGAAAAGTCCGCTGGAACCCGAAGTCATCAAGGGAATGCTGAAGCCGCATCCAACTCCAAAGATTGGTGGTGATAGTCAAAGCGCCCACACCCAGCCGTTAAAGTCTTTGAAGAAGAAGAAAAGGACCAAAAAGCCCGTGAAGCCTGATGACAAGCGCACGGACCTGCAAAAACATATTAACGCGCTGGATAAATATAACCAGAAGGCACGGACCCCAGTCACACTCTAAGAATTTCTCAGCCACGTCCTTGAGGACGGAGATGATGACAATGGAGAAGACTCGTCGGATGAACCAGAAGATTATGTAGCAAGCTGCCATGTGATCTCTCACTCGTTAATAAACGGTGAAGAAGCTCCTGACGCAAAGAAACTGAGGGCAGATCCCGAATCGGAGCTCCTAGGACCGTCAGACGAGATGATTGATGCATTCTTGAACGAATCTCTTCTGAAAAGCAAGGCTGATCGAGAGCACGGAGCGGTCATATTTGGAAAAGACAAACGCCGACGACTAGACGAGAGGGTTAAAACACTACTACCAGATCAAAACACATCTGCCGCTAATAAAAGCAGGTTCAAGACAAGGAAAATGTTTGCCAAAGCCATATCGATGAGAATGAAGCTGCCACCCTCCGAAGGAAACACTTCTGATGAGACACACCTTAATGAAGAGGATGTGCATCCTAATTACTGTTTATATCATCGAAGGATTGCGCACCCTACTGAAGAATGCAACGCCTTTAAAAATTGGTGGCAAGAGTATGTCGCTCATAGGTAGCACTTCAAGAGGATGAAGCATGAAGCTCGTCGACAGCGGAAAAATGCAACAGATGAACGAGGAAGAGCTGCCGGCAACTGTCACATGGTTGATAACAGGGGATCGCAAGTTCTTACCTTCGGGAGTGATTCTGAAGAAGAAATGACTCTCGGCCCTCTCTTCAAAGAATCCACTCCAGGAAAAGAGGAAGAACCGAAGAACTGCGAGAACATTCAGCTGCGCAACCGCATGTTACCTGAAAAGAATCTCGGACCCGCAAATAAGGGATCGAACAAAAAGGATAAGGGGAAAGAAAAGGTCCCTGAGGATATCGCCCTCGATGATCGAGTCGTCGAAGAGCTGGCAGCCAAGGACCTATCCAAGAAAAACAAGGTGGATTACAACATTTTGGCACACCTGAGGAAGATCCCCTCACAGCTAAGCATTCTCGATGCCCTTCTGCTACCTAAGGAGGCGAGAGATTCTTTGATTAAGGCATTATAAGAGCCTGACCAATTTCAAGCTTTCCTAACTGAAGAAAAAATGAAGGATGAGCTGGAAGAAGTGCACACGGCCGATATCACCTTCGGCGATGAAGACCTCCTCCTCGGGACGTGCGAGCATAATCGTCCCCTTTATGTCTCCGGATACTGTCATGATATCAAGATAGGCAAAATCCTAGTTGACAATGGGTCCTCCGTCAACCTCCACAATGTAAGAGTGTTGAAGGAAATCTGCATGAGCGTTCAACACCTCACTCGGGATAAGATCACTATCTCCGGGTTTGACTCCCAGTCATCAGGGATGCTCGGGTCTGTGATACTGACGTTACGCTTTGGGGTGCTCGTCACGGACATTAAATTTCATGTCATTGATGCCAAGACATGCTACAATACTTTGCTTGGCAGGTCTTGGTTACACGAGTATAACATCATCCCTTCTACACAACATCAGTGTATGAGATATTTCAAGGATGATCTCGAGTATACCGTAACAGGGGAGTTGAACCCATTCTCCGTGAATGAAGTCCGAAAGTATGAAGATGCAAAATATTTGTTACCAGATTTCGAAGACACAGAAAGATGCCATAAACCAAAGAACAAGGCTATCACCACTATTCCGGTCTTCGGGAGCGATACCGAGGAGGAAGAAGAAATAATTTATTCAGGGCTGCCCCAATGCAACAAGCCGGGACCGTCCACCCCTATGCTAGTCTTCGGCAGCGACTCGGAAGATGAGGTCAATGCAGTATTTTCTGTTTGGCCGTCAATACAAGCCTTCGCTGGCGATGATTGGAGTTTGCAAATCGCCATGGTTCCGCAAGAGCACTACAAAGAACTCTACGCACTTGATACCTACAGTGTGAAAGAACTGCAAACGTTCTACGTCCCTCCCAGGCGAAAAGATGAAAAGGCGATCCTCTTTTATCAATCCACGGAAACCAAAGTGGAGAAGAAAATTTGGCATGGTGTCGATTCTACGCTTAACAGGCTCCAGCCTATCCGTCTGTCCAGATACTACACAGAAGGATTAAAAAGACTGTTGAGGCGCCAAGGCATACCCTTCAAACAGACTGCTCAACATGCTTAGTTCTACAACAAGATCTGGAACGTCCCCGGAACTCAGCGAAACTTGCCCAACGGGAGAATGGAAGCGATCGGGCTTGGATATATCCGATCCAAGAAACGGGAGCGATTCCGTGGCTGCTGTGTCATACATGACTTCGATGAAGAAGGAGATGCTCTGTGGGAAGATGCTAACCCTGAACCAAAACGAGGTCCCGCCGTGAAAGTGCCAAGTAAGAACAGATGGACAAGCTAATAAGGGAAACGGTTCAAAAGGTTCGAGATGACCATAATCGTGAAATGACTATTTATAAGAAAGCCAGGACGCAGCGCCTCCTTCAGCAATCTACAAAGAACGACGATGCCCTTCGTCGCCAGCCCGTCACAAAGAAGACTCGACGCAGAGGCAAAAATAAATTGAAGAACGGAAACTATGTTCGACAGCAATGTAGCGGGTCCAAAAAGCCACACAAAGCAGAAATGAGCAGCCGGGATCGGTCTCTTATAAAGAAGATAGGTCGAGCATATTCTTTTCCCCAAGACAAGACAAGGAGAATATTCGATCTTGTCATAAAACATCAGATAATGACGCTCCCGGAGTCCAAGCACCCTAAGCAAGCAGGTAAGGTTCATCATCCGGACTATTGCTCCTATCACCAAGTGATAGGGCATCCTCTTGAAGACTGCTTTACATTTAAAGACTGGGTCGAAGACCAGTATCAGCAAGGCAGGTTCGCTCTATCTAGCAATTGGAAGGTAACCCCATCACAGAAGTATGAACCGAAAGCCACGTATGCGGCGATAGTAGAACTAGACCTACATCGGTCTTGGAAGCGATCTCGTACCTGTCACATGATAACGCTGTGAGAAGAAGAACCCAAGAATATGGATGACCTCCCCTGGTGCTTCGAAAACGATGATGACGAGGTGATCTCAGAGTTTCCACCGGCGCCAAAAGAGCTGGAAGATGGGATACATACTACTGCAGATAATTTCAAGAAAATTGATTTGGGAACGGCAAGCGGCCCGCGGCTGATATTCGTCAGTGAGCTGTTGTCTGAAGAAAGGGTGGCTATGCTAAAAGACGTGCTCATGCAGTATAAAGACTGTTTTGCTTGGAACTATTCCGAGATGCCCGGATTGGATCCAGAAATAGCCGTCCATAAATTGACGATATCTCCGGACGTCAAGCCGATCAAACAAGCACTGAGAAGAATGCGGCTCGAGCTTGAGATGAGTATCAATGCCGAGGTCAAGAAGCTAATCAACTCCGGCATCATCCAAGAGGTTCACTATCCGGACTGGATCGCCAACATCGTCCTAGTGATGAAGAAAAATGGGATGGTGCGCATATGCGTAGACTTCCGGGATCTCAACAAAGCTTGCCCGAAGGACGACTTTCCAGTACCGGTCACCGAGCTAATGATAGATAATACGTCCACTCACGAAGTTTTCTTTTTCATGGACGACTCATCAGGATACAATCAGATAAAGATGCATCCCGAGGATAAGAAGCATACCGCTTTCCGGACCCCTTTGGGCATATTCTGCTATAAGGTGGTGCCATTCGGTCTAAAGAACGCCGGTGCCACCTATCAGAGGTCCATGACGAAGATTTTCGATGACCTCATACATGAAATCGTCGAATGCTATATTGACGACCTCGTAGTTAAAAGCAAATCATACGAGGAACATTTAGAGTATCTGAAGATCGTGTTTCAGCGCCTTCAGAAATATAACTTGAAGATGAACCCTCTCAAATGCGCGTTCGGAGTTTTCTCGGGCAAATTCCTAGGATTCATCATAAGACATCGAGTCATCGAAATAGACCCGTCAAAGATCAAGGCAATTATGGAAATGCCTCCGCCAAGAATTCTCAAGCAGCTGCAGTCTCTCTAAGGAAAGCTCATGTATATCTGGCGATTCATAGCCAATCTTTCCGGCAAGTGCCGTCCTTATAGTCACCTAATGAAGAAGGGAACTCCGTTCGTCTGGGATAGAAAATTCCAAAGCGCACTGGACGAAATTAAGCAATACCTGCAGAATCCACCGGTACTGACCGCCCCGGTCAAGGGAAAGCCCCTCATCCTGTATACGACCGCCCTTGAGGGTTCCTTAGGCGCGCTATGGGCACAGGAAAATGACCAAGGAAAAGAAAGAGCTCTCTACTATCTGAGTCGAGTTCTCCTGGGGGCAGAAAACAATTACTCCCCCATCGAAAAACACTGCTTGGCATTGATCTTCGCGATAACGAAACTCAGACACTATGCGTTGGCACATGAGGTCCATCTGATATCAAAGGTGGATCCTCTCAAATATTTGATGTCAAAGGCCATATTGACGAGATGGCTCGCTAAATGGGCCATACTTTTAACGGATTACTTCTCCAAGTGGGCAGAAGCGATACTGCTGAGAGAAGTGAAGACGGAGAATATCCTCTATTTTTTCAAGACACACGTTATTTTTTCAAGACACACGTCATTTATCGGTTCGGTACTTCGCGACGGATTATCTCCGATAACGGGCCAGCCTACAGAAGCCACAAGATCAGCCGCTTCGCACAACAGCATAATATAGACTGACGATACTCTTCGGTCTATAATTCCCAAGCTAACGGTCTAGCTGAGGCTTTCAACAAGACCTTGACGAAGATCGTGAAAAAAATGGTGTCCAAGAATAAGAAGGACTGGCACAAGAGACTGCATGAAGCTCTCTGGGCGTATCGAACTACGTTCAAAACGACCACAAACACAAAGCCGTATGCATTGGTATTCGGCACGGAAGTGGTACTCTCCCTAGAGATAGAGTTATCCTCTCTACGAGTGGCGGTTCATTACGAGCTAACAGACGAAGACAATGCTCATCTTTGGCTTGAGGAGCTCGACGCCCTTGATGAAACCCGGCTCATGGTGCAACAAAACCTGGAGGCTTATAAAGCAAAGAAGACATGCTCATACGAGAGATTGACTAAGCCGAGAACATTCCGCCAAGACGAACTCGTGCTAGTGGTCAAAAGACCAATGATCCCCAATCGTGCCAAGCGGGGGAAATTCGAGCCGAACTTTGAAGGCCCGTATATCATAGACAACGTTTACCAGGGTGGAGCCTATCTACTCATGGACATGCATGGTGAAAGACCTTTCAGGCCAATAAACGGTCGATTCCTGAAAAAATACTATGCCTGACGAGTCACGGCCTAGGTCAAACGGACTGAAACGTCCCTAAACTAACAATGGACCACGATTTCCTAAAACTAGCTACGGACCAAAACGTCCTTACACGAACGATGGGCCACTATGTCCTAAAACTAGCTATTGACTGAAACGTCGTTAGACTACTACCAAACCGCATCGCCCCCAGGCAGACGTGTTAAAAAAAATGGGTACGTCCACAAGCGAAATGGGGATGGATGAAGACTCGAAAGAGCTCTGTGAGTAAAAACAGCAGGACTGCCAGCGAGTTTGTGAAAACCCAAAAGGGCGCAATCTCGTTAAAAGACACTTGCAAGGTCCTTTCGACCTTGTGAGGAGAAAATACCTGCGTGAGAACCTTATGACTCACAAGGAAGCAACACACTTATGGATCCCCATGATTCCTAAGGAGAAAATGCACTTATGAGATCCTCACGACTCGTAAGGAGAATTCCCCTTTGAGACCCTCACGGCTCATAGGATTCAAAAGCCTTAAGCTATAGGGTTCTGAACATGTTCTTAAGCCGTCATACATCCCGATTTTGCCCTACAAGCGTTTCAATATTGACCCTTGTATACAATCCATGGGCACGAATAAACGTTTCCCCAATAGAGTCCCACAACTGACGAGGGATATCTTCATATGGCGAACGGCACTTGTAAGTCCTCTCGACTTATAAGAAGAAAACACTCTTGTAATATCTTTGTGACTTATAAGAGAATGCACACTTAGGAATCATCACGATTCCTAAGGAGAAAATGCACTTACGAGATCCTCACGACTCATAGGGAGAAATACCTTTATGAGACCCTTACGGCTCGTAAAGTCAAAAAGTCTTAGCCAACAGGATCCTAACCCTGTTTGCTAAGCCATTTGTTCGACATCGACAGAGGCAAATGAGGATTCGCTCCTGGCAATATCCCAGTTGTAGCGATACTGATGCCTAAATCGGTATCAGATCCCAAGTCCCATACTCGTAATAAAATTCAGCGGGTAAAATATATGCATACAAAATAGCCGAAATGGTTGGGCAACTCGCAATAAAAAAATAGTGAGTAAAAAGAAAAAATAGCCGAAATGATTGGGCACTATGAAAAACAGCCGAAATGATTGGGCAATCACGACTTTCGCGATATAAAAAGCTGAAATGATAGAGCATCGCGGAAAGAAATAAAAAATGAAATGAAATGAAACTTTTTGCCCTACAGGTGAGATCACATCGATCCCTGTATACAATCCAGGGGCACAAACAAAGAGAGAACCATACCTTCCCACCAGGCTCCATCAGAAAAAGAAGCCAAATCTCGACGGTTCATAGACAGCCTAGAGATCACCAACAGCGTTCCACCTCATTCCAATAGGATTCAGACGCGACAATCAACCTTGGAGCCATGGCAAAGTCCATGTTCCAAATCTCGACGGTTCACAGATAGCCTAGAGATCACCAACAACGTTCTTCCTCATTCCAGCAGGATTTAGACGCGACAATCAACCTTGGAGCCATGGCAAAGTCCCTGTTCCAAACCTCGACGGTTCACAGACAACGGGGAGAGGGCAAATCCAGGTCTCGTAGAACACGGCTAATGTCAATGCTGACCTCGTGGGAAACGCCCAGAGCACCTCCTGGTCCCGTAGAACACGACTAATATCAATTCTGACCCCCGTGGGAAATGCCCAGAGTACCTCCTGGTTCCATAGAACACGGCTAATGTCAATCCTGACCCCGTGGGAAACGCCCAGAGAAAATTCTGGTCCCGTAGAATACGGCTAATGTCAATCCTGACCCCGTGGGAAATGCCCAGAGAAAATTTTGGCCCCGTAGAACATGGCTAAAGTCAATCCTGACCCCGTGGGAAACAGCCAGAGCACCTCCTGGTCTTGTAGAACACGGTTAAAATCAATGATGACCCCATGGGAAACAGCCAGAGCAACCCCTGACACCGTGAAATGCGGATAAAGTCAACCCAGACACCATGAAATGCGGGTAAAGTCAACCCCAGACACCATAAAATGTGGATAAAGTCAACCCCTGACACCGTGAAATGCTGATAAAGTCAACCCCTGACACCGTGAAATGCGGATAAAGTCAAACCCTGACACCGTGAAATGCGGTTAAAGTCAACCCCTCCTGGCCCCGTAGAACACGGCCAAAGTCAATCCTGACTCTGTAGGAAACAGCCAGAGTAAACTCTCGAACTCCCCGTCAAAGTAATGCTTTGACTCGGAAGCAGGTCAACTCATCAACCACTTACAAGTCCTCTCGACTTGTAAGGAAGAAAATTCTCTCGGGAGATCCTTACGACTTTCAAGAGAAAACGCACTTAGGAATCCTCACGATTCCTAAGAAGAAACCATACCTGCGAGATCCTCTCGACTCATAGGGAGAAAAGTGTTTATGAGACCCTCACGGCTCATAAAGTTGAAAAGTCTTAGGTGGCAGATCCTAACCCTGTCTCCCAAGACATCATTGCCTCGCAGAGAGATCAAGGTAGATTTTCTACAGGCCACACTCTCCTAAGTCAAACATCGACAAGAAAGGAAACAACCACTTACAAGTCCTCTCGACTTGTAAGGAAGAAAATTCTCTCGGGAGATCCTTACGACTCTCAAGAGAAAACACACTTAGGAATCCTTACGATTCCTAAGGAGAAAATACATCTGCGAGATCCTCTCGACTCATAGGGAGAAAAATCTTTATGAGACCCTCACGGCTCATAAAGTTGAAAAGTCTTAGGTGGTAGAGCTGAACCTGTTTCCTAAAGCCATCGTTACCCTGTAAAGAGTCCAAGATGGACCGTCACTTACTATCTACAAGCCACACTTGCCAAAATCATATGGCAACAACACAGCAAAGAGAAGAAAGCAACAGTAGAACAAAAAATGTGTATCTTTTATTCATGAATTCAATGGAGTACAAGTTAAATCATATGAAAGAATAAAAAAAATGGATACATGTTATTCAAAGATTACAAGTGTTCAATCTATACAAAAACAGTTACTGAGAAGGAAGCGTCTTCAATAAGTCAGCAAGTTGCTCGCGCACTCCTTTTAGTGCCTTCTCATGATCGGCCGCCGCGGCCAGCTCTGCTTCAATTCGAGCCCGTTGCTGCAAGCACGATGAAACCTTCTCATCGATTTCCCGTTGGGCAGCTTCGCGACTCTGTGTAACCCTCTCAATAGAGTCGAGCTTCCACCTCAATACCAGCCCGTCCGAAATACATTGTGCAAGTTGTCAAAGACGGCTCTCAGTTGCGCGGCATTCGCTTCAACTTGGGCGCGCAGCTGGGCAGATTCACCTGAAACCTCCTCGCATTCCTTCCACCTCAAGGTCGCTTCTTGTTCAAAATGGCGGAGGAAGGACACACTCTGTTCGACCCACGTAGCCCGCTGGGAGTTCAAAGCCAGAATCTCAGGAGCAGGACGCCTAAGCTCAAGCTCATGCAGGCAGGCCTCAATCTTTCTGCAGGTTAACCCAAGACTCAATGACGCCTTCGTTATGAAAGTTCACAAGCGTCGCCAACATTGGATTAACCTCGGCAGCAAAATCTGCAGCGAATGTAGGGGCCTCCGCGTCAAGCTCCTCAATGTATTCGCTCAACACACGCAGACTGGTCACAGCGCCTTTTGAAAATGGACGTCTAGAAAAGGGCCCTGCCGGCATTATCATGCGTGACTCGAACGGAGCTGAAGTCGGTGTCACAGCTACAAAACAAATCATAATCAAACGTCGGCTCAAGAAATAAAGAAAAATACATGAACAATAGAGTCTATTATACCGGCTGCAACAGGGGGCAGAGCTGGGAGTACCGGTGGCGCTACGATACCCTCGTCCCCTCCTTCAATTTATAAGGCTACAAGTAATGCAAAGAAGAATTAGCAACGACATGGCTTCTCGTTAAAGAAAAGGAAGGACGTCGGTTAGAAAAGATACTTACCGGCACCAGCGGGAAGACTAATCTCCGACTGGAAGGAGAACTGCGGGTTCAGCACCTGATACAGGTGATCAAAGAGAACCCCTGCAAGATCACAATGATACATGGTCAGTACACAGAAGATGCTATTCCTAATTTAAATTAATCACAAACCCATACCTTCCGACATTCGAGAAGATATAAGAGGAGACGAAGGGGCGGCGACCGTCAAAACAGCAGCTGGTGGTGCTTCTTCAAGTGTCGCAACCTCAGCGCTCACCACACCTACATTCGAAAGGAACAAAATGTCATCAGAAGGGATTGCAAAACGAAAAGAATGAAGCGACCCAAGACCTACAAGATAGGCCATTAGCCAAAACGGTGATGGAAGCATCGCCAAGCATCACGACTTCTTCGATCTCATTCGGGGGGATGGTTTCACCACCCGTGGCTTCGTCCCCTGATTCCACGAGGGCCGTCGTGACACTCGCAATGCCAGGCAATGGCAGGGAACCACAGGCAGAAAGAGCGACAATTGGAGCAGTCCCGGACTCCTGGGAAAGAGTAGCCGCTTCGGGCTCAGTGGTTGCCGTCATCTCACCCGCCGCCTCCTCACCAGGACTTGGCCATGCAGGGTAAGATATATGAGAATCTAAAGATCAAATTCTGACAAAGGACCCAGTGTTACGTTACCTTGTGAGGGCTTTTCAATTGCTTCCCGAGCCGCGCGTACCTCCTGTCTATGAGCGGTAGACAGAGCGGCCGGAGCACCCTCTGAAGAAGCAAGGATAAGGGAAGCAGCGCAAGGATGACCAATCCTGCTTGGTAGCTAGCTATCGCTCGGAAGCTGCAATAGCAGCCTCGAGGTCGGTATCATCCGGTGCCATGAATAAGCCTTCGTTGGTCCCATATTCTCTTAGGCCATCGCTATAAGGAGCATGAGGCTTCTGGCCGAGTATAACGTCTACAGAAATAATCGACTTTTTCTTCTTCTGCGAGCGAGTACCGGTCGCCGGTAACACGAGCTTGCGCTTAACGTGCAACTTCGGGCGGCGAGTCCTGTTCATAACATAATATTGCATTTTGTATTCCCCATTCTTATGCATTTTACAATGAAAACAGGTGCTTTTGACCCATGTCTGCTACATGTTACAGGTTACAGGTTCTTGGCGCGAAAACAATGAAAAACACAAAAGACGACACAAAAGAAGGGGTTTTGACCAACAAATAGGAAGATCTTAGTAAAGCCTCGAAGAAGAACGGTTCACCATCAACAAGGCAACGCAAGATCCAAATTTACGAGAAAAACGGTTAAAAGATCCATTGCAAAGTGTTCACTGAAGATCTGGAATTAATACAGAAGCCAAGTTGATAAAAAGAATAAAGAACCAGGAAGCCCAAAAGATACCAAGGCAGACCAGAAAAAATGATGAAGTGAACTCACCATTGGGCCGCGGAACCGCGGCCCAAGCGCGCCCATGCCGCGGTTCCGCGGCCGTTTGAAGCCCTAGTGCGCAGGAAATTTTACCATAATTTTTGGCGGCTTTGGAAAGATTTTCTAGGGGTATATTTGTAATTGTAGACATGCGGAGCAATTGTAAACCTAGGGTTTCTATGTCCTATAAATAGAACCCAAAGCCTTGTATTTTCTGATGCCTCTTCTCATGAATAAAATTCTGTTTTCTTGAAGTTACAGTGCATCAAAAGTAAGTAGGTTATTTTCCTTGCAGTAGTTGTAGTTTTTCATATCTGCTATAGGTAAATTATTTTCTCGCCTTAGTTTAAATTAGTTTAGCTTTTATTAACTTGCAATCGATATTTTCTCTCTTTAATAAAATCATGTCTATCTTCATCCCCTCAATGAGCGAGTAGTTTCCTCGCTTGTTAGGGTTAGGAATAGGGAAGGATTTGAGAGATGAAGATCTCTCATCTCTTTTCGTTGCCAATCTTTTATGAAAATTAGAACTCCATGCATACCTTCTTATTCCGCTCCCTACGGCACTCTACCCTCGAGGTAACGGTGATTCCGTAGTCTAAAGGCCCGGATTTTAAGGTTTTCCATGGAGGTTAGGGTTAAGATTAAGAAAGAAAGGACAAGGATCTAGAGGGAGAATCAATCTTCCCAATCATCCTAATCCCCTTTGTTAAGACTTACCATAACACTAATATGATATATTTAATTAATGGCAATGGAAAGAGATGTAAATCTTTATTTACCAAATTTTCCCTAAACCTAATCCTAGCAAGTTTCTAATCCTAGTCTTATACAACTTCAATTTTTAGGTTTAATTATAAATCCAAACACCATTTGGAATTAACTCGTAAGAACTTAAAGGAGATTTACACATCCCTGTGGACCGACCCGTATTCACCGGCTAGCTTTATGCGACGCCGTTCTTGATTGCGGTAAATATTTTTGATCGACAAAACATCTCTTAATCAAATGGCACCGTTGCCGGGGATGGCGTAAAATTTCCTTTTTGTAATTTCGGGTTAATATAAAATATAAAAAACCATAAAAATCTGAAAAATCAAAAAAAAAAAATATTCTATCATCTTTTATTGTTTGAAGGGTTTTCTTTGTGGATCTTTGCAGGATTGACGGATTTGAAACAGTACAGAAGGAGAATCAGAAAAGGGTACATCAGAACAGAGGTAGATTGCTACAGAAGAGCCGTACAAATTTTTTCAGAGCACGATCCCTCCTTATCACCGCGGAACCGCGGCCTAGGGGTGGTATCTGCGGCGGAACCGCGGTCTTGTGGAGTCTTCTCTGCACGAAAATTGCTTGGTTTGTTTCCTCATTCTCCCCTCTACAAATCTCCATATATCTTTTGCCAAATCTTCTGCAGGATTCTTTGCGCTAAAAATCTTCTTCCCCCTTCCAATAATTGATTTTTTGCAGAAGTCTTTGCGCCGCGCTAAAAAGCAAATTGATTACAAGTGATTTATTGCTTTGCATACTTTAATCTGACTTTAAGGGGCTATTGACCAATTCAGATTGGGTGGGGATTTCATCACCCTTCCCAGGACCCCAGAAATCACTTAAAGCATTTGCATTGACCACTTTTAATTAAAAAAATATTAGACTCAGCCCTAAGGACGTCGAGCTCAATAGGACAGAGGACTAGTATAGGCATCAACCGTTTATCCTAACTGACATTGCGGTGTCTAGGCTAGTGGTTATTAATTAGGCCCACTGTAGTGGTGGTTCCTTTCCACTTACCTGGCCGTACTTGTCCGTGAAGAGGCGGTTTGAGGTCCTATCTCTAGCCCTTTGGAACAGTTAGGAGCTGTCTAGCTGATTTAGGTGACCCTAGACTTAGGACTGATTGTGCATGTGTGGTTAATTGCATTTGTGTCACGAGTCTCTTTTCAAAATCTTTTTGCAAAAGCTCACTTAAAAAGAAAAAGGAAAATCTTTTCAAAACTTGCAACTTGTCGCTAAAGAATCTTTGCACTCACTTACACCACTTCTTCTCATTGACGTTTTCTTACCTTCACATTCTGTCTTTCATCTTTCGACTACACTAACCCTTTTAATGTATGTCCGGTTGGACTAGGGACCCTAGCGCCCGATTAGTCCGTGTTTTGTTGGTACCGACCGACGAACCTTTCGACTCCGAAGTCGAAATCTTGTCCACTTCTTCACTTTCACCATCACATTCTTCTTCCGAAGGTATGTCGGGATACGATCCTAACAACACCTTACCGACGGGAAGGATTCCACCTCTGTTAGGTGCGAATAACCCGAATCTTCCGCCTGTTGAAGCGCCCGCACGAGTCGCGCTCCAGGATCTTTTCTACCCCATCCGCACCGCCCTTCCTACTTGCCTTTCCCTCCCACCGGCTAATGGGGACAATTTTGAGATCAAACCCCACTTCATCAATATGCTGCATAAGTTTCATGGTTTGGAATCCGAAGATGCATATATCTTTATCAACAAATTCCAAAACGTTTGCGCCATGATGAAAACTACCCAATTAAGTGATGACGCTATAAGGCTAAGGGTCATTCCTTTCACCTTATGTGACCTAGCCGAGAAGTGGCTATACAGCACCGCATCACACTCAATTAGAAATTGGGACGAGTTTGTGAAAGCTTTTCTTAAAAAGTTCTGTCCTCATCACAAAACTGCTAAAATCCGTAATGAGATTATACAATTTTCACAGCTTCCTGCCGAACCATTTTGGAAATGTTTTGAAAGAATCAAAGACCTACTCGTTCAATGCCCTCACCATGGGATCGAAAGATGGCAACTTTGCCAAACATTATATGAGGGATTGAACCCGGCAACGAAGCAGTTGCTAGAAACCATTAGTCAAGGTCACTTTCTGTCCAAATATAGTGAGGAAGCGTGGCAGTTTCTTGAGGATCTTAGTGAACAAACAATTCAGTGGGAGAGCACCAAGACCACATCATCATCATCTTCTTCTATTGGTCAACCTAGGGCAGGCATACATCAAGTAGAGATGTCAATTGCTATGAAGGCCGAGATGGCCGCTTTTACGAAAAAGCTAGAAGCACTTGAGACCAAAATCTCAGCACCTTCTCCTGCCCCTGTTGTGCCTCCACGAACTGTGTGTGCTTGTTGTTCGGATCCATCACATCTCACCGAAGAGTGTCCCTACACTGCATCTACTCAAGGACAAGATCAAGTCAACGCTGCCTTTCAGCAACGACAGAGAAATGATCCATACTCTTCGACATACAATCCGGGTTGGAAGAGCCACCCTAATTTCGCTTGGAACCAAAATCAACAACCCCAAGGAAACAACAATTTTCAAAGAGCTCCTCCTCCACAACAACAAGCACCTCCACAAACTCAATTTCAGCAACCTCTCCAACAGCAACCTTACCCTAATCAGATGAACAATTTTGTGCCCAACAATTTTGTCCCCCCTCAAAATGCTGTTAGCTCGCTCGAAAGAAGTCTAGAAGCATTCCTAAAGCAATCTGCACAGTCCACCGCTAGGATAGAGACTTCTGTTCAATCTTTGGTGCAAAACAGTGCCTCACACGATCAAAGCATCAAAGCTATTGAGGCACAAATTACACAACTCAACGCAGCATTGAAAGAGCGAGAGAAAGGAAAGCTTCCGTCTCAACCACTCCCAAATCCTGGTCACGCACATGTTGCACATGAACAGCAGAATCATAACGTGAATACTGTGACTACGTTGAGATCCGGAAAAGTGCTGCAAAACAATATGGGTATTCACCATGACACTTCTACCGGTGGTTCTTCATCTTCCTCTTCTTCTTCGTTAGAGCCTATTCTCCATCCTTCACATGGCTCTACTTCTTCTAGCTCGAACGGACCCTCTTCTCACAACACGAACACATCTACACGGGGTTCCGTTGCAACTCAACAATCTGATCCGCAAAAATTGGACTCAACAACTTTTCAAAATGTTCCTTTTCCAAATCGGTTGAGATCCAATAAACCAACTCCACAGATGGAGAAGATTGTAGAGTTGTTCAAACAGGTTAGCATAAATATCCCTCTTTTGGATGCAATCCAACAAGTTCCTTCATATGCAAAAATCTTAAAGGACTTATGCACCAAAAAGAGGAAGTCACAAGTACCAAAGAAAGTTTTCGTGGCTAGTGCTGTTAGTGATGCTCTTGTCAGTTCTTTACCCCCAAAGCACAAGGACCCCGGTTGTCCTACTATTTCGATCTCAATTGGGAACAAGACCATCAATAGAGCACTATTAGATCTTGGTGCTAGTGTCAATTTGCTACCTTATTCGGTGTACGAACAATTAGGCGTTGGAGAGCTTAAGCCCACTCATTGTACTCTCCAAATGGCCGACCGATCAATCACCCATCCTAGGGGAGAGTTGGAGGATGTGTTAATTAGAGTAGGGGATTTCATTTTTCCCGTTGACTTTATTGTTATGGATACACAGCCTGTCGCTAACCCCCGTAATCAAATTCCGGTGATACTTGGTCGACCATTCCTCGCGACTTCTAACGCGGTAATCAACTGTCGTAACGGGTCAATGAATCTATCTTTTGGCAAGATGACAGTTGAACTTAACATTTTCAAGTTAGGAAGTCAGCCTTGCGAGCCTAATTCTAGCGTACTTGATGTGTGCTCGATCGATGAGATCGCGGAGGAGGACTGTGAGTTCGAAAATTTTATGTTTGATCACAGTACTATAGACGCCACTAGTGAGTTCCTCCTTGAATCCGACACAGCTTTCACGACGGACAAAGATTATGAGTGTTTCACCTTTGTTGATGATCTTGAAGACTCTCCACCCGAGTTTGAGTCTTTTGCTTTTTCGGATGAGTTAGTTGAACCATCCGACTCGGTAGCGTACACTCAATTTGAACCTTTGATGGAATCCTTCGAGTTTGAAACTGTTACTCCATTGTTACCATCTATTGTTTCACCACCTAAACTCGAGCTAAAGCTTTTGCCGTCACACCTAAAATATGCTTATCTAGGTAAAAATGAGACCTTACCAGTTATCATATCGGCCTCTCTAGCTCTTGAGCAAGAGAAGGCTCTTTTAACGGTCTTGTACGATAATCGGCAAGCTTTCGGCTGGTCTATGGCGGACATCAAGGGGATTAGTCCCCTCATAGTCGAACATCATATACACTTGATGAATGATGCCAAGCCAGCAAGGGATCCACAAAGACGCCTCAACCCCATTATGAAAGAGGCGGTCAAGAAGGAGATTGTTAAGTGTCTTGATAGCGGTATCATTTACCCTATCTCGGATAGCCAATGGGTTAGCCCCATTCATGTCGTGCCAAAGAAATCGGGCATCACGGTCATCACCAATGAGGCAAATGAGTTAATTCCCACGCGCACCCAAACTGGGTGGCGAGTTTGCATCGACTACCGGAAACTCAATGCCGCGACAAGGAAGGACCACTTTCCTTTACCATTCATTAACCAAATGCTAGAACGATTGGCAGGGCACGAATTCTACTGCTTTTTAGATGGCTATTCCGGTTATAATCAAGTCCCCATAGCCAAAGAGGATCAAGACAAGACCACTTTTACTTGCCCCTTTGGCACTTTTGCTTATTGTCGCATGCCCTTTGGGTTATGCAATGCGCCCGCTACATTTCAGCGGTGCATGATGGGGATCTTTTCGGACATGGTGGAGAAGTTTTTGGAAATCTTTATGGATGATTTTTCCATTTTTGATGACTCCTTCGATGAGTGTTTACGACATCTTGACGCAGTTCTCACCCGCTGTAGGGAAAAGAACCTGTCTTTGAATTGGGAGAAGTGCCACTTTATGGTACGAGAAGACATTGTCTTAGGACATGTCATCTCGCAAAACGGCATAGAGGTTGATAAAGCTAAAATCGAAGTCATTTCTAATCTTCTTCCTCCTAAATGCGTCAAAGATATCCGAGCTTTCCTTGGCCATGCCGGTTTTTATAGACGGTTCATCAAGGACTTTAGCAAGATTGCTAGACCCTTGACTCTCTTGTTGGTCAAGGACACTACTTTTGTTTTCGACTCAACTTGCATGGAAGCGTTCGAGTCTTTGAAACACTTACTCATTTCTGCGCCCATCCTTTCATCTCCAGACTGGACGCATCCCTTCGAAATTATGTGCGACGCATCAGACTTTGCCATTGGTGCTGTTCTTGGACAGCACATTAACAAGATGCCGCATGTAATTTACTACGCTAGCCGAACATTAAATGAGGCCCAATTAAACTACACAACAACAGAAAAAGAGTTTTTAGCGGTTGTGTTTGCACTTGAAAAATTTTGGCCTTATTTAATCGGCTTTCCAGTTATAGTGTACACGGATCACTCAGCTCTTCGCCACCTTTTTGCGAAGAAGGATGCTAAGTCTAGGCTAATACGTTGGATCCTTTTGCTGCAAGAATTTAACCTTGTTATAAGGGAAAAAAAGGGATGTGAAAACGTAGTGGCCGATCACCTTTCACGACTTCCTTCTTCGCCTACACTTGAACTTCCTATCACTGATGTTTTCCCCGATGAGCAACTCTTGACCGTTTCTTGCGAACCATGGTTCGCCGATATTGTAAACTACTTAGCCACCGGCTTGATACCTAACGATTGGTCGAAACAAGATAAACTTCGATTTTTGTCCCAAGTAAAGCATTTTTACTGGGATGAACCTTATCTTTTTAAATACTGTTCCGACCAAATCATTCGTCGGTGTGTACCTGAAAATGAGGTTAAGAGTGTGCTGTCTTTTTGCCATGATCAAGCATGTGGCGGGCACTTTGGCCCAAAGAAGACAGCCGAGAAAGTTTTGCAGTGTGGTTTCTATTGGCCACGACTCTTCAAAGATGCATTCGAATACTGCAAAACTTGCTCCCGGTGCCAACACTTGGGCCGGATATCGCGGAGAAACGAAATGCCGCTCCAACCAATTTTGGTTATAGACATTTTTGATGTTTGGGGTATAGATTTTATGGGACCATTTCCGAACTCTTTTGGAAATGTGTATATTCTTTTGGCTGTTGACTATGTTTCAAAGTGGGTCGAGGCTGTACCAAGTCGAACGAATGACAACAAGGTTGTCGCTCGATTTCTAAAAGAACAAATCTTTTCTCGATTTGGGCACCCTCGTGCGATAATAAGTGATAATGGTTCTCACTTTTGCAATAAGACTTTTGAGTCTCTAATGCACAAATACTCTATCATCCATAAGCTGTCAACGCCATACCATCCCCAAACATGTGGGCAAGCCGAGGTCTCGAATCGGCAAATTAAGCAAATCTTGGAGAAAACGGTTTCTAAAAACCGTAAAGATTGGTCACTCAAATTAATCGATGCGCTATGGGCTTTCCGTACTGCATACAAGACCGATCTTGGCATGTCTCCATACCGGCTGGTTTACGGGAAGGCTTGCCACCTTCCAGTAGAAATTGAGCACAAGGCATTTTGGGCCATTAAGGAGCTGAATCTATCTTTAGGAGATGCGGGCAGCAACCGAAAGCTGCAGTTAAATGAACTAGAAGAGCTGCGGGATGAGGCATATGATAATGCCGTGATTGCTAAGAACCGAGTTAAGGTATTTCATGATAAAAACCTTCTGCGAAAGACATTTAAACCAGGTCAACAGGTTTTATTATATGATACTCGGTTACATTTTCATCCCGGCAAGCTCCGGTCCCGATGGAAAGGACCTTTTGTAGTCCGCACCGTTTATCCGCACGGTGCGGTTGATCTTGAGAATCCAGAAGACGGTACTTTATTCAAAGTAAATGGACATCGATTGAAACCGTTCTTCTCAGCGGACCATTCGGAGGAGCTCCTGCTTTTACAGGAGCCGATTTACACCGATTGATTTTCCTCCACCTTCACCCTCGAATTTCCATTTTTTTTCAAAAATTTTTTTCAAATAAGTTTGGAGGTGTATATAATATGTACATATAATAATAAGCAGGAACTCGCCGACAGTGAGGACACTGTCCATTGTAAGTTTGGGGGTATGTTCGGTAAGTTTTTCCTTTTTGCATTCATATGTATATTTCTGCATTGCATCTTTATATAAAAATCATAAAAATTTGAAATTTTGAAAAATAAAAAAAATTAGAAAATGAAAAACCCATAAAAATTGAAAAATTCTAAAATTATAAAAATTAATGTATTCAATTCTGGTTAATTGACTTGAGTTTGATAAATAGGTTAACTGGCTAGGAAAAACTAAATCTTAGACTTAGCAAATTAAAAACCCTAAAAATAACCTTTCTTAGAGTTTAACGGTAGAAAGTATATATCTTTGTAGATTATTTAGAAATAGGCAAATTTTGGGTTCACTTCTTGGACTAAGTCGAAACGAAGGAAAAGTATTAAAACTTTTATTAGAGTATAAGTTTGAAAAATAGTTCCTAGCTTAAGTCTAGATTCTGAAAACATGTACCCTACAAAATGCACAAACACGCACCTTGAAACTTGGATTAGTAGAAGAGACCTTGAAATACTCTTGTCTAAAGTCCTTAGCACAATGAAAAAAAAAAGAAAAAAAAACGTGAATAAAGAAAAAAATGGACACTGGTTTTTGTGATTACTTAAGGCGGTAAAAATAGAAAAATATTTAGCGAGGGTGCTTCATCACCTAGTGCCTTAGACCAACTGGTTTGGGAGCCACTGCTAAAAGCCTTGGGTGTTGCAAAACTAGGAAGTACGCTTTAAAACGCTAACGCATCTTGTAATCGGTTGTTGGTACCTCAAGAAGTATTAACGGTCGCATGAAGGATGTGAAAGCGAAAATTCACCAATTAATAAGTGCTTTGGACAATGGACGAGAGTACGATTGCTTGATTTGAATTTCCAAGTGTAGGGGTGATATTTACACACACGTAGGGATATGTGATTAGAGTTTAGATAAGAGAAAGGAATGAAGAATAGAACTTGTATCTTTAATAGAGTTGATAGAAATTCCTAAGTGGAGATGGAACCCTAGAAGGAAAACTTAAGAGATGCCGAAAGCTGAGTAGTTCTATAGAACATATATAATCTTAAGTTAAATAACGAGAAAGTGTGAAGAATATGGGTGGATAATTTGCGGGTTGACGATAATAGAATTCCTTGTTAGAATACCTAAATAGAAAACAAAGTCGAAAAACCAAATTGATAGGATTTTGTGGGTGTAATCCGCTGAAAACCCTCAGGAGACAACACTCCTCCTACTAGGGACACCTAGAGGTTTAACGGCTTGTTGCACGTGCTCAGTGCAATCGCGTTTCCCTGCGAAAGTGTGGCTAGGTTAGATTTTTATCAAGAATAAATAAAATAATAAGTTTGCTCGAGGGCGAGCAAAAGATAAGTTTGGGGGTATTTGTTCATAACATAATATTGCATTTTGTATTCCCCATTCTTATGCATTTTACAATGAAAACAGGTGCTTTTGACCCATGTCTGCTACATGTTACAGGTTACAGGTTCTTGGCGCGAAAACAGTGAAAAACACAAAAGACGACACAAAAGAAGGGGTTTTGACCAACAAATAGGAAGATCTTAGTAAAGCCTCGAAGAAGAACGGTTCACCATCAACAAGGCAACGCAAGATCCAAATTTGCGAGAAAAACGGTTAAAAGATCCATTGCAAAGTGTTCACTGAAGATCTGGAATTAATACAGAAGCCAAATTGATAAAAAGAATAAAGAACCAGGAAGCCCAAAAGATACCAAGGCAGACCAGAAAAAATGATGAAGTGAACTCACCATTGGGCCGCGGAACCGCGGCCCAAGCGCGCCCATGCCGCGGTTCCGCGGCCGTTTGAAGCCCTAGTGCGCAGGAAATTTTACCATAATTTTTGGCGGCTTTGGAAAGATTTTCTAGGGGTATATTTGTAATTGTAGACATGCGGAGCAATTGTAAACCTAGGGTTTCTATGTCCTATAAATAGAACCCAAAGCCTTGTATTTTCTGATGCCTCTTCTCATGAATAAAATTCTGTTTTCTTGAAGTTACAGTGCATCAAAAGTAAGTAGGTTATTTTCCTTGCAGTAGTTGTAGTTTTTCATATCTGCTATAGGTATATTATTTTCTCGCCTTAGTTTAAATTAGTTTAGCTTTTATTAACTTGCAATCGATATTTTCTCTCTTTAATAAAATCATGTCTTTCTTCATCCCCTCAATGAGCGAGTAGTTTCCTCGCTTGTTAGGGTTAGGAATAGGGAAGGATTTGAGAGATGAAGATCTCTCATCTCTTTTCGTTGCCAATCTTTTATGAAAATTAGAACTCCATGCATACCTTCTTATTCCGCTCCCTACGGCACTCTACCCTCGAGGTAACGGTGATTCCGTAGTCTAAAGGCCCGGATTTTAAGGTTTTCCATGGAGGTTAGGGTAAAGATTAAGAAAGGAAGGACAAGGATCTAGAGGGAGAATCAATCTTCCCAATCATCCTAATCCCCTCTGTTAAGACTTACCATAACACTAATATGATATATTTAATTAATGGCAATGGAAAGAGATGTAGATCTTTATTTACCAAATTTTCCCTAAACCTAATCCTAGCAAGTTTCTAATCCTAGTCTCATACAACTTCAATTTTTAGGTTTAATTATAAATCCAAACACCATTTGGAATTAACTCGTAAGAACTTAAAGGAGATTTACACATCCCTGTGGACCGACCCGTATTCACCGGCTAGCTTTATGCGACGCCGTTCTTGATTGCGGTAAATATTTTTGATCGACAAAACATCTCTTAATCAAGTCCCAATCTCCGCACCCAAGCCGGACTCAGGAGACGCCACAGCTGCCACTTCAACGGGAGCACGGGGTAGCGGTAGCTCAGGCATGTCACACGGTACCACAACCGCAGCAACCTCTCTCAAAGGAGGACGAGCGACGGTCCATTGCTTCAAAAGAATGGCTAGATTACCAGCAGGAGCTGCACCCTTACGATCAAGCAACAACTTCTTTTCCTCCCTGATGACAGCACCCATCGCATGCTGGTACCACGCCACCTACACGTTCAACACCTTTGGGATGCAGCTTGGCTCACTGATAAAAAAGTTAGAACCGGTGTTGAGCCTTATGAAATGGTGTAGTACGCCGCGGATGCCTTCTTCTATGGCGGGCGGCTCAGCTAGAAAGGTTTCAAGCGGAATACCCTGATTGTAGCTAGATTGTTGGGCGAAACGATGCGAGTTGTATCTCATAAACAATGCCGCATCATTCTGCCTAAACACCAGAAAGCCCGGCCTGATCGAATATAGGTGGAGAATCTCCCGAGCTTTCAAAGTAGAGGCGCCATCTTTAAAGGTGTCCCGCAGCGGTTGCACCGCCTTCGTGGATTCTTTGCCGATACTTAAGACCTTGTCAACAAAGGTCATGCCATCCCCGACGGTACGCGGGCGAAGGAGTAAATCTCGAGCCTCTTGTGGAGTCGGTTCCAAAATAGAAGCGTCTACCAGCCGCAGCAGTCGAGAAAAGTTATATCTTTCATAAAAAAGGGGGCCTTTTGTGAATTTCAAAGGCGCCAAGCACATGCAACTCGAGCCATGAGGTGAAGTAATGCATTAAGAAGTTCATGGGATGCACCCCTGGTTGAGTAGTATCTGCTGTAAGGCTAAGGCCGTGATATAAATGGGCTAACCCAGCGACCCCGACGGCCACTTTCACCCCAATAACCATTCGATGGCTGGGTAGAAGACGGACGGCCTCATACGGCGAGGGTGCATCGGAAACGCAAACCAGTTCAGCCATAGCCCGAGAAACCCCAAAAAGAACGTTTCTTCGTCGATCCCAGGAGCTGCAAGCTCTGCAAAAGGGACGACCGGGGTGTCGGGAAGAAAGAAACTTTTCTGATCCGCCTCTGCCATCGGCAAGTTGCCCAAACCTAAGCCAAAAGGATCGTCAAGTTTGGCGAACTTCGCGGCTTCCTTCGACAGTACTTCCGAGCAAAGAAAACGAGCGATAAAATCCGTAAAATTAACCCCACGGCTCCCAGACTAGAGAAATAGGCCCTCGTAGATATTCAACACCTTAATCAAACTTGGTGATTGATGTTGAATGGCGTTGTTCGGGGTAAAGCCCATCATCACCGACTTGGCGGCAAAGACGTACTCATCATGAGGAAGTAGTTCCTCATAATGCTCCCCTCTAACAGGCAAGCCAGAAATCTCCGTGAACTCCTCTAAAGAGATGGAGACTTCCCGATCCAACAAAAGGAAGGTGTGAGTTGGAACGTTCCATTATTCAAAAAAGGCTTTAACCCACCATGTAGGAGGCGTGGAGTACTGAAAGAGAGAAACGTAAATTGCGGGATACAATCTGAGCCTCAGCAACTGCAACTTCTTGGCGGACAGAATGTACCGGGCCCACTGTAAATATCTGGCTGGGTGACGGGGAGTCAAGCCTATGTTGTATGGCTGTCCCCAAAGGCACGACTCACCCTGGCATATACGCCGTCCTAGGATATCCAACGCCATTGGAGGCTGTACGGGTATCGCAGCCATAGATGGATGAAGGAGACCATCTAATGTCCAATTAACCTCCTCCACGGCATAGTTCACCGGGGGTGGGTCAGCGTAAGAGATCGCCAAAATGGGCTCCGAGGGTACCGCGCAAGAAAAGCTCCGCCGACCTTTGATGATTTGGTTGTACCATGTTCCCCATAGATGAAGATTCTTGTGCTCTGGATCATAGTCTTTGATCGGTGCAAAAAATTCTCGGTCCACTGGTGCTGCGGGGAATCCACCTTCCGAACGGAAGAACGGGAAGGAAGTGTCGAAAGACATAGTACCTGCGCGGAAAAAAATAAATTTTCAGCCGCCAATGCTATAGATTAAGTTCCATCACTAGGTACTTTAAATCCGTACCGCACTGTAATGCAGTGAAAAGGGACCAAAGGAGACCCATATATTCTAGATGGCAGTTCATCAGTAATAAAACAATCTCATCATTTGATGAGACTGTCATTAAACGAGGAAATCCTTAAAAGATTCTCATTTAATGAGGGCCCTCGGGCCAAGAAGTAAATCTCCCATTGAGAGCAGTGCTCTTCAACAGAGTGACATCTGTCAGCTCTGATGATGAAAGGAACATAATTCCTCAAGAAAATTCTAAGAGCCTTGCTCTGTAAAAATTGATGGAATAACCCATCAGAAAACTCAAAATAAATTTTTTAATGAATTAAAATTCTGAGATCTTCAAGATCTATGAACAAACTCTAAGAGTTCTTCATAAGAAATTAACAAATCTATATGATTTGAAAAGAGCAAAGCTCCGTTGATGGGTTAGGAAACCCTAAGGAAAGATCTAAGATCTAACAAGAACAAAGCTCTGTGGAGAAACCCTAAAAAAGTTTTCTTGAAGATCTATGATCTGAGAAGAGCAAAAGCTCTGTTAATGGATGAAACCCTAGATTATTAATGAATCATTTAAAAGATTTAATATTTACCTAAATTTTGACAGAGTTCTTGTAACATTTCAAAAAAATAAAATATTATTTTTGGGAATTTTCATAATTTAATATTATTTTTTAATGAATATTTTAATAGTCGGTATAATTAAATACCTATAAATGGTGAAAATTCCGGAGAAAATTTTGGAAATTCTAAAATAGGGTATTTTGTGGAAATATGTCATTTTTAAATTTTTATGGTTAAGTATATGCCATTTTAGTGTTAACCGCGATTAAAAATCGCTAATTGGATTTTTGGCTTTTTGTGCAAAAATGTGCACATAATATTTTCCACACTTGTTACACTTGTTCCATGTTTTGGACTCATGGTAGCCTAGGATTAACCATGCTTAGATGACCATGGTGGCTTAAACCTTTTGGCTAAGATAATTGGGGTTACTTAAGGGTTTAGCTTTGTTAAGAATTGGTTAAGATTAGGGTGACTTGTGTAGGGAGAGAGTGAGCCATAATGGCTTGTGTGTGCTAGCATTTAGAGAGAGAGATAATGGTGGCTTAAGCAAGTGTCACACCCCATTTCATTTCAAATCTTTTGCTTCCCTCTCACTCACATCACTCTCTCTCACACTCACATCTCTCTCTTACACCTACACACATCAGCCCCCTCCCCATCAACAAATTTCAGCCACCCCAGCAGACATCAAAAGCATCAGCAGCAGCATCATCTGCTGCAACAGCAGCTGATGTAAATCTTCAGCCCCCAATATCAACACTTCAGCCCCAACCCATCAGCCCTTATCAACACATTTTCAGCCATATTTTTATCAGCCACAGCAGCAACAACTTTATTCCAACCAACACCCCACAACACCATCATCAAACTGTTAGTTATATGTATGCCCTAGAGGCCATTACTGTACATAGGATGTATATTGTAGTGGATGCTGGGACATACATAGGGAGGACTTTCTTGCTCGACATGATAGTATGCTATCTGGTTGAACTTTACCTTAACGTGTATGCTGATTGTCTCTCTGTTACATGTTGGTAAAGCCCTTAGGATCTGTACTTGACTACCTCGACTATGATGCGGATCATACTAGTGGGGACATGGTAGTCCATAAGTACATCCTTGAAAGTCCCTAGTCGTGGGTGTATCGAGACGGGGCATCGATATACCAGAGTAGACTAGCGTGTACCTTCTCGACCCATATAGATGGGCGATGGATGATCCCATATCCATCGGTGTTTGACATCAGAGATGATATACGGGTGCTCAGTAGAGACTGGGTACACTGGACGGACTCGCCGAGAACTCCCAGATGGTATTATACCTCACGTCAGATGGCAGTTCTCTGGTGACACTGGTACAGAGTAGTCTGTTGACCCGAGATCGTCATAGAGTCTTGTGTGGTTCCCACTGTGCTTTGATTTCCATCTTACCACGTCCAAGAGGGCGTGCAAAACGGTGGTTTTTGGGTACAGTCCCGAGTCACATGGAGGCAATGAGCGATAGGAGGGGATTCGTCTCTCCCGGTATATGGGGGTTGATGTTGCGCTGTGTTCGATTGGCTATAACAGGAAATCCCTGGCCAGGGTTGCTGAGATTTACTGGTAAGTGTTACCAGTAGTTTCTCGAACAGTTATAGACCTCATATCGACACGACTTATTGAGCTATTGGGGTCTGACGTTTACCATCCCTAGGCGAGATATGCGACATATCAGACGATCAGACCGGACTGTACGGTAGTGTTACTAGTCGGATTCACTGGAGTGTGAGCGGGCTTGCTCGTCGATCTTCAGATCGCTCAATACCCGGGTGGCCGTTACGTTTAGCAGACCGCTTGCGGCTTGTGGATGTTTGATATGATCATCATCCGCTGCCGGCGTATTGACGAGTCTTTAGAGTCCTACACAGAGGTTTCCTGGCTCAAGCGAAACGAAATAGGAGCGCATATGAGATATGTGCGGGACCGAGAATAATGCGTGTATGTGATACCATATTCTATTCTCGCGATAAATGTATCGAATGGTTGTATGCGATATAACCTAGTTATCGATTCAAGCGTTGATTCGATAAGCCGATATATTGTATACTAGTCGGTTGTGTGCGACATAACCGGATCATTGAATCAAGTGTTGATTTAATGATTTAATGCATATTTATATATTTGATATATTACTTTGCATTAACTAGTATCGGTTCACTTTAGATGGATTTTCTCACTTGGATTGTGCACATTGTATATGTGATATACACTTGTACATTTGATTGTATCATGTTTGATGATACATGATAGTTTGGTGTATGAATTAAACCATGGTTGGTCAATGGTTAGGGTTTCTTTTGATTCATTTATTCATTTATTTATCTATTTTATTTATTTTAGCAAAAGAAAATAATGAAGAGATAATGGTGGCTTTCTTTGTTTGCTTATGAATCTTCATGAAGGTTTGACTTAAGCAACCATTTTGTCTTCATGTATTAACCCAACCATTCACTAACCCTTGTTAATTCTCTACACCTAACTATGGTTTGTTATGATAAGAATGGATAATTCTTTTCTTTTTGAATTATCTTATCTTATCATTTTCTTCTTCATCTTCTTCTTTGAAGAAGCTCAAGCTCCATCAATGGTGATTGTTAGAAAAGAGTGAGAAATCCAAAACTAAAGTCTACCCACTTCCTATTTCTTCATCCTCTACCTCTTGCCAAGTAGTAGAGTGTGTTTACTTCACAAGTTTCTTGACTTGGTGAAGTTGTGAGCTTGATCTAGCGTTGCCTCGACGTAGATCATCTTCGGCATGGACATCGACGACCTAGCTCCCTTTTTCTCCGACGAAACCGACTCTAGAGCCCGGATTTGATTTGGAAAGCGGAGACGACCTAGTTGCGGAGCCGTGGAGGTGGAGGACCAGATCTACAAAGGTTGTATTTCCGTATTCTCATTAGTTAATTTGTTAACTAGTTCTTTTCGCCTAGAAATCTAGTTATCGATCCGTAGTTTAGGGTTTGTAGGCACCATAATTTTTGAAATTGCCATGGTTGATGGCTTGGGAGACCTCACTAGTGTGCCTAGGAACCCTACAGTGGTATCAGAGCCTAGCTAGAGCCATAGGCGAAGTCCAGACGGAAATTGAAGTCCGAACGAACCCGAAACCCCGAACCAATATTGCTCTCTGTCCAATTTTCAAAAACAGGGATTTTTCTATATTAAAAATATTCAGTAAAATCAGCAGGAGATTCTAAGGAAAACTGCAAAATTCGTCAGCCTAATTCAATTAAATCGCCGCGCTTCCGCCGCACGACGCTTCCGCGGCACGAGCCTGGCTCGTGCGGCGCAACCGCGGCCGATTTGTCGTTTTGCGCAACTAATTTTGTACAGTTATTCCTCTTTTGCTATGCTGGTTTTCCTGGGAATTTTTAATTGTTTTTCAAGAGTTGAAAAATCTGCAGTTGTTTTGGGGATTCGGTATTTCGATCGGGGTATCAAATTTTGTCTGTGTGGCTTTCCGGATAAATTTTAGAATATGTTAAAAAGTTCGACCGGATATAAATACCCAACTTTTCCCCTGTCGGGAAATTTCCAAGTGTTGGATTTTTCCGTAGTTTAACGACGTTCTAAGTAGTGCAAGTAACGCGATGGTCCCTCTAGAAGACACAAACCTTAACTCGATTATGTGACCGTCTTGAACTGCCCTTTGAACCTTCGGGTTTGGGGCAGTACGGCGTGCCACATGTGAGGCGTTGGCTTGACCCTTCTACGGCTGGACCGTTGGTACTGAGGTACGAACTGAATGTTGTTAGACTAGTTTCATGTGTTGATCTGTATCGGGAAAACTTGGGTGTTAGAATGTTCGATCGGAAAGTTTAACATTTTCTGTTTATCTGGAATGGGATACAATAATTGGAATTCACAAACAGTTATGTGATAACTAAATGAATGTTGTAAATCTAGCAATTTAGTCTCACTTGATCGGTTGCCACGGAATTTTGATGTGATCAAAAGTCCGTCGCAATCACGTAGCGTACGCGGATACTCGCCGGGTAAACTTAATAGACAGCTTCACTTCATAGCCCCGACCAAGTGACTGTAGGAGAACCCCGTCGCCGAAAGCATCCGTCCGGGTGCTCGCGGTAGCGGTGTTCCGCCTTGGTGCACTTCGTCGACGGTATCGGGGGTGCGGCCGCCTACAAAAGTTTGCGACGAGTATTCGATCAGGATGTCGGGAATCTTGTTGAATTGCCCGACTCGATATTGAAAAGTGTTTTCGATTTTGAGACTAAAATGCGGGGTTTATAATTGTTAGGCATGCGATGTCTAAGTAATTCATTTGGTCAGGCATGCGATGTCTGAGGTGGTTGCGGATTCCAACTGTTGTAGTTTTACACTTTCTTTTCTGTGACCGTAAGTGTAATATGTGATATCGCCGGTTTCGTTGCTATATGTCAACGATAATTGGGATGGACATATTTACTTACGTTGATGACATGTGATGTTATGTGTTGCTGGATATGTTATATTGGATCGTCGTGTTTGAATAGCCGGGGTTTTTTATGTGAGATGAGTGTTTTTCATTTTCATTCATGTAAAAACTTGTATGTAATATTCTTTTATTGGAGCGCTTCCAGGTTGCGGGAGTTGTCACCGTTTGTATATTATTTACTTTTCCGCACTAGGATAGACCCAAGGAGGAGGGCACAAGTAACCGGGTTCTGGAGTCCAGTGGGAGACCAACTCGAGGAGTCGAGTCCGGGTCTCCTAACTCTAGAATTGGCAGGGTTGCTTGCCGCTCTCGTAGGGGTCTAGGGGTGTGGGTTTGGCTATTCATCACGACCGTGGAATCCGTGTTTTATACTGGCTCGTATTGAAAACACGGACGTCCTAGTATATCCAATATTTCATATATTTCTTCTGCTGCGATATCTGTGATGAGATCATGTGATGTTTCTGTGATAGATACAGTATATAGTATATATGATATATTATATAGACGTTACTTATGTTTTACACCCGCGCTAGCCCTGCCCTGCTCTGTCGTTAGTTACCTAACCTAACGGTGCACGAGGGGACATCGAGGCGAATGCGGATGGCATAAGTGTACGTCGTATTTATCTGTGATGATTAGGTACTTAAATGATGGGACTTCATTAATGTGATTAATGAATTAAAAGAAACCTAAGATGTTGTAGAATCGAATTTCAAAATAAAACAGGTAGCTACAGTTCTTGCTTTGCACAGCGGTATATGTGATATATCCTGCACCTTATTCGATGAGGAAAGGACCGAGATCCCTTCACCGGGAGTGACTCCTTTAGCAATAACTGGCAGATGCTACACACTCGGTTTGTCTTTTGATTGCTTTTAAGAGTTTTTGCTTTGCACAGTGATATATATGATATATCCCGCACCTCATTCGACGAGGAAAGGACCGACGATCCCTTCACCGGGAGTGACTCCTTTAGCAAAACTAGAAAAGCCTCAAAAGCACTCCATTTTAAAAATCATTTGATTCTACAACGATATCAAGTTCATTACGCAATAGGTTTTCAGAAAAACCTGTCGTAGCCCTCCGTCATTTCAGATAAGTAGTAGTTAGTATTCGTGCTACGTTTGTTGGCCTGCGTCAAGGCGTAGTGTGCGGTAGCTAACTGGTGCTTATCTGCATAAGCATATGATGTGATTGGATTAGGGTAGTCGTGCGACTTTGTTGGCCTGCGTCAAGGGTCGTGCGGGTGGGTTTAATTCAATCAGGAAATGACGGGTTGAACTTGACTAGCGGACTATGGTTTGTTGGCCTGCGTCAAGGTCATAGGACGCTAGGGGCAAAATATTATCGGGAATTTCAAGTGTTGAGATTTGCAATGAGATTGCATACCTTCTATGAGATAGTTGGATCCCGATACCCGCTGCGAGTAAGTGTTACTCCTGGGAGAGTTTTATACATTACAATTAGCCGATCAAGTAGGTGTCTAGAAAGGTGTTAACGAGGTTACGCCTCTGGGAAAACGAGGTTTACATTAATTAGGTTCGTGCGAAAGCACGGGGGACCTCCCTCAAAGTACCGACACTGGCCTGGCTGAAAGATTGGCGAACTTGTAGTGTGTAATTAATCCCGGCTAGTCTTTCCTTTTAGGGTTTGAAGGAAGATTTGATAAAAAGCAGTGGGAGCCATCCTGATTAGATAAAATAATAACCAATCTATTCTTGTCAGAGCGCACGCTGAGTGTTTTCTTCTCTCTCTCTCCAGGTAGCGACCCTATCACGCCTTAATCAAGATAATAATACGGAATATTGACCGAACCCACTTGTTATACTGAGCTGGGGAACGTTGGTCCCGCTCCAACTTATAATTGTTATAAGACAGAGCAGGTAATTGGGGAATACCAGATTTCTCGTGCCGCCCAAACGAAGAGAGTGCATACTGATGCATCATCTTCGGGTGTGTTCATTATACAGAACTGTTTCTCAGTATCCTTTACGTCCTGGGTATGTGATACCAGATCAGGATCCCAGATATGTAATCTGTTACATAGGGCTACATAAAGGTAGAGAACTGAGAACGGGTGATAAGTTTCATGAGACAGAAAACGGGGCAAGTGTTGCAGCCAAGTCTGTCGGTCACTGTCACCCTGTATTACCGATACATTGATTCTGAACGAATGTTGTTAGATACCGAACCTGATATACAAAATCATATCAGTCTCTTTATTAGTAAAGAAAGGATATAATTTTGTATTGTTGGATAATGTTTTGAATATTTCCTATATCAAAAGTTGATCGGTTCAGGCACGTTATCTAAAAGCATTAATGTTCTAAATCAAACTACAGTTCTTAATATACGGAACACACACAAGAGGAAGAGTTCAGAAATGAACGAATCCTTCTTGAGGTATTGTAGACTAGGTCATATCTATGCGACCCGACTGGCTGTAGTTACATGTAGATGCATATTTAAATCAGTTTGAATTTACATCTTGTGAAACTCGCTAGTCATGTCACAAAGATATAATGACACAAGCTCTGTTTATTGGAAACAGAGAAAGAGTTAGTGAACTCTTGGGATGATACATGTTGATGTATGTAAGGTCCCCTGTCTACACATGCCAGGACTGGTTCTTTATACTTCATTATGTTCTCTGATAATCTCTCAAGATTCAGTCATATGTTCATGCTGAAACATGAGTCCGAACCTTTTGAGATATTCACAGAATATAAGTTAGAAGTAGAGAACCAAAATGTGGGTATAAGTATTATGTCCTTTGATGTGATCAAGGAGGAGAATACTTGAGCACGGAATTCCTGGACTATTCTAAAGGAGAATGAGATTCTCTCTCAGCATTACTCTTCTGTATTCACCATAGCGCGATGGTATATCGGGGCGGAGCAGATACACCCTATTTGATATGGTGTGCTCTATGATGAGTACTACTGAGTTACCTATTTCCTTTTTGGGAGTTATGCACTTGAGAAGCTGCATACCTATTGAATAGGGTTCTAATCAAATCAGTTGCCTACCACTTCATATTTGATATAATAAGGGAAGAGCCCATCTCTTAAGATAGTTAAGATTTGGGGTTGTCCGACCTATGTCTAAAAGCATAATCTGGACAAGCTCGAGGCAAGGTCAGTTATGTACAACTGGAAAGGTTCCAGCTATACAAACTACAGCTGATGATTTGATAGAACCAAAGGATTCAGTAGATTCCAACAAACCTCGGCCTCTCCGCCGATCTAGTAAGGTTTCTCACCCACCTGAGAGATACTTTGGTTTCTCTATGACAGTGGGAGCGAGGATTGCATCATGAGATGATGACCCAACTAGTTTCGAGCTGGCCATCAGGAGTAAGACTCTGTAAGAATGGCTGGATGCTTAGTGATCTGAGATGGAATCCTTATACACCGACAAAGTATGGACTTTAGTTGCTATATCTGAAGGGTTAAATCCCCATCAGGAGCAAGTATATCTTGAGAAGATTACTTGGTGTACATGGAAAGGTTGAGACTTTCAAAGCTAGACTTGTTAAAGGTTTTCGTCATCGACCAGGCGTGGATCATGATGAAACCTTTTCAAGTGACTATGCTTAAGTCCATCCAGATCCTACTTGCCACGGCTACATACCATGACTGCGATATCTGGTGGATGGGTGTCTTGACTGCTTTTCTAAATGATGATTTAGAAGAGAGCGTCTATAAGTACACAGCCAGAGGGCTTCGTAGACAGTGGGAGCAACGGAAACGTGTGCAAGATGCTTTATAGGATAAAGCAGGCATCGCGGAGTTGGAACATCTGTTTTGATGAAGCAGTCAAAGAAGTTGACATCATCAAAATGGTAGATGAACCTTGTATAAACAAGAAGGTAGTGGGGAGTATGGTGACGATCCTCGTAGAGTACGTGGATGACATACTCTTGATAGGGAAGGAGTTTCCTATGCTACGCTCGATCAATCTCCGCTTATCACAAAGATTCTCCATAAAGGATTAAAGTGATACCTACTAAATCCTGGATTTTGGATCTATGAGATAGATCTAATTGGATATTAGGATTCTCACTAGTTGTAGTGAGACGGTATCAATCGATCCTGGGGAGAATCACTGGAAGGGTTCCAGGGTGATAAGGACGACTGAATGTCAGTCGCAGGCATTGTCTTTACCCTCAGTAAAGGGACGGTATGTTGGAAGAGTTCCAAGCTAGATACCGTGACATACTAGACGATAAAGGCTAGATACATCGCTACTTAAGATGCTACCAAAGAGGCTGTCTGGGTGTATATTGGTTCATGAGATGAACTTAGTTCCTCCCATTGTGTGACAATGGAGTTGTGGCTCATGCCAAGGAACGTCCGTCCCATCAGTGATCCAGACATATTCTAAGGCAGTATCACCTGATCATGGAGATGGTTGATCTCCAGGTTGATCGAGGTATGGAGAGTAGACTAAGAGGACAACACAGCGGATCCACTCACAAAGGCCTGTTCCCAGAGAGAGATTTTTATGGGATGGTTGAGTATGAGATACTGCAACCACTGCTACAGATGGCCCTAGTGCAAGTGGGAGATTGTTAGTTATATGTATGCCCTAGAGGCCATTACTGTACATAGGATGTATATTGTAGTGGATGCTGGGACATACATAGGGAGGACTTTCTTGCTCGACATGATAGTATGCTATCTGGTTGAACTTTACCTTAACGTGTATGCTGATTGTCTCTCTGTTACATGTTGGTAAAGCCCTTAGGATCTGTACTTGACTACCTCGACTATGATGCGGATCATACTAGTGGGGACATGGTAGTCCATAAGTACATCCTTGAAAGTCCTTAGTCGTGGGTGTATCGAGACGGGGCATCGATATACCAGAGTAGACTAGCGTGTACCTTCTCGACCCATATAGATGGGCGATGGATGATCCCATATCCATCGGTGTTTGACATCAGAGATGATATACGGGTGCTCAGTAGAGACTGGGTACACTGGACGGACTCGCCGAGAACTCCCAGATGGTATTATACCTCACGTCAGATGGCAGTTCTCTGGTGACACTGGTACAGAGTAGTCTGTTGACCCGAGATCGTCATAGAGTCTTGTGTGGTTCCCACTGTGCTTTGATTTCCATCTTACCACGTCCAAGAGGGCGTGCAAAACGGTGGTTTTTGGGTACAGTCCCGATTCACATGGAGGCAATGAGCGATAGGAGGGGATTCGTCTCTCCCGGTATATGGGGGTTGATGTTGCGCTGTGTTCGATTGGCTATAACAGGAAATCCCTGGCCAGGGTTGCTGAGATTTACTGGTAAGTGTTACCAGTAGTTTCTCGAACAGTTATAGACCTCATATCGACACGACTTATTGAGCTATTGGGGTCTGACGTTTACCATCCCTAGGCGAGATATGCGACATATCAGACGATCAGACCGGACTGTACGGTAGTGTTACTAGTCGGATTCACTGGAGTGTGAGCGGGCTTGCTCGTCGATCTTCAGATCGCTCAATACCCGGGTGGCCGTTACGTTTAGCAGACCGCTTGCGGCTTGTGGATGTTTGATATGATCATCATCCGCTGCCGGCGTATTGACGAGTCTTTAGAGTCCTACACAGAGGTTTCCTGGCTCAAGCGAAACGAAATAGGAGCGCATATGAGATATGTGCGGGACCGAGAATAATGCGTGTATGTGATACCATATTCTATTCTCGCGATAAATGTATCGAATGGTTGTATGCGATATAACCTAGTTATCGATTCAAGCGTTGATTCGATAAGCCGATATATTGTATACTAGTCGGTTGTGTGCGACATAACCGGATCATTGAATCAAGTGTTGATTTAATGATTTAATGCATATTTATATATTTGATATATTACTTTGCATTAACTAGTATCGGTTCACTTTAGATGGATTTTCCCACTTGGATTGTGCACATTGTATATGTGATATACACTTGTACATTTGATTGTATCATGTTTGATGATACATGATAGTTTGGTGTATGAATTAAACCATGGTTGGTCAATGGTTAGGGTTTCTTTTGCTTCATTTATTCATTTATTTATCTATTTTATTTATTTTAGCAAAAGAAAATAATGAAGAGATAATGGTGGCTTTCTTTGTTTGCTTATGAATCTTCATGAAGGTTTGACTTAAGCAACCATTTTGTCTTCATGTATTAACCCAACCATTCACTAACCCTTGTTAATTCTCTACACCTAACTATGGTTTGTTATGATAAGAATGGATAATTCTTTTCTTTTTGAATTATCTTATCTTATCATTTTCTTCTTCATCTTCTTCTTTGAAGAAGCTCAAGCTCCATCAATGGTGATTGTTGGAAAAGAGTGAGAAATCCAAAACTAAAGTCTAACCACTTCCTATTTCTTCATCCTCTACCTCTTGCCAAGTAGTAGAGTGTGTTTACTTCACAAGTTTCTTGACTTGGTGAAGTTGTGAGCTTGATTTAGCGTTGCCTCGACGTAGATCATCTTCGGCATGGACATCGACGACCTAGCTCCCTTTTTCTCCGACGAAACCGACTCTAGAGCCCGGATTTGATTTGGACAGCGGAGACGACCTCGTTGCGGAGCCGTGGAGGTGGAGGACCGGATCTACAAAGGTTGTATTTCCGTATTCTCATTAGTTAATTTGTTAACTAGTTCTTTTCGCCTAGAAATCTAGTTATCGATCCGTAGTTTAGGGTTTGTAGGCACCATAATTTTTGAAATTGCCATGGTTGATGGCTTGGGAGACCTCACTAGTGTGCCTAGGAACCCTACACAAACCACAACTACAACACTTCATCTCACCACAAAAACAACCCCAGCCCCTGCAGTAGCTGCTGCAAATAGCAACTAAGAAAAAGAGAGAGTAACAAGCAGCAGCAGCAGCAGGAAACAACATCAGCTCCAGGAACAAAGGAAAACAACTTCAGCAACAGGAGTAACCCAGCAGCAGCAACCCACTTCCCCACCTCCTTCTCCTTCCCTTCTCCTTCATTTTAGGACCCTTGAGGTATAATCTCGCAACCCAACTCCTATCTTGTTAAGTTATAGTTGTTTAGCTGAAAATTTAGTGTTATTAAGTAGATTAGTGCTAGTTTTAGGTCAATTTGAGTGAGATTTGGCCAAGTGTTGGTTGTGAATGTTAGTGTAACCTTATTAGGTGTGTTTGTGACCAGTCTAACCAAGATTTGTCCCAGGTTTCACCAAAATACCAGATTGTTTAGAATCGGCGAAACTTAGCGATTTTGTCGACTTTTTGACCTTTCTGAGATCTGCTTTCACCCCGGGACACCCAAAATAAAATTGACTTGGCAGATAGCTGTGCAGGCACCCTGGAACCACTCCACACAACCCTAGCCCCTAATCCCTTACTGTGGCCGCAAATTTAATCCTTATGGCCGCAAATTGCGGCCATAGTAGGAGGGAACCCCCTCGATTTTGGTGCACAGCTCTTTTACCTGTAAACTTGACACTGGGTATGTCTAGTTTTGTCTGGTTCCAACCGGGGTAGATTTTCTTGAGTTGGCGCATAATTTACGACTTGTTTTCGTATGGATTTTGGTATTTGGTGATTCGTTTCTATCTGGTGGCGTTTGGACGTCAACGACAAATGGATATTGGCTGTGTTTGCACGCGAGACTATAGGTTTTTACTTATAGACGTAGCGTGTACCGTTTTGGGTTTCCGACATGGTTTTCATGTGTTTTAGCGTGTGATATTCTTGTAGGTACTCACGTGGCGTCGAGGCGTTGTAGATGCAAATGGCGACATCGGCACCAGCACACATAAGCAAGGTGAGTAGATTTATATCTACGAGGAGAAGTCGGGTGGATGGCGTATAGCACCCCCGCAATTCATCGTGATGTATACGGATGCGTATACACACATATAATTATCTTATGTTGTTTTGGAGATTATTGATATTTAGGATGGAATTGGTGTGTGGGATTGGTGAAAGGTTACGAAACCCTAGGTAGTGGGTGCACTACACATACATATACACACATACATACCTGCATACATCCTTATTTCATATGTGGTTATGGGATTCTATATAGTTATGTGTTCACGTGGGTATAGAACTATGTGTTCACATACGGATTTGAGGATGATATTTAGGTTTGAGATGAGTCGATGATATTGATCTGGGATTATGATATCGGTGATATGGTAGGATTCGTACTAGAGATACGTCCTGATATGATAGCGGGTCTTGGATGACGATGCCATGTGCATAGTGATTTATATAAAATGATCGACATGTGATTATGATACGAGATAGGATATGACAAGATATTTATGATAGGCCGCCTTGGGCGATATATACTCCTTGAGATGATATGTGCTGATGATATCGATTCATACGGGATTGTCGATCAGTAGTCAGATCATGATTATAGTGATGATATTAGCTTTGTACTAGACGTAGGTCGGTACCCGGATTATGATATTGATTAAAGAGAATACCAGATGAATGATATGACGAATATGATATTGACCCGTACCCAGATTTGGGGATGCCGTACGACGGATTTACGTACGAGCTATATTTGATGTTTGATCCGCCCTCTTGACTTGGGAATAACCGATTATAGAGATATGGTATCAGATGTGATATTATCGAGGCGGGATCACCGACTATATATATACATATATGTATTGACTCAGAGGTTAGGCGGTTTCCCTTATCTACTGTTGGTTTTAGCTCAGCCTTATAGTGGTGTAGCTGTATGACTCTTATGATATTAGATGCAGCCTAGCTACCATTATGGTAGTATTCAGCTCCCACACATTATTATTGTTGCTCTGCTTCGCATACTGTTGTGATTCATATTCCATTTTTGATATCATGCTGTTAGGACACCAGCACCATTACCGATGATGTGTATGTACCACGTACACTTATTTGTCGGCGCACATACATCTTCATCGGTAATTGCCATGTCACGTGCACTTAGAGAATAATGATTGCATGATTTAGCTTGTTAGCTAGTAGTGACATGACATTAGTATACTTGCCTTATATGCCAGCTTGACATTGTAGTTATTACTTGTCATTTCATGCATACTGTTATCCATTATATGCCGCATTTATGGATTGTCATGCTTATATTCATGGTTTACATGCTATTGATGATTCGGATTTCCATGATATTTTCTGGATTTGGTGGAAAACCGCAAAACATATACAAACCGCTTTCTCTCTTTTTAAATAAAAATACGGTTTTCCCATGATGTATGAGTCGTCCACCATGAGTTTTGCTAATGGATTTCGAGAACCGATTCGAGGAGGAGGATGAACCGTTTTGGGTACATGGTGGGCCCGGTGCGGTACCCTGGGGCAAGAAGATCGCTGGATATGGCGTTGAGCCTGTGCAGGGGAGCACGGCCGATCGGTGATATTACCCGACGCGTCAGATATCCGGAGGATACCGTCATGGTCTTAAGATGGATGGTAGGGGCCGGTCTGGATTGACGGCGTCCTAGATATTGTGATTGAGACATTGAGATTTCCAGATATTGAGGTACAGAGTTTGTGATATAGAGATATCGAGATATTGAGATTTATGTTTTGTGCCGATGCTAGGCACTGTTTTATGCTGATTTCATTATGATACCTCATTTTAAAAATACAGAAATCTCACTAATTTATGAAAGCGGTTTTCTTCAGTACATGCATTCTGCCTTATGCATTCATACATCATCCATATGATACATTGCTACCTGATGCACTGACACAGGCACATGGGATTATACTCGGGTTAGACATCTACCCTAGTCATTGTTATAGACTGCTGGTTTTATATTTGAGGATTATATATTATGATCGTATGACCTAGGATTGCGTCATACATGCGATTTTCTGTTCGTAGATTTTTTTTCTACTCACGAGTTGGCAACTCACCCCCGTTGTGCCCCAGTTTCTTGCAGGTCTGCCGTACAGGTTTCATTACGGCTTTGCGGGCACTATTTCTTTCGGGTGACTTGCTAGTAGGTGGGTTTATTGTATCGTACCCATCATTTTACATTGTATATTATATTTCAGTTGTATCTAGAAGTTCCATCAACCAAACATGTATTTTTTGAGATAGAGACCAGTGATGTTTATTCTTTCGACTTTAGAGTCGCGCGTTATATTTCTCTGGGTTTCATGCTGTTGAGTTTCCTTTTCTGTTGTGATCCTCGCCTTTAGGCGTTGTATTTTATGTTGCATACTGGTTGATTTACATATGGTTCTCCCTACTCTCTACTACTTTTCTTGGTTTGGATTTCTGGGCTCGGCTTACTTAGAGTACACACGCCTCGAGACGTTCGTAGTCTAGTTGCCAGTCATGTTCCGTTCTTTCGGGACGTGACAAAGTTGGTATCAGAGCGTTAGGTTTTACCTTCGGAGCGTAGGATAACCCTTGGCTGATGGAATAGGTGACTAAAGTAGAGTGACGTACCGTGGGTATATTCCGCGGCATATTTACGACACGCCACTCCACTTAAGAAGCCTTAGGATGTATATTTCTTTGTCCAGTATCATATTCATTCCTGATCTAGCCTCATCAGTACCAGTTATGGTTTTGCTGCCACGATTACGGGCAGGGAGGGCTACGGCTAGAGTTGCGGTCAGCATGAGCTCGTCATGAACGAGGACTGACCAGGGCGTGATTCTGGCGACACACGATTGCAGAGATGTGTCTTTTTACTGTGTTTTCGCGCCACAAGGGTGGATGGATCGCTGTATGAGATTACTCAGACGTGCGGATTGGCACCAGAGGATCAAGCCACTGATAGAGGCCAGCCAGATGTTGATGATCGTTGATGTATGGCTTATTCACGACGATTGAGGCGCTGTTCAGCGTGCAGACGAGTGAGCCAGTCATTGCTGCGAATGACGAGATAACGCCCCGGATGTTGGAGCTATTGCAGTACAAGTTGTACTAAGAGATGATAGAAGGCCGCTAGTCACCAAGGATGAATGACTAGGACGTGTGGATCGTTCGCTACCCCGATGCGAGGTCATCAGATAGATTGATTCCAGCTAGAGACGACTTCACGCGGAGACGTTGAGAGTCGACAGAGACGATCGAATGTCAACAACCTATTATTCCAAGTTTAAAGTATTCGAAAAAACATGCAGGCAATTCTACGGACCCTCTAGAAGAATGAAACCCTAACTCGACATAATGACCGTGTGAAAGCCTTTGAACCTTAGGGTTTACGACAGTTCCTCGGCGCCATTAGTGAGGCTTGGGTTTGCCCTTCTACGGCTGGACCACCGATACTGTTGTATGTACTCGATACTATTATACTGTACCCAAGATGTTGAGAATTTGGGGGATTATGAGGTTTTGACGACTCGATCGAATGGCTCGACTTCATTCGGATGCTAGATGGTGAGATGCACTTCTTGGGAGACTCCAGATACGAGGATAGCTGTTGGAGCTCAGTCCATGCAGCCACGACGAGACGAGTCCGAAGCAGTCGACATTAGAGAAAAGTGGAGTAAAAGGTTCGTACCAGATCTAGATGAGATGGCGTTCCACTCTGCCGACATCAGAGATGCGATGCGCATACCGAGGCATTGTACTTGGATATACCTTCCAGAAGGAGTCGCGGTGAGTATGCAGCCGTTCCAGAACAAAAAGCAGATATAGTAAAGGACGATGACTTCCGGACAGTTGGCAGAGATGAGACTTGGAAGAGACCTTGAGCAAGATTCCCTCTAGGACACTGCTGCAATGATATTTTCACCCAGGATCAGATGTGTCACGTGCATTCAAAGAGCCAGAGGCCGACACCAGTGACACGCTGCCTTACGAGTGGCCGTGAGGATTGACCGAGAAATGACCAGAGAGTGCCAAAAACGGAATCGTCCCCGTTAGCACACCTGACAGGGCCGATGAGCCGATGGATCGTGAGATTGGTAATCCACAGAGAAGATAAGGACCTTTCTGGGATAAATTACGAGAAGACTTGGACCCAGGAGTGGTCATGTTACACACCCCAGCAGGCCAGAGTTCAGGATCGCCGACGAGATATGCTACGAGTGACCACGACAGTTTCCAGAGATTCTTGGAGGATGTGCTTGAGCGGAACTATTCCGCCACACTTGATTTCGATGTTTTGGGCGATCTATTCGCTTGACTGGTTTTGATGATCGGGTTTCATGACATTTGTTTTCATGCACAATGGTGGCACTTGCTGAGTATTTACGATTTTTGCACAGTTGTTGCACTTGATATCGTTTTCGTGCCTTGGTTTTCCATATTTATGATTTCATGGGTTTCATACATTCGAGTTGATTTCGTGCGTATGCATGCACACGATTTGGTTTTTGCACTCGGTATAGTTCACATATGCTTGCAGTGCAGTGTTTCGTATTTTGTGCACTTGGATGCACTGGACTTCGATTTCGGTGGTGATGCTCGATATTTGTTTTGTGCACTTTATGCACCTGATTGGATTTTGCGCGTGTTCGGCGCTTGATATTGGATTTCATGATTTCGTACATGATGGATGCACCGGATTTGGATTTTTAGCGCATGTTGGGCGCATGTTATGAGATGCAATTTGGTGCACACCAGATGGACTAAATCGAGATTTTTCGTGCATGTTAAGATGCACCTGATTTTGCGGTCAGGCACACACGTTGCCTATGACAGATGTTTCATGCACACCCGATGCACTTAGATGTCGTTTTGTGCACCTGCTTTGCACATGTATGGATTTTGATTTCCGTGCGCACCGGACGCACAGGATTTTCATACTTACTTTTGGATTGATTTCTATGGAGCAGTACGTTTTTACGATATTTGCTATATGTTTTCGTACTGAGCAGGACTGGTCAGATGACAGTACCTGGACATATTTTGCATGCATTGATAGATTTCAAAGGGATTTCCAAAAGCGAGCTATAGTCTCATTATTTACATACGTGTCCGATATGACACGAAATGTTTAAAACAGGGAACCCTTCTAAATTGTTTTCAAAACGGCGGATCGTGCATACTAAACAAAAGATATATATGTATATAGCTATTTTCTTATAGAGACGCCCGCCACTGTGCAGTGTTATGCGCATTGCACATCGATTTTAAAGGATTTGACGTGCATTTCCTTCAGATATTTACATGCACGGATTTGGTATTTACATGTATAGTTCCGATTAATAGCATATCGGTTTTGCCTTGGATTTGGCATTCGTGTTTTCACCTTAACTCCGATGATTGCGAGATGCTTGACAGAGTTTTGTTTTCGAGTTATCTGCTCGTTACTCATGCGCATGTATTGCGCTACGAGGCGTTTTATGTATTGATGGTTTCGGAGCCCCGTTGACTTGGACATTTTATTAGAATGTTTTAGAATTTTTGGGTTTAAATTTAAATTCGGGGACCGAATTTCTTTAAGGGGGGAAGACTGTAACATTTCAAAAAAAATAAAATATTATTTTTGGGAATTTTCATAATTTAATATTAATTTTTAATGAATATTTTAATAGTCGGTATAATTAAATACCGATAAATGGTGAAAATTCCGGAGAAAATTTTGGAAATTCTAAAATAGGGTATTTTGTGGAAATATGTCATTTTTAAATTTTTATGGTTAAGTATATGCCATTTTACTGTTAACCGCGATTAAAAATCGCTAATTGGATTTTTGGCTTTTTGTGCAAAAATGTGCACATAACATTTTCCACACTTGTCACACTTGTTCCATGTTTTGGACTCATGGTAGCCTAGGATTAACCATGCTTAGATGACCATGGTGGCTTAAACCTTTTGGCTAAGATAATTGGGGTTACTTAAGGGTTTAGCTTTGTTAAAAATTGGTTAAGATTAGGGTGACTTGTGTAGGGAGAGAGTGAGCCATGATGGCTTGTGTGTGCTAGCATTTAGAGAGAGAGATAATGGTGGCTTAAGCAAGTGTCACACCCCATTTCATTTCAAATCTTTTGCTTCCCTCTCACTCACATCACTCTCTCTCACACTCACATATCTCTCTTACACCTACACACATCAGCCCCCTCCCCATCAACACATTTCAGCCACCCCAGCGACATTAAAAGCATCAGCAGCAGCAGCAGCAGCATCTGCTGCAACAGCAGCTGATGTAAATCTTCAGCCCCCAATATCAACACTTCAGCCCCAACCCATCAGCCCTTATCAACACATTTTCAGCCATATTTTTATCAGCCACAACAGCAACAACTTTATTCCAACCAACACCCCACAACACCATCATCAAACCACAACTACAACACTTCATCTCACCACAAAAACAACCCCAGCCCCTGCAGTAGCTGCTGCAAACAGCAACTAAGAAAAAGAGAGAGTAACAAGCAGCAGCAGCAGCAGGAAACAACATCAGCTTCAGGAACAAAGGAAAACAACTTCAGCAACAGGAGTAACCCAGCAGCAGCAACTCACTTCCCCACCTCCTCCTCCTTCCCTTCTCCTTCATTCTAGGACCCTTGAGGTATAATCTCGCAACCCAACTCCTATCTTGTTAAGTTATAGTTGTTTAGCTGAAAATTTAGTGTTATTAAGTAGATTAGTGCTAGTTTTAGGTCAATTTGAGTGAGATTTGGCCAAGTGTTGGTTGTGAATGTTAGTATAACCTTATTAGGTGTGTTTGTGACCAGTCTAACCAAGATTTGTCCCAGGTTTCTGTCACGATCCGAAAGTATGGAACATGACCGGCACTTAAACTACGAACGCCTCGAGGCGTACGTAATCTAAGTAAACCGAAAACCCAGAAATCCAAACCAAGAAAAGTAGTAGAGTGGAGGAAAAACCAACTTAAAGCAAGTAGTTTCAATAGCACAAGCCGAATTATGCGGTTTTTAAAAACATTAAAAATTTACTGAAAATTTCGGCAGAGTCTCCTTTGTAAATACTGGCCCCCAAACGGGATACAACATGAATAGTATACGAAATCAAGAAAAAGGCATCCCCAAGCGGGAGCTAGCTCTTCGTCAATCGACGGTCACAACCACACAAGCAATATAATATACAACGCCAACGGCGAGGATCAAAACTCAAAAGGAAACTCAAAACCACCAGAAATGTAACGAGCGACTCTAAGGTCGAAAGAATAAACAATACTGGTCTCTATCTCAATAAATACATGTTTGGTTGATGGAATTTACTAGATACAACTGAATAATATTATACAAGGTAATATGATGGGTACGATACAAGAAAAACCCACCTACTAGCAAGTCACCCGAATGAAACTGAGCCCGCAAAGCTGTAATGAAACCTGTACGGCAAAACCTGTAAGAAACTGGGGCACAACGGGGGTGAGTTGCCAACTCGTGAATAGAAGAACATCTACGCACAGAAATCGCATAAATAACGCAATCCTAGGTCAATGATCATAATATATCCTCAAATATAAGTATAACAGGCAGCCTATAACAATGGCTAGGGTAATATCTAACCCGAGTATAATTTCATGTGCCCGTGTCAGTGCCTCAGGTAGCAATATATCATATGAATGAGGTATGAATGCATGAAACAGAATACATGTAAATGAAGAAACTGTTTTCATAAATTAGTGAGATTTCCTTCGTATTTTTAAACTGAGGTATCATAAATGAAATCAGCATCAACAGTGTCTAGCATCGACACAAAACATAAATCTCACTGTCTCGAAATATCAATGTCTCAATCTCAATATCTAGGGCGCCGTCAGTCCAGACCGGCCCCTACCATCCATCTCAAGACCACGACGGTATCCTCCGGATATCCGACGCGTCGGGTAATATCACCGGTAGGTAGTGCTCCCCAGCCAGGCTCAACGTCAACACCACATTCCTCTTGCCCCGGGGTACCATACCGGGCCCACCATGTACCCGTGACGGTTCCTCCACTCCTCGACACGGATCTCCAAAACCACAACAAACTCATGGTGGACGACACTTTACATCACTAGAAAACCGCAACATTTTATATTTTAAAAGATCATAAGTTGTAAATTTTGCGGCTTTCCCCGAAATCCAGAAATATCATAAATCTCAAGAAATCATCACAAGTGCATATGTCAATGATAATGAACTAGGCATGAACAACTGAATAACAGTATGCATGAAGTGGTAGTTAATGACTACAATGTCTAATATGGCATATAAGGGAAGTACACTAATATCATGTCAAAACTACTAGCTAACAATCTAAGTCAAGCAATTATATTCTCTAAAGTGTACGTGACATGGCAATTACCGATGAAGATGTGTGTGAGCCGGCAAATAGGTGTACGTGGTACATACGCATCATCGGTAATGGTGCTAGTGTCCTAACAGCATGATATCAATAATGGAATATGCAGCAAAATAAATATGCGAGGCAGAGCGAACAGCAATAATGTGCGGGAGCTGAAATTAGACACAACGATAACTAATCTGCATTAATCTAATATAAGTCCTACAAATTGGTGCCTTTTGAAATAACCCGAATCATGGGGTTTTGAAAATAGGGGCTACGGTGTTTTTACAAAAAGATATGTCTTTTGAAATATCCGTAAGATCCCTTGGGCTGTCTTTTAAAATACCCACGATTCGTTAGTTTTGAAATAGGTAAGAAGTCTAATCTAATCTAACAACTACACTAAACTATACGGCTCAACTAACAAGCTGAACTACAGGTAAGGAAACCGCCTATCATCTGAGTCGATACATATACATACCTGTATATGTATAGTCGGTGATCCCGCCTCAATAATATCATATCCGATACCATATCTATAATCAGGCATCCCAAGTCAAGAGTGCGGATCAATCATCAATATAGCTCGTACGTAAATCCGTCGTACGGCATCCCAATCTGGGTACGGGTCAATATCACATTCATCATACTATTCACCTGGTATCCTCTTTATCAAATATCATGATCGGGGTACTGATCTACGTCTAGTACCATACTGATACCGCCTACGTGTGCATGGACATGTGTGAAACACTACGTCAAGGACCCGCTACAACGTCATGTCGTATCTAAGATACGAACCCTGCTATATTACCGATCTCACGGCCTCAAATCAAATCTCATCAACTCAGCTCAATCCCAAGTATCATCCTCAATCCGTATGTGAACACATAGTCCCATACCCATGTGAACACATAACTATAAAGAATCCCATGAGCACATATCAATAGGAATGTATGCAAGTATGTATGTGTGTATGTGTAGTGCAACACTACCCTAGGGTTCGCAACACTAAAAATAGTCCAACACACCAATATCCATCCTAAGCATCGTTATTAATCCTAAATAACATATAATAAATGTTGGTGTGTATACGCATCCGTATACACCACCACGGACTGCGGGGGTGCTATACGCCATCCACCCGACTTCTCCCCGTAGATATAAATCTACTCACCTGGTCCTCGCTAGCCGGTGCCGACGTCGCCACGCGCTTGCTTGTCGTCTCGAAGTCCACATGGGGGTACCTACATATCATAATCCACCATATCTCATTAAAATCCGACTCATGATCAAAACGACGCACGAATCCCACATAGGTCAAAACCTATGGTTGCTTTCACAAATCAACCCAAAAACCCTCGACGTCGGCGTACAAACGCCAAACCATCGAGAAAAACCCAAATACACTCATTTGCACATTCACGAACACTAATTTTAATATAAACTAGGTTGAAACTCACAAAAACGCCAATTTCACTCAAAATGTCATTTTTCCGAAAATCTAGCGAGCACAATTCACCGTTTTTGTACAAAACATGTTGTTTAAATGAATGTAGAGGCCAATAAATTTATTAAATATCTTAAATAAGTCATAGAAACAATTTCCGGAATTTAATCTCATTAAATTCCAAAAACCCTAATATTCTAGTTTACAAAATACCCTTTTTAACAATTTCAAAGCAAAAAAATGCACAAACTACAATTTATGTTGGATTTCCATGAACAAAAAGCATTAAACCACTCAATATAATCTTTATAATGACATGAAACCTAAATTTGAATTTTATCTCATAAGAATATAATTATTTAAAAAAACTAGTTTACCAATTATATAATTATCACTTTTAAATTAACAAATATGCAAACTAGCAACTTAAATTGGATTTAGCATAACATTAATATGTCAATTACATCACATAAACTAAATCTCACAACACAAAATACCAATTTAAAATCAAACCCCTCTCTTGAATTTTAAATCATGCACCTAAAACTAATTAAAAACCTAATTAAACAATTAATTAAGCTAACCTAGCAATTAACAACACATTAAGCAAAAAGGTTAGAATTTATACCCAAATAATTTGAAGAACCCACAAGCACACTTAGCCTCCCAAATTGAAATCTAAATCCCTAGATCCATGCAATGGTAGCCAAGGGAAAATGGGTAGGAGGTGGATTTTGATTTGGAATTTTGCTTGATTTTTTGTGGATTTTTCAAGCATTTTTGAAGAACTTTTTTAAAGAGAAGGAGATGAAGAATGAAGGGCTGTTGGGGTTCAGATTTTGCCCAGAAAATGAGTGGGGGAGGAGAGAGAGGGAGGTGGAGAAAAATGGGGAGAAAGTCAAAGTCAATTCAAGGTCAAAAGTCTAACTAATTTATCCATTTTCTTTTCTTTTCTTTCATTTCTTTTCCTTTGAAATTCAAGTGGGGAAAAAATGGGGGCTGCTGAATTTAGCTAAGGGGAGGAGTAAGTGGGGGTTTGTGGGTGTGGGCACGGGTGTGGGGTGATGAAAAATGATAAATACAATACCCCAAACATCCATTTACGCTAAAAAAAAAGCCTTTTTTCTTCAATAATTTCTAAACCGTTTTGGCAAATGATTTCGTTCCAAAAACCACATGATAAATTTTTATTTAAAGTTTTATGATGCACAAAATTTGTTTCAACTCATTCCAATTTGTAATTTTCCCTAATTAAATGTATTAGTGACGGCTTAAAATAATAATAAAATAATATTTTTTTTCAGAAAATTTGAAATTTCACCAGCGGCTCAATAAACACCAAATAATAGCAATTACATAGCTAGAATATGTATATTTAATTTTTATAATAAGATATTTGTATTTTGACTTTTTATAGAGAACCCCTTTATTTTACCGATTTTTCGAAATTTCACCGAAATGATTTTCAAAACGCTACAATCTTCCCCCCTTAAAGAAATTCGGTCCCCGAATTTAAATTCAAACTTCCCCAAATACTAAAACATCTAAGAAAAACCATCAAGTCGTCGGGGCTCCGAAACTGTAAATACATAAAACAAATCGTAGCGCAGTGCATGCGCTTGAAAAAAAAAATAAAAAAAATGAGTATATAACTCAAATCAATACTCCGTCAAGCATCCCGCAATCATCGGAGTCATGGAGAAGACATCAATGCCAAATCCAAATCAAACCAATATGATATAACTCGAAACTATACATGTAAACATCGAATCTATATCTGTAAGTATCTGAAGGAAATGCATGCCAAATCTCTTAAGTCGCTGTGCAACGCGTATAACACTGCACAGTGGCGGACGTCTATCATAAGAAAATAGCTATATACATATATACCTTTTTTTGAAATGTACGTTCCGCCGTTTTGGAAACAATTTAGAAGGGTCTCCTTGTTTTAAACATTTCGTGTCATATCAGACACGTAGGTAAATACTGAGGCTATAGCTCGCTTTTTGGAAATCCCTTCAAAAACTATCAATGCATGCAAAATATATTCAGGTACTGTCCTCTGACTAGTCCTGCTCAGTACGAAAACATATAGCAATATCATAAAAACGTACTGCTCTATAAGAAATCAATCCTAAAATATGCACATGAATACTACGTGCGTCTGGTGCGTACGGAAATCAAAATCCATGAATGTGCCATACATGCGCACAGAAACAATATCTAAGTGCATCGGGTGTGCACGAAACATCTGTCGTAGGCAACATGTGTGCCTGACAGCAAAATCAAGTGCATCTGACATGCACGAAAAAAATCTCGATTTAGTGCCTCGGGTGTGCACCAAAATCACCCTTCAAAACATGCGCCCAACATGCGCGAAAATCCAAATCAGGTGCATCCATCGTGCACGAAATCATGAAATCCAATATCAAGCGCCGAACGTGCGCAAAATCAATCAGGTGCACAAGGTGCACAAAACAAATATCGAGTATCACAATCGAAATCGAAGTCCAGTGCATCTAAGTACACAAAAGGCGTATCACTGCACTGCAAGCATATATAAACTATACCGAGTGTAGGAACGAAATCGTGTGCGTGAATACGCACAAAATCAACTCAAATGTCTAAAACCGTAAAATCATAAACATGTGAAACCCAAGCACGAAAACGATATCAAGTGCAACACTGTGCAAAGATCATAAATCCTCAATCATCAAAATCAAATCATTCGAGTAAATCACCAAAAACATCGAAATCAATAATGGCGGCATTGTACCGCTCAAGCGCATCCTCTAAGAATCTCGGGCCAACTGTCGCGGTCACTAATGGGACGTCTCGTCGATGATCATGAACTCTGGCCTGCTGGTGTGCGTAACCATGACCACTCCTGGGTCAAGGTCTTTACTGTGAATTACCAATCTTTCGGTCCATCAGCTCATTGGCCCTGTCGGGTGTGCTAACGGGGATGATCCAGTTCTGGCACGTCTCTTGTCATCTCCCGGTCAATCATCGCGACCACTCGTAAGACAGCATATCACTGGCGTCGGCCTCTGGCTCTCTGAATGTACGTGAAACATCTGATCCTGGGTGCTAGTATCATTGCAGCAGTGTCCTGGAAGGAATCCTGCTCACGGTCTATTCCATGCCTCGTCTCTGCCAACTGTCCGGAAGTCATCGTCCTTTCCTATATCTGCATCTTGCTCTGGAACGGCTGCATACCCATCGCGACTCCTTCTGGAAGGTAAGTCCAAGTACCATGCCTCGGCATGCGCATCGCATCTCTGATGTCGGCAGAGTGGAACGTCATCTCATCTAGATCTGGTGCGAACCTTTTACTCCACTTTTCTCTAATGTCGACCGCTTCGGACTCGTCTCGTCGTGGCTGCATGGACTGAGCTCCAACGGCTATCCTCGTATCTGGAGTCTCCCAAGAATGCATCTCACCACCTAGCATCCGAATTAAGTCGAACCATTCGATCGATTCGTCAAAACCTCATAATCCCCCAAGAGCTCAACATTTTGGTACAGTTTAATAGTATCGAATACATACCATAGCATCGGTGGTCCAGCCGTAGAAGGGCAAACCCAAGCCTCACTAATGGCGCCGTAGAACTGCCGCAAACCCGAAGGTTCAAAGGCTTTCACACGGTCATTAAGTCGAGTTAGGGTTTCATTCTTCTAGAGGGACCATAGAATTGCCTGCATGTCTTTCCGACTACTTTAAACTTGGAATGATAGGTTTCCGACATTCGATCGTCTCTGTCGACCCTCACGTCTCTGCGTGAAGTCGTTTCTAGCTGGAATCAATCTATCTGATGACCTCTCATCGGGTAGGCGAACGAACCACATGTCCTAGTCATTCATCCTCGGGTGACTAGCGACCTTCTATCATCTCTTAGTACAATCTGTACTGCAATAGCTCCAATATATGGGGCGATATCTCGTCGCTCGCAGCAACAACTGGCTCACTCGTCTGCATGCTGAACGGTGCCTCAATCATCAGGGGTAAGCAACACACCAACTGTCATCAAAATCTGGCTGGCCTCTAACATTGGCTCAATCCTCTAGTGTCGATCAGCACCTCCGAGTAACCTCATAAAGGCGATCCGCCAATCGCTCGTGGCGCGGAAACACAGTAAAAAGACACATCTCTGCAATCGTGTGTCGCCGGAATTTCGCCCTGGTCAGTCCTCGTTCGTGACGAGCTTGTGCTGACCGCAACTCTAGCCGTAGCTCTCCCTACCCGTAACCGTAGCAGCAAAACCAAACTGGTACCGATGAGGCTAGATCAGGAAGGAATATAATACTGAACAAGGAAATGTACATCCTAAGGCTTCTTAAGTGGAGTAGCGTGTCGTAAATATGCCGCGGAACATATCAACGGTACGTCACTCTACTTTAGTCACCTATTCTATCAACCAAGGGTCATCCTACGCTCCGAAGGTTAAAACCTAACGCTCTGATACCAACTTTGTCACGATCCGAAAGTATGGAACATCACCGGCACTTAAACTACGAACGCCTCGAGGCGTACGTAATCTAAGTAAACCGAAAACCCAGAAATCCAAACAAAGAAAAGTAGTAGAGTGCAGGAAAAACCAACTTAAAGTAAGTAGTTTCAATAGCATAAGCCGAATTATGCGGTTTTTAAAAACATCAAAAATTTACTGAAAATTTCGGCAGAGTCTCCTTTGTAAATACTGGCCCCCAAACGGGATACAACATGAATAGTATACGAAATCAAGAAAAAGGCATCCCCAAGTGGGAGCTAGCTCTTCGTCAATCGACGGTCACAACCACACAAGCAATATAATATACAACGCCAACGGCGAGGATCAAAACTCAAAAGGAAACTCAAAACCACCAGAAATGTAACGAGCGACTCTAAGGTCGAAAGAATAAACAATACTGGTCTCTATCTCAATAAATACATGTTTGGTTGATGGAATTTACTAGATACAACTGAATAATATTATACAAGGTAATATGATGGGTACGATACAAGAAAAACCCACCTACTAGCAAGTCACCCGAGTGAAACTGAGCCCGCAAAGCCGTAATGAAACCTGTACGGCAAAACCTGCAAGAAACTGGGGCACAACGGGGGTGAGTTGCCAACTCGTGAATAGAAGAACATCTACGCACAGAAATCGCATAAATAACGCAATCCTAGGTCAATGATCATAATATATCCTCAAATATAAGTATAACAGGCAGCCTATAACAATGGCTAGGGTAATATCTAACCCGAGTATAATTTCATGTGCCCGTGTCAGTGCCACAGGTAGCAATATATCATATGAATGAGGTATGAATGCATGAAACAGAATACATGTAAATGAAGAAACTGTTTTCATAAATTAGTGAGATTTCCTTCGTATTTTTAAACTGAGGTATCATAAATGAAATCAGCATCAACAGTGTCTAGCATCGACACAAAACATAAATCTCACTGTCTCGAAATATCAATGTCTCAATCTCAATATCTAGGGCGCCGTCAGTCCAGACCGGCCCCTACCATCCATCTCAAGACCACGACGGTATCCTCCGGATATCTGACGCGTCGGGTAATATCACCGGTAGGTAGTGCTCCCCAGCCAGGCTCAACGTCAACACCACATTCCTCTTGCCCCGGGGTACCATACCGGGCCCACCATGTACCCGTGATGGTTCCTCCACTCCTCGACACGGATCTCCAAAACCACAACAAACTCATGGTGGACGACACTTTACATCACTAGAAAACCGCAACATTTTATATTTTAAAAGATCATAAGTTGTAAATTTTGCGGCTTTCCCCGAAATCCAGAAATATCATAAATCTCAAGAAATCATCACAAGTGCATATGTCAATGATAATGAACTAGGCATGAACAACTGAATAACAGTATGCATGAAGTGGTAGGTAATGACTACAATGTCTAATATGGCATATAAGGGAAGTACACTAATATCATGTCAAAACTACTAGCTAACAATCTAAGTCAAGCAATTATATTCTCTAAAGTGTACGTGACATGGCAATTACCGATGAAGATGTGTGTGAGCCGGCAAATAGGTGTACGTGGTACATACGCATCATCGGTAATGGTGCTAGTGTCCTAACAGCATGATATCAATAATGTAATATGTAGCAAAATAAATATGCGAGGCAGAGCGAACAGCAATAATGTGCGGGAGCTGAAACTAGACACAACGATAACTAATCTGCATTAATCTAATATAAGTCCTACAAATTGGTGCCTTTTGAAATAACCCGAATCATGGGGTTTTGAAAATAGGGGCTACGGTGTTTTTATGAAAAGATATGTCTTTTGAAATATCCGTAAGATCCCTTGGGCTGTCTTTTAAAATACCCACGATTCGTTAGTTTTGAAATAGGTAAGAAGTCTAATCTAATCTAACAACTACACTAAACTATACGGCTGAACTAACAAGCTGAACTACAGGTAAGGAAACCGCCTATCATCTGAGTCGATACATATACATACCTGTATATGTATAGTCGGTGATCCCGCCTCAATAATATCATATCTGATACCATATCTATAATCAGGCATCCCAAGTCAAGAGTGCGGATCAATCATCAATATAGCTCGTACGTAAATCCGTCGTAAGGCATCCCAATCTGGATACGGGTCAATATCACATTCATCATACTATTCACCCGGTATCCTCTTTATCAAATATCATGATCGGGGTACTGATCTACGTCTAGTACCATACTGATACCGCCTACGTGTGCATGGACATGTGTGAAACACTACGTCAAGGACCCGCTACAACGTCATGTCGTATCTAAGATACGAACCCTGCTATATTACCGATCTCACGGCCTCAAATCAAATCTCATCGACTCAGCTCAATCCCAAGTATCATCCTCAATCCGTATGTGAACACATAGTCCCATACCCATGTGAACACATAACTATAAAGAATCCCATGAGCACATATCAATAGGAATGTATGCAAGTATGTATGTGTGTATGTGTAGTGCAACACTACCCTAGGGTTCGCAACACTAAAAATAGTCCAACACACCAATATCCATCCTAAGCATCGTTATTAATCCTAAATAACATATAATAAATGTTGGTGTGTATACGCATCCGTATACACCACCACGGACTGCGGGGGTGCTATACGCCATCCACCCGACTTCTCCCCGTAGATATAAATCTACTCACCTGGTCCTCGCTAGCCGGTGCCGACGTCGCCACGCGCTTGCTTGTCGTCTCGAAGTCCACATGGGGGTACCTACATATCATAATGCACCATATCTCATTAAAATCCGACTCATGATCAAAACGACGCACGAATCCCACATAGGTCAAAACCTATGGTTGCTTTCACAAATCAACCCAAAAACCCTCGACGTCGGCGTACAAACGCCAAACCATCGAGAAAAACCCAAATACACTCATTTGCACATTCACGAACACTAATTTTAATATAAACTAGGTTGAAACTCACAAAAACGCCAATTTCACTCAAAAAGTCATTTTTCCGAAAATCTAGCGAGCACAATTCACCGTTTTTGTACAAAACATGTTGTTTAAATGAATGTAGAGGCCAATAAATTTATTAAATATCTTAAATAAGTCATAGAAACAATTTCCGGAATTTAATCTCATTAAATTCCAAAAACCCTAATATTCTAGTTTACAAAATACCCTTTTTAACAATTTCAAAGCAAAAAAATGCACAAACTACAATTTATGTTGGATTTCCATGAACAAAAAGCATTAAACCACTCAATATAATCTTTATAATGACATGAAACCTAAATTTGAATTTTATCTCATAAGAATATAATTATTTAAAAAAACTAGTTTACCAATTATATAATTATCACTTTTAAATTAACAAATATGCAAACTAGCAAATTAAATTGGATTTAGCATAACATTAATATGTCAATTACATCACATAAACTAAATCTCACAACACAAAATACCAATTTAAAATCAAACCCCTCTCTTGAATTTTAAATCATGCACCTAAAACTAATTAAAAACCTAATTAAACAACTAATTAAGCTAACCTAGCAATTAACAACACATTAAGCAAAAAGGTTAGAATTTATACCCAAATAATTTGAAGAACCCACAAGCACACTTAGCCTCCCAAATTGAAATCTAAATCCCTAGATCCATGCAATGGTAGCCAAGGGAAAATGGGTAGGAGGTGGATTTTGATTTGGATTTTTGCTTGATTTTTTGTGGATTTTTCAAGCATTTTTGAAGAACTTTTTTAAAGAGAAGGAGATGAAGAATGAAGGGCTGTTGGGGTTCAGATTTTGGCCAGAAAATGAGTGGGGGAGGAGAGAGAGGGAGGTGGAGAAAAATGGGGAGAAAGTCAAAGTCAATTCAAGGTCAAAAGTCTAACTAATTTATCCATTTTCTTTTCTTTTCTTTCATTTCTTTTCCTTTGAAATTTAAGTGGGGAAAAAATGGGGGCTGCTGAATTTAGCTAAGGGGAGGAGTAAGTGGGGGTTTGTGGGTGTGGGCACGGGTGTGGGGTGATGAAAAATGATAAATACAATACCCCAAACATCCATTTACGATAAAAAAAGCCTTTTTTCTTCAATAATTTCTAAACCGTTTTGGCAAATGATTTCGTTCCAAAAACCACATGATAAATTTTTATTTAAAGTTTTATGATGCACAAAATTTGTTTCAACTCATTCCAATTTGTAATTTTCCCTAATTAAATGTATTAGTGACGGCTTAAAATAATAATAAAATAATATTTTTTTTCAGAAAATTTGAAATTTCACCAGCGGCTCAATAAACACCAAATAATAGCAATTACATAGCTAGAATATGTATATTTAATTTTTATAATAAGATATTTGTATTTTGACTTTTTACAAAAAACCCCTTTATTTTACCGATTTTTCGAAATTTCACCGAAACGATTTTCAAAGCGCTACAGTTTCACCAAAATACCAGATTGCTTAGAATCGGCGAAACTTAGCGATTTTGTCGACTTTTTGACCTTTCTGAGATCTGCTTTCACCCCGGGACCCCCAAAATAAAATTGACTTGGCAGATAGCTGTGCAGGCATCCTGGAACCACTCCACACAACCCTAGCCCCTAATCCCTTACTGTGGCCGCAAATTTAATCCTTATGGCCGCAAATTGCGGCCATAGTAGGAGGGAACCCCCTCGATTTTGGTGCACAGCTCTTTTACCTGTAAGCTTGATCCTGGGTATGTCTAGTTTTGTCTGGTTCCAACCGGGGTAGATTTTCTTGAGTTGGCGCATAATTTACGACTTGTTTTCGTATGGATTTTGGTATTTGGTGATTCGTTTCTGTCTGGTGGCGTTTGGACGTCAACGACAAATGGATATTGGCTGTGTTTGCACGCGAGACTATAGGTTTTTACTTATAGACGTAGCGTGTACCGTTTTGGGTTTCCGACATGGTTTTCATGTGTTTTAGCGTGTGATATTCTTGTAGGTACTCACGTGGCGTCGAGGCGTTAGAGATGCAAATGGCGACATCGGCACCGGCACACATAAGCAAGGTGAGTAGATTTATATCTACGGGGAGAAGTCGGGTGGATGGCGTATAGCACCCCCGCAATTCGTCGTGATGTATACGGATGCGTATACACACATATAATTATCTTATGTTGTTTTGGAGATTATTGATGTTTAGGATGGATATTGGTGTGTGGGATTGGTGAAAGGTTACGAAACCCTAGGTAGTGGGTGCACTACACATACATATACACACATACATACTTGCATACATCCTTATTTCATATGTGGTTATGGGATTCTATATAGTTATGTGTTCACGTGGGTATGGGACTATGTGTTCACATACGGATTTGAGGATGATATTTAGGTTTGAGATGAGTCGATGATATTGATCTGGGATTATGATATCGGTGATATGGTAGGATTCGTACTAGAGATACGTCCTGATATGATAGCGGGTCTTGGATGACGATGCCATGTGCATAGTGATTTATATAAAATGATCGACATGTGATTATGATACGAGATAGGATATGACAAGATATTTATGATAGGCCGCCTTGGGCGATATATACTCCTTGAGATGATATGTGTTGATGATATCGATTCATACGGGATTGTCGATCAGTAGTCAGATCATGATTATAGTGATGATATTAGCTTTGTACTAGACGTAGGTCGGTACCCGGATTATGATATTGATTAAAGAGAATACCAGATGAATGATATGACGAATATGATATTGACCCGTACCCAGATTTGGGGATGCCGTACGACGGATTTACGTACGAGCTATATTTGATGTTTGATCCGCCCTCTTGACTTGGGAATAACCGATTATAGAGATATGGTATCAGATGTGATATTATCGAGGCGGGATCACCGACTATATATATACATATATGTATCGACTTAGAGGTTAGGCGGTTTCCCTTATCTACTGTTGGTTTTAGCTCAGCCTTATAGTGGTGTAGCTGTATGACTCTTATGATATTAGATGCAGCCTAGCTACCATTGTGGTAGTATTCAGCTCCCACACATTATTATTGTTGCTCTGCTTCGCATACTGTTGTGATTCATATTCCATTTTTGATGTCATGCTGTTAGGACACCAGCACCATTACCGATGATGTGTATGTACCACGTACACTTATTTGCCGGCGCACACACATCTTCATCGGTAATTGCCATATCACGTGCACTTAGAGAATAATGATTGCTTGATTTAGCTTGTTAGCTAGTAGTGACATGACATTAGTATACTTGCCTTATATGCCAGCTTGACATTGTAGTTATTACTTGTCATTTCATGCATACTGTTATCTATTATATGCCGCATTTATGGATTGTCATGCTTATATTCATGGTTTACATGCTATTGATGATTCGGATTTCCATGATATTTTCTGGATTTGGTGGAAAACCGCAAAACATATACAAACCGCTTTCTCTCTTTTTAAATAAAAATACGGTTTTTTCATGATGTATGAGTCGTCCACCATGAGTTTTGCTAATGGATTTCGAGACCCGATTCGAGGAGGAGGATGAACCGATTTGGGTATATGGTGGGCCCGGTGCGGTACCCCGGGGCAAGAAGATCGCAGGATATGGCGTTGAGCCTGTGCAGGAGAGCACGTCCGATCGGTGATATTACCCGACGCGTCAGATATCCGGAGGATACCGTCGTGGTCTTGAGATGGATGGTAGGGGCCGGTCTGGATTGACGGCGCCCTAGATATTGTGATTGACACATTGAGATTTCCAGATATTGAGGTACAGAGTTTGTGATATAGAGATATCGAGATATTGAGATTTATGTTTTGTGCCGATGCTAGGCACTGTTTTATGCTGATTTCATTATGATACCTCATTTTAAAAATACAGAAATCTCACTAATTTATGAAAGCAGTTTTCTTCAGTACATGCATTCTGCCTTATGCATTCATACATCATCCATATGATACATTGCTACCTGATGCACTGACACGGGCACATGGGATTATACTCGGGTTAGACATCTACCCTAGTCATTGTTATAGACTGCTGGTTTTATATTTGAGGATTATATATTATGATCGTATGACCTAGGATTGCGTCATACATGCGATTTTCTGTTCGTAGATTTTTTTTCTACTCACGAGTTGGCAACTCACCCCTGTTGTGCCCCAGTTTCTTGCAGGTCTGCCGTACAGGTTTCATTACGGCTTTGCGGGCACTATTTCTTTCGGGTGACTTGCTAGTAGGTGGGTTTATTATATCGTACCCATCATTTTACATTGTATATTATATTTCAGTTGTATCTAGAAGTTCCATCAACCAAACATGTATTTTTTGAGATAGAGACCAGTGATGTATATTCTTTCGACTTTAGAGTCGCGCGTTATATTTCTCTGGGTTTCATGCTGTTGAGTTTCCTTTTCTGTTGTGATCCTCGCCTTTAGGCGTTGTATTTTATGTTGCATACTGGTTGATTTACATATGGTTCTCCCTACTCTCTACTACTTTTCTTGGTTTGGATTTCTGGGCTCGGCTTACTTAGAGTACACACGCCTCGAGACGTTCGTAGTCTAGTTGCCAGTCATGTTCCGTACTTTCGGGACGTGACAAAGTTGGTATCAGAGCGTTAGGTTTTACCTTCGGAGCGTAGGATAACCCTTGGCTGATGGAATAGGTGACTAAAGTAGAGTGACGTACCGTGGGTATGTTCCGCGGCATATTTACGACACGCCACTCCACTTAAGAAGCCTTTGGATGTATATTTCTTTGTCCAGTATCATATTCATTCCTGATCTAGCCTCATCAGTACCAGTTATGGTTTTGCTGCCACGATTACGGGCAGGGAGGGCTACGGCTAGAGTTGCGGTCAGCATGAGCTCGTCATGAACGAGGACTGACCAGGGCGTGATTCTGGCGACACACGATTGCAGAGATGTGTCTTTTTACTGTGTTTTCGCGCCACGAGTGTGGATGGATCGCTGTATGAGATTACTCAGACGTGCGGATTGGCACCAGAGGATCAAGCCACTGATAGAGGCCAGCCAGATGTTGATGATCGTTGATGTATGGCTTATTCACGACAATTGAGGCGCTGTTCAGCGTGCAGACGAGTGAGCCAGTCATTGCTGCGAATGACGAGATAACGCCCCGGATGTTGGAGCTATTGCAGTACAAGTTGTACTAAGAGATGATAGAAGGCCGCTAGTCACCAAGGATGAATGACTAGGACGTGTGGATCGTTCGCTACCCCGATGCGAGGTCATCAGATAGATTGATTCCAGCTAGAGACGACTTCACGCGGAGACGTTGAGAGTCGACAGAGACGATCGAATATCAACAACCTATTATTCCAAGTTTAAAGTATTCGGAAAAACATGCAGGCAATTCTACGGACCCTCTAGAAGAATGAAACCCTAACTCGACATAATGACCGTGTGAAAGCCTTTGAACCTTAGGGTTTACGACAGTTCCTCGGCGCCATTAGTGAGGCTTGGGTTTGCCCTTCTACGGCTGGACCACCGATGCTGTTGTATGTACTCGATACTATTATACTGTACCCAAGATGTTGAGAATTTGGGGGATTATGAGGTTTTGATGACTCGATCGAATGGCTCGACTTCATTCGGATGCTAGATGGTGAGATGCGCTTCTTGGGAGACTCCAGATACGAGGATAGCTGTTGGAGCTCAGTCCATGCAGCCACGACGAGACGAGCCCGAAGCAGTCGACATTAGAGAAAAGTGGAGTAAAAGGTTCGTACCAGATCTAGATGAGATGGCGTTCCACTCCGCCGACATCAGAGATGCGATGCGCATACCGAGGCATTGTACTTGGATATACCTTCCAGAAAGAGTCGCGGTGAGTATGCAGCCGTTCCAGAACAAAAAGCAGATATAGTAAAGGACGATGACTTCCGGACAGTTGGCAGAGATGAGACTTGGAAGAGACCTTGAGCAAGATTCCCTCTAGGACACTGCTGCAATGATATTTTCACCCAGGATCAGATGTGTCACGTGCATTCAAAGAGCCAGAGGCCGACGCCAGTGACACGCTGCCTTACGAGTGGCCGTGAGGATTGACCGAGAAATGACCAGAGAGTGCCAAAAACGGAATCGTCCCCGTTAGCACACCTGACAGGGCCGATGAGCCGATGGATCGTGAGATTGGTAATCCACAGAGAAGATAAGGACCTTTCTGGGATAAATTACGAGAAGACTTGGACCCAGGAGTGGTCATGTTACACACCCCAGCAGGCCAGAGTTCAGGATCGCCGACGAGATATGCTACGAGTGACCACGACAGTTTCCAGAGATTCTTGGAGGATGTGCTTGAGCGGAACTATTCCGCCACACTTGATTTCGATGTTTTAGGCGATCTATTCGCTTGACTGGTTTTGATGATCGGGTTTCATGACATTTGTTTTCATGCACAATGGTTGCACTTGCTGAGTATTTACGATTTTTGCACAGTTGTTGCACTTGATATCGTTTTCGTGCCTTGGTTTTCCATATTTATGATTTCATGGGTTTCATACATTCGAGTTGATTTCGTGCGTATGCATGCACACGATTTGGTTTTTGCACTCGGTATAGTTCACATATGCTTGCAGTGCAGTGTTTCGTATTTTGTGCACTTGGATGCACTGGACTTCGATTTCGGTGGTGATGCTCGATATTTGTTTTGTGCACTTTATGCACCTGATTGGATTTTGCGCGTGTTTGGCGCTTGATATTGGATTTCATGATTTCGTACATGATGGATGCACCGGATTTGGATTTTTAGCGCATGTTGGGCGCATGTTATGAGATGCAATTTGGTGCACACCAGATGGACTAAATCGAGATTTTTCGTGCATGTTAAGATGCACCTGATTTTGCGGTCAGGCACACACGTTGCCTATGACAGATGTTTCATGCACACCCGATGCACTTAGATGTCGTTTTATGCACCTGCTTTGCACATGTATGGATTTTGATTTCCGTGCGCACCGGACGCACAGGATTTTCATACTCACTTTTGGATTGATTTCTTTGGAGCAGTACGTTTTTACGATATTTGCTATATATTTTCGTACTGAGCAGGACTGGTCAGATGACAGTACCTGGACATATTTTGCATGCATTGATAGATTTCAAAGGGATTTCCAAAAGCGAGCTATAGTCTCATTATTTACATACGTGTCCGATATGACACGAAATGTTTAAAACAGGGAACCCTTCTAAATTGTTTTCAAAACGGCGGATCGTGCATACTAAACAAAAGATATATATGTATATAGCTATTTTCTTATAGAGACGTCCGCCACTGTGCAGTGTTATGCGCATTGCACATCGATTTTAAAGGATTTGACGTGCATTTCCTTCAGATATTTACATGCACGGATTTGGTATTTACATGTATAGTTCCGATTAATAGCATATCGGTTTTGCCTTGGATTTGGCATTCGTGTTTTCACCTTAACTCCGATGATTGCGAGATGCTTGACAGAGTTTTGTTTTCGAGTTATCTGCTCGTTACTCATGCGCATGTATTGCGCTACGAGGCGTTTTATGTATTGATGGTTTCGGAGCCCCGTTGACTTGGACATTTTATTAGAATGTTTTAGAATTTTTGGGTTTAAATTTAAATTCGGGGACCGAATTTCTTTAAGGGGGGAAGACTGTAACATTTCAAAAAAAATAAAATATTATTTTTGGGAATTTTCATAATTTAATATTAATTTTTAATGAATATTTTAATAGTCGGTATAATTAAATACCGATAAATGGTGAAAATTCCGGAGAAAATTTTGGAAATTCTAAAATAGGGTATTTTGTGGAAATATGTCATTTTTAAATTTTTATGGTTAAGTATATGCCATTTTACTGTTAACCGCGATTAAAAATCGCTAATTGGATTTTTGGTTTTTTGTGCAAAAATGTGCACATAACATTTTCCACACTTGTCACACTTGTTCCATATTTTGGACTCATGGTAGCCTAGGATTAACCATGCTTAGATGACCATGGTGGCTTAAACCTTTTGGCTAAGATAATTGGGGTTACTTAAGGGTTTAGCTTTGTTAAAAATTGGTTAAGATTAGGGTGACTTGTGTAGGGAGAGAGTGAGCCATGATGGCTTGTGTGTGCTAGCATTTAGAGAGAGAGATAATGGTGGCTTAAGCAAGTGTCACACCCCATTTCATTTCAAATCTTTTGCTTCCCTCTCACTCACATCACTCTCTCTCACACTCACATATCTCTCTTACACCTACACACATCAGCCCCCTCCCCATCAACACATTTCAGCCACCCCAGCGACATTAAAAGCATCAGCAGCAGCGGCAGCAGCATCTGCTGCAACAGCAGCTGATGTAAATCTTCAGCCCCCAATATCAACACTTCAGCCCCAACCCATCAACCCTTATCAACACATTTTCAGCCATATTTTTATCAGCCACAGCAGCAACAACTTTATTCCAACCAACACCCCACAACACCATCATCAAACCACAACTACAACACTTCATCTCACCACAAAAACAACCCCAGCCCCTGCAGTAGCTGCTGCAAACAGCAACTAGGAAAAAGAGAGAGTAACAAGCAGCAGCAGCAGCAGGAAACAACATCAGCTTCAGGAACAAAGGAAAACAACTTCAGCAACAGGAGTAACCCAGCAGCAGCAACCCACTTCCCCACCTCTTCCTCCTTCCCTTCTCCTTCATTCTAGGACCCTTGAGGTATAATCTCGCAACCCAACTCCTATCTTGTTAAGTTATAGTTGTTTAGCTGAAAATTTAGTGTTATTAAGTAGATTAGTGCTAGTTTTAGGTCAATTTGAGTGAGATTTGGCCAAGTGTTGGTTGTGAATGTTAGTATAACCTTATTAGGTGTGTTTGTGACCAGTCTAACCAAGATTTATCCCAGGTTTCACCAAAATACCAGATTGTTTAGAATCGGCGAAACTTAGCGATTTTGTCGACTTTTTGACCTTTCTGAGATCTGCTTTCACCCCGGGACCCCCAAAATAAAATTGACTTTGCAGATAGCTGTGCAGGCACCCTGGAACCACCCCACACAACCCTAGCCCCTAATCCCTTACTGTTGCCGCAAATTTAATCCCTATAGCCGCAAATTGCGGCCATAGTAGGAGGGAACCCCCTCGATTTTGGTGCACTGCTCTTTTACCTGTAAACTTGACCCTGGGTATGTCTAGTTTTGTCTGGTTCCAACCAGGGTAGAATCTGGGTTGATTTTCTTGAGTTGGCTCATTATTTACGACTTGTTTTCGTATGGATTTTGGTAATTCGTGATTCGTTTCTGTCGGGTGGCGTTTGGACGTCAACGACAAATGGATATTGGCTGTGTTTGCACGAGAGACTATAGGTTTTTACTTATAGACGTAGCGTGTACCGTTTTGGGTTTCCGACATGGTTTTCATGTGTTTTAGCGTGTGATATTCTTGTAGGTACTCACGTGGCGTCGAGGCGTTGGAGATGCAAATGGCGACATCGGTACCGGCACACATAAGCAAGGTGAGTAGATTTATATCTACGGGGAGAAGTCGGGTGGATGGCGTATAGCACTCCCGCAATTCGTCGTGATGTATACGGATGCGTATACACACATATAATTATCTTATGTTGTTTTGGAGATTATTGATGTTTAGGATGGATATTGGTGTGTGGGATTGGTGAAAGGTTACGAAACCATAGGTAGTGGGTGCACTACACATAAATATACACACATACATACCTGCATACATCCTTATTTCATATGTGGTTATGGGATTCTATATAGTTATGTGTTCACATAGGTATGGGACTATGTGTTCACCTACGGATTTGAGGATGATATTTGGGTTTGAGATGAGTCGATGATATTGATCTGGGATTATGATATCGGTGATATGGTAGGATTCGTACTAGAGATACGTCCTGATATGATAGCGGGTCTTGGATGACGATGCCATGTGCATAGTGATTTATATAAAATGATCGACATGTGATTATGATACGAGATAGGATATGATATAATATGATATGACAAGATATTTATGATAGACCGCCTTGGGCGATATATACTCCTTGAGATGATATGTGCTGATGATATCGATTCATACGGGATTGTTGATCAGTAGTCAGATCATGATTATAGTGATGATATTAGCTTTGTACTAGACGTAGGTCGGTACCCGGATTATGATATTGATTAAAGAGAATACCAGATGAATGATATGACGAATGTGATATTGACCCGTACCCAGATTTGGGAATGCCGTACGACGGATTTACGTACGAGCTATATTCGATGTTTGATCCGCCCTCTTGACTTGGGAATAACCGATTATAGAGATATTGTATCAGATGTGATATTATCGAGACGGGATCACCGACTATATATATACATATATGTATCGACTCAGAGGTTAGGCGGTTTCCCTTATCTACTGTTGGTTTTAGCTCAGCCTTATAGTGGTGTAGCTGTATGACTCTTATGATATTAGATGCAGCCTAGCTACCATTGTGTTAGTATTCAGCTCCCGCACTTTATTATTGTTGCTCTGCTTCGCATACTGTTGTGATTCATATTCCATTTTTGATATTATGCTGTTAGGACACCAGCACCATTACCGATGATGCGTACGTATCCCGTACACTTATTTGCCGGCGCACACACATCTTCATCGGTAATTGCCATGTCACGTGCACTTAGAGAATAATGATTGCTTGATTTAGCTTATTAGCTAGTAGTGACATGACATTAGTATATTTGCCTTATATGCCAGCTTGACATTGTAGTTATTACTTGTCATTTCATGCATACTGTTATCCATTATATGCCGCATTTATGGATTCTCATGCTTATATTCATGGTTTACATGCTATTGATGATTCGGATTTCCATGATATTTTCTGGATTTGGAGGAAAACCGCAAAACATATACAAACTGCTTTTTCTCTTTTTAAATAAAAATGCGGTTTTCCCATGATGTATGAGTCGTCCACCATGTGTTTTGCTGATTGATTTCGAGACCCGATTCGAGGAGGTGGATGAACCATTTCGGGTACATGGTGGGCCCGGTGCGGTACCCCGAGGCAAGAAGATCGCAGGAGATGGCGTTGAGCCTATGCAGGGGAGCACGACCGACTGGTGATATTACCCGACGCGTCGGATATCCGGAGGATACCGTCGTGGTCTTGAGATGGATGATAGGGGCCGGTCTGGATTGACGGTGCCCTAGATATTGTGATTGAGACATTGAGATTTCCAGATATTGAGGTACAGAGTTTGTGATTCAGAGATATCGAGATATTGAGATTTATGTTTTGTGCCGATGCTAGGCACTGTTTTATGCTGATTTCATTATGATATCTCATTTTAAAAATACAGAAATCTCACTAATTTAGGAAAGCAGTTTTCTTCAGTACATGCATTCTGCCTTATGCATTCATACATCATCCATATGATACATTGCTACCTGATGCACTGACACGGGCACATGGGATTATACTCGGGTTAGACATCTACCCTAGTCATTGTTATAGACTGCTGGTTTTATATTTGAGGATTATATATTATGATCGTATGACCTAGGATTGCGTCATACATGCGATTTTCTGTTCGTAGATTTTTTTCTACCCACGAGTTGGCAACTCACCCCTGTTGTGCCCCAGTTTCTTGCAGGTCTGCCGTACAGGTTTCATTACGGCTTTGCGGGCACTGTTCCTTTCGGGTGACTTGCTAGTAGGTGGGTTTATTGTATCGTACCCATCATTTTACATTGTATGTTATATTTCAGTTGTATCCAGAAGTTCCATCAACCAAACATGTATTTTTTGAGATAGATGTTAGTTATATGTATGCCCTAGAGGCCATTACTGTACATATGATGTATATTGTAGTGGATGCTAGGACGTATATAGGGAGGACTTTCTTGCTCGACATGATAGTATGCTATCTGGTTACACTTTACCTTAACGTGTATACTGATTGTCTCTCTGTTACATGTTGGTAAAGCCCTTAGGATGTGTGCTTGACTACCTGGACTATGATGCGGATCATACTAGTGGGGACAGATAGTCTATAAGTACATCCTTCAAAGTCCCTAGTCGTGGGTATATCGAGACGGGGCATCGATATACCAGAGTAGACTAGCGTATACCTTCTCGACCCATACAGATGGGCGATGGATGATCCCATATCCATTGGTGTTTGACATCAGAGATGATATACGGGTGCTCAGTAGAGACTGGGTACACTGGACGGACTCGCCGAGAACTCCCAGATGGTATTATACCTCACGTCAGATGGCAGTTCTCTGGTGACACTGGTACAGAGTAGTCTGTTGACCCGAGATCGTCATAGAGTCTTGTGTGGTTCCCACTGTGCTTTGATTTCCATCTTACCACGTCCAAGAGGGCGTGCAAAACGGTGGTTTTTGGGTACAGTCCCGAGTCACATGGAGGCAATGAGCGATAGGAGGGGATTCGTCTCTCCCGGTATAGGGGGTTGATGTTGCGCTGTGTTCGATTGGCTATAACAGGAAATCCCTGGCCAGGGTTGCTGAGATTTACTGGTAAGTGTTATCAGTAGTTTCTCAAACAGTTATAGACCTCATATCGACACGACTTATCGAGCTATTGGGGTCTGACGTTTACCACCCCTAGGAGAGATATGCGACATATCAGACGATCAGACCGGACTGTACGGTAGTGTTACTGGTTGGATTCACTGGAGTGTGAGCGGGCTTGCTCGTCGATCTTCAGATCGCTCAATACCCGGGTGGCCGTTACGTTTAGCAGACCGCTTGCGGCTTGTGGATGTTTGATATGATCATCATCCGCTGCCGGCGTATTGACGAGTCTTTAGAGTCCTACACAGAAGTTTCCTGGCTCAAGCGAAACGAAATAGGAGCGCATATGAGATATGTGCGGGACCGAGAATAATACCAGTATGTGATACTGTATTCGATTCTCGCGATGTGACATTGATCGGTTATATGCGGTATAGCCGGGTTATCGGATCAAGTGTTGATTCGATAAGTTGTTACTGATGATACCAGTCGGTTATGTGTGACATGACCGGATCATTGAATCAAGTGTGGATTTAATGATTTAATGCATAATTATATATTTGCTATATTACTTTGCATTAACTAGTATCGGTTCACTTTAAAATGGATTTTCTCACTCGGGTGTGCGCATTGCATATGCGATATGATTTTGTGCACTTGCTTGTATCATGTTTGATGATGCATGCCTAACTTGGTTAAGTGTAAAGAATGAACCATGGTAATGAATGGGTTAGGGTTTTGATTTTTATTTATTCATTTATCTTTCTTATTTATTCTTTTTGGAAATTAAGAAAGGTAAATGAATGGTTTGTTTTATGTTGAAGTTTCTTGAAACTTTGACTAAGTCTTCCTTCTTGTCTTATTCTTAACCCTAACCATTTTAACTAACCTAAGTTAATTCTCTACACTTAACTAGAGTTAAAAGTATGATAAGTATTGTTTTATTTTCTATTTTTAATTTAAGACTTATCATATCTTCTTCTTCTTCTTCCTTCAAGTGAAGAAAAGCTTTCTTCATCAATGGTGGATTGATGATTTGAGTGAGAAATCCAATTCTAAAGTCTACCCACTTCCTATTTCTTCATCCTCTACCTCTTGCCAAGTAGTAGAGTGTGTTTTCTTCACAAGTTTCATGACTTGGTGAAGTGAGAGCTTGATCTTGCGATGCTTCGACGTAGATCATCTTCGGCATGGACATCGACGACCTAGCTTGCCCATTCTCCGACGAAGCCGACGCTAGAGCCCGGATTTGATTTGGACAGCGGAGAGGACCTCGTTGCGGAGCCGTGGAGGTGGAGCACCGGATCTACAAAGGTTGTATTTCCGTATCTCTTAGTTAATTGTTAACTAGTTAGCTTTTTCGCCTAGTTTTCTAGCAAACGATCCGTATTTAGGGTTTCTCGGCACCGTAGAATTTGAAATTGCCATGGTTGATGGCTTGTGAGACCTCACTAGAGTGCCTAGGAACCCTACAGTGGTATCAGAGTCTAGCTAGAGCCTTAGGCGAAGTCTAGACGACATTTGAAGTCCGAACGAACCCGAAACCCGATCACAAATATGCTCTCTGTACTTTTTTCAAAAACGTGGATTTTTCCAAATTAAAAATATGCAGAAAACCCAGCAGGAAAATATAAGAGTTACGGCGCAAAATTGGGGTCATGAACAGTTCAACATGGCGCGGAAACGCGGCAGATTCCTCCTTTAGGCGGCGGATCCGTGGCATATTGATGACGTCAGCCTTTAAAAGTTGCACAGTAATTCATTGTTTTCAGTGCTGAGTTCTCTGGATGTTTTTAAATTTTATTCAAGAGTTGAATTTTCTGCAGTTGTTTTGGGGATTCGGTGTTTCGATCGGAGTATCAAATTTTGTCTGTGTGGCTTTCCGGATAAATCTTAGAATATGTTAAAAAGTTCGACCGGATATAAATACCCAATTTTTCCCCTGTCGGGAAATTTCCAAGTGTTGGATTTTTCCGTAGTTTAACGACGTTCTAAGTAGTGCAAGTAACGCGATGGACCCTCTAGAAGACAACAAACCTTAACTCGATTATGTGACCGTCTTGAACTGCCCTTTGAACCTTCCGGTTTGGGGCAGTACGGCGTGCCACATGTGAGGCGTTGGCTTGACCCTTCTACGGCTGGACCGTTGGTACTGAGGCACGAACTGAATGTTGTTAGACTCATATTTCATGCGTTGATCTGTATCGGGAAAACTTGGGTGTTCGATTGTTCGATCGAAAAGTTTAACATTTTCTGTTTATCTGGAATGGGATACAATAGTTGGAATTCACAAGTAGTTATGAGATAACTAAATGAATGTTATAAACGTAGCAATTTAGTCTCACATGATCGGTTGCCACGGAATTTTGATGCGATCAAAAGTCCGTCGCAATCTCGTAGCGTACGCGGATACTCGCCGGGTAAACTTAATAGACAGCCTCGCTCCATAGCCCCGACCAAGTGACTGTAGGAGAACCCCGTCGCCGAAAGCATCCGTCCGGGTGCTCGCGGTAGCGGTGTTCCGCCTTGGTGCACTTCGTCGACGGTATCGGGGGTGCAGCCGTCTACTGAAGTTTGCGACGAGCATTCGATCAGAATGTCGGGAATCCTGTTGAATTGCCCGACTTGATATTGAAAAGAGTTTTCGATAATGAGACTAAAATGCGGGGTTTATAATTGTTAGGCATGCGATGTCTAAGAAATTCATTTGGTCAGGCATGCGATGTCTGAGGTGGTTGCGGATTCCAACTGTTGTAGTTTTACACTTTCTTTTCTGTGACCGTAAGTGTAATATGTGATATCGCCGGTTTCGTTGCTATATGTCAACGACAATTGGGATGGACATATTTACTTACGTTGATGACATGTGATGTTATGTGTTGCTGGATATGTTATATTGGATCGTCGTGTTTGAATAGCCGGGGTTTTTTATGTGAGATGAGTGTTTTTCATTTTCATTCATGTAAAAACTTGTATGTAATATTCTTTTATTGGGGCGCTTCCAGGTTGCGGAAGTTGTCACCTTTGTATATTATTTACTTTTCCGCACTAGGATAGACCCAAGGAGGGGAGCACAAGTAACCGGGTTCTGGAGTCCAGTGGGAGACCAACTCGAGGAGTCGAGTCCGGGTCTCCTAACTCTAGAATTGGTAGGGTTGCTTGCTGCTCTCGTAGGGGTCTAGGGGTGTGGGTTTGGCTATTCATCACGACCGTGGAATCCGTGTTTTATACTGGCTCGTATTGAAAACACGGACGTCCTAGTATATCCAATATTTCATATGTTTCTTCTGCTGCGATATCTGTGATGTGATCATGTGTTTCTGTGATGGATATAGTATATAGTATATATGATATATTATATAGACGTTACTTATGTTTTACACCCGCGCTAGCCCTGCCCTGCTCTGTCATTAGTTACCTAACCTAACGGTGCACGAGGGGACATCGAGGCGAATGCGGATGGCATAAGTGTACGTCATATCTATCTGTGATGTTTAGGTACTTAAATGATGGGACTTCATTAATGAGATTAATGAAAGAAAAGAAACCTAAGATGTTGTAGAATCGAATTTCAAAATAAAACAGGTAGCTACAGTTCTTGCTTTGCACAGAGGTATATGTGATATATCCTGCACCTTATTCGATAAGGAAAGGACCGAGATCCCTTCACCGGGAGTGACTCCTTTAGCAATAACTGGCAGATGCTACACACTCGGTTTGTCTTTTGATTGCTTTTAAGAGTTTTTGCTTTGCACAGAGATATATATGATATATCCCGCACCTCATTCGACGAGGAAAGGACCGACGATCCCTTCACCGGGAGTGACTCCTTTAGCAAAACTAGAAAAGCCTCAAAAACACTCCATTTCAAAATTCATTTGATTCTACAACGATATCAAGTTCATTACGCAATAGGTTTTCAGAAAAACCTGTCGTATCCCTCCGTCATTTCAGATAAGTACTAGTTAGTATTCGTGCTACGTTTGTTGACCTCTGTCAAGGCGTAGTGTGCGGTAGTTGATTAGTGCTTATCTGTATAAGCATATGATGTGATTGATTTAGGGTAGTCGTGCGACCTTGTTAACCTCTGTCAAGGGTCGTGCGGGTGGGTTTACTTCAATCAGGAAATGACGGGTTGAACTTGACTAGCAGCCTATGGTTTGTTGACCTCTGTCAAGGTCATAGGACGCTAAGGGCAAAATATTATCGGGAATTTCAAGTGTTGAAATTTGCAATGAGATTGCATACCTTCTATGAGATAGTTGGATCCCGATACCCGCTGCGAGTAAGAGTTACTCCTGGGAGAGTTTTACATATTACAATTAGCCGATCAAGTAGGTGTCTAGAAAGGTGTTAACGAGGTTACGCCTCTGGGAAAACGAGGTTTACATTAATTAGGTTCGTGCGAAAGCACGGGGGACCTCCCTCAAAGTACCGACACTGGCCTGGCTGAAAGATTGGCGAACTTGTAGTGTGTAATTAATCCCGGCTAGTCTTTCCTTTTAGGGTTTGAAGGAAGATTTGATAAAAAGCAGTGGGAGCCATCCTGATTAGATAAAATAATAACCAATCTATTCTTGACAGAGCGCACGCTGAGTGTTTTCTTCTCTCTCTCTCCTGGTAGCGACGATATCACGCCTTAATCAAGATAATAATACGGAATATTGACCGAACCCGCTTGTTATACTGAGCTGGGGAACGTTGGTCCCGCTCCAACTTATAATTGTTATAGGACAGAGCAGGAAATTGGAGATTACCAGAATTCCCGTGCCGCCCAAACGAAGAGAGTGCATGCTGATGCATCATCTTCGGGTGTGTTCATTACAGAGAACTGTTTCTCAGTATCCTTTACGTCCTGGGTATGTGATACCAGATCAGGATCCCAGATATGTAATGTGTTACATAGGGCTACAGAAAGGTAGAGAACTGAGAACGGGTGATAAGTTTCATGAGGCAGAAAACGGGGCAAATATTGCAGCCAAGTCTGTTGGTCACTGTCACCCTGTATTACCAATACATTGATTCTGAACGAATGTTATTAGATACCGAACCTGATATACAAAATCATATCAGTCTCTTTATTAGTAAAGAAATGATAAAATTTTGTATTGTTGGATAATGTTTTGAACATTTCCTATATCAAAAGTTGATCGGTTTAGGCACGTTATCTAAAAGCATTAATGTTCTAAATCAAACTACAGTTCTTTAGTATACAGAACACACATAAGAGGAAGAGTTCAGAAATGAACGGATTCTTCTTGAGGTATTGTAGACTAGGCCAGATCAATGTGACCCGACTAGCTGAAGTTACATTTAGATGTATATTTAAATTAGTTTGAATTTACATCTTGTGAAACTTGCCAGTCATGTCACAGAGATATAATGACACCAACTCTGTTTATTGAAAACAGAGAAAGAGTTAGTGAACTCTTGGGATGATGCATGTTGATGTATAAAGGTCCCCTGTCTACACATGCCAAGACCGGTTCTTTGTACTTCATTACATTCTCTGATAATCTCTCAAGATTCAGACATATGTTCCTGTTGAAACACAAATCCGAACCTTTTGAGATATTCACAGAATATGATTTAGAAGTAGAGAACCAAAACGGGTATAAGTATTATGTCCTTTGATGAGATCAAGGAGGAGAATACTTGAGCACGGAAATCCTGGAGTATTCTAAAGGAGAATGAGATTCTCTCTCAGCATTACTCCTTCGTATACACCATAGCACGATGGTATATCGGGGTGGAGCAATTACACCCTATGTGATAAGGTGTGCTCTATGATGAGTACTACTGAGTTACCTATTTCCTTTTTGGGAGTTATGCACTTGAGAAGCTGCATACCTATTGAATAGGGTTCAAATCAAATCAGTTGCCTACCACTTCATATGTGATATGGAAAGGGAAGAGCCCATGTCTTAAGCTAGTTAAGATTTGGGGTTGACCGGCCTATGTCTAAAAGCAAAATCCGGACAAGCTCGAGGCAAGATCTGTTATGTAGAACTGGAAATGTTCCAGCTATACAAACTGCAAATGATGATTTGAAAGAACCAAAGGATTCAATAGTTACCAACGAACCTCAGCCTCTCCGCCGATCTAGTAGGGTTCCTCACCCACCTGAGAGATACTTCGGTTTCTCTATGACAGTGGGAGCGAGGATTGCATCATGAGATGATGACCCAACTAGCTTCGAGCAGGCCATCAGGAGTAAGACTCTGTAAGAATGGCTGGATGCTTAGCGATCTGAGATGGAATCCTTATACACCAACAAAGTATGGACTTTGGTTGCAATATCTGAAAGGTTAAATCCCCATCAGGAGCAAGTATATCTTGAGAAGATTACTTGGTGTAGATGGAAAAGTTGAGACTTTCAAAGCTAGACTTGTTAAAGGTTTGCATCATTGACCAGATATGGATCATAATGTTAAAACCTTTTCAAGTAACTATGCTTAAGTCCATCCAGATCCTACTTGCCACGGCTACATACCATGACTGCGATATCTGGTGGTTGGGTGTCTTGACTGCTTTTCTAAATGATGATTTAGAAGAGAGCGTCTATAAGTACACAACCAGAGGGCTTCGTAGACAGTGGGAGCAGCGGAAACGTGTGCAAGATGCTTTATAGGATAAAGCAGGCATCGCGGAGTTGGAACATCTGTTTTGATGAAGCGGTCAAAGAGTTTGACATCATCAAAATGGTAGATGAACCTTGTATATACAAAAAGGTAGTAGGGAGTATGGTGACGATCCTCGTAGAGTACGTGGATGACATACTCTTGATAAGAAAGGAGTTTCTTATGCTACGCTCGATCAATCTCCGCTTATCACAAAGATTCTCCATATAGGATTAAAGTGATACCTACTAAATCCTGGATTTTGGATCTATGAGATAGATCTAAATGGATGTTAGGATACTCACTAGATGTAGTGAGGTGGTGTCAATCGATCCTGAGGAGAATCACTGGAAGGGTTCCAGGGTGATAAAGACGACTGAATGTCAGTCGCAGGCATTGTCTTTACCCTCAGTAAAGGGACGGTGTGCTGGAAGAGTTCCAAGCTGGATACCGTGACATACTAGACGATAAAGGCAGGATACATCACTACTTAAGATGCTACCAAAGAGGCTGTTTGGGTGTATATAGGTTCATGAGATGAACTATGTTCCTACCATTGTGTGACAATGGAGTTGTGGCTTATGCCAAGGAACGTCCGTCCCATCAGTGATCCAGACATATTCTAAGGCAGTATCACTTGATCATGGAAATGGTTGATCTCCAGGGTGATCGAGGTTTGGAGAGTAGACTCAGAGGACAACACAGCGGATCCACTCACAAAGGCCTGTTCCCAGAGAGAGATTTTTATGGGATGGTTAAGTATGAGATACTACAACCACTGCTATCAGATGGCCCTAGTGCAAGTGGGAGATTGTTAGTTATATGTATGCCCTAGAGGCCATTACTGTACATATGATGTATATTGTAGTGGATGCTAGGACGTATATAGGGAGGACTTTCTTGCTCGACATGATAGTATGCTATCTGGTTACACTTTACCTTAACGTGTATACTGATTGTCTCTCTGTTACATGTTGGTAAAGCCCTTAGGATGTGTGCTTGACTACCTGGACTATGATGCGGATCATACTAGTGGGGACAGATAGTCTATAAGTACATCCTTCAAAATCCCTAGTCGTGGGTATATCGAGACGGGGCATCGATATACCAGAGTAGACTAGCGTATACCTTCTCGACCCATACAGATGGGCGATGGATGATCCCATATCCATTGGTGTTTGACATCAGAGATGATATACGGGTGCTCAGTAGAGACTGGGTACACTGGACGGACTCGCCGAGAACTCCCAGATGGTATTATACCTCACGTCAGATGGCAGTTCTCTGGTGACACTGGTACAGAGTAGTCTGTTGACCCGAGATCGTCATAGAGTCTTGTGTGGTTCCCACTGTGCTTTGATTTCCATCTTACCACGTCCAAGAGGGCGTGCAAAACGGTGGTTTTTGGGTACAGTCCTGAGTCACATGGAGGCAATGAGCGATAGGAGGGGATTCGTCTCTCCCGGTATAGGGGGTTGATGTTGCGCTGTGTTCGATTGGCTATAACAGGAAATCCCTGGCCAGGGTTGCTGAGATTTACTGGTAAGTGTTACCAGTAGTTTCTCGAATAGTTATAGACCTCATATCGACACGACTTATCGAGCTATTGGGGTCTGACGTTTACCACCCCTAGGCGAGATATGCGACATATCAGACGATCAGACCGGACTGTACGATAGTGTTACTGGTTGGATTCACTGGAGTATGAGCGGGCTTGCTCATCGATCTTCAGATCGCTCAATACCCGGGTGGCCGTTACGTTTAGCAGACTGCTTGCGGCTTGTGGATGTTTGATATGATCATCATCCGCTGCCGGCGTATTGACGAGTCTTTAGAGTCCTACACAGAGGTTTCCTGGCTCAAGCGAAACGAAATAGGAGCGCATATGAGATATGTGCGGGACCGAGAATAATACCAGTATGTGATACTGTATTCGATTCTCGCGATGTGACATTGATCGGTTATATGCGGTATAGCCGGGTTATCGGATCAAGTGTTGATTCGATAAGTTGTTACTGATGATACCAGTCAGTTATGTGTGACATGACCGGATCATTGAATCAAGTGTGGATTTAATGATTTAATGCATAATTATATATTTGATATATTACTTTGCATTAACTAGTATCGGTTCACTTTAAAATGGATTTTCTCACTCGGGTGTGCGCATTGCATATGCGATATGATTTTGTGCACTTGCTTGTATCATGTTTGATGATGCATGCCTAACTTGGTTAAGTGTAAAGAATGAACCATGGTAATGAATGGGTTAGGGTTTTGATTTTTATTTATTCATTTATCTTTCTTATTTATTCTTTTTGGAAATTAAGAAAGGTAAATGAATGGTTTGTTTTATGTTGAAGTTTCTTGAAACTTTGACTAAGTCTTCCTTCTTGTCTTATTCTTAACCCTAACCATTTTAACTAACCTAAGTTAATTCTCTACACTTAACTAGAGTTAAAAGTATGATAAGTATTGTTTTATTTTCTATTTTTAATTTAAGACTTATCATATCTTCTTCTTCTTCTTCCTTCAAGTGAAGAAAAGCTTTCTTCATCAATGATGGATTGATGATTTGAGTGAGAAATCCTATTCTAAAGTCTACCCACTTCCTATTTCTTCATCCTCTACCTCTTGCCAAGTAGTAGAGTGTGTTTTCTTCACAAGTTTCATGACTTGGTGAAGTGAGAGCTTGATCTTGCGATGCTTCGACGTAGATCATCTTCGGCATGGACATCGACGACCTAGCTTGCCCATTCTCCGACGAATCGAGCCCGGATTTGATTTGGACAGCGGAGAGGACCTCGTTGCGGAGCCGTGGAGGTGGAGCACCGGATCTACAAAGGTTGTATTTCCGTATCTCTTAGTTAATTGTTAACTAGTTAGCTTTTTCGCCTAGTTTTCTAGCAAACGATCCGTATTTAGGGTTTCTCGGCACCGTAGAATTTGAAATTGCCATGGTTGATGGCTTGTGAGACCTCACTAGAGTGCCTAGGAACCCTACAATAGAGACCAGTGATGTTTATTCTTTCGACTTTAGAGTCGCGCATTATATTTCTCTGGGTTTCATGCTGTTGAGTTTCATTTTCTGTTGTGATCCTCACCTTTAGGCGTTGTATTTTATGTTGCATACTAGTTGATTTTCATATGGTTCTCCCTACTCTCTACTACTTTGCTTGATTTGGATTTCTGGGCTCGGCTTACTTAGAGTACGCACGCCTCGAGACGTTCGTAGTCTAGGTGCCGGTCATATTCCGTACTTTCGGGACGTGACAGTTCTGTCCTTAAGAAAGTTCTTAAAACAAAGTGCTATGCTCTAAAGGAGAATAAAAATTCTCAGAAAAGAAAGAAGATGAACAGAAATCATCTCAAGAGCCAATGGTCCTATTTATAGGCGCTGAGAGCCGTTTCAACTTCTGAGTTGATCCAATGGAAGAGATGCTGCCACCGCTGCACTCACGTGTGGGCCACATGAGCGCAACGGTGGGGGCATTTGTTTCCCCAATCAGAGCAATGCTCTGTTCAAAATTTTAAATTTTGAAATGAAGCAGCACTTCATAGCAGCGTCGGCGCCGAGAGAGTTAAAGACTCTGAGGCAGCGCTCACGTGCAAAGCACATGAATGCTAGCATTAAGAGCGCTGCACTCTAAGCAGCGCACTACGTGCAAAGCACGTAAGTGCTAGCGCTAAGTGCGTTGCACACTAAGCAGCGCACCACGTGCAAAGCACGGAAGCACTAGCGCTGGAACAAAATGTTCCCAACCGTTGGATCAAAGATCCAATGAACATGATTAAAAATCATCAATTAACTAGAATGAAATTCTGTTAAGGAAAGATTCCTCAAAATCTTTCCAAACAAAAAGATTGTGCTCTGTAAATCAGAGCACCGTTAGATCAATGATCCAATGATGATTAAAAATCACCAAAAATACAGAATAAATTCTGAGTGGGGAAAGATTTCCCAATCTTGTTAAAAATAAGAAGATTGCCTTCTGTACATCAGAATCCCTTGGATCAAAGATCCAACAATGGGGAAATCCCCAAATCAATTGGAGAACAGATCTCCTTAACTGATTGAACAAATCAGCTTGCCTTATATAAAGCCCTCAAGAGTTCAAGTTTCATATAGAGGAACTCCCCCATAAACTTTGAAAAAAATTCAAAGACAAAGAGCAAGCTCTCGAAAGAAGAAGAATTTGCTCAAGGTAAATAAACAGAGAGATGAAATCATCTCATATTAAATGAAGAATTTACTTCTTTTCTAAGATCATAGATCTATAAGACCAAGGTCTTTCACAAAAAGAGATCAAAGTATCTCATCACAAAGAATAAGAAGAAGAACATAATTCTTATCACAGATCATAGATCTATAAGACTAAGGTCTTTTTACAAAAGAGATCATGAACATCTCATTATAAAAAAGGGGGAGAATAATTCAGTTCTCTTAGGATCACAGATCCATAAAGGCAAAACCTTTCATCAAAATAAGAGATTGAAACATCTCTTATAAAATAAGAACTTTGTTCTTAGAACCTTGAGACAAAGTCTCTTATAAGAGAGAATTTAATTCTCAGAGCGCAGAACTGATCAAAGTTGCTTAAAAGAAGAGCCTTAGCGCTCCAATTTAAAAGGAGCGCTTCAGCGCTCCACAACTAGCGCAAAGCGCTACAGAGCCTTAGCGATCCTAATTTAAAAGAGTTTCAGCGCTCCTGATCTAAAAGAGCCCTAGCGCTCCAAATTTAAAAAAGCGCTCTGCGCTCAAGACTGGCGCACAGCGCCGAACGCATCATGTGCTCCTCACATGTGCGCTACTTAACTGAAGAGCCTTAGCGCTACTAATTTAAAAGAGCTTCAGCGCTCCACATCTAGCGCAAAGCGCTGCAGAGCCTTAGCTGTCCTAATCTAAAAGAGGCTTAGCGCTCCAAATTTAAAGAAGTGCTCTGTGTGTAGGGTTCCTAGGCACTCTCAAGAGGTCTCACAAGGCATCAACCATGCCAATTTCAAATTTTACGGGTGCCAAGAAACCCTAATACGGATCGTTAACTAGAAGTTTAGGCGACAAAAGAAACTAGATAACAACTTAACTAAAGGAAACGGAAATACAACCTTTGTAGATCCGGATCTCCACCTCCATAGCTCCGCAATGAAGTCTCCTCGCTGTCCAAATCGCATCCCGGTCTCTAGCATCGGCTTCATCGGAGAAATAGCGGGCTAGGTCATCGACGACGTGCCGAAGATGATCTACGTCGAGGCATCACTAGATCAAGCTCCCACTTCACCAAGTCATGAAACTTGTGAAGAGAACACCCTATACTACTTGGCAAAAGGTAGAGGATGAAGAAATAGGAGGTGGGTTCACTTTAGAATTGGATTTCTCACTCTTTTTCATCAATCACCATTGATGAAGTTTAGCTTTCTTCATTGAAGAAGATGAAGAAGAAGAAGAAAGTATATTATGATCAGTTAATTCAAAATCAAAAGTAAATGAATACTTATCATAATAATAACCATGGTCAAGTGTAGAGAATAAATCATGGTTAGTGGGAATGGTTAGGGTTAAGCATGGAGACAAAATGGTCACTTGGTCAAAGCTTCATGAAGTTTCAACATGCATCCAAAGAAAGCCACCATTTTGCATTATGCTAAATATTTTTCCAAAAAGAATAAATAGATAAATAAATGAGAAAAGGAAATGAAACCCTAACCACTTAAGTAACCATGGTTTAATTCTTTACACAAACCCAAACTAGCATGCATCATCAAACATGATACAATCTTGTGCACAAAAAATATATCATATATACAATGTGCACATAAAGTGAGAAAATCCATTTAAAGTGAACCAATACTAGTTAATGCAAAGTAATATATCAAATATATAATTATGCATTAAATCATCAAATCAACACTTGATTTAACGATCCGGTCATATCGCATATAACCGACTAGTATTCAATGTATCGGCTTATCGAATCAACCCTCGATTCGATAACTAGGTTATATCGCATATAACCATTCGATACATTCATCGCGAGAATAGAATACGGTATCACATACACGCATTATTCTCGGTCCCGCACATATCTCATATACGCTCCTATTTCGTTTTGCTTGAGCCAGGAAACCTCTGTGTAGGACTCTAAAGACTCGTCAAAACGCCGGCAGCAGATGATGATCATATCAAGCATCCACAAGCCGCAAGCGGTCTCCTAAACGTAACGGCCACCCGGGTATTGAGCCATCAGAAGATCGACGAGCAAACCCGCTCATACTCCTGTAAATCCAACCAGTAACACTTACCGTACAGTCCGGTCTGATCGTCTGATATGTCGCATATCTCGCCTAGGGGTGGCAAACGTCAGACCCCAATAGCTCGATAAGTCGTGTCGATATGAGGTCTATAACAATTCGAGAAACTACTGGTAACACTTACCAGTAAATCTCAGCAACCCTGGCCAGGGATTTCCGGTTATAGCCAATCGAACACAGCGCAACATCAACTCCCTATACCGGGAGAGACGAATCCCCTCCTATCGCTCATTACCTCCATGTGACTCGGGACTGTACCCAAAAACCACCGTTTTGCACGCCCTCTTGGACGTGGTAAGATGGAAATCAAAGCACAGTGGGAACCACACAAGACTCTATAACGATCTCGGGTCAACAGACTACTCTGTACCAGTGTCACCAGAGAACTGCCATCTGACGTAAGGTATAATACCATCTGGGAGTTCTCGGCGAGTCCGTCCAGTGTACCCAGTCTTCACTGAGCCCCCGTATATCATCTCTGATGTCAAACACCAATGGATATGAGATCATCCATCGCCCATCTGTATGGGTCGAGAAGGTATACGCTAGTCTACTCTGGTATATAGATGCCCCGTCTCGATACACCCATGACTAGGGACTTTGAAGGATGTACTTATGGACTACAATGTCCCCACTAGTATGATCCGCATCATAGTCCAGGTAGTCAAGTACACATCCTAAGGGCTTTACCAACATGTAACAGAGAGACAATCAGTGTATACGTTAAGGTAAAGAGCAACCAGATAGCATACTATCATGTCGAGCAAGAAAGTCCTCCCTATATATGTCCAAGCATCCACTACAATATACATCCTATGTATAGTAATGGCCTCTAGGACATACATATAACTAACTCTGTGCTCAAGGATAGTGCACAACGCCAAGCGCGCCACGTGCTCCGCACGTGTGCGCTACTTAACAGAAGCGCCTCAGCGCTCCAAATATAGCATATAGCGCTGCAGCGCCTCAGCGCTCCAAAATAGCACACTGCGCTTATTAACTGGCGCTAGCGCCAATCGCGCCATGTGTTCCTTACGTGTGCGCTGATAGAACATAAACTGTTCTTTAAATAAAGCCCTAGAGCTATGATGAATGCTCAACATTCAATAAAAGACAGAAAGGCTGTCAGAACCCAAATCAATGCTCAATATTGTCAAATGTTTAACATTTTAACTGAGTGGGCCGAGCCCAAATTGGCCGTAAACCCCTCATTCAGATTAATTGAGCCCATATGCTCATAAATCTCAGATCTTAGTCCTAACTGGACTAAAGATCTCCCAACCAAAATTGGTTCAAGGGTATATCTCTTCACTCCTCTGATATTTGTCATTGTAATCCTTCAACGTCTTCAGAGAGGTGACGGGTCCCGACAACCAGACATTCTATGGACTGTGGGGTCCTTAAACTCATGTACTATGATGTTCTTAATCTCGGACTGTGGGGTCCTTAAACCCATAGACTATGATGTCTTTAAACTATACCGCAATGTCCCTAAACTAAAACAATAGAGTCCAAAGGCTCTTTTGTTGGATCTAAACGATCCCGTTAAGTTGATCTTAGTCTAAAATTAGACTAATGTATCCTTAACAAACGTTTAAGTTGATCTTAGTCTCAAATGAGACTAACGCATCCTTAAACCCAACCCCAAACCCAAATTTAAGAAGATACGGATTTGGACTAATCCACGCCCTACGGGCAACAACATAAATTAGTCTCCGTATACAATCCACGGGCAACCAAAAACAAAACAAACACCCACGATACGAAGTGACCATCTGGAGAAGGAGAAAGTGGTTACCGCGATGCGGTAGCGTAATTAACTGCAGGGGCTTATGCCTGCAGAGAAGAGCGTCCCCACAATCAAAAACCCCTATACAAGGGGGAATCTGACGAAGTCTGCTATATCGGCCGCATCCGTCTAAACTTTCGATACACGATACCATAAATCAACTTGTCATCTTCGGAGAGGTGGACGGATAGCACCTAATAGCATCTTCCCTCGAAATTCAGACAAGACGGACCTACGCGGTTCCGTCTCCATATTTCGGCGGAGAACAGCTATCTCTTCACTATTTGTGGAATTAGTGAAGCAAACACCCTATACTAAATGGCAAGTAGTGGAGGAGGATGAAGTAGGAAGTGGGCTCATTTTAGAATTGATTTTCTCACATTTTATTTTATATCTACATTGAAGCTAGAAAGCTTTTTAGGAGGAAGAAGAAGAATGAACTCATCATATGAATTAATCCAAATGAGTTATTGCAAGCATGGGTGAGTTAAGCCCTCATGCCTAACTCATGTAGAGAATAAACCAAAGGCTAAGGTTAAGGGTTGGGTTAACAAATATCCTAAGGAATGACAAAAGAGTGGACTTTGTCAATGTTCTACAAGCTTCTTCCAAGCTTGAAAATATTGACTAAGTCTTTTCTCTTTTGTGATAAGTTAAGCTATAAATAAAACCCTAACTTAACCCTAGCATGGTATAAGTCTCATACACCCATCTTGCATATATCATCAAGCATGACATAATACATGTACACTTGCATATATCACATATATACAATGTGCACAAAACTAGTGAGAAAAGAAATCATAAGTGAGCTAATACTAGTTAATGTAAATTAATATATCAAATATATAATTATACATTAAATTATTAAATAAACAATTAATTTAATAATCTGGCTATATCACATATAACCGACTAATATCATGTGTAACAACTTATTGAATAAACACTTGATCCGATAACCCGGCTATATCGCATATAACCGACCAATGTCACAAATCGCGAGAATAGAATACAGTATCACATATCGTATCAATCTCGGTCCTGCACATATCACATATGTGCTCCTACTCCGTTTCGCTTGGGCCAGAAAACCCCTGTGTAGGACTCTAAAGACTCGTCAATACGTCGGCAGTAGGTGATGATCGTATCAAACACCCACAAACCGCAAGCGGTCTGCTAAACGTAACGGCCACCCGGGTATTGAGCGATCAGAAGATCAATAAGAAAGCCTACTCACACTCCTGCGAATCCAATCAGTAACACTACCGTACAGTCCGGTCTCTACGTTTGATATGTCGCATATCTCGTCTAGGGGTGGTAAACGTCAGATCCTAGTAACTCGATAAGTCGTGTCGATATGAGGCTCATAACGGGTCGAGAAACTACTGATAACACTTACCAGTATATCTCTGAAGAAGCCCTGGCCAGGGACTTCCTGTTATAGGCAATCGAGCACAGCGCAACATCAACTCCAAATACCGAGAGAGACGAAACCCCTCCTATCGCTCATTGCCTTCATGTCATTCGGAACTGTACCCAAAAGCCACCATTTTGCATGTTCTCTTGAACGTGGTAAGGTGGAAATCAAAGCACAGTGGGAATTACACAAGACTCTCTGACGATCTTGGGTCTACAGACTAACCTGTACCAGTATCACCAGAGAACTGCCATCTGACGTTAGATATAATACCATCTGGGAGTTCTCAGCGAGTCCGTCCAGTGTACACAGGTGTTGGGGTAAAAATTTACACCTCGGTTGACCAAGTCAAAATCAAAGTCAACCCCAAGCCAAGTGGGCCCAAGCCCAGATCTAGTGGGCCCATGCCCGGGTCGAGCCCGAACATGAAGCGGCCGACTTCCCCCCATGCCAAGATAAAAATTTTGTAATAAATAATTTTGTTGCATTTCTTTTATTTTATTTTATGGATAAATGTCAAAAAAATAGGCATAAAGCCAAATTTTTGTAAAGCCCATGGCTTATGTGCAAAAAGAAATGGCACATGAGCCATGGGATAGGCAAAATGCCATTTTGTGAAGCCCAAGGGGCTATGTGTAAAGTGTATAGCCTATAAAGACAAAGATAATAAAAATATCTCACAACTTTTTCTCACTCTAAAAATTTTCCAGATCTGAGATCTTTCTCCTTCTTCAAGGTTCTAAAACCTTCTTCTTTCTCTTGAATTAAATCAAGAGTTTTACTCTTCTCTTTATAAAACAAAATAGTTTTTCACCACAAAACCCATAAAGGGGAACTCAGATCTTCCATTAGATCTCAAAAAAAGAAGAGATTTTTAAAAATCCCATATCTCTTGATCTTCAAGATCCAGCTAACAGAGGAGGAAGAAGAAGAACATCATTCACTAAAACCCCCCCCAAAAAAAACACACTCAGGAGTCTAACTCCTCTCTGATTTCTCTTCCGAGAAATTTTTTAGTCTAAAAGCCTCTTTTTCTCGCCGGCGCTCAAGCGCAGAGCGCCCGCGTGCCGACACGTGGTGCGCTTGCGCTCAAGCGCTCAGCGCTCGAGCGCACAGCGCCCACGTGCCGACACGTGGCGCGCTTGCGCTCTAGCGCAAGTCGCCCTGGTGCCGACACGTGGCGCCCTTGTGCTCCAGCGCAAGCGCTCCAGCGCAAGTCGCCCCGGTGCCGACACGTGGCGCGCTTGCGTTCCAGCGCAAGCGCTCGAGCGCAAGTCGCCCCCGTGCCGACACGTGGCGCACTTGCGCTCAAGCGCACTTGCGCTCAAGCGCCCAGCGCTCAAGCGCAGAGTGCCCACGTGCCGATATGTGGTACTCTAGCGCCTGAGCGCACAGCACCTAGGCGCACAGCGTCCAAGGTGCTGCCCCACGCATCCTTTGGATGTCTTTTCGCCTTTATATATATATACATATATATCTATACATATGTATACATATGTACATACACATATACTCCACGACACTGTCTCTGTTAGAAAAAAAATTTCTAACGGGGCGCTACCCCGCACCCCGCAAGGAGGCTGCTAGCCCCCTTGACCCCCAGCCCGCTATCCGGGTAGCGGGACCCCCGTAAAAACTCTGCGTGGCTCCCGATATATCCAAACCCCCCCTCCAAAACAAAACACACGTACACTGCACATTGAGTTCGCATGACCAGTTTAACCCGTTAATCGGAGGTTCCCTCTCCCCAAAGGCGGGGGGTAATTAACGGCAGCTTAGTCCACGGCTGTCGGAGATTCGGATCCCCATAATCATTAAACCCCGGCCTACCCTAGACAGGGGAATCTGTAGTACGCCTGACAAGCGCACACGTATTCCCATCTCAATGGGGTGACGAAAAACACCCTACAGATTCTGGCACGTCCGGTGGGACATTTCTCTCCTCCCATATTTTGGGTTAAACGTTCATGCGAACTCAATCAATATACATATCGATTGTCTATACTGAAATGATGTTTTTTTTCTCTCTGTGCAGCAATCAACTTTCGACGGCAATGTCTCCCCAGACGAATTCAGCTTCCAATGTGACCCCGATCCCGTACGTGGTCAAGATCAACGCTCGTGTGGTTCTCCCCGCAAGCCTCAGTCGACAGTGGGAGGAACCGTCCCGCCAGTTTGGCTCTGTCATCATCTACCCTGCCGGAAGCGCTCATCTGGCAGAAATCCCAGCAATGCAGGCGGCCAAGCCGGTCTCAAGGGGCAAGAGGCCGAATGTCGTGATCGCCAAGGCACCACAACCGAAACTTAAGACGGTGTCTGAACGACTCCCTGGTGCTCCGGCGGGGGGCAAGAACTTCGGTACAAAGGGCAACATCAAATGTTGCGGACGAGCTCAGGCGATGACTCCAACAAATGCACAATCGAGCGTATCTCCAAGGCCCTCCATCGACCGGTCTGCGGCGTCTTCCCAAAGAGCCGAAGTCTGCCAGGTGCTTAGAACAGAAAAGTTAAGGCAGAAGCGGCTCAGGTATCGAGCCAACAAAAGGGCCAAGGCTTCGGCCAAATAGAATCGTGTGAAGTTCCAAGTGCAGGGTTGCCCCGCGACGACGGCTGAGTCGGACGTAAGAATCAGCAATTCCTTCGAGCCTCTGAAGTGGGTTCAGAAAAATGCCATGACCGCCAGAATCAAGAAGACAGCGGTCCGAACTGTGCTACAAAGAGACGTGTCCCGGCCCCAACAGAAAAAGTATGAAACTGTCTCTTCAAGGGTCTATCAGGAGCTCTGTGCCGCACGAAAGCAGCGGGGCAAATCCAGAAAAGAAGCGCCAGCACCATTCATGAACCTGGTTAGGCCAGCCGCCTTCAATCGACTACCAACTACCGAAGCAAGGGGGTCAAGACAGCGATCCGTGAAATCAGCTGCCAATGATAGAAAGACGGCCGGATATATCATTCATACGGTCTATATGGCGGGCGGGCGCCCCAGCGACAACCTTCGCAGCAAAAGCAAGGATGGGGCCACCACATCCCAAGCCCAATCTAGCCTGAATGTGGTTGCCGCTGTCCAAGAACAGCCGCCCCCGCTGGATGAAGAAAACCCTCTCGATGAGGATGATAGGCAGAAGGACCCCTCGGTCCATGCAGAATCAAGCTCGGACAGCGAGGAAGAGCCGACTTTTCGCCCCAGGACCGCGGAGCAAGAGCTGCTTCAAGAGCTTCGAAAACAGCTCAGGAGCAAAGATAAAGAGATGGCCAAGCTCTATTCGAAGATTGACGACTTAACGAACGTGGTGATGCAGCTTACGGCTCAAATTGCTCGAGCGCCTCCCAATCAAGCACAAGCCGCTACTAATCAGCCGGGTGATGACAATCCGAGACAGCCAATGCCTGTTCCTTCGGGTCCAAGGCTGGTCGAGCCACATGAAAGCCGGCCACACTCCGCTTCTGGGGACGCCTTGGCCCCAGATAGCACTATCCCGCTAACACAGGATCGGATAATGGATTTGGTCACCAGCAAGGTTAAAACATTGGTGGCCGAAGCTGAAGCTCAGAAAGAAATCAGCAATAGTGGGCGGCCATATCCCGCGCAGTACGATCTGATTGAGTTCCCAAGCGGCTACGTCATTCTTAAGTTCGGAAGATTTGATGGAACGGGGAATGCAAATCAGCACGTCGCCCACTTCAAAGCATCGTGCGGAAATACAGGGGGCAATGACGCGCTCCTTCTTCGTCAGTTTGTCAACAGCCTGACCGGTGTCGCTTTCGACTCGTACGCGAGCATACCAGACGGGTCCGTCATTACCTTTGCCCAAATGGAGTCTCTGTTCCGGCAAAGGTTCATGAGTGTCAGTGATAAAATCTCCATTGCCGACCTTGTGAGGACCAAGCCGGGGAAGAATGAAAGCAACACCGAATTTATTGCCCGATGGCGTAATCTCACAGTCAAGTGTGAACCGCCGCTGGAGCAGGACCAGTCCGTCAGCCTTCTCATTGGGAACCTCAGCAATTGGATGGTCCCATTCTTGTATACAGCGGGCCTCAAGACATTTCAGGAGCTAACCAAGAAAGTCCAAATGCTGGAACGCTCGAAGCAAGTGTCCCCGCCGGATTCTCAGAGAGACAAAACTTGGAAAAGCAAGCGGGACGACAACCGTAGAAGCGGGAGTTCCAGCAGTACCAATGTCTTTAATGCCTCCGACAAAGAAGAAAAGCGAAGGGCGGGCGAATCCAAAACCAACCGGTCTCGAAAGCCATTGCTGGGAGGAGATGGGCCTTCCCTAGAGGAGAAAAAAAACAAGGTTTACTCTTTCAGAAGGGACAAGGTCCGCAAGATATTTAAAGATGCCTTGAACAACAGCCTACAATTGCCGGAGTCGAAAAGACCCCAAGAAGCAAAAATGACCGAAAATCATCTGTATTGCCCGTACCACCGAGTAGTGAGCCATGCGATCGAGGATTGTTATATCTTCAAAGACTGGGTGGAGAAGCAGTACAAGGCTGGAGAGATCGAGCTGTCCAAAAGTATGTTGGTGAACAATCAAGTTGCAACTACCAACTTTATACAGACAGAAGTTGAAGCCTTCTGGGAGCAGACAGCCGAACCCGCTGCCCCGAGAAATGAAACGGAATCATTGCGGCCTCCGTGGAGTACACACATATCTAATAAGACGAAAAAGATGATAAAGCTACTTCGGAAAGAACCCATGACGGAATGGGAAGGGCAGAAGAGGCCTACCAGTCCAGCTGCCAATGCGGCTCCATCAGGCTCAAAATCCAAGAAGCTCAAGAAGAAGAAAATTGCAGCTCGGCACGAAAAAGAGTCTGCAGGGAGATCGGCCATTCAAAAATATATCGACTCCCTCGAAGAATATGAACAAAAGGAAAGAACATTGATTCAATTGAAGGAGTTCTTCCCTGTACAAGCGGCTGAAATTCTGGAGGAGTTAGAAGAAGACTCCAATGAAGAGATCCCAGTAGTGACTTGCTACGCCATCCATCTGGGCAGCGACTCCGAGGATGAGCTCTGTTTTCTCGAAGAGGACGAGGAGCTCGCCACAAAGGCCAATCAAATCCAGCTCAGAAGCGGCAGGGGTCTACCGCCAAATCAGGGCAACGCCCCAAAAGGGAAGGAAAAACAAGTCGCTAATGAAGAAGATGGCAGAGAAACGACTGATGAAAACATAAGTCCTTCCTCGGTGGACTATAATGTCTTGGCATATCTCCGGAAGCTTCCGTCTCTCCTGAGCATCTACGATGCCTTGGTCCTATCTAAGAAACTTAGAGATGTTCTCATTCACGCTCTACAAAACCCCGAGCGGTATCAGGCTCACTTTGCGGAAATTACTATGAAAAAAGCCCAGCACGCTCTACATACTGCCGCAGTCACATTTAAGGATGAAGACTTGCTGCTGGGAATGGCTGAGCATAATCGGCCGCTTTACGTGACCGGGTACAGCGACGGAGATCGAATTAATCGCATATTGATTGATCCAGGGTCCTCAGTGAACATCATGAACTTGCGAACTCTGAAGAGTTTGTCAATGGACGTCCGACACCTGTCAAGGGAAAGGATTGTCATTCAAGGTTTCAACCAAAATTGCCAGCAAGTTCTGGGGTCTATAGCTTTGCCAATCAAATTCGGGGATCTGCAAACTAAAGCTAAGATATACGTGATCGACGCCGACACGTCTTATAAGATTCTCTTGGGGCGGCCGTGGCTCCACGATTACAGCATCATTCCACCAACTCTCCATCAATACATGAAGTATACTAAAAATGGCGAAGAAAGACGCATTGACGGAGACATCCAGCCGTTCGGTGTGCATGAAGTCCGATATGAAGATTCTCGGTACTTTTTGAACCCCCAAAATGCTAAGCCACAACTGACTGAGGATAAACCGGCCCCAAAACTCAAAAGCAAATCTGCGCCGGCTGTCACTTTCAAAAGCAAAAATACCCAAGTGCGCCCGCATTTCGGCAGCGACACTAATGAGTCTGACGCTGGAAGCCCGTCCTTCCGTAAAACTCGCCCTCATTTCGGTAGCGATACGGATGAATCTGTTACTGAAGCCCTATCTAGCAGTAAAGTCCGCCCTCATCTTGGCAGCGACACTGAAGAGTCAGAGGAAGAGGACCTGTCGTGCAACAGTGGTGCAGATTGGACCCCCATGCAAAAAGTGAAACTACGAGAGACCCTCGAAATTGCAGAAGGGTCCCTAGCCGTCACAAGGGTGCCGGAACGGATGTGCAAAGAGCTCGACGCATTGTCAGTCTCTACTGTGGACCAGCTGAAAACTTTCTACGTGCCCGGGAGGAAAAATGGATAGAAGGGCATCCTGTTTTACAGGTCAAACCCCGTTGTGCACCCGGACGATCTTTCTGTCGCGTTCCTTCCCTATGAGAGAGGCATAAGAGCCGTTCTCAATCCCAGATACTATGCGCCCGAGATGCGGGAATACTTTAAGAAGTGCGGATGCCGGTTATATCAAACGGAGTCCGAAGCAAAGTTTTACGAAGGGCTGTGGTATCCGCCCCAGGTCCGAGCACTCATCGATAGACGAATTCCAGTTAGACGGGGCATAGGCTACATTCAACCTGATTCCAAAGCGTGCTACATGATCCATGTTGGTGAGGCCAGCGAAAGATCAAATGATGACGACGAGATAGCCGAGCCAGAAGAAGCTCCTCAAGAGCTCGAAGATGGCGGACAAGCAACCTTTGACGAGCTAACCAAGATTGACTTTGGAAACCCCGATAATCCAAGGCCGACCTACATCAGCTCGCTCTTGTCAGAGGAAATGAAAGCGCAGATAATTGCCCTGCTGCATGAGTTCATCGACTGCTTCGCGTGGACATACAAAGAAATGCCTGGCCTTTCCTCTGAAGTGGTCGTACATAAGTTGGCTATATTTCCTGATGCTAAGACAGTCAAACAAGCTCCTCGAAGAATGAGAAGGGAACTAGAAGAAAAGGTCATCGAGGAAACTAAGAAGCTCATCGATGCCGGCTTCATCAGGGAAGAGAAATATGCGGACTGGATCGCATGCATAGTCCCAGTGAAGAAGAAAAGTGGGCAGATCCGAGTTTGTGTCGATTTCAGGGACCTCAACAAGGCATGTCCTAAAGACGACTTCCCACTACCGGTCATGGAAATGATGGTCGACGACACCTCAAATTACGAGCTGTTCACCTTTATGGATGGCTCGTCTGGATATAATCAGATCAAGATTTCGCCTGAGGATGAGAAGCACACAGCATTTCGAACCCCGATCGGAATATATTGCTACAAGGTAATGCCATTCGGACTTCAGAACGCAGGTGCTACATATCAAAGGGCAATGACTAATATCTTTGATGACCTAATCCATAAAGTCGTCGAATGCTATGTTGATGATTTGGTTGTCAAGACTAAAGCCAAGGCCGATCATATCCAAGATCTTAGGACCGTTCTCACCAGACTGAGGGAATATGGCCTAAAGATGAATCCTCTGAAATGCGCTTTTGGCGTGTCGTCGGGAAAATTCCTGGGCTTCATAGTCCGACATCGAGGGATCAAAGTTGACCCATCAAAGATAAATGCCATCATGGAGATGCCCCCTCCGAAGAGTCTAACGCAGCTAAGATCTTTTCAAGGCAAGCTCGCGTATATACGGAGGTTTATCTCAAATTTATCGGGAAGATGTAGGCCCTTCTCAAAGCTCATGAAGAAAGGAGCTCCTTTTATCTGGGATGCCGAATGTCAAGCAGCGTTCGAAAGCATCAAACAATACTTGTTGCACCCTCCAGTGCTGGCCGCTCCCATTCCAAATAAACCGCTGATTCTCTACACTGCCGCGCTAGATGAGTCACTCGGTGCACTCCTTGCCTAGAATAACGAGGAGGGAAAGGAACATGCCCTCTACTACATTAGTCGAACTCTAGTCGGGGCGGAACACAACTATTCCCCAATCGAAAAGCAATGCCTGGCTCTGATATTTGCTGTGAAGAAGCTGAGGCACTATCTGCTGGCTCACCGGGTTATGCTAATCTCCAAGGTCGACCCGCTCAAACACTTAATGACCAGAGCAAGCCTAGCCGGCAGAATGGCAAGATGGGCCGTCATGCTACTTGAGTTTGACATAGTGTATACTCCTCGAAAAGCAGTAAAAGGTCAAGCTCTTGCAGACTTTCTCGCTGCTCATCCTATACCAGAGGGGTCACCACTCAATTGCGAGTTGCCCGACGAACAAGTGCTGCACCTAGAGAATGATGAGCCATGTTGGGAGCTCTACTTCGATGGGGCCTCATCAATAAGAAGCTCCGGCCGATCAAGCATCCCGGAGGTAAAAGCGGGGATAGGATTGGTGTTCATCACGCTATCAATGGGAACCCTACGGCGTTCTTTCGCTCCCACCGAGCCTCGGACAAACAATGAAGCTGAGTATGAAGCGCTGATAGCTGGTTTGGAGCTTGCCATAGAAATGGAAATCCTTCGGCTACGGGTTTATGGTGACTCCCAGCTTGTTGTCAACCAAGTAAGCGGCGACTATAAGATATACAAACCCGAGTTAGCTCGGTACAGAGGCCGGGTGGTGGAACTCATGAAACGGTTCACTCACATTGAACTAATGAGAATCCCCAGAGCGTGGAACGGAAAAGCCGACATACTCGCTCGCTTAGCCAAGGAGCTAGCTGATCCTGACATGGACGAAATTCTGATCACAGTCAGGAGCCGGCAAATTCTACCCCCAGTCTCTCTACGAGAAGAGGAACTCGCGGAACAGAAAAGCAGTCCCGCCGAAGAAGCTTCGATTATCCAAGACGAGCCCGATTGGAGAGAACCCTTCACAGAGTATCTCCGATACGACAAGCTGCCCGAAGAAAAATCTGCGAGGATTCAGCTGAAGAAAAGAGCTCTCCGATATGTGTTTGTAAACGACACGTTATACCGCAGGTCATATGACCAACTCTGGCTCAGGTGTTTGTCATTGGCCGAAGCCCAAAAGGTCATGAAAGATGTTCACTCGGGTGTTTGCGGTGCTCACCAATCTGGCCCCAAGATGCAACTTCAAATCAAACGGCTTGGGTATTACTGGCCCACCATGATAAGGGATTGCGGAGAGCATGCAAAGAAATGTCAGATCTGCCAAATCCATGGTGATTTCATTAACAAGCATCCCAATCCGTTGCATCCTACGGTGGCGTCGTGGCCCTTCGAAGTCTGGGGCACCGACATTGTTGGCCTAATTGATCCTCCGTCATCTAAAGGCCACCGGTTCATACTGGCCGCGACAGACTACTTCTCCAGATGGGCTGAAGCTGTCCCGCTAAAAGAAGTCAAGACAAAAGATATTCTGACATTCATCCAGCATAATATTCTATACCGCTTCGGTACACCAAGAAGAATCATTTCTGACAACGGGCTATCTTTCAAGAACTTCAATGTCTCAAGGTTCGCTACTCAGCACAAGATAGACTGGAGATATTCCTCCATCTATAATCCAAGAGCCAATGGGCTAGCCGAAGCCTTCAATAAGACTCTATGCAAGCTCCTGAGGAAAAATGCTTCAGCCAACAAGAGAGACTGGAATCTCAAACTTCACGAGGCGTTGTGGGTATATCGTACCATGCACCGTACTCCAACTCAGTCCACTCCATACTCATTGCTCTTCGGAGTGGAGGCGGTCCTCCCCGTCGAAGTCGAAGTTCCAAGCTTAAGAATGGTCGTTCAGCACGAGTTGACGGAGGAGGAAAACGTGCTCCTTCGACTTGAAGAGCTTGACGCGCTCGAAAAAAAGAGGCTCGCGGTGCAGCAAAACCTGGAGCTATACCGAGCCCAAATGTCACGGGCCTATGACAAGATAACCCATCTCCGCGCTTTCAAGAAAGGTGAATTGGTGTTGGTCCTCAAAAGACCGATCATCCCCAATCGACATGCCAAGGGAAAATTCGAGCCAAACTGGAAAGGACCATACGTCATCGAGAAAGTGTTCGACGGAGGATCCTACCAACTAATAAGTGCCGAGAGAGAAAGGCCCATGCCACCCATCAATGGCCGATATCTCAAGAAATACTACACGTGAATGCTCCAAGTCGCAGGCGAATTGAGCACATCAGCCCTACGGTTTGGATCATACATCCTGCAAAACCGTATACAATCCACGGGCGTAAATGACCCCTATCTCTCCCAAATCCTGCCAGTAAGACTACTTTTAAAGTCTCACCAGCGGAAAAAAAAAAAAGAAAGAAAAAGAAAGAAAAAGAAAGAAAAAAAATAAACGGTATGTCTACAAGCAAAATGGGCACGGATGAAAACCCAAAAGGGCTCCGTGAGTAAAAACAGCAGGACTACCGGCGAGTCTGTGAAAACCCGAAAGGGCGCAAACTCGTGAAAAGAGATGAAATAGAGATGAAATACACTCGCAAAGTACTCTCGACCTTGTAAGGAGAAAACCCTGCGTGAGATCTTTACGACTCACAAAGGAGCAACACACATAGGAATCCTCACGATTCCTAAGGAGAAAACACACCTGCGGGATCCTTACGACTCGTAGGGAGAAAATGCTTTTATGGGACCCTCACGGCCCATAAAATTGAAAAGCCTTAGGTGATAGGGACCCAAACCTGTCTCCTAAGCCATCGTTCCCCAACGGGCAACGGCAAATGATGAGTCGCTCCTGGCATTTCGCTTCAGTGTTAGCGGTGCTGATGCCGACCAAAAACCCAAATCCCAAGTCCTCCCAAGGCAAATGATGAGTTGCTCCTGACATTATTCCAGTGCAGCAATGCTGATGCCAAACAAGATCCAAATTCCAAGTCCCCAAACGGCGAATGATGAGTCACTCATGGTACCATATTCCAGTGTAGCGATGCAGACGCCAACCAAAATCCAATTTCTAAAAATTCTCCCAGCCCTACGGTTGGTCCCCAAGTTGACTACCGTATACAATCCACGGGCTCAAATAATTCTCGTCATACCCATGCCCCACCACAATTACCAGCTACGCGGCTGGTCTCCGCCTTTGGAATTATGCTCCATTGAGAAGACCCACTCATGTGTCCTCACGATATATGAGGAAAACAATCCTTTGTGGGATCCTTACGACTCATAAAGGAAAAACACACTTAGGAGTCCTCACGACTCCTAAGGAGAAAATACATCTGCGGGATCCATATGACTCGTAGGGAGAAAATGCTTTTATGGGACCCTCACGGCCCATAAAATTGAAAAGCCTTAGGTGATAGGGACCTAAACCTGTCTCCTAAGCCATCGCTCCCCCAACAGGAATAGGCAAATGATGAATTGCTCCTGGCACGTATGCTTCAGTGTTAGCAACGCTGATGCCTACCCTAACCCTAAAATCCCAAACTCCAATCCAATAGACCCCTAAGTCTTTAAACTAGGGACAGATGACCCCTAAGTCGTTAAACTAGGAACAGATGACCCCTAAGTCGTTAAACTGGGAACGAGGGAAATCTCCTCATGGCAAATGATGATTCTCTCCTGGTACCATATTCCAGTGCAGCGATGCTGATGCCAAACCAAAACCAAAATTCCCAAATCCTGTCATGACAAATAATGATTCACTCCTGGTACCATATTCCAGCGTAGCGATGCTGATGTCAACCAAAATCACATCAAGTCAGCAAAACAACCAATGACCTCCCTGGCAGAATCAAATTCCACCTCGGAAACAAGTCAACTTCATCCCTGACACCGCAAGAAGCGGAGCAAGTCAAATCCAGCACCGACCGTCCAAGTCGCAAAAAGGGCAGAACCGACCGTCCACGTCACTAAAAGGGCAGCACCGACCGTCCAAGTCACAAAAAGGGCAGAACCAACCGTCCACGTCGCTAAAAGGGCAGCACCGACCGTCTAAGTCGCAAAAAGGGCAGTATCGACCGTCCAAGTCGCAAAAAGGGCAGCATCGACCGTCCACGTCGCTAAAAGGGCAGCAACGACCGTCCAAGTCACAAAAAGGGCAGAACCGACCGTCCACGTCGCTAAAAGGGCAGCATCGACCGTCCAAGTCGCAAAAAGGGCAGTACCGACCGTCCAAGTCGCAAAAAGGGCAGAACCGACCGTCCACGTCGCTAAAAGGGAAGGACCGACCGTCCAAGTTGTAAAAAGGGCAGTACCGACCGTCCACGTCGCTAAAAGGGCAGCATCGACCGTCCACGTCGCAAAAAGGGCAGAACCGACCGTCCAAGTCGCAAAAAGGGCAAAACCGACCGTCCAAGTCGGAAAAAGGGCAGCATCGACCGTCCACGTCGCTAAAAGGGCAGCATCGACCGTCCAAGTCGCAAAAAGGGCAATACCGACCGTCCATGTCTCTAAAAGAGCAGAACCGACCGTCAAGTTGCAAAAAGGGCAGAACCGACCGTCCAAGTCGTAAAAGGGCCAGCATCGACCGTCCACGTCGCTAAAAGGGCAGCACCGACCGTCCAAGTCGTAAAAAGGGCAGAACCGACCGTCCACGTCGCTAAAAGGGCAGCACCGACCGTCCAAGTCGCAAAAAGGGCAGAACCGACCGTCCAAGTCGCAAAAAGGGCCGCATCGACCGTCCATGTCGTAAAAAGGGCAGTGCCAGCTTCCCAAAAGGTGGGAACCGAATCAAGTCGCCTCCACGTGAAAGAAGATCCATCAATTTCATGCACACGACCCACATATGTGGTGTGCATTTATTGATGGGAGGCAATTTGTTGGGGTAAAAATTTACACCCCGGTTGACCAAGCCAAAATCAAAGTCAACCCCAAGCCAAGTGGGCCCAAGCCCAGATCCAGTGGGCCCATGCCTGGGTCGAGCCCGAACATGAAGCGGCCGGCCTCCCCCCATGCCAAGATAAAAATTTTGTAATAAATAATTTTGTTACATTTCTTTTATTTTATTTTATGGACAAATATCAGAAAAATAGGCATAAAGCCAAATTTTTGTAAAGCCCATGGCTTATGTGCAAAAATAAATGGCACATGACCCATGGGATAGGCAAAATGCCATTTTGTGAAGCCCAAGGGGTTATGTGTAAAGTGTATAGCCTATAAAGGCAAAGATAATGAAAATATCTCACAACTTTTTCTCTCTCTAAAAATTTTTCAGATCTGAGATCTTTCTCCTTCTTCAAGGTTCTAAAACCTTCTTCTTTCTCTTGAATTAAATCAAGAGTTTTACTCTTCTCTTTATAAAACAAAATAGTTTTTCACCACAAAACCCATAAAGGGGAACTCAGATCTTCCATTAGATCTCAAAAAAAGAAGAGATTTTTAAAAATCCCATATCTCTTGATCTTCAAGATCCAGCTAACAGAGGAGGAAGAAGAAGAACATCATTCACTAAACCCCCCCAAAAAAAAACACTCAGGAGTCTAACTCCTCTCTGATTTCTCTTCCGAGAAATTTTTTAGTCTAAAAGCCTCTTTTTCTCGCCGGCGCTCCAGCGCACAGTGCCCGCGTGCCGACACGTGGCGCGCTCAGCGCTCGAGCGCAAAGCGCCCGCGTGCCGACACGTGGCGCGCTTGCGCTCCAGCGCAAGCGCTCGAGCGCAAGTCGCCCCGGTGCCGACACGTGGCGCGCTTGCGCTCAAGCGCAACGCAAGTCGTCCCCGTGCCGACACGTGGCGCACTTGCGCTCAAGCGCAAGCGCTCAGGCGCAAGTCGCCCCCGTGCCGACACGTGGCGCGCTTGCGCTCCAGCGCAAGCGCTCAGGCGCAAGTCGCCCCCGTGCCGACACGTGGCGCGCTTGCGCTCAAGCGCCCAGCGCTCAAGCGCAGAGCGCCCACGTGCCGACATGTGGTACTCTAGCGCCTGAGCGCACAGCACCTAGGCGCACAGCGCCCAAGGTGCTGCCCCACGCATCCTTTGGATGTCTTTTCCCCTTTATATATATATACATGTATATCTATACATATGTATACATATGTACATACACACATACTCCACGACACTGTCTCTGTTAGAAAAAAAATTTCTAACGGGGCGCTGCCCCGCATCCCGTAAAGGGGCTGCTAGCCCCCTTGACCCCCAGCCCGCTATCCGGGTAGCAGGACCCCCGTAAAAACTCTGCGTGGCTCCCGATATATCCAAACCCCCCCTCCAAAACAAAACACACGTACACTGCACATTGAGTTCGCATGACCAGTTTAACCCGTTAATCGGAGGTTCCCTCGCCCCAAAGGCGGGGGATAATTAACGGCAGCTTAGTCCGCGGCTGTCGGAGATTCGGATCCCCATAATCATTAAACCCCGGCCTACCCTAGGCAAGGGGAATCTGTAGTACGCCTGACAAGCGCACGCGTATTCCCATCTCAATGGGGTGACGAAAAACACCCTACAACAGGCTCTACTGAGCACCTGTATACTGTCTCTGATGTCAAACACCAATGGATATGGGATCATCCATCGCCCATCTACATGGGTCGAGAAGCTATATGCTAGTCTACTCTGGTATATCGATGCCCTGTCTCGATACACCCACGACTAGGAACATTTGAAGGATGTACTTAGCGACTACTCTATTCCCACTATTATGATCTGCATCATAATCTTGGTAGTCAAGTACTCATCCTAAGAGCTTTATCAACATGTAACATAGAGACAATCATTGTACATATTAAGATAAAGAGCAACCAGATAGCATACTATCATGTCGAGCAAGAAAGTCCTCACTATATATGTCCAAGTATCCACTACAATATACATCATATGTACAGTAATGGCCTCTAGGGCATACATATAACTAACACAACCGTAGGGCTGGGAGAATTTTGGGAAATTGGATTTTGGTTGGCGTCTGCATCGGTATATTGGAATATGGTACCATGAGCGACTCATCATTCGCCGTTTTGAAATTTGGAATTCGGTTGGCGTATGCATCGCTGCACTAGAATATGGTACCAGGAGCGACTCATCATTCGCCGTCGGGAATTTAGGGATTTGAAATTTGGTTGGCGTCTGCATCGCTGCACTAGAATATGGTATCAGGAGCGACTCATCATTCGCCGTTTTTTTACCGCGATTGCTCTATCATTCCAGCTTTTCTCATCACGAAGGTTGCGATTGCCCTATCATTTCGGCTATTTATTCACGTTGCCCCATCATTTCGGTTTTATTTTCATCTTTATTTTTACTCGCTAATTTTTATTGCGAGTTTCCCCATCATTTTGTCTTTTTATTATTATTATTTTTATTTTATTTTTTATTTTTGTTTTATTTACACATTTTTACATCCCCAGTTTAACGACTTAGAGGTCGACTGTTCCTATTTTAACGACGTGGCGGTCATCAGTTCCCAGTTTAACGACGTGGTGGTCGGTTGTCCCCCAGTTTAATGATGTAGTGGTCGATGGAGCAGCAGATTCCCAAAGGGCTCCAGTTTCCATTTGTATGAAATTGGCGGCCGCAACTTATTTGTTCGCTAACACGCCAGGGGACAACGAGATTTCTCCCGCCTTATATTGTTTTTCGACCCAATCTTTGAAGAAGAAACAGTCCTCAATAGCATGACTTATCACTCTGTGATAGGAGCAATATTTATGGTCGTCGGTCATATTCGCTTCTTACGGTCTTTTTGATTCTGGCAATTGTAGACTGTTTCTTAGGGCATCTTTGACTATTTTACAGACTTTGTCCCTTCTGAAGGAATAGACCTTATCCAGCTTCTCTTTCAATGGAGCTTCTCCTCCCTTTCCGAACACTGGCATCTGAGGCCGGTTGGCATTAGGCCCGCTCATCCCTTGCTTATTTCGATTAGCCGAGGTGTTGAAAGATTCAGAATCGTCGGAATTTCCGCCTTTGTGATTATCATCCTTTCGGTTTCTCTAGGACCTATTGTTATTTTGAGAATCAGAAGAGGATTCCTGCTTTGTGCGCTCCAACATCTGAACATTCCTGGTCAGCTTTTGGAATGTTTTGAGACATGCGGTACATAGAAACGGGACCATCCAATTGTTGAGATTTCCGATGAGAAGACTGACAGATTGGTCCTGCTCTATCGGTGGTTCACATTTGACGGAGAGATTGCGCCATCGGGTTATAAAATCCGCGCTGCTTTCTTTGTTCTTTGGCTTGGTCCTTACGAGATCGGCGATGGTGATCTTATCACTGACACTCATGAACCTTTGTCGGAACAGAGATTCCATTTGGACGAAAATAGTAACAGAGCCATCCGGTATGCTAGCGTAAAAGTCGAAGGCGACATCGATTAAGCTATTAACGAACTGGTGGAGGAAAAGCGCACCATTGCCCCCAGTATTCCTGCATGAGGCTTTAAAATGGGTGATGTGCTGATTCGCATTTCCTGTCCCATCAAATCTTCCGAATTTTGGGATGATATAGCCGCTAGGAAATTCTACCAGATCAGACTGAGCAGGATATGGTCTCCCGCTATTTCTAACATCTTTTTGCGCTTCGGCTTCAGCTACCAATGTTTTGAATTTGTTGGCAACCAAATCCATGATTTGATCCTGAGTTAGCTGGCTGCTGTCATCGGTAGCCAAGATATTTCCCGAGACAGGATGTGACTGACTTTCATACGGTCCCCACACCTTTGGATTTGAGGGAATAGGCGTCGGCTGTCTCGGGACACTGTTTCCCGGTTCATGAGCAGAACCCTGTGCTTGATTGGGCGGCTGAGAGGCAACTTGGGTCGTGAGTTGCATCACGACATTCGTTAAGTCATCAATTTTTTAGTAGAGCTTGGCCATCTTTTTGTCTTTGCTTCTGAGCTGTTTTCGGAGCTCTTAGAGAAGTTGCTGCTCTGCATTCTTGGGATGGAAGATTGGCTCATCATCGCTTTTCGAGCCCGACTCCTCATGAACCAAGGGATCTCTCTGCTTATCAGCATCACTGGAAAGGTTTTCATTACCTCCCAAAGGATACTGGTCTTGGGAAGTGGCAGCCACATCCATACCAGATTCGATCTGAGATTTGGTGGCCCCATCCTTGCTCTTGCTGCGTGTGCCCACCATGTAGACAGTGTGGACCACATATCCAGACGTCTTTTTATCTTTGGCGGGTTAACCCTGTTCTTGGAACCTCATGAAGTTCAGCATAGCATGAGTCCTGGTCCTTTTGTTGGCTTTATATCTGAGCCTTTTCTGTCTTAGCCTCTCGATCTTGAGGGCTTGATGGGCACCCGTCATCCAGGAAGCCGTCGTGAGTCGATTAACGGGGAGCTTAGAGAAGATACCCAATTGAGCAGTTGTCAGGGGCACCGCTGGAGGTTGCCCGAGATGCCTTGTTTCTTTGTTGGTGTTGATGGCCTTACCCCCTGCTTGGGCCAAGGAAAGTCGTTCAAACACCGACTTGCATTTGGGCAGTGGTGCCCTCGAGATCTACACATTTGGCCTCTTGCCTTTCGAGGACGGTTTGTCTGTTACCGGAGCTTGAGGAGCTAGGATAGTGTTAGCTGACATGAACAGAATAGAGCCAAATGGTAGCGGCAGCTCCTCCCATTGTCGTCCGAGACTGGCCGAGAGGACCGTCCTGGCGTCCATCTTCATCGTGTAGGAGATGGGATCTGTGTCGAGAGCTAAGCTTGTCCTTGGAGACATTTTTCCTATGTTCGAAGATTGTAATTGGAAATTGTTAACCTGCACAAACAAGCATGATTTCAGTGAAGGCAATCAATGTATATGTTGATTGAGTTCGCATGAACGTTTAACCCGAAATATGAGAGGAGAGAAAAAGTCCCACCGAGCGTGCCAGAATCTGTAGGGTGTTTTTCGTCACCCCATTGAGATGGGAATAAACGCGCTAGTCAGGCGCATTACAGATTCACCCTGCCTAGGGTAAACTGGGGTTTATTGATTGTGGGGATCCGAATCTCTAGCAGCCGCGGACTATGCTGCCGTTAATTACCCCTGGCCTTTGGAGCGAGAGAACCTCCGATTGACGGGTCAAACAAGTCATGTGAATTCAATGGGCAGTGTTGTGTTTTAAAGGGGTTTTGGATATATCGAGGGCCTTACAGAGTTTTTACGGGGGTCCCACTACCCGGATAGTGGGCTGGGGGTCAAGGGGGCTTGATGCCCCCTTACGGGGTGCACGGCAGCGTCCTGTTAGAAATTTTTTTCTAACGGGGGAGGTATTTTTAGTGTGGGGTGTATATAAAATGAGGGGGGAGATGGCGTCCAAAGAATGCGTGAGCGCTAGCGCCTCACATGCCTAGCACGCGGACGCTGGGCGCTGGGCGCGGGCGCTGGGCGTCAGCAGGAAAAGGGGCTTTGTCCCTGCACTGAGAGTCGTGCTCCCGATTTGACTTCTGGAGTTAAACTCCTAAAAAGAGATTAATTTATGGAATTGAACTCCAACAGATCTTGAAATGGAATTAAACTCCTAAAAATCTTTAGAATGATCAAAGGGGGCCCCTTTGTTTCTCTCCTCTTTAGCCCTGGATCATTCCAAGATAGGATTTTTGGAGATGGGTCTCCTTCTTCTTCCTCTCGGTTGGCCGGATCTTGGAGAAAGAGGGTGAGATTTAAAAATCTCGCCTTTTTTAGATCTGTTGGAAGTGAAAAACTATTTAATTTTAGAAAAGGAAGAGTAAAATTCTTGATTTAATTGAAAAGGGGAAGAAGGTTTAGAACCTTGAGGAAGGAGAAGGAGGCACAAAAACCATAGATTTTGAGGGGAATGAAAAGTTTTTTTTTATTTCATTATCATGTTGCCTTATATAGGCTTACACATTTACATATAGCTCTTTGGGATTTACAAAATAGCATTTTGCCCATCTCATGTCTCATGTGCTCATTTTTTTTGCACATGAGCCATGGGCTTTACAAAAATTTGGCTTTATGCCCATTTTGCTTACATTTATGCATAAAAAATTACATCAAAATTATTTATTACATGATTTCATTTTGGCATGGGGGAGGCCGGCCGCTTCATGTTCAGGCTCGATTCGGGCATGGGCCCACTTGACCTAGGCTTGGGCCCACTTGGCTTGGGGTTGACTTTGATTTTGACTTGGTCAACCGGGGTGTAATTTTTGACCCCAACACGCACGTTCCGAGGAGGAGATCTTCATCGCCGAATGTGATATTGGCTGTATGAACCTCTTCCAGCTTGTCCTTCATCTTTTCTTCCGTAAAGAAAGCTTGGAACTGATCAGGCTCTTGCAGTTCCTTGATCAAAGAATCTCGTGCCTCTTTGGATAGGAGGAGAGCATTCAGTATGCTCAGTTGTGAGGGTATCTTCCTCAGGTGTGCCAGGACATTGTAATCCACCCTGTTTTTCTTAAGCGGGTCTTTGGCTGCAAGCTCTTTGACGACTCCATCATCGAGGTAAATTTCCTCAGGGACTTTTTCCTTCCATTTGTCTCTTTTGCTCGAACCTTTGTTTGTTAGCCCGAGGTTCTTCTCAGGCAGCGTGCGGTTATGTAGCTGAATGTTCTCGCATTTCTTCGCGTCTTCTTCTTTTCCAAAGGTGGATTATTTGAAGAAAGGGCCAAGAGTTATTTCTTCCTCAGAATCGCTCCCGAACGTGAGAACTTGAGTTTTCCATTTTGTCGAATTGGTATCAACCATATGACAGTTTCCAGCTGTTCCTTCACGCTCGTCTGTCGTGCTTTTTTGTTGTTGACGGGCTTCGCGCTTTATCCGTTTGAAGTATTGTCAGTGGGCAACGTATCCTTGCCACCACTTCTTGAAGGCATTGCACTCTTCGGTGGGGTGCGTGACCCTCCGATGGTATAAACAGTAGTTCAGATGTACATCCGCTTCATCGAGGCACGTACTTCCCAGAGTATTTCCTTTGAAAGGTGGTAGCTTCATTCACATTGACAGGGCTTTGGCGAACCGTTTTCTCGTCTTAAACCTGCTTTTGTCTACCGCGGGTGTGCTTCGATCTGGTAGGAGTACTTTGTGACTCTTCCTCGCCGCAGCTTCTTTATCTTTACGCCGACGCTTGGCCTTTTCGTATATGGCCGTTTCACGCTCTCGGTTAGCTTTGCTCTTTTGAAGGGCTTCGTTTAGCAACCTGTCAATCAAGTCGTCTGACGGCTCCATAGATTTTTGTACCGGTCTTGCCCCCACCTTCTCTGTGTTGTTTTTCGACATCGAAGGGGTTTCTTCGTCTTTTAACGACGAGTGAGAGACCATGTGGAAATTTACTACATAATCCTCGTGTTCTTCTGACGAGCCATTTCCCTCATCAATGTCACTATCTCCGTTCTCAAGTATGTGGTTGAGAAACTCTTCAAGTGTGAAGGGGGTCCGCGCCTTTTGGTTATATTCCTCCAGTGTGTCGATGTATTTTTACAGGTCCGTGCTCTTATTATCAGGCTGTACGCGCTTCTTGGTCTTCTTCTTTTTCTTCGAAGAGTTTGAAGGCTTGACCTGGGTGTTTTGCCCATCGTTACCAGGTTTCGGTGTCGGGCGTAGTTTAAGCATCCACTCAATGATCTCGGGCTCCAGCGGGCTTTTCCATTTGATCGCCGGACATACTTGAAGATCCTTCAGTATTCATTTAGTTTTAGTTGAAAGGACAACTTCCCACGGAGCTTCTTCTACAAACAAGCATGATGCCCCTGGAGTGTCCACCTTTTTAGGAGCGTACTTCTGTGGCAGGTTCACCCTCCAATTTTCGGACAGCGTAAACTTGCCTTGCTGGTACTGGTCCTCAACCCAATTTTTGAAGATGTAACAATCCTTAATTGGGTGGCACAATACTCTGTGGTAGGAGCAGTAGTTGGGACTGTTGATGTCACCAGGCTGCAGTGGACGTCTCGGATCCGGCAGAGTGATAAGTCTGTTGAGCACCGCCAGTTTGAACAGTCTCCTCGTTTTATCCCGGGGAAATGAGTAAGGAAGTCCTAGCTTCTCTTCGAAGGATCGGCGTGGGCGTGTGTCGCTTTGACGAGCAACCGGTTTCGGGTCAATTGGTTGCGTTTGAGTATTAGCAACAAAGGTCGCTTTCCCTTTTCCCATTTCATTCCGGGGATCCGTTTTTGAAGAGGACGGCCTATGGCCCATCTGGTCCATTTGGGCTAGCTTGTCGATCAAGGCCTGGAAGGTTGTCGGCTTGAAGAACATCATAAATTGGGATATAGTCGCCTGAGGATCAAGGGTCCCTACGAACATGCCCACGGCAGGAGCTTCTTCTATGCGTTGTTCGCATTTTGAGTATAGGTTCGTTCACCGAATTGCGTATTGAACCCAGGTCTTTCCTGGCTTCACCCTGGCATTGATTAATGTTGTGATCAGTGTGCGCTCGCTTGCGCTTGCGAACCGCTGTGTGAATAGTAATTCCATCTCCGTGAATGTTTTGACGTGGTCATTTGGGAGCTTAGAGTACCATTCAAATGCTGTCTCCGATAAGCTGCCAACAAACTGGCGAAGCAGCAGTTTGTCGTCGCCTCCAGTATTACTACACAGAGCTCTGAATTGAGCGGCGTGCTGGTGTGGATTGCCCGTCCCCTTATACACATGGAATTTAGGGATCGTATATCCTGTCGGGTACTTGATTTGATCGTACCAGCCTGGATAAGGTCGCCCAGTTCTGAAGACTTGGCCAACCGCTTCACTTACTTGATGAGCTCGTATTTGTTGGGCTATATAGTCATCAAGGGTAGCCTTGGAGATTGTCTCTTCCTGGGCTGCTGAGACGACCGGAGGAGGGTTTGACGTTTCCCCTTTGTCGTCTTCGATGATTATCGGAGGGTCTTCGGCTGGAAGTTCCGACTGGATCATCATCCCAACCATGTCTTAGAACAAATGCGCCGTCTGCTTTATATTAGCATCCTATTCCGCGGCCTCCTTATCCTTCCTTTCCAGCACCCTTCGCAAGAACTCGGTGTCGGTCTCTTATTCCTGGCGCTACTTAGACGTTGATTCCCGGCTTTCTTTCTGCCCGGTGAGTGCTGTTCATCAGCATTTATTGGAGCTTTTGTTGCTGCTCCTGAGCTTTTGTCAACGATCGAGTGAGTGATCGATGACCTACAAAATCACGGCTTTCCTCTTTCCCGGAAGCCATGTACACCATGTGCACGATAATGCCCCCAGACTTGAGGCGTTTGGATCCATCACCTTTGGGATTTGCCACCGATAATGGAAGATTCTCCGGCCTTATCTTTTTGTGAGAAATCGAAGTCGAAGGAGCTATTGTAACAGGCGCTTGAGAAGTCCCTCATCGAACCTTCATTTTCTCCGGTCGATGAGAGTAGTTCTTGTTGATCACAGAATCGTGGACTTTCCGCCAGACTCTCTGGATTTGGGAGGACAGCCGCTGAGGGGGCTACTCCGGATTCACCTGTAACATGTTTTCAACATGTAGAAGTGATTTCTTCAGCACTGCGGTTGGGGAGTTCTTCCGCACCCTGCTTAGCGGTTCAAAGTTGTTCCCAATTGGAACAACAGCGTTAATTTCCACCATTAGAGCTGGTAGAGTAAACCGATAGGGAGAGTTACCCCTAGCTTTCCTCACTCGACGCCAGTGATGACATCGAGCATGCCTTGCAGATGGGATTGCCTTAGTTGTGGGAGTGGCTTCTTCATTCCCCCTGCTTTGGTGAAGGGCTACTGCTGGTGTCAGCCTGTCGAAGACTGGCGTTCGTTGAGAGGGGACGGTCAATCTTTCAAAGGCCGACCTTCTGGTAGGGGAAGCATTTTTGACGATTTCACCCATAGCAGGAGTTGGAACAGCCAATCTTGTGAAGACCGATCCTTTAGTAGGAGAAGTTCCTTTGACGACTTTATCTGCTAAAACTAGAATGGCTATCCACTTCGGGATAACCCCTTCAGATATTTTGCAAGCCTCTTTGCAGGCCTACTGGAGCTTTGGCTCAGTCTATTGAAGACTGAGGTAGAAGACTTGGACGACCCATTGAGAGGGGCAGTGGTGGCTGCAAGTCGATCGAAGACTGGCTTCTTTGGAGCTTCTTGTGATGGCACTGGGGCGCTGAAGCTTGATGGCGGGATCATGGTCCCAAAGAACAGTCCAGTGGCGGCCTGAGTCACCTGTTCCACTGGCATTGTAAAGATGTCACTCCTCCACTAGGGGTGGAGCGAGAGTTGCTGTTGCAGGTGCAGTTGGAAGCCATCGATTTCTCTTCTCTTCTGTATAGGAGCAAGGCACCAAACCTTAGTATCTTGAATCCAGGGGCAACCACACAAAGTGTGGAGTGGAAAGAGGAAAAGGTCCCACTAGACATGCCAGAATCTGTTTACCGCCAAAAACAGAGACGAACCGGGATGGGTCGTCTTGCCTGAATTTGGGAGCAGATGCTATTTGGATTTTTCTGTCCAATTCTCCGAAGAAGCCAAGTTGATTTACGGCACTGTGTATCGGAGGTTTGGATGGATGCGGTCGTTGTAGCAGATTTCGTCAGACTCCCCCTCGTTGTGAGGGGTTTTTTATTGTGGGGACGCTCTTCCCTGCAGGCGCAAGCCTCTGCAGTTAATTACGTTACCGCGTAGCGATAACCACTTTCTCTTACTCTGGAAGTTCACTTCGTATCGTATGTGTTTGTTTTATTTTTGGTTGCCCGTAGATTGTATACGGAGACTAATTTATATTGTCGTCCGTAGGGCGTGGATTAGTCCAAATCCGTATATTCTTAGATTTGGGTTTGGTTTGATTTAAGGATCGTTAATCTCGTTTGAGATTAAGATCAACATAAATGTTTGTTAAGGATACGTTTGTCCAATTTTAGACTAAGATCTACTCAACAGGATTTTGGGACCTGTTCAGTTGATAAAACTGCACATTTGTTATTACATTTTTCTTATTATTTCTATAATAGAAAAGGTGTTTATTATAATATATGATACATATGAGGGTTTATCTGTAAAAAGACTATTTTATGTATTTATATATTATAATTAGCATTTGGTAGGAAAATGTATGCAAAAAATATCATTGACCAAATCTTAAGAAAACAAAGTCTACTAAATATCATTTGAGTTGTTGTGCAGAATTTTCAGGACTAAAATCAAGGAAATCAAGTTGTTAAAGAAAACCTGCCTAATTAAGAAAGCGAAACTTAGAAATCAAGTCTGGCAGCAACTACGAGAAGATTTCCAAGTTCCAAAGGCTCCAGAGATCGCCACATGTCACACAGATGAATCCACAGAAAATTGATCAAGGGACCAGATCATATGGCAGCGGATCCGTGGCCATACCCCCCTTGTGGCCGCGGATCCGCCGTGTTGGAAAAGATTCAGGAGGTAGGATTTTTCTGGTGAAATCCTAACTGATGGTTTCCAATTTAGGAGACTAAGTTTCTGGCTTTTGGGGTATAAATAAGGACTGAGACCCCCTTGGAAAAAGGATCAAGTCGACGCGATCACGAAATCCAAGATGGCTCACGCATCCAGGCTGATCATCAACTGTTCGTCTACCTCCTTAGAAGAGATCGAGAAGCAGCTAGTACTTGTAATCATTTTCTAAGGAATCAAAGTGTAATGAATATTGTTGATTAATAAAGATAGCTTTCTTTTTCTTATTCTATTTCTTCGTAGTTTAATTATGCATTTTCTCTCCATCTCTTTTTCTCCCAACATGCGCGAGTAATTCTCCGCTTGTTAGGGTTCGTAAGATTAGGGTAGGTTAATGGATGATGAAAATACCTAAACTCTTTTTACGTCCTATAAAGTTTATAAACTTTATCAAAAGAATCATTAACATCCTAATCGGGCGCGCTACTAATTCATTGTTAGTCCCAACCGCGATTAGAGATAAAATTAATGATTGTTTTGGTAAAGGCTAGATATGAACGGAGTTCCGTGTCAAGATAAGGGTTAAGAGTGGGATTCTATTTCCCTCCAGAAACCCTAATCTACATGCATCACTGTCGTTCTAGTTTAAATCTATTAAAAGATAAAAAGGGTAATTTTTAATTAATCATCCATAACTACTAAATCTTAACGAACCCTACAAGCCCCTTCTTATATTAACTACATCCATAAATAATCTAGATCTATATTTTGCATTAGTGCTTAACGTAGATCTAGAATCCATTCTACAATATTCTTTATCCCTCCTCTCTTTTTCAATATATCTAAATTAAGAATAAAATATTCAACGTTTCCCAGAGGACGACCCGTACTCATCTCGGTCTAGCTACACGTGACACCGTTATTGATTGCGGTTAACTACAAACACACTTTTTCACATCAATCAAATGGCGCCGTTGCCAGGGATACGTGCGTAATTTTTTATTCTTACTATTTGTGTTGAATTCTTATACGATCCATATCATAATTAAAACAAAACTGTAAATTGCATATTTAACAATTTGTGCGTGAATTTTTGTAAGGAGATCTGGAGTTACAGACTTGAGGAAACAGGAGACAGAGACATTCTTAGAGATCCAGAGGAGCACAGAAGGGAACAGAGAAAATTTCGTCAATAAATCTTTTCTTCTTGCGGCGGATCCACGGCAAAGGAGGCATATCCACGGCGAAAGCGCGGCGGGCTAGGAGATCTAGGGTTCCAAACTTCGCTGGTATCTTTCTCAACTCTTTCTCTCTCCTCTAAAATCCAATAAAATCTATTTTCTGCAGGATTCTTTGCAAAATAGCGCTGCTCAAAAATCTTTTTGCAAAAGTTTTGTGATTGGTTTTGTTTTGCATATTTTAATACGGACTTTAAGGGGCAAAGACCAAATCCATATTAGCTGGGGATTTCATCACCCTTCCTAAGCCCCACAAATCACAAACCGAGCATCTGCATCAACCCTACATTAATTTAAAAAATATCTAGACCAGACTCTAAGGACTGTCGCGCTCAATAAGGACAGAGAAAGGTCGTGGGTAATCTATCGCTTATCCGCATTATTTTTGTGGTGTCTAGGCAAGTGTGTCAAAGGCAAGTGGTTACTTATATAGGACCACTACTTTCACAGAGGGGAGCCTCCCACTTACCTGGCACTTACCTGGCTACAAGGGTAGTAACGAGGCGGTAGAGGATTGATCCTGCGGCTTGTCCTTTGGAAGTCTAGGAGCGGTCTAGAGACTAGACCTAGGTAACCTTAGTTCTAAGGTTGCTTGTGAATTTTAGAGTGATTTGTCTTGAGTCCCACTTTTTTCAAAACAAACCAATTTTAAATCACACGCATGCTGCCACTTGCACTAAACCCGCTTAGTGCATGCTCGGCTGGACACGGGATCTTAGTGCCCGTCTTATCCGCGTTCCTGCTATCGACGCCGAAATTGGTACTTCTTCATCTTCTTTTCCCCCAGCACACACCACGACCGAGATGGACGGCACTCCATCAGAATATAACACCACGCTGCCACCACCCGTAGGTGTGCAGAATCCACCTCGCATCTCTCTCAAAGAGAGATGATATCCTATCCGTGGTTCCCTTCCTACTTGTCTATCCATTCCACCAGCTAACGGGGATAATTTCGAAATTAAACCCCACTACATCAATCTGCTGCCTAAATTTCACGGGCTTGAGTTGGAAGACGCGTACGTTTTCATCACCAAATTCGAAAACGTATGCGCAATGATGGGTACTTCACAATTGACTTTGGATGCTATGCGCTTACGTCTTCTCCCATTCACACCGTGCGACTTGGCAAAAAAATTGCTTTATAATACTTCCGCACACTCTATCACTAATTGGGATGAATTTGTAATAGCATTTCTTAAGAAGTTTTACCCAAACCATAAACTGCCCGTGTTAGAAGTGAGATCAACCAGTTCACCCGGCTTCCCAATGAACCATTTTGGAAGTGCTTTGAACGTTTCAAAGATCTTCTTGTCCAATGTCCTCATCATGGAATCAATAGATGGGACTTATGCCGAATTATATATGAGGGCATTACTCCATCGACAAAGCAGATGCTTGAAACAATGTGTCAATGCAATTTCATGTCTAAAGATGACGGTGAAGCTTGGAAGTACCTGGAAGACCTCGCTGAAAACACTTTGCAGTGGGAAAGCGTAAGACCACCTTCATCTAGGGGAGGTGTTCACCAGCTCGATGTTTCCATCACAGTGAAAGCCGAAATGGCAGCGATGCAGAAGAAACTCGACGCTATTGAGAACAGATTCTCATCAGTCTCCCTAAATCAGGTTACGCTTCCTAAAACCGTCTATGGTTGCTGTTAAGATCCTTCACACTTAACGGAAGAATGTCCTATAAATGCACCGTTTCAAGGTCATGAGCAAACTAATGCTGCTTTTCAGCAGCGACCTAGAAACGATCCTTATTCTTCCACGTACAATCAAGGATGGAGGAATCATCCTAATTTTGCTTGGAACCAAAACCAACAAAGCAGTTATCAAAGACATCCTCCACAGCAACTGCAACCACAAAATCAGCTCCCCTTTTAGTCACAAAATTTTCAAAATCCGGCCAACACTTCTACACCACAAGTGGCCGGTACTGATAACTCTTCACTCGCACAAACTTTGGATTTGTTTATGAAACATTCCATGCAATTGTCGGCTGATATGAAGTCTTCTATTGATACCATGAAGAAAGACTCCGCCTCCCATGGTGAGAGTATTAAATCAATAGAAAACCAACTCCCACAGTTAAACGCCGCAATGAGTGCGAGAGAGAAAGGGAAACTCCCATCTCAACCCCTACCGAATCCTGGCCATTCACAAAATCATAATGTGAATGCCATTACTACGTTGAGATCGGGGAGAGTGCTGAATAACCGAGTGGGTGGGCAATTTGATGTTAGTGACACCAATGATACCCCCAGCTTCTTCTTCTTCTTCTTCCCCTAATTCGTCTAGTCTCCCACCTTCATCCGAGCCTATTCTCCGTTTTCCCCAAGGCTCGAACATTTCGCCAAATCTATCTAAGTCGATTCCCACTCTAATTTTGGGATCGAATCCGTCCCCACAGTCTTCTCCACAAACGTTGGACCCAAAACTTATTGATCAAGCTCCATTTCCAAACAGATTAAGGGCCAACAGACCTAACCCGTAAATAGAGAAGATTGTGGAAATGTTTAAGCAAGTTAGCGTGAATATTCTTCTCCTAGATGCTATTCAACAAATCCCATCTTATGCAAGAATCCTTAAAGACTTGTGCACTAGGAAGAGAAAAACTCAAGTGCCTAAGAAGGTTTTCATGACGAGTAATGTTAGCACAACTTTTACCCAACAAATACCAAAGAAACGTAAAGACCCCGGCTGTCCTACAATCTCTATTTCTATTGGGGGTAAAAATACTAATCGTGCTTTACTCGATCTTGGCGCTAGTGTTAGCTTTCTTCCTTATTCAGTATACGAGCAGTTAGGAATTGAAGAGTTAAAACCCGTCCATTGTACTCTCCAGATGGCAGACCGATCTATCACCAAACCTCGGGGCGAACTGGAGGATGTGTTAATTAAAGTCGGGGAATTCATATTTCCCGTGGACTTTATTGTTTTAGATACACAACCTGTGGCAAACCCACGCAATCAAATCCCGGTGACACTTGGTCGACCCTTCCTAGCAACTTCTAACGCTGTAATTAATTGTCGTAACGGTTCTATGAACTTATCCTTCGGGAAAATGACAATGGAGCTTAATATTTACAAGCTAGGAAGTCAGCCATCAGAACCTTCTGCTCATTTGCTGGATGTTTGTTTCATCCACGAGATAGCTCCCGAAAGCTGCATGGATGAGGAACTTTGCTTTGATGATCTCGACAACACTAATGAAACATCGTTTGATCTTGCACCACTTCATAGTGAGGATATGTTCAATGAGTCCGTCCTTGAGTTTGAACCCATTGACTCGTTGCAAAAGTCAGCAGCACTTTCCGAGTCAATATCTTATGCAAGTTTTGAACCTCTTAGGGAGTCCGAATATCATTCCCTTATCCCACCTTCTATTGTCTCTCCGCCAATTCTTGATCTCAAACCGCTACCTTCTCATCTTAAATATACATATTTAGGAGAGAATGAGACTTTTCCAGTAATTATATCGCTTCTCTAGCCTTAGAACAAGAGAATGCACTTTTGGCAGTATTGAGATTGAATCAGCAAGCATTTGGTTGGACAATGGCAGACATCAAAGGGATTAGTCCCTTAATTGTTGAACATTACATACATCTGATGGATGAAGCCTAACCAACCCGAGACCCACAAAGACGGTTAAATCCCGTCATGAAGGAGGCGGTAAAGAAAGAAATCGTCAAGTGCCTTGATAGTGGAATAATTTACCCTATATCTGATAGCCAATGGGTAAGTCCAATTCATGTGGTTCCTAAAAAGTCTGGCATCACGGTCATCACTAATGAGGCTAATGAGTTAATCCAAACACACACCTAAACTAGGTGGCGCGTATATATTGATTACAGGAAACTCAATGTCGCGACGAGGAAAGATCACTTCCCTCTACCTTTCATTGACCAGATGTTAGAACGATTAGCTGGACACGAATACTACTGTTTCTTGGACGGATACTCTGGCTATAACCAGGTCCCCATCGCCGAAAAGGATCAAGATAAAACCATATTTACTTGTCCTTTCGGTACTTTTGCTTATAGACGCGTGCCCTTTAGGTTATGCAATGCTCCCGCTATATTTCAGCGGTGCATGATAGGGATATTTTCAAATATGGTGGAGAATTTTCTGGAAATTTTTATGGACGATTTCTCCATTTTTGGGGACTCCTTTGAGGACTGTCTTCGTAATCTTGACGCGGTTCTTACCCGCTGTAGGGATAAGAACTTGACTTTGAATTGAGAAAAATGCCATTTTATGGTCCAAGAAGGTATTGTACTTGGACATATAATTTCACGAAAAGGCATTGAGGTTGACAGAGCCAAAATAGATATCATTCAAAACCTCCCTCGTCCCAATTGTGTCAAAGATATACGATCCTTCCTTGGTCATGCAGGATTTTATAGGAGATTTATTAAGGACTTTAGCAAAATTGCTAGACCCTTAACCCTTCTATTGAACAAGGATACTACATTTCACTTCGATTCGGATTGTGAGGCTGCTTTTGAATCGCTTAAAGGATCACTCACTACAGCCCCCGTTCTATCATCTCCGGATTGGAACCACCCGTTCGAGCTTATGTGTGATGCATCAGATTTTGCTATTGGTGCTGTCTTAGGACATCACATTAATAAGATGCCACATGTAATTTACTATGCAAGTAGGACCTTGAATGATGCACAAATAAATTACACAACTACTGAGAAAGAACTCTTGGTAGTTGTATTTGCATTAGAGAAATTCAGGCCCTACTTGATTGGCTCGCCAATTGTGGTTTACACAGATCACTCCGCCCTACGACATCTTTTATCGAAGAAGGATGCGAAGGCCAGGCTAATACGTTGGATCCTATTATTACAAGAATTTGATCTTGTCATCCGAGACAAGAGTGGATGTGAAAACGTTGTAGCCGACCATCTTTCACGCATCACTTCTTCGCCAACTTTGACCGTGCCGATAAATGACTCATTTCCTGACGAACAGCTCTTGACTGTATCCTACGAACCTTGGTTCATGGATATCGTGAACTATCTTGCAACGGGACTTATTCCTAGTGATTGGTCGAAACAAGACAAACTTCGATTTCTATCCCAAGTAAAATATTTTTACTGGGATGAACCTTATCTATTCAAGTATTGTTTCGATCAAATCATTCGCAGGTGTGTCCCTAACGATGAATTCAAGAGCGTGTTATCATTTTGTCATGATCAGGCATGCGGCGGTCATTTGGGTCCTCGAAAAACGGCGGAGAAAGTTTTGCAATGTGGCTTTTATTGGCCAATATTATTTAAAGATGCATATGAACATTGCAAAACTTGTCCACGATGTCAGCATTTAGATCGGATTTCACGAACAAACGAGATGCAGCTCCAACCTATATTGGTTGTGGAAATATTCGATGTTTGGGGTATTGATTTTATGGGCCCTTTTCCCAACTCCTTTGGGAATTTATATATCTTGTTAGCGGTTGATTATGTCTCGAAATGGGGTGGAAGCTATACCGTGTCGCACTAATGACAACAAAGTTGTCATTAAGTTCCTTAAAGAAAATATCTTTTCGCGATTCGGACACCCTCGCGCTATAATTAGTGACAACGGGATACATTTCTGCAATTGGTCTTTCGAGACATTGATGCGGAAATATTCAATCACTCACAAGCTTTCTACGCCCTATCATCTCCAAACAAGCGGGCAGGCTGAGATCTCAAATAGGCAGATCAAACAAATTTTAGAGAAGACGGTTTCTAAAAACCGTAAAGATTGGTCAACCAAATTGACGGATGCTCTTTGGGCATTCCGCACCGCTTATAAGACCGATCTTGGTATGTAGTGTTTGGGAAGGCATGCCACCTTCCTGTCGAGATCGAACATAAAGCTATGTGGGCTATTAAAGAGCTTAACTTTGATTTTGATCATGCAGGCAGCTATCGGAAGCTGCAATTGAATGAGCTAAGCGAACTCCGCGATGAAGCTTATGATAATGCGGTGATAGAAAAGAACAGGACTAAAGTGTTCCACGATAAAAATCTTTTTAGAAAAACCTTCACATCAGGGCAACAAGTCCTTCTTTACGATTCCCGTCTCCATCTTCATCCGGATAAGCTTAAATCTCATTGGAAAGGACCTTTTGTGGTGCGGTATGTACACCCGCACGGGGTAGTAGAAGTTGAAAATTTGAAAAACGGTTCGATATTTAAAGTAAATGGGCATAGACTAAAACCGTATTTCTCTGCTGACCCCGTGGAGGAGCTCCTGTTTTTACAGAAGCCGCTTTATCAAAACTAAATTTCCTCCGCCTCACCTCCATATTTTGGTAACATTTTCTCATTTTAAGAATGGAGATGAGTGAAAATGGATTTAATTGAATATCTGTGCGTGCCAAAGAACAAGTTTGGGGGTAGTTTTCATTTAACTATTATTTTACCCCTTGTATCTCTCCCCTAGTATACAGGTCCATGCTCTCAAAAGGCTACATCAGTGAGGACACTGCTGAAAACAGGTTTGGGGGGAGGTTTGTATTCACTAAATTATCTTTGACACTAGGCATTCAAAAATTTTTTTAACAAAAGAGTAGAAAGTGAAAAATTACATCCAAAAGATAGGAATAGTTTAAGAAAACCAAGAAAATTAGAAGTTTTCTTAAACGAACTAGTAATAAGTAGTTATGAGTTGTTGTCCCAAGGGTTAGTAAAATGAAGGAACTCACTAATCTGAGGATAAAAATAAGTCTGAAAAATAATTTCTATTCTGAAAGCCAAACATTTGAATGTTGATACTCTACTATATGCACTTATACACGTCTTGAAACTCAGGATAGTAGAGGATACCTTGAAATGCTCTTGTCTAGAAGCCAAAGTATGAAGGAAATAAAAAAAATGAAGAAAATATAAAAATGGTGAAAAGAAAAAATGAACATTGGTTTTGTTATCGCCAAGGCAGCAATAAAAAAAAATATAGCAAGGGTGCTTCATCACCTAGTACCTTAGACCAACTGGTTTAGAAGTCACTGCTAAGCCTTAGGTGGTGCAAGATGAGGAAAATACTAGCACCTAATCAGCAAGCACATGAGTAATCGGTCGGTTAGTACCTCAAGAAGTATTAACGATCGCATGAAAATGTGTGAGCAAATCTAAATATTCATCAAATTAAAAAGTACTGAGGTAGATGGATAAGAGTATGATAGCTTGAATTGTATTCTCCGAGTGTAGGGATGTTCTATTCACACACGTAGGGGTATATGATCGATGTTTGGATGAAAGGTAGGAACGAAAAATAAAGACGGTGTTTTATTGAGGGATGATGTGATTTCTAACATTTTTTCATGACTATTAAGATAGGGCTCATGACAACTGAAAAGCTAGAATAGTTGGAAACTCTAAATTTTCAAAGTATTTCTTTTATGGTTCTTATCTTTATATGTAAATTTCACCATCTCTCTTTTATTATAGGATTTTGTGGGTGTAATCCACTGAAAACCCTCAGGAGACAACACTCCTCCTACTAGGGACATCTAGAGGTTTAATGGCTTGTTGCACATGCTCAGTGCAATCGTGTTTACCTACGAAAGTGTGCTTAGTTTTCTCCTTTCTTTTTTCTCCTTCTCTTAAATAAACTAGTTTGCTCGGGACGATCAAAGATAAGTTTGGGGGTATTTGTTCAGTTGATAAAACTGCACATTTGTTATTACATTTTTCCTACTATTTCTATATTAGAAAAGGTGTTTATTATAATATATGATACATATGAGGGTTTATCTGTAAAAAGACTATTTTTATGTATTTATTTATTATAATTAGCATTTGGTAGGAAAATGTATGCAAAAAATATCAATGACCAAATCTTAAGAAAACAAAGTCTACTAAATATCATTTGAGTTGTTGTGCAGAATTTTCAGGACTAAAATCAAGGAAATCAAGTTGTTAAAGAAAACCTGCTTAATTAAGAAAGAGAAACTTAGAAATCAAGTCTGGCAGCAACTACGAGAAGATTTCCAAGATCCAAAGGCTCCAGAGATCGCCACATGTCACACAGATGAATCCACAGAAAATTGATCAAAGGACCAGATCATATGGCCGCGGATCCGCGGCCATAACCCGCTTGTGGCCGCGGATCCGCCGCGTTGGAAAAGATTCAGGAGGTGGGATTTTTCTGGTGAAATCCTAACTAATGGTTTCCAATTTAGGAGACTAAGTTTCTGGATTTTGGGGTATAAATAAGGACCGAGACCCCCTTGGAAAAAGGATCAAGTCGACGCGATCACGAAGTCCAAGATGGCTCACGCATCCAGGCTGATCATCAACTGTTCGTCTACCACCTTAGAAGAGATCGAGAAGCAACTAGTACTTGTAATCATTTTCTAAGGAACCAAAGTGTAATGAATATTGTTGATTAATAAAGGTAGATTTCTTTTTCTTATTCTATTTCTTCGTAGTTTAATTATGCATTTTCTCTCCATCTCTTTTTCTCCCAACATGCGCGAGTAATTCTCCGCTTGTTAGGGTTCATAAGATTAGGGTAGGTTAATGGATGATGAAAATACCTAAACTCTTTTTACGTCCTATAAAGTTTATAAACTTTATCAAAAGAATCATTAACATCCTAATCGGGCGCGCTACCAATTCATTGTTAGTCCCGACCGCGATTAGAGATTAGATTAATGATTGTTTTGGTAAAGGCTAGATATGAACGGAGTTCCGTGTCGAGATAAGGGTTAAGAGTGGGATTCCTTTTCCCTCCAGAAACCCTAATCTACATGCATCACTATCGTTCTAGTTTTAAATCTATTAAAGGATTAAAAAAGGTAATTTTTAATTAATCATCCATAACTACTAAATCCTAACGAACCCTACAAGCCCTTTCTTATATTAACTACATCCATAAATAATCTAGATCTATATTTTGCATTAGTGCTTAACGTAGATCTAGAAACCATTCTACAATATTCTTTATCCCCCATCTCTTTTTCAACACATCTAAAGTAAGAATAAAAGATTCAACGTTTCCCAGAGGACGGCCCGTACTCATCTCGGTCTAGCTACACGCGACACCATTATTGAATGTGGTTAACTACAAACACATTTTTTCACATCAATCAGGACCATTCAGACCCAACAAGAGAGCATTTGGGCTCTATTGCTTTAGTTTAAGGACGTTACGGTCCGTAACTAGTTTAAGGACGTTGCGGTCCGTTGTCGCTATTTTGGGAAGTGCATCCAAAAGCAGTTGATTGTCGGGACCCGCCACCTCTCTGAAGACGTTAAGGAATTACAACGAGATGTATCAGAGGTGTAGAGAGATGTACCCTTGAACCAATTCCATCATTAGTCGTATTTTGAGACTAAGATTTCTTCATTAATTTGGGAAGTCATGAGCATAGAGGCTCGGTCTATTTGGAGATCGAAAATGTTTTAATCTCAAGAAGACTTAGCCAACTTGAGGCTAAAATTGATTTCCTATAGTGTTAAACACTAGTATACGTTCAGCACTCATGTGTTCCCACGTGAGGTTCTAAAGCAGTGTTAAACACTGAATTCCAGGGGCGCTCACGTGTGACAAGTGTAGCACCTCAAAGTTGGCTCTGTACATTGGGTTCAAGTTCCTATTTATATATAAGTGTTAAACACTTAATTCTTGTGGCACTCACATGTGAGCACGTGAGGCACCCTTAAGTTGGAACTGCCTTTTTGGGTTTATCCCTTTTTTTATAAGTGATAAGCACTTTATTCATTAATGCTCGCGTGCAAACACGTAAGGTGCTCTCAAAATGTGAGTGCTGCCTTTGGGTTTATTCCCTTTTCTGTATAAATGCTTGGGGGTCACGTGGGAACACGTGACTGCCCTAGGAGGCACTTCTTGTTCTTCTTTTTAGATACTTGCGTGTGAATCATCAGTCTTTCCCTCTATGTTTTCCCTCTATGTGCATGAAGATCTTGATCTTATATCAATGATGCTGGGATTTGAGTTTAGAGAATTTCAAGTTTCTTGTTTTATAAGAACTAAATTCTTTTATAGGGTTAAACCTTAGTTTTATCAGAGGAATTAAATTTCTATATATTTTTGTAAGAATTAAATTTCTTTGAACTTAGTTCTTTCCCCCAAGTTTTGAATCTGCAGAACAGAATCTCCCCGATGAGAATTAAATTCTCAACTTGTAGGGAGATCTACTTCTGCAGACCTCAACCAGAGGAAGAACTAAGTTCTTGTATGGAGGGTTAAACCATTAAAGAAGAGATAAGATAATCTCTGTAGTTTCTTCTTACCTAGGGTTTTTTGTTTAAGAAAGGATCTTCTTCTTCTAGAGAATTGAGTTCTCTTTTTCTCTTTTTTTGTTTCTCAAAGCTTATGGGAGGTCTCTCCTCTGCAGACTTGAATTCTTGGTTTCTTTATATAGTGGAAAAAAGTTTGTTAATTAGTTTTAGGAAATCTCTTATTGAGAAACTTCAATTGATTTGGGGGTTTTACCCGCTGTTGGATCTTTGATCCAAGGGTTATGTCTCACATAACATATTTTCTTGTTTCATAAACAATATTAGGAAAATATTTTCCTATACAAAATTTATTCTGTGGATTGGTGATTTTTAATCACCGTTGGATTTTTCATCCAAGGGTGCTTGGAGAGATGAAAAATATTTTCCAACTCATGGGATTTTTAATCCGTCAACTTTCTGTTTAACAGAAAATATCATTTTCCATTTAAAAGTTCAATAGTCATTAATTCTATCATCATTGGATTTTTGATCCAACGGTTCCTTGTTAAGTAGGGAAGTGCCCTCACGTGTTAACCACGTGGGGCTTATTAGCTTGGCAATTGTTTCAATTGCTGTGCCTATATGCGTTGCATATAGGCACTCACGTGTTAAAAACGTGGGACCCTTTAGCCTTGCAATTGTTTTTAATTGTTGTTCCTATATGTGTTGCATATAGGCACTCACGTGTTAAACACGTGGGGCTCTTTAGCCTTGCAATTGTTTTTAATTGCTGTGCCTATATGCTTTGTATATAGGTACTCACGTGTTAAACACATGGGGCTCTTTAGCCTTGCAATTGTTTTTAATTGCTGTGCCTATATGTGTTGCATATAGGCACTCACGTGTTAAATACGTGGGGCTCTTTGGCTTTGCAATTGTTTTTAATTGTCGTGCCTATATGCTTTGCATATAGGCAATCACGTGTTAAACACGTGGGGCTGTTTTAGTGAGGAACTTCCCCCATCCCTTTTTTATAAGGGAACAGGCACGACTGGGTTGAGGTCGATATCACCATTGTACATATATTTTTTCTATTTTGTACTAAGATTACCCCACAGTGGAGTGCTCGAATAGCCGGGTTCAAAAGGGCAACGAGCCCGCATCTTATGGCTTTGAAATGGAGGGGGCCTTATTCTAGAATTGGCGGGTTGTTCCCCGCATTCGTAGTGAGTATAGGAGGACCCATGGAGGGGCGCTCAAGTTATCGGATTCTGTGAAATGCTGGGTTGCCCATTCACTTTGTTGATTAGGATTATCTCACTTCTGAGATTGGCAGGTAACTTGCCGCACTCGTAGGGGTCCAATTTTTCATTGCACGGGCTATCCACACGACCGGGAACGTCGGGTCTCATTTGCGGCTCAAGTAAAACCCGAGACTCTAAGATTATCCACCATTCTGTGTTGCTTATTGATGTTCTGTGATGTTGCTTATATCATGCCTAGGACTGATGTTGCTTATATATATAGACACACACACACTAGTAGATGTTGTATATGTTTTGCACCCGCGCTAGTTAAGCCCCCGCTCTGCCTTTAGTTAAGTAACTTAAAGGTGCATGACGGGGCCCCGTGGCGAATGCAGATGGCATATACATACATTGTATTTTCGTTCTTTTCTGGTGTGATAGGTAATAATTGATGGGACCACATTAATTTTGATTAATGCAAGAAAAGAAACCTAAAACATGTTGTGGGAACATATTTCGAAAAACTATAGTCATATTCTTACGCTTTGCATAGTGGTATTCGGTCATGAATATCCAGCACCTCATTCTAAGAGGCAAGAGCCTAGATCCCTTCGCAGGGAGTGACCTCTTGAGAAAAAGTTTATACTGTAGATTACTCGGGTTTCTTCAAAACCACTAGTTTTTAAAAGCGGTGGTTAAACCACTCATTTTCAAAGCTATCCGGTTCCTTCAACAATATCAAGTTCAATACGTTCACGGTTTTTTCGCCAAAAACCATCCGTAGCCCTCCGTCATTTCGGATAAAAACATATAGTATTCATGCGGTGTTTGTTGGCCAAAATCAAGGTATCGTGAATGGTAGCTATATGTTGCTTATCCGTAGCATAGATAGATGCATTAGTTTAGGACAGTCGTACCACCTTATTGGCCAAAATCAAGGGTGTGTACGGGTGGGTCTAAATCAATCTAGACAATAATGGATAGAACTTGACTTGCGCGTTATGATTTGTTGGCCAAAGTTAAGCGCTTGGGGCAAAAACCACATCGGGGGTTTCAAATATACAGGAAACTTGCTAGCGTTGCATACCTTCTGGAGTGTGGTGACTAGAGTGACTTCCATCTAGTTTATCATGCAATAATGTTGGATCCCGATCCCATCGATGAGTAGGATTACTCTTGGGAGATATTTTTCACTTCACAATTAGCTAACCTATTGGGTGTCTAGAAAAGTATTAACGGGGCTACGCCTCTGCGGAAATGAGGTTTATTTTAATTAAGTCCGTGCGAGAGCACAGGGAACCTTCCTCGGAGTACCAACACTCACCTGGCTAAACGGTTGGCGAACTTGTAAGGTGTTAATGATCCCATCTAGATCTTCTTTTAAGGTTTGAAGGAGAATTCAAGGAAACAGTGGGAGCCATCCTGATTAGATAAACTAATAACCAATCTAATCTTGCAAGAGCGCATGCTGAATGTTTCTTCTTTCTCTCTACAGATAGCAACCAATTCATGCCTTAATCAAGATAATAAAATGTGTCGCTTGACCGATCCGAATTTTTATTCGGGGCTGGGGAACGTCGGTTTGGCTCTAACTTATGACAACCGTCATGAGTATAAGCAAGAGAAAGAGGATTGCATGAATTCCTTGATTACCCCAACGAAAAAGAAGCATATTATTGCATCTCCTTCAGGTGTTCTTGTTATTAAGAACTATTTTTCGGTCAGTCCTACCTCCTGGGTACTAGATACCGGATCAGGATCTCATATCTATAATTTATTGTAGGGACCGAGAAAAAGTAGGATGGTTGGACCTGGTGATATGTCCCTCAGAGTAGGGAATGGAGCACAAGTTGATGCTGCTGCCATCGATGAATATCACCTAGCATTTCCAAATGGCAATACTATGATTTTGAATAATTGCTATTATATACCTTCCATGGTTTGCAACATCATATCAGTTTCTTTACTTGATAAAGATGGATATAGTTTTGTTCTAGATTGAAATATCATGAACATTTACCTTGATAAGGTTTTGGTTGCAGAAAGTACACCGTGTAATGGTATCTATGTTCTAAATCAAAACACGGTTTTCAATATATAAAACACATGCAAGAGGAAGAATTCGGAAGTGAACAAATTCTACTTGTGGCATTGTAGACTTGGTCATATCAATGAGAAAAGACTATCTAAGTTATATAAAGATGGATATTTGAATCCGTTCGAATTTTCATCTTATGAAACTTGTCAGTCTTGTCTCAAAGAAAAGATGACCAAATCTCCGTTCACCGGACACGGAGAAAGAGCAGCATAGCTCTTGAAACTCATACACAGTGATGTATATGGCCCAATATCTATACATGCAAGGGATAGGTTCTCATACTTCATCACATTCACTGACGATCTCTCTAGATTCGGATATATGTATCTTATAAAACAAAAATTTGAAGTTTTTGAGAATTTCAAAGAATACAGAAACGAAGTAGAGAACCAGACTGGCAAAAATATCAAGATCCTTCGATCTAATAGAAGAGGGGAGTACTTAAGCATGGAATTCCTAAAATATCTAAAAGAGAATGGAATTCTCTCTCAGCTTACTCCTCCGTATACACTACAGCACAACAGCATATCGGAGCGGAGGAATCGTATCCTTTTGGATATGGTTTGCTTATGATGAGTAATGCTGAGTTTTCTCTTTCATTCTGGGGGTTTGCTCTTGAATCAGCTGCATTCTTATTGAATAGAGTACCGAACAAATCAGTGCCAACCACCCCATATGATATATGGAGTGGGAAGAGACCATATCTTAATTACATTAAGATATGGGGATATCCTGCTTTTGTTAAAAAGCAGAACCCTGGTAAACTCGAGACAAGATCTGTGTTGTGCAAATTTGTAGGATACCCTAAGCATTCAAAAGGATATCTGTTCTACCACACTGAGGAACATAAGGTGTTTGTATCTCTCCACGCTACGTTTTTAGAAAGGGAATTTTTTGGAAATTAGTTGGAGTACGGTAGAAATGGAAGAAATTTCTGAACCAAAAACTATAATAGAAGATTTAGTAGAACCCCTAGATTCAGAAGTACTCGATGAACCTCAGCCGCTCCGCAGATTTAGTAGAATTTCTCATACGCCCGAGAGATACTGCGGTTTTCTCATAGACAGGGATCGAGAGTATTGCATCTTGGAAGAAGATGATCCTACTGGTTTCAAGCAAGCCATTATCAGTAGGGACTTTGATAAATGGTTGAATACTATGCGATCCGAAATGGAGTCCATGTACACCAATAAAGTATGGACCTTGGATATTGCTCCACCCGGGGTAAAACCCGTTGGATGCAAATGGATCTACAAATGGAAATTTGGTGTAGATGGATAGGTGGAAACCTATAAGGCTAGACTTGTTGAAAAAGGTTTTCGTCAAAGACCGGGTGTGGACTATGAAGAAACCTTTTCTCCAATGGCTATGCTCAAATCCATTCGAATCCTACTTGCCATTGCTGCCTTCCATGACTATGAAATATGGCAGATGGACGTAAGAACGGTTTTTCTAAACGGAAGTTTGGAAGAGTGCGTTTATATGGATCAGCCGGAAGGTTTTGTAGACAATGGGAGCAGCGGGAAGGTATGCAAATTGCTTAAATCCATTCATGAATTAAAGCAGGCATCGCGGAGCTGGAACATCTATTTTGATGAAACAGTCAAGGAATTTGAGTTCATCAAGAATGAGAATAAGCCTTGTATATATAATAAAATTGTAAGACGAACTATCGTATTCTTAGTCTTGTACGTAGACGACATTCTTTTGATAGGAAATGATATTTCTATGCTATAATCGGTCAAGCCGTTCTTGTCACAAAGATTCTCCATGAAAGACCTGAGTGATGCCTCGTACATTCTGGGGATTAAGATCTACAGAGATAGATCCAGGAGATTATTGGGACTTTCGCAGTCCAGGTACGTAGAGACCGTATTAAAGAGATTTAGTATGGAAGATTCCAAGCACGGTAACTGTTGGAATTTACCCACGCGTGCAAACGCGTATGTTTTTGAAATGGAATCGTTTGAAGGAAAATGGATGCGCACGCGAGGTCGGTCTCATTTTAAAATTTATAAACCGTAAGTACACGGCGCGTTGTAGCGAGCCGGCAAGTACGGGTCGATCCGCAGGGAATTGTGTATTAGGTTTTGTTGTTTAAGGTTCAGTAAATAATGAATTGGTTAGTTTATCACAAAAAATATAAAACACGAAAATAACGAAAACAAGTTAAGAAAGAAATGACTATGGCTTTGGCACGGATGGTCGAATCACGACGATTCCTTCGACGCTTTCTTGCTCATGAGTTGTCCGTCCTTGTGACAATCCCGGCGCGAAGCATGACTTATCAAAGTGGTTGCGAAGCACAAGTCATCAAGTTGCCGATATTCGACGCAAAACACAAAACGAGTCCGTATTGTTCACTTACCGTTTGTATGTCCAAGGTTGAGATATCAACACTAAGCATAAGGGTTAGCAAGTATATGACAACATCAAAAACACAAAGTAACGAGTGAGAGAAATTAGTTTTAGTGTTAACTTTGCTAAGAGTTTGTGATAGTATAGGGTATATGAAAACCGAGAGTTTATCAAGCACTTGGTCGCAAAATACTGTATCTAAACTTAGCAAATTTAACACCAAATTGATTTTAACTTAAACATTGTGAAATGGGGGTGAGTATGGTATATGAAGAGGTTACAAAGTAACCATGGTTTCAAAATACCATATCACATCAATACATAAGTAATTTTTAAGTTAGAATCATGTTAAGCAAATTAAACATAAACAAGAGGAGGGGGAAGGCAAGGCCTTTCATCTCATTTTCTCAAGAAAAATTAGTTACACATAGGCAAAAGAAAGCAAGGAGGAAAAAGAATAAAAGAAACAAAGCAAAAGCAATATTATTAACACTTGAAAAAGTTTAGGTACAAGATATTGGTAACTTGTTTAACCTCCATAATGAAGCTCTCAAAAAAAAAGCTTCAAGTGGGAAGAAGAAGAAGAAACCAAGTTGAAGCCCACTTTACTCTCAAGCTAAACCAAAACTAAACAAAACCTATAGAATATGTGCACCCCTCTTTCACAATCTATTCTGGTATTTATAGGCATCAACGTAGAATAAACAAGCAATATATCTAAGATGATGTGACCCTAATAAACAACCAGAGAAAAAATAGGGACAATTGGAGCAAAATGACCCGGTGGTGCCGGTCATATTGGGGGGCTCGCCGGTCAAAACTTGGGCTTTTGTGCTCGTGTTGGCATGGTGAACTCGAGTGCACTCAACAAGTCTACTGGTACTGTTTGTTTTCTGTAAATAATCCTGATGTGTACTCGGTAGAAATGGATGGAAAATGAGCAATATATCACATCACAACTTTTAGCATTAACTCATGACATTAAACCATATGTGCCCACTTGCACAAGTCATGATGCCCACATACCAAGGCAGCCCCACCATGGTCCAAGGATTAAAAGAGCTATGTACACTTGTATTGTGTTGGACCAAAATTGTATACACATGTATATTGCAAAAGAGCTCTTTGATTATCGGTTGGTTTTCTGTTCTGTTTGCAGTGTCGGCTCCCAAACGCTATATCCATGATATTGAGTGTGTTTCCAGTATTATGTCATGAATATCTGTAATCGGTAATTACTGAGCAGACACTGATTAATAGTACCGATATATCACAAAATAGATAATGAATGAGCGGTAATAAATTGCAGTTTTCTAAGATGAACAGTAACATACCCGCATTGCACAGAATCACCCTCTCCAAAGAGTTGTCTCCCAAGACTGATAAGGAGTGGGTTCGCATGAGCACTATACCCTATGCTTCGGCGGTAGGATCTATAATGTATGCGATGCTATGTACCAGACCAGATGCAGCTTACGCGCTTAGCGTGGTGAGCCGGGTATCAGTCAAACCCAGGTGAGAACCACTGGACAGAAGTGAAGAACATTCTTAAGTACCTGAGAAAGACTAAAGAACTGTTCCTGGTATTCGGTAATAGGGACCTCCAGGTGGAGTTTTTTACCGACTCGAGCTTCCAGAGTGACAAGAATGACAGCAAGTCTGTCTCAGGTTTTGTGTTTACCATCAACGGAGGGGCAGTTTGTTGGAAGAGTTCCAAACAGGATATCGTCACAGACTCGACGATGGAGACTGAATAGATTGCTGCCAACGATGCATCAAAAGAAGCCGTCTGGATTAAGAAGTTCATTACTGAACTTCATATGGTTCCATCCATTGTTAATCCAATACCTTTGTATTGCGACAACAATAGAGCTATGGTTTTAGCGAAAGAAACACGGTCTCATCACAAATCCAGACACATCTTGAGGCGGTATCACCTGATCAGGGAGATCGTTGATCGCCAGGAGATTGAGGTACGGAGAGTGGACACAAAAGACAAGATGGCGGATCCATGCACTAAGGCCCTTCCTCAAGCACAGTTCGAGAGACTATTTGAGATATTGGGTATGCGATACACCAACAACTGACCCTAATGCAGACGTTGGGTACTCGATACGCCAATATGTGGCCTTAGTGCAAATGGAAGATTGTTGGATATGTATGCCCTAGAGACCATTATTGTATATGTATACATGTGGATGCTTGGACATATGTATGTACAGGGCAATCTTGCTCGATATGATAGTATGCTATTTAGTTTGTCTTTATCTTAACATGTGCATATGTTTTACTTGTTATTATGTATTATTGATGCATATTGATAGAGCCCGTAGGATCATTTCTTGACTACCTATGTTGTGATGGCAATCATACTTGTGGGAGCTGGGTAGTCGATAAGCACATCCTTAAAAGCTCCCTAGTCGTGGGAGTATCGAGACTGGGCATCGATATTTTGGAGTAGACTAGTGTACGTTTCTAGACCCCGACGAGGGGCAATGGTTGGTCCCACAGCCATTGCTCTTTCGCACCTAAGATTGTATACAGGTGCTCACTGGGGGTAAGTACACTGTACGAACTCGCCGAGAACTTCTAGATGGTACTATACCTATCGTCAGATAGCAGTTCTCAGATGGCATGAGTATAGGTTAGTCTTCAGACCTGATATCGTCATTTGTCTCGTATGAGTTCCTACTGTACTTTGATCACTACCCTACCATGACTCTACTGAGTCGTGCAAACAGGTTTTGGTTGGGTACAGTCCCTAGCCAGATGGAGGTAGTGAGCGATTGTTGGGGATTCGTCTCTCCCAGTATAGGGAGTCGATATCGCACTGTTTTCGATTGGCCGGCACCATAAGATCTTGGCGAAGACAGATGGTATTTACTGATAGGTTGATCAGTAGTTTCTCGGATTGGTCATGAGCCACATCAACACGAAATATCGGGTTATTAGGGTCTGACGTTTACCACCCCATAAACCCGGTATACGATCCTCACAGACGAAGAGACCGAACTGTACAGAGATTGTCACAGATAGGCTCAGTAGGGATCCGGATGAGTTTGCTCGTCGGCCTTCCTTTTTGATAAGTACCAGGAAAGCCGTTACGTATAGCTAATGCCGCTGACGTGCTTGTGGTTATGGATTTATCCAGTAACTCACTGCCGGCGTACTGTCGAGTCTTCAGAGTCCCACACAGAGGGTTTTCCTGGTTCAGAAAAAATGATGTAGTGGCCGTATTGGATACGTATAGGGTTCCGATCGATTGATTGTACTAGTTACCCGGACTTTCGATCGAACAGTTGATAATACTAGCCAGCTCGGGATTGAGCCGGATTATTAAATCAGGTATTAATTTAGTAATTTACATATATGTATTTCGATAAGTATATTCTAATATTATGTTATTTGTGTTATTGTATCTCTTTGGGTATTTGTATTTTGATACGAATACAGATATTTATATACAGTAGAGTGTAATCCGTATTTATACGTAAAACATTCTAGAAAGTGGACACCTCATTTTAGTTTTATCCATTTATCTTTAAATGGAAAATGAGGTGTAAAATTGGTAAGGGGAGTATGGTGAGAACCATACTTCAATAGTATTGACAAATGAATTTTCAATTTATTTATGCAAATTATTCAAGCATGGTTGGATTTTTTTATATTGGAAATATAGTTTTACAAAACTATGGTTGGTTTTTCTCTCTCGTGGTTAATCATTCATTCTCTCCATTTGCTTCACTCTCCTCACTTCTTTCTTGAGCTCCTCCACCTTCATCTTCAACCTCCTCTCTACAATCTCATGTGTTGAGAATCAAAAGAGGAGGTGATATAGATACACACATAGAACTTTACACTACATCCTAGACACTTTAGATTAGCAATCTAAAGTCTCTAGTTGCTCCACTAAACCCTTGGTGTGGAGCTAGAGCCATCGATCACATCCCTTGGGTGGATCATCTTCGACGGTGGGAGACCGACGATCAAGCTCAATCCAGGAGAACTCAAGGAGCAAGGAAAGACGCACAATCTCGATCAAAGAGATCTCTAGGAGCAAACGAAGAGGATAGAAGACCAAAGGACACGAACCTTTTGGTGAGAAACTTCTATCATAGTAGTTAAAGATCTCCTTATGTTAGCTAGTTTAGGTTATGGTAGATTCTTAGTCGGGTTTTTTCTAGCACCAATTTTCAAAACCTTAAAATTTTTGTTCTGCAACGGCCACGGTAGATAGTCAGGGCGTTAGGAAATCCCAACATGATCGCAGCAACTGTAGATATAGTTCACACGATCAGGAAATGTAAGTCCACGGTAGCACCCCGGCCGTCTAACAGACGCCAAATGCGGAACAAAAACTTTTTACAACTGGCGTTATCGCGTACTATAACCCGGATCTGCCATTAAAGCTAAACTAACAAGCTATAAAGTGGGTAGAAGAGTTATACCGAACGATCCGAGTCCTTCGGTCTTCAACCATCATCCCACGCTTGTTGCGGCTGCTTCGATCTCCTGAATCTCCAGTCTTCTCGTCCAGGTGGCACCACGTCAACGGATCTTTAAACGGGCTCCCGCCTCTGAACCGAGGCAACTCATTCGTCAAGTTTGCTAAAAGAGATGACCAAGATGAAGTAGAGAATGAGTAGAACACTTTGTCTCGTTACGTCCAAGGCTATGGACGAACGGTTAATGAAGTTGCCTTTTGGATCAGGTGAAATGAGAAATGAGGCTATCTAATTTTCATGAACCCGAATCTATCATAATCTTTTTTCTAGTGAACAACAACCATCATCAATCCTCAAGGGGGTGGCCGGCCACTTATAGGAGAGGAGGGAGGTGAGTGTAGGAGCTAGGAGGTGACCACAAGATTAAATGAGATGATGAATCACCATGACACCTAGTATGAACATAATCAATGCATACATTGAACCTTCTAACTAGTCATCATGCATTAATTGAATCATTAAATACAACCATGAGTCACTAACCTTGTCATCACTTCTAGAACCTTCTAGAAGCATGACTCACCCTCATGACTCACCCAAGAAGAAAAGATAAATCCTCATTTAACCGAATGTTAAATACGGCTGATAGAAAACTGGAAACTGGCAACTTCCAAAAGTGATCCTGAAACGAATTTCAGGATAACCCCGTATCAGTATAAACATACCCGCATTTGTATTACGACCGAATACAAATGCAACTGAGACAAAGATATTATATCTACACAGTATAATACTGGGTTCCGGCTTAAACCAAAGCCGACCAGCATTATCTGCCCGAAAAACGACACGTGCGAAAACGCACGTGCATTTTCCGAACTTGCCATAAAACCATACGGACTCTACAACGTTTCGCCCGAACTTGGGAAAGTGTCTATGGGGGACTCTAATGACTCATCAACACACTGGCACTGGGTATAACCACTAGCGCGTCAGAGGTACAAGTTGTACGTAACGATTGCCTATGTATTGATTGGAAGGGAAGCTGACGAGCGAACTCATCTCATAAACCCTACTGAGCCTAACAGTGACAATATACATATAGTCTGGTCCGTTCGTCTATGAGTATCGCATATCTGCCTAGGGGGCTGGTAATGTCAGACCCCCATTAGCTGTATAAGTCATGTCAGAGAGTGGCCCAGAACACCTTGAGATACTACTGGAGTACCTACCAGTAAATCTCCTGTCTCGGCCGAGGGCTTTGTGTAATGGCTCTCCTAGACACAGCGCGATCTCACCCCTAATACCGGGAGAGACGAATCCCCTGCCGATCCGCTCACTGCCTCCATGTGGCTCGGGACTGTACCCAACTAAAACCTGTTTGCACAACTCCTTTGAGCGTGATAGGGTAGCAATCTAAGCACAGTGGGAACTCACACGAGACAAATAACGATCTCAGGTCGATGAACTAACCTGTACACATGTCACCAGGGAACTGCTATCTGACGATATGTATAATACCAACTAGCATGTTCCCGGCGAGTCCTGTCCGGTGTACTCATAACCCAATGAGCACCTGTATACATCTTAGGTGATCCAACAGACACCAGTGGCTTGTGAGACCGGTCACCGCCCCTCGTCGGGGTCTCGACTGTATACACTAGTCTACTCTGGAGTATCGATACCCTGTCTCGAAACTCCCACGACTAGGGACACTTTAAGGATGTGCTTACAGACCCCAGCTCCCACGTATATGATCGCCATCATACTGCTGGTAGTCAAGCAAAAATCCTATGGGCTCTATCAATATGCAATAGCGAACTAAAGCATGTATACGATGATAAAGACAAACCAGATAGCATACTATCATCTCGAGCAAAACTGTCATATCGGTATAGGTCCTGCCTCAATCATTGCAATCACGTACCTGCGATCAAATAATTGACTTTGAGGGCACTATCTCCAATAGGAAAAAGATGCACATAGCCCAAGACCGACAGAAACATTGGACAGATGCAAAACATCGACACCTGGAGAGCATGTGTTCCTGAAAATCTCTCCAAATAGAGGAGTGATACGTTTTTTCAAGAGGGGCAAACTCATTCCAATGTACATCGAATTGTTCAACATACTTGAACGAGCTGGAGAATTGGCATACCGTTTAGCACTATCACTCTCATTGGAAGGACTGCACAATGTGTTTCACATATCCCAACTATGACGATATGTGAGCGACCTCAGCCATACACTTGACCACTCAGAGATCACTGTACAGATCGATCTGACTTGTGAGCAGCAGCCAGTCGAGATCTTGGATCGAAAGGTGAAAACCTTACAGAATAAGGAAGTGAACTTGGTTTGGGTGATGTGGAGAAAAGACTCACCAGGAGAATCGATATGGGAGCGAGAAGACGATATGCGTGCACGATACCCTCAGCTATTCGAAAATTAGTCCTTTATGTAAATTTCAATGACGAAATTTTTATAAGGAGGGTAAAATGTAACGACTCTGAAATCTCTGTACATAAGTATTTGTTTAAATGTATAAAAAGGAGTATTTCAGCCTGTTATAGAGTTATAAGTTATTTCTGTTCAATAAAAACAAGAAACAATTTGTAGCTCACTGCTAAAGCTTCTACACTGCTGTGATATAGCCTGTGTGTTCGGTCCCTATCAGTCCCAATTATTTTTAAGATTTTTCTTTTTAATTTTTCGGAAGCCCAAGAGTTGCACATGCAATTCATGGAGAAACGAAAAGTTCAAAAAAATCAAACAGACATAATGAGCAGTAAACACATATTAATGCACGTGGCACGAATCTCGATGCGATTGCTCCAAATCCAATCTCCTGTTTTCCCTTTCCACCCACCGCCAACGGTTCGATCTTGCACAATCATCTCCATGCTTTGCACACAAGTCCCTTCGACCCCCCTCAACTCCCCTGCACTGTTTGATTTCCCTGCAATTCAACATAGACTATTCAATTCACCATTTAACACAAATTTTAATTCTTTTAATCCAATTTTTAATTCCCAAACCCTAAATTCTTTACTATAAATACCACACCATTCTCTAATTCTCCTCTATTCTAAAATTCTATCAAAAATCCTTAAAACTCTCTATGTATAAGTGGGGTTAAGACTAGTCAAAGAAGAGTTAACGACCAGGCCTCTTTCGTTGAAGATCGGGGTCGTTCCCGGAGCTACCGTGTCACGACCCGGATAAAGGCACATGACTGGCACTTGAATTATGTGAATTTTATAGGATCCTACCTAATTCAAGTAAGCCAAAACCTAGAAATCTAAACCTTTTTAGGGAAATAATAGAGGTGAATTTTTTTTTAAATTAAAGGTATAATGAAATTAAGTTTTTCTTTAAAATGCATAGGTAATGATATATAAAAATGCAAGTGGATTATATTATAGTTGAAAACATTTTTCATCTTTAAATATTTGGGCAGCACCTCCCTTGTATATTTGATCCAAAACCATATACAAGCAATATATATAGGCATCCCCAAGCGGGAGTTAGCTCTTCGCAAATCGGCGGAATCATAACCACGCAAGTAAGCAATAAATATACAGCAGCCAATGTCGAAGATCAACATAGAAGAAATAAGTAAAGCAAGGCATCAAAAGAAGCGAACATGTACCCATCGCTCTAAATCTTGCAAACACAAGTCTGCCTAAGTCAACCAATATACAAAGTCTAGTTTCTGATTGATGGGGTTTGTCTAGATACAATAGAATATAAATGGTACAAGAGTGGTCACAGTCCATCGTGTGTCCCACCTACCAAAGCAAAACATCCAGAAAGAACTGTGTGCCATCAATACCGCTACTGATCCAAACGGTCAAACCTGCAAGAAAGCTGTGGCACAACGGGGGTGAGTTGCCAACTCACGAGTAGAAAAAATCAGTAGGTAGAAATCGAATAAACAACGATTCCTAGGTCATACTGTATCATGAAGGTAATACTATGGTCTCTAGGGTGACTATGTATACATATATATCAACAATAGAGTCAAAGCCGAAGGCATATACAAATAAACATCTGAAATCATATGCATATATGCATGTGGATATCATCCACGTGTGTTCATCAACGACACAATCAATATCATGGAACCTGAATGTCTAACATCGACACTCGAATTATCATGAAAACATATGCCTGTAAGTATGAGGATATCAACCAACACGTGTCCATCAACGACATATCAAAATCATGGAACCTGAGTGTCCAACATCGACACTCGAAACATCATGAAATCCGTGTCCATCATCAACACATAAATTCTCATATCTTGGGCTTCGTCATTCCGGATCGGCCCATGGGCTCCGTCAGTCCGGATCGGCCCATATCCATCTCACGACTGCGGTCGGTATCCTTTGGATAACCGCCGGTCCCATACTATCACCTGTAGGTAGTGCTCCCTCCTGCCAGGCTCAATGTCATCCCCACGAACTTCTTGCCTCGGGTACCTTACCGGGTCTACCATATAACCGCAGACGGTTTGTCCAACTCCTCGAATCGAGTCTCAAAAACAATCTCAGAACCGAGAAAACTCATGGTTGACGCCTTGAGATCACATATCAAGAGAAACCGCGTTTTTAAAACAATTCATAATTTCCTTTGAAATATAACCATGGTTCTCAAATCCAGAAATCTCATGAAAACAACATCTCAATACATATAACCATAAGTACGATGTATGCAAATATAGAATAGTAATATGAGCATATCAAGTATATCATGAAAGTATATCAAGTGATGGTACTGAACAATGAATGTACTTTATGGTTATGAATAATATCATGATATGGAAGTTCTACTGTGCAAGTGGCATGGCAATTACCGATGATGAATGTGTGTGAGTCGGTAAATCTGTGTAAGTGTAACGTGCGCATCATCGATAATTGTGCATCTGTACTAGCAGACAATATCATAACAACGAATGAAAGCATATGTATGTGTGTGTATATATATATATATATAAAATGCAATGAGAGTAAAATGAACGTAACAGAAAGGTAAATAGTAACACAACAAGCTAAGATATACCTCGATATATGAGCCATACAATATCGTATCTAAAATAGCACGAATCTTTATTTTTTTTGAAAAATAGGGACTACAGTGTTTTTAAAGAAAAGCAATACGTTTGAAATCCGTAGCGTCCCTCGGTTTATCCTTTGAAATGTACACGATTCGTTAGTTTTGAAAATAGGTATGACTCGAATTCTATTCTAATCATCTACTTAAGTAATTAAAAGACTAAAAGGCTAAACTAATCCCGAGTCAAAAGTACGGATCAATCATCATATATACATCTCGTACGGTATAGTCCATCGTACGGCCTCCTCAAAATCGAGAGTACGGGTCAAATATCATATATTATAATTCATACGGTATAGTCCGTTGTACAATATCATAAACAAGGGTACGGATCTAAGGTCACGTACAACATATCACTCTTTATTCTCATATGTGTGTGTGTGTGTGTGTGTGTGTGTGTGTGTGTGTGTGTGTGTGTACACATATAACTCAAGTCACATCTATATCAAACTCATATAATATCTTGGCAAAATTATCTATATTCTCATATCATCTCACATCCGTATATCGACATATTAAGCCAAGTCATCTTATTTCATCATATTCTCTTTTCATCATAACAATATCTCACATCAAGTCATCTTGCATATACATCACATTCTCATTTGCATGTATGTAGAATCTCATATTATCTATTGGCATACGAATATAACATGTACATTGCCTTGCATTCTCAAGTCAACATATTCACTAATGTCATCTTTTATCGTATCATCTTATACTAAAACCTTTAATCATATCCGTAAGTTCGTAGCATATCTTTTCTCCAAATATAATTTATATATCGACTTTCCATATCAATGGTTGCGGGGGTGCTATACGTCATCCACCCGACTTCCCCCGTAGACATAAATCTACTCACCTGCCAAATCCTCGCTTAGTCGAAGTCGATGTGCTTCGTCGTTTCGGAAGTCCATGCGATGGTACCTACATATCAACACACAATCGAAATGCTATTAGAATCAAGTCTAAAAACCGATACAGCACACGAATTGCTTATAGATTAGAACCTATAGCTTACGCATGCAAAAACAACCAAATAACCATCATCGTTGACGTGCAAACGTCCAATGACCAAATCTAAATTCAAATATCGAAACCAAGTTTCAAATATTGGAAAACATAATACGGCAACTGAGGAAAATCACTCCCAAATTCTTGCACAGATAGATATGGACAAAACTGACAACACAGGGGCTAGGTTATAAGGTGTATAAGCTACAGACCAAAATCCAACACCATAGCCCACAATTTGGTCGGCGAGAATGCTAGTTTACCCGGTGTCGCCGGTCTCAACATAGAGTTGGTGTCTCGTTCTTCAATGGTGGTCTCCTAGTAGTCCTATTAGGTCAATGTACTTGTTTGATTTTCTTAAAAACATCCCAAGTTGCTCCAGATTCCCTGTAGTCCTTAAAGCTTCACAAAACCGACACGGGAAAATTCTAAGTTCATGTATCGGGTTCTAATCTCTGGTCTAGGCCATTAAACATCACCAAGGTCAAGTAAAACACTCACTACATCTCAAATACACCATCACAACTCAACTCATACCCTAAACCTCATCTAGGAATATTCTAAGATCATCAAACCATATCGGTTTAACTCTAAGCTAATATAGGACATAAAGAAACTAAAGACTTAACAAAAAGAGTAGAAATATATCTCCTTTGGCAACTCAAGAAAATTCTTGGGTTGCCCAAAGTTCTCAAAATCCAAACTTGGTTCCACTATAGGGTGTAGGATGAGATGGGGATCAACTTTTGTGAAGGGAGTGTCGGGTTTTGGTGATGATTTGGGGTGTTTATGGAGGAGGTAGAGGAGGTGGAGGAACTTAAGAGGAAGAAGAAGAAGAAGAAGAAGTTGAGGAATGAAGTGAAGAAAAGGATGGTGGGGGTGCCATGCCAAGATAACCCCCCCCCCTCTCTCTCTTTCACTCTCATGTCCATGCCTCCATGCTCTCTTTGACTTTTGTTTTCTTTTCATTTCTTTTTTTTTCTTTTTTCTTTTATCTCTCATCTAAGTAAAACCAAATAACATAAATACAATAGAACAACATACAACCAAAAAGTAATATGTCATGGTGCACTAGTCATGGATATTTAAAAAAATACGGATTTAGCCTAATCGTGATTAGTAGTGCACTAATCAAGTTTAATTTAAACTTGCATATAATTAATTGCATAATTATTTATAAAATGCCAAATACCAATAAATATCTTTTAAATAAATAAACTATATTAATCCCCAATTATTTTTCAAATATTGGTATATAATTATACCATTTTACGAAAATCCCAATTCACAAATCAAATAGTTTTTGCGAAATATATTATTTTAATATTTAATTTCCAAAAATAATATTTTATTTTTCTGAAATGTTGCAATCTTCCCCCCTTAAATAAATTCGGTCCCCGAATTTAAATTTAAACCCTAAATACAAAAACATTTCAATAATCAGCTCAAATCAACGGGGCTCCGAAATCACGGAATACACAGAAATATCACAGCACATCGAGTGTGCATAAAAACAAGCGTGAAACTCAAAATCAAACTCCGTCAAGCGTCACGCAATCATAGGAGTTACAATAGAAATACGAATCTCAAATTCCACTACTGGAATCCAAATATACTATAGTCAAAATCATAATACGTATATAGTACGCGTCCCTTTAAATTCCTCTAAAAACTGGATAAAACACATGCAAAATCTTTTTAGAATCGCCGTGTGAAGCGTAACTCACGGCACAAGTGGCGGACACTCATTTGTAAAGTAGAAAATATACGTCTATATATATGGTTTACTCAAAATATATGTTCCGCCTTTTTGAAATATCCCAAAAGGTTCTCCTCGTAAAAGTTCGTGTCACTCACGGACACGTAGGAAATGGCGAGACTATAGCTCCTTTTTGAAAAACCTCTTGGTAATTTTTGATGCATGCAAAAGTACTCAGGTACTGTTCTCAGATCAGTCCTGCTCGGTTACTATATAATATAGTACCCAACATCAAAATATGATGAAATCAGCCTCAAAAGGCGTATCCAACATCACGTGCGTCTGGTGCAGACGGAAAATCAAAGCCAAGTACAAGTACCACGAATGTGCACAAAAGTTAGACTATATGCAACGGGTGTGCATGAAAACATCTGTCAAGTGCAATGGGTGTGCACGACAACAATATCAAGTGCATCAAAAGTGCACGAAAATCTCAACCCAATGCAACTAACATGCACGATTAAAATCTCAATCGAGTGCATCCGGTGTGCACAAAATCTCATACCATGCGCCCAATATGCGTGAAAATCAAGATCAAGTGCATCAGGTCCGCACAAAATATCTAGTGCAGTAAAGCGCACGAAAACAAACTTCAAGTGCAACGGTGCACGAAAACAGAGATCTAGTGTAACAAATGCACAGAAACATAATCTCAGGTGCACTAGGTGCCCGAAAACTCATCAATATCTCAAATACGCACAAAAACAACACCGAGTGTGCCAAGATATATAAAATCATAAACATGTGCAACTACGTGCACAAAATCCATATCAATGCACTGCAAGTACATGTAAGCTATACCGAGTGCATAAATCAAATCGAGTGTATACAACGAGCACAAAATCAAATCGACAGTATCGAAATCCACGGAATCATAATTATGTGCAGCCAAGGCACAAAATCGATATCAAGTGCAATAGATATGCACAAATCATAAACCAATGTAATGGTGTATGAAACATAAATCAAGTGCAATAACTGTGCACAAATGAAAATATCTAGTAGGTCAGCCATGGTGCACGAAAACAAATATCATGAAACTCAATCAACGAAACTTAAATCCAAGCGATAAAAGTATGATACTCGGATCACAAAACGCAAATCGCAATAACTAACATTGAGGTACATCTCCTTCAATGTCGAAAAATGCCGGTGCGTCCAAAACTGGAAGAGCGAGAACATCCACTTGCCTCCTACTGACGGTCTGGCGTCCTCTGTCTTTAGGTCTCATTTCCTCTATGGATTACCCATCTCACAATCTTTCCGCTCATCGGCCTGGTTAGGTGTAATAATGGAACAATTCCGCTCTGGAACTCCTCTGATCATCCCTTGGCCAATTAACATGATCACTCGCAGAACGGTACGTTACTGACGGCGGCATCTGGCCCTATAAATAAGTGTAATGCAACTAATCCTAGGTGCAAAACTTTATCGCTACCGTGTCCTGGAAAGAACCTGCTTAGGGTATCTTCCGATCTCATCTAGGCCAAACTATACGGAGGTTGGCACTCTTTACTTAATCCTTTTTCTCACATCCGGACGGCTGCGTCCTCAGCACGGCTTCCCTTTGGAATTTGGCCGCATCCGGCGCCTCCGCATACATAGCAATCCTCTGGTATCGGGGAGTAACACAACTCGTTAACATCTTTCATGAACTTATTGTTTCACCCGTCTTCATCATCGTCCACGTCGATGTCATAACTTGCGGGCTAAGTGTTACAATTCGTTCTCGGCTAAAGTCAATCTGGAGTCTTTCACACGGACTCGAAATAACGAACTCGGGTATCTTCACCACTCTTATGGAAGATATCTAGCCGCTAGAGTTCTCGGGAACTCATCCAATTTATCGGAGAAATACGCTTCATTCGTCCGTTCTCGATCAACTCACAATGCGCCTGGGTAAGATCCTTCTATCCAAAACTGGTCAACTTACTGATCTCACATTAGAGCATCCTACGAACAATGTCTTCTCTTGCTCGATTTACTCTAGATCTGAGTAAGATCCTTCAAACTGGAATTCTTCAACTCAGCTGAGCCTGCGTCGGGCATCAAATCAGATGAATCATCTCAGTCGCTCTATTCAAGATAGACTAGCGGTCTTCTATCACATCTCTATCTGAAAGCTCTTGTGATTTCAGCTCATAACTCTGGAAGCGACATCCCATCAATCTTAGCAACAGCTGGGTCATCTTTCTGCACGGTAGACAACATCGCGACCTCTGGAGTAGGCTGTATGCAACAGTCCTCTCAATCTGGCAGGCTCTATCAATGGCCTGATCATCCAGTAGAAATCCGAATGCTTGCCTCAATAAGAAATCTCAACACAACAATACATCGATACGTTCCTATGTCACCAGAAGAATATTATGGTCAGTCCTCGTCCGTAACAAGCTCGCTCTAACCGCATCTCTAGCAGCAGCTCTCTCTGCGCTCAAAGCCATAGTGACAGAAACCTCAAGCAGGTATCGATGAAGATAGATCATAGGAACGAAAAGAAATACAGATTTCAAGATATGTATATCCTAAGGTTACTTAAGCGGAGTATCGTCTCGTAAGTATGCCGCGGAACATACGCACGGTACGTCACTCTACTCAAGCTACCTACTCCATCAATCGAGGTCAACCTATGTAACGAAAGTTCGGGTCTAATATGCCATCGGCCAAGTCTAAGTTCCGTAAGGTCAAGCCTAGATTCCGAAATATATTCGCTCTAAACTCCGCATAGTCAAACCTAGCCTCGAACCAAGGTTAAAGCTAACGCTCTGATACCAATTTTGGCACGACCAGGAAAAAGGAACGGGACCAGCACTTGAATCATGTGAAGTCTATAGGACCCAATCTAATTCAAGTAAGCCAAAACCCAGAAATCTAAACCTTTTTAGGGAAATAATAGAGGTGAAGTTTTTTTTTAAATTAAAGGTATAATGAAATCAAGTTTTTCTTTAAAATGCATAGGTAATGATATATGAAAATGCAAGTGGATTATACTATAATTGAAAACATTTTTCTTCTTTAAAAATTTGGGCAGCACCTCCCTTGTATATTTGATCCAAAACCACATACAAGCAATATATATAGGCATCCCCAAGCGGGAGCTAGCTCTTCGCTAATCAGCGGAATCACAACCACGCAAGTAAGCAATAAATATAAGACGCCCAACGGCGAAGATCAACACAAAATAAATAAGTAAAGCAAGGCATCAAAAACCTCAAAATAAGCGAACATACACCCATCTCTCTATGTCTTGCAAACACAAGTCTGCCTAAGTCTACCAATATAGAAAGTCTAGTTTTTGATTGATGGAGTTTATCTAGATACAATAGAATATAAAGGGTACAAGAGTGGTCATGGTCCGGCATGTGTCCCACCTACCAAAACAAAACACTCAGAAGGAACTGTGTGCCGGCAATGCCGCTGCTGATCCAAGCGGTCAAATCTGCAAGAAAGCTGTGACACAACAGGAGTGAGTTGCCAACTCGTGAATAGAAAACATCAGCGGGTAGAAATCGAATAAACAACAATTCCTAGGTCATACTGTATCATGAAGGTAATATGATGATCTCTAGGGTGAGCATGTATGCATATATGTCAACAATAGAATCAAAGCCAAAGGCATATACAAATAAACATCTGAAATCATATGCATGTATGCATGTGGATATTATCCACGTGTGTCTATCAACGACACAATCAATATCATGGAACCTGCATGTCCAACATCGACACTCAAATCATCATGAAAACATATGCCTGTATGTATGGGATATCAACCAACATGTGTCCATCAACGATACATCAGAATCATGGAACCTGAGTGTCCAATATCGACACTCTAAACATCATGAAACCCGTGTCCAGCATCGACATGTAAATCCTCATATCTCGGGCTCCGTCAGTCCGGATCGGCCCATATCCATCTCACGACTCCAGTCGGTATCTTCCGGATAACCACCGGGTCCAAACTATCACCGGTAGGTAGTGCTCTCTCATGCCAGGCCCAACGTCATCCCCACGATCTTCTTGCCCCAGGGTACCTTACCGGGTCACCATGTACCCGCAGACGGTTTGTCCAACTTCTCGAATCGGGTCTCAAAAATAATCTCAGAACCGAGAAAACTCATGGTGGACGCCTCGAAATCACAAATCAAGAGAAACCGCGTTTTTAAAACAATTCATAATTTCCTTTGAAATATAACCGCGGTTCTCAAATCCAGAAATCTCATGAAAACAATATCTCAATGCATATAACCATAAATACGATGTATGCAAATATAGAACAGTAATATGAGCATATCAAGTATATCATGCAAGCATATAAAGTGATAGTACTGAACAATGAATGTACTTTACGGTTATGAATAATATCATGATATGGCAGCTCTACTGTGCAAGTGGCATGTCAGTTACCGATGATGAAAGTGTGTGAGCCGGCAAATCTATGTAAGTGTAACGTGCGTATCATCGATAATTGTGCAGGTGTACTAGCAGACGATATCATAAAAACTAATGAAAGCGCGTGTATATATATATAAAATGCAATGGGAGTAAAATGAACATAAGAGAAAGGTAAATAGTAACACAACAAGCTAAAATATACCTCAATATACGAGCCATACAATATTGTATCTAAAACAGCACAAATCTTTATTTTTTGGAAAAGTAGGGACTACGGTGTGTTTAAAGAAAAGCAATACGTTTGAAATTCGTAGCGTCTCTCGGTTTATCCTTTGAAATGTATACGATTCGTTAGTTTTGAAAATAGATATGACTCGAACCCTATTCTGATCATCTGGTTAAGTAATTAAAAGACTAAAAGGCTAAACTAATCCCGAGTCAAAAGTACGGATCAATCATCATATATACATCTCGTACGGTATAGTCCGTCGTACGGCCTCCTTAAAATCGAGCGTACGGGTCAAATATCATATATCATAATTCGTACGTATGGTCCGTCGTACGATATCATAAACAAAGGAACGGATCTAAGGTCACGTATGACAAATCACTCTTTATTCTCACACACACACACACACACACACACACACACACACAACTCAAGTCACATCTATATCAAACTCATATCATGTCTTGGCAAAATTATCTATATTCTCATATCGTCTCACATCCGTATATCAACATATTAAGCCAAGTCATCTTATTTCATCACATTCTCTGTTTATCATAACAATATCTCACATCAAGTCATCTTGCATATACATCACATTCTCATTTATATGTATGTAGAATCTCATATCATCTATTGGGATTGAATATAACATGTATATTGCCTTGCATCCTCAAACCAACATATCCATTAATGTTATCTTTTATCGTTTCATCTCATACTAAAACCTTTAATCATATCCGTAAGTTTGTAGCATATCTTTTCTCCAAATATAATTTATATATCAATTTTCCATATCAATGGTTGTGGGGATGCAATACGCCATCCACTCGACTTCCCCCGTAGATATAAATCTATCCACCTGCCAAATCCTCGTTTAGTCGAAGTCGATGTGCTTCGTCGTCTCAGAAGTTCATGCGAAGGTACCTACATATCAACACACAATCGAAATGCTATTAAAATCAAGTCCGAAAACCTATACGACACACGAATTGCTTATAGGTTAGAACCTATAGCTTACGAATGCAAAAACAACCAAATAACTCTCGTCGTTGACGTACAAAAGTCCAACGACCAAATCTAAATTCAAATATCAAAACCAAGTTTCAAATATCAGAAAACATAATACGGCAACTGAGGAAAATTACTCCTAGATTCTTGCACAGATTGATAGGGACAAGACTAACAACACATGGGCTAGGTTATAAGGTGTATAAGCTACAGACCAAAATCCAACACCACAGCCCACAATTTGGCCGGCGAGAATGCTAGTTTACCCGGTGTCGCTAGTCCCAACATGGACTTGGTGTCTCGTTCTTCTGTGGTGGTCTTCTAGTGGTCCTATTAGGTCAATGTACTTGTTTGATTTTCTTAAAAACATCCCAAATTGCTCCAGATTCCCTGTAGTCCTCGAAGCTTCATAAAAACGACATGGAAAAATTCTACGTTCGTGTATCGGGTTTTAATCTCTGGTTTAGGCCATTAAACATCACCAAGATCAAGTAAAACACTCACTACACCTCAAATACACCATCACAACTCAACTCATACCCTAAAACCTCATCTAGGAATATTCTAAAATCATGAAACTATATCGGTTTAACTCTAAACTATTATAGGACATAAAGAAACTAAAGACTTAACAAAAAGAGTCGAAATATACCTCCTTTGGCAACTTAAGAAAATTCTTGGGTTGCCCAAAATGCTCAAAATCCAAACTTGATTCCATTATGGAGTGTAGGATGAGGCGGGGATCAACTTTTGTGGAGGGAGTGTGGGGTTTTGGTGATGATTTGGGGTGTTTGTGGAGGAGATAAAGGAGGTGGAGGAACTTGAGAGGAAGAAGAAGAAGAATTTGAGAAATGAAGTGAAGAAAAGAATGGTGGGGGTGTCATGCTAAGATAACCCCCCGTTCTCTCTCTCTCACACACACACTCTCATGCCCATGCCTCTATGCTCTCTTTGACTTTTGTTTTCCTTTCATTTCTTTTTTTTTTCCTTTTATCTCTCATATAAGTAAAACCAAATAACACAAATACAATGGAACAACATGGAGCCAAAAAATAATATGTCATAGTGCACTCGCCATGGATATTTTAAAAAAATACGGATTTGGCCTAATCGTGATTACTAATGCACTAATCAAGTTTAATTTAAACCTGCATATAATTAATTGCATAATTATTTATAAAATGCCAAATACCAATAAATATCTTTTAAATAAATAAACCATATTAATCTCCAATTATTTTTCAAATATTGGTTTATAATTATACTATTTTACGAAAACCCCAATTCGCAAATCGAATAGTTTTCGCGAAATATATTATTTTAAAATTTAATTTCCAAAAATAATATTTTATTTTTTCTGAAATGTTACATACCGTTGTTCCATGGAGCCCCCTCTCTCTTCCTTACTCTTTTCTCGACATTATAAAACCGTAAGTCTCTTCTCCCTCTCCTTCTTTTCAATTAAAATCGCATTCTTAAAACATATCGGTGAAGTGGAGTTAGATCCGATATTACTTTCTTTTCAAACCTTTTCACCCACTTGATAAGCAAAATAAATCACAACAATACTATAAACCCACTCGTAACCATATTCACATCAATTTAGCTTTTAGTGTAATAAAATTTTCCATGAGAAATAATCATAAAATGAATTTTTCAGAAAAATATCATGAGCTTTAGTATAACCGATATTTCGATAATTAGCATAAATAGCTTAGGAAAGTTCACAGGATAATGACCTACCCCACACGCATGCTATAGTTTCATAGCACGATGTTCTAGATGTATAGTTAATTCAAAGAATAGGTTTTACATTAAAATACAATATTTTTACAAAAAGAGTTTCTTTTATTTTACCCTTGGTAATTGCGCCTCTACAACTCTCGTTAGGGGACTTGTTTATGGATGGTGCAGGTTATCGCACATTCTTGCGATAGTAGATCGAGATGCAGAACTCCTCACAGAGTATTCGGTCTCGAAAGGAAATAAAAAATACGACGGTTTTTAAAAAATACAAATTTTTCTAAACAAAACTAAATTTTTGGAAAATTATATATAATTATGAAACCGTATTTTTAGTAAAACAAATTGTGAAAATCATATTTTCAAATGAAAGGTTAAAGTTAAATGAAAAATACCATCAAGTTTCCAAAAGAGCCAATTTTCATAAAAATACAATAAATTTTTAAAAATTAGGTTTTATCACTAAAACACCATCTAAATTAAAATACATATTCATAAACTTTAAATATCATAAATCACCCTCGAAATTTATTTTTAAATAATATTAAAGTATTTTTCATAAAACTCTCTCGAGAGATGCAAACAATATAAATACAATATAAACAACAATAATAAATATTTAAGGACTAAAGATTAATATAGGTTTAAGCAGTATCATTTCTCTTAAGCCTCGAAAAGCTGGAAAAAGTGAGTGCTTGTTTATTCAGGTTAGACAAATTTAACGGAGTTATCAATGGCAATTGTCTTGGAAAAATACACAAATCCTACCGTTCATGTGCAGCGGTTGCCCGATTTACTCCCAAACCTAAGAAATTCAAGAACTAAATTCTTTTGTAAGATTCTGACTACAACTTGAATTCAAACTCAAAACAGAACTCAAAATCAAACAAAAACTCGAATACTTGATCATGAATCTGAACACTCGAATTCAAATATCAAACTCAAACTTGAATGCTTGACTCGACTTGACCAAACCATGGTTATAAGCTGACATGAATACCTAAATACATGATTACATTTTGAATGTGAATCTGTACATTTTATATCCATCAATTCGGCCAAGAGTTGTAATATTAATTTATACAATACAATACGCGGGGATAAAGGGGTAGATTGGTACGGAACGTATATCGTGACATGAGAGGTCACTTAAAAGACACCTATATGAATCACGTGTCGTTGTCCCGTGAGTTATGACGGGGCCTTATACTACATGTTACCATAGTTCACGGTGTAAAGATGGACTCATCTCGTATAAATGAATACTTTTTTATCATATTACAAATAACCACGTTAGAATAACTATTTTATAACTGTGAATGATCATATACAATTTTACCTGTCCACTCTTCATTTGATCGATTTCTATTCACATTATATTCTATCTTCTCTTACTTGTTTTGGAACTTACCGAGCGTTAGTTCGCTGACGACATCCCTCTCTGCTTTTTTTGTTTGGAATGTTCATTAAGAGGACCGGACTCTGAGGACATAAAGCTGTGCCAAAAAAACTTGGACCAGTTTGCTACTTAGGTAGACTATTAGTTTCTTACTACCTATACTTACTTTCATTATGCCACTATTTAGGTATTTGCTCTTTCAATGTATTTTTTTTATTACAAACAGTTGTGTGTAAAGTTGAATGTAAATAAATTTGCTGTTTTATTTTATCACTCTTGTCATTCTTACTCATTATTATATTGGTTAATTACGCTTAATGTATTTTCATAATAATACGTTACGGACTTGCCACGTCACTGTTTCCGTCTTCTGAAAAGTGGGGCGTGACACCCTCTCCTCCACCGCTCGTAGACCTTATCCTCGACTCCCATAAGCTTCTCGGTCCCACCTGCCTCATCGTCAGCAACTCCCATCCCCAATATTTTATTTTTTATTGATTTAAAAATTTTTAATTATAAATTAAAATATTTTTAAATAAAAAATAAACAAAATTTGTTAGAGTTAGCAAAATATTCCAAAAATATTCCATTTTTGATGGTTGAGACGGCTTTTTTATGGAGCTTAAAAGAATGGAGGACTTTTTGGTAATTCGCTAAAATTGAGAGGAATTTTTTGTAAATAGCTAACTTTGGGGCCGTTTACCTTTTACATTAACGTATTTTACTATAGATTTTAGTTCGGGTACGATTATTGTTGGTGCATGGAACAAAGATGGGTCTGCCTTAGACATCTTGACAAGTTTCAGGTATATATTGATTCAAATAGGTTAATATGTCGACTGGTTTTATAGCTAGAAATAACTATCATACTTAACAACAGTCGTAATTGGTCCGATTATATCAAACCTATAGTTTCGACGAGCGATAGGAAAGATGCGTTTAATTCTAACTCTTGTCTCTTTCCCCATTTTTTTACTTTTATTTTTCGAATTGCCATTTGAGTTTTAAGTATAGTTAAAAGGTTTATAAAAACTAGGGTAAACCGTCCCAAAATAAAAAACACTACCCACTCGTGGAATTCTCAAAATTGATGAGAAACCCTTAATGCAAAAACTCACGTAAGAAAACCTGGGCCATATTTCCATCGACCCATCCATTTATTTTTATGGCGATGTTCCAAAAACGTCCCTCTTATTCGTCTTCTTCCTCTCTTTCGATCTCTCGACCCAAAACATTCGCTCCTTTCTCCTCCTTCGCTCCTCTCTTTGCTCCCTCCTCCGCCGTTGCTCCGCCTCTCCTCTCTCGGCTCCTCCTGCCTCTTCTCCCTCCTCCGCATCCCTCCGTAGTTGCTCCGTTGCTCCTTCTCCATTCCTTTGCCACTCCTCTCTTCCCTCCACCATTCCTCTGCCACTTCTCTCCTCCCGCCACCACCTGATGGAGTTCCTCCTCCCTCTGCTCCTCCTCCCTTCTCTCCTCCCTCTTATCATTCCGAGACGGCGGAGGAGGTGGCGGTGATGTTTGGATATATTATAGGAAAATGTTTGAATATTTCAGCCAAGAAGTTGCTAGGAGTATTAAATGCTTAGACTTTTGAGAATGGACTGAAAACATGATAAAAGATAGCTGGCAAGGACTTCTAATGTTTCAGACAAGTTTTTAGATATTACAGGCAAACGTTCAGATATTACAAGCAAATATTTAATATTGTAACATCTATCATTCCTGCTGTATAAGCTGACAACGCATATCGGTAGGGACAATTTTGGGATATACGAAATTACATGTGGGGATAGATATAGAAGGGGTTTTAGTAGGCCTAGGGGGTATTTTAACTAGAATAAAAGCCCAGGGTTTTTTTGACATTTAGAGAGTGGGTCTGGGTTTTTTTTAACCACTTACCAAAAAACGGAAAAATCTACTCTAGAAGGTCTTGTACCTTGCAAGTCCCTCTAAAGTTCCTGGATGGGTTTCTCTTGCACAAATGGAAAGCCCATCCGAGGGCTATACAAGGACTTGCTAAAAACTGTCATACTAGCCCCAAAACCTTTATAGCAAATTTTGATCTTATTTGATCCAAGAATCCTAACTTCGCCACTTTTGCGTAACAATGAAACAATATTTTCGAATGACTTTAAAATCTCTCGCCTTTTTCTAGTTTCTTGTTGCATGTCCAGTGGGAAGTAATGATTCAGCATTAGACACTAAACTGTGACATACACCATGGCCTTGTATTCTTGAACCTTAAGCAAAGGGGATAAAATGACCATGATATTAACCCAACACACACGCGCGCGAGCGCACACACACACAGAGTAAATTACTATAAATCTCATGACTAGTGTTACATATGGCTAAGTTTATTATCTGCAAGCTGCTAAATGTAGAACAATTAATCTCTGGCATGCTAGAGGCATGCTCATTGCTCGACCGCTTCTCTTTTTAGTAAGCACACCTTGGGCATTTTGTTGTGTTTATTCATTGGGACTTGAGATATCAAACCTAACCCCCCCCCCCCACCCCCCCACCCCCACACAGAAATGGTAACTCAAACCTTTTTTGTTCCACTCTCATGGCCTCAATTAAACCACATTAATGGGTGTGGGATAATTGATATTGATTGGAATGCCTTGCCCTATTTTCTTGAAATAAAAAAGATAAAAAAAATCGATCATCTGTAGTAATTTTGTCCTCTTTGATACCAGAGACCAGTGAACAAAAATTTACTAGTCATAAATAAAATATACCTTTAGAACCCCTTGTTGGTGTCATGGTGTTCGAGCAATATGACTGTTGACTTCTCCAATGAATATAATTAGTAATTAATTATATACCGATCAGCAATATATAACTCAGTTGGTATGGGCACTTCCCCAAGAGAGGGAGAGTTGGGGTTCAAACGCCATGCGGGAAAGTGAGCATAAATTAACGTTTTGGGGCCAAATTCGTTGGTCTCAGAATACGTGTGTTGTGCGTTTGTATGTGTTGTGCTTATAAATATGTTTTGGTTGTGTATGCATAGGTTACTATCTAGATGAAACTGATTATAATCTCTCTCTCACTGTAACACTACAATGCTTTTGTCTATCAAATCAAACAGCTCTCAAGGAAAATTCCAAGGAAACAGCCATGCAATTGCTTTGCTTGAAACATAGTTCCCTGTTTCCATTCTTTCTTTTCCATTGCATTGGCTGCAAACAAGTTCACTGATTAGACATGGGGATCGCTTTTCATGTGATGACCACCCCCTTTGCTACCTCTTCATAAAGTTTTCTACAATATCTACATGCAACAAAGCCCAGCATCAATGTATGCATGCATGCATGCTATATACACCAAGCAAATTTTTTACATGCATCTCTATTTTAAAATTATCCAAACAAGATATATAACACCCCTACCCTAGCTTAGTGCTTCACAAATCACAGTCATATATATACTTGATCCAAAACTTAACTATTAATGTACATGGAGCTTCGCTTCACCTCACTTCCCTGCTAAAAAAGCTGTGGAACTAGGAAGCTAGGAAAAAATTAAAGTGAGCATGTGAATGTGTCGATTCCAGAATATAAGAAAGCTGCATGCATGACAGCTACTACTCTCAACATGAGGCCATGCACAGATAAATGGAGGCACTTTGCTCCGTCCTCCTTTCCCAAAATAGACCTAATAATTTTAATAAATATTCCATGCGCCGGTCATATATATTCTTGGGCATGATAAGCAGAAAACAAAACAGATGCGGAACCAATAAAATATGTTGGAAAGTACTAAGTATTCCAATTAGTTTTATTCAGATGATGAATTTCATCCGGACGACTATGAAAGATTACGGCATCAAAATAATAAGATTGCTAAAAACAAGATATTTTTACGTAATAGAACCAGATGGTTGAATGTGAGAACTGTCGGAAGCTTGCCAAAGTCAGAATGCTTCATCACAAACATGTTTTCTGCTCACAAGCTCTCCACTCTCTTTGCACCCACCACCATCTTCTGTAACTTCTTTCCGTCACAAAAAGTTGTTTCATTTCTTAGAAAAAGGAAGAGATAGAGAGATAGAGATGCCTTGTTGAATTTATTTTTTTTGAGTACTTTAATCGCTACAAAGCTTTATCTTCTCTATAAATGAATATAAAATTAAAAATAAATAATTTAACTATTATTACATTCCAAAAAAACATTTACAATTCCAAACATGAAGATAATATGCAATCAATGCCTTGAATGTAACTACCATGATAACTGTAGACAGGGAAACATATGTAAATTTATTACGTTTTACTTGATCCGTCCCCTTTTATTTGTCATTTTAGATAAATGCATGCCGATTAAGCAAAGCATTATCATTTTCTTTTTTCTTAATATGAGCAATTAATTTACTGTCGCATCACGACTAAAAAGAATATACTATTTCTGCCCTTAACTATTCAGGAAAGTATTATCAATTTTTTAATATCAGCAATTAATTTTATAGGCTATTTTTGGTATTGTATAATATCTTTATCATTAAAGATTTTTTTCGTTATTCTAAAAACGTCAATTAAAATGTAACACTTTTTTCTCTTCAAAATGAGCAGTATAAGGGAGGGAGCTATTAATTCCAAGAGGGACGTCAGCCAAAAATGGGCAGTAAATTATCATCAATGCATACATCATTTGCCCTTGTTATATCCAAACAATGTATAGAGAGAAGCATAAAAAGAAACTTTCAAAAAAAAAACCGAATTAGCAACCCAAATCCAGCTTTTGTCTCAGAGAGCCATGCAAACATGCAGAAAACCACTTTACTTTTTCTCCTTTTTGCAACACACCCAGGCTTTGACCCACAAAAGCTCATTCAGCCTCCCCTAATTATTATTTTTAACAAATTAAGCATGGGACCCACCCTCTCTGCCACACGTGTAAGTTCCGCGTGCCCTGACACGTTTTTTTAAAAAAAACACAATTAAATGAATTACTGCTAATAATAAAAAAACAGCCAAGAAAAAGGTGATGTTCTATTAATATCAAAGCTGCCCTCTTTATGCTACAGTAACAAACGGCCGCAAAGTTTCTTCCGTCACCGTTAATGACAGATGCCCCAAAAAAAACAGCAAATATTATTATTATCGCCAAAAATTAAAAGACCGATATATCGGTCCCTCATCAGTAGCAAACCCGAAACGCCACCAAAACCCTCTTTAAACCCTCGTGCTCGTCGTCGGAGGAATAGGCTCCGAGGCGGGGAACAAGTCGCCGATATCTCTGAAAAAATCATCCACCTCCCAATTCGACGACGAGAGGTCTCCGAAATCGTCTCCGAAGCCGAAATCCATCTTCGCCGAGTCGTCGAGAATGCGGGGCTCAGACGCCCCGAAGCCAAGGAAATCGTTGTACAGAGGCACTTCCTCGAACGGCAAGAAATCGCTCAAGTCCTCAGGAAACAGCATCGGCTGCGCGTTGCTCGTCTCGGTTTCGATCTCGATCGGTTTCTCTGCTTCCGGCAGCGGCTCGTCCTTAACCGTTACCGAGTCTCGGAGTACGGAGGTGGGGGAGGAAAGGTTGTGCGCGTCGGCGTCGCAGGACTCGGAGGTGGAAGCGGCGGAGTTGTGGTGGTGAGAGAAGTTGGTGGTGGCGTCCGGGCCTCGCAGCTGAATGGCCGCGGTGTCGTACACCTTGGCCGCCTCCTCGGCCGTGTCGAAGGTGCCCAGCCACACCCGGACGCGCCGCCGCGGGTCGCGGATCTCCGCCGCGTACTTCCCCCACGGCCGTCGCCGGACGCCGCGGTACCTCTTCGGAACTCCTCCGGCGGCGGCCAGTTCCTTCTCTTTCTGAAGCTGGGTTTGTTTCGGTTTTTGGGCAACCGCGGCGACGGAGGACTTCTTCTTTTTGATGGGTTTGGGCTCGATGCGGATTTCCTGGATGAACCGCTTGATGCGGCGGCGAGGCGCGGCATCGTCTGAGTCGGAATCGGAGTCGGTGGCGTCCGGGTCTTCGTAGATCAAGCGGATCTTTTTTGACAATGAGGGGAAGTTGCTGGAGGCTTTTGATGTTGGAAGTTGCTTGGAGATTACATTCACCTCCTCCGTTCGCTTTATTCGACTACCACTATAATTATTTGCTGCCTCCATTGCTGCTTCCTCTTCTTCCTCTTCTTCTATGGTAATGCCATCATGATAGTACCTGAAATAAAAATTTGGATTTTTTAAAAATGGTTCAAAAGAGAAAGGAGGTGAATGAAATTTCTAGGAAAGTAGAGAGAGAGAGAGAGAGAGAGAGATTTGTTACCTTTTTCAGAAAGAAATGGAGTAAAACCCTTTGTGGGTTTAATTTGCACAGGAGAAGCAAGCTACAGTACTCTGCTGTCCTCTGAAGAAGGAAGAAGAAGAATCAAGAGGGAGGAGGGAGAGTACATAGAGCAAATAAGGTCTCAAACTCAAAAAGAGCAAAAGATTTTTGAGAGAGAGAGAGAGAGAGCGCAATAAGAGTTGCGGACACCAATTCTCTGATGTTTTATAGGATCCTAACAGACAAAATTTGGAAAGCCCATAAAATTTACTCATTTCCTATTTTTCATTTTCCGAATTTACCCTTATACCTCTTCCTCTTTTTTTCAAATTTTGATTTTTACTCTTTTGCAAATTCCACCCAAAAAATCTCCGCACCACACGAATCACGAGTCCCCGCATTAGGCTGCCGTCAGCTGTGCATGGGGCCCACGCTTCAGCCAATGGGACGAGGACATCGGTGTGACTCGGATCTCCCGCAATTTTTTGGCTTGGGCGGTCACGTGAGCATCCGAACAGCCATATGGAAGGTTAGATTATTGGTAAAATATCTCTCCGCACGGGCATGAAAAATTTCCTTACAAGCCACTTGGTTGGAAGCCCTTGAATAAACTTTGAGATTCATACAACTCTCTCTTCTCTTGTATAAATCTCAATTCCCATTCAAGGATTTGCAAGAGCTTTGTAGAGAAATTTCTCTACAAATCTTTGTTAAAAAGATTTTTCCAAATTATGGTGGTCAAAGCCTTGGGTTAAGCAACGGTCAGTGCTACTTGACTAAAATTTACCCCCTAATCATTTGTTTTTTTCTGTAATTAGCTTGAGAAATGATTTATTTACTTTCAGATATATAATATTAGTAAATGCCATGTAAATATAATATTTTGGCAGACTAAGATTTCAGAATGAAACGGATTTTATCTGCCGATGCACGGTTCATGCTTATGGTAATAAATGTCCAACGTAAAGCACATGAATACATTTGATGTGACCGAGGACAGAAGAATGTATTAATCACTGGTCAAAATTGAAAAGTTTGAGCGATCTGGTTTAAAGAGATTAGCAGCATCTCATAAATGTTCTTCCGTTTAACACGCCGATGGTTCCGATGGCTCCAAAAATGAATGTCCAAGTTTTGATTATCAATTAAGCAATATTCAGATAGTGCCAATATATTAATTCTGGCACTGCAATTATGAACAACGCGGTTACATTTGCAGGCTTTCCTTAAACGAAAAGTTAAACATGATCCCTTTTCTCTTGGAAATTAATAAATATAATATTTTTGGGACAAACAGATTAAACAAACAGTTGTATTGTTGTTCTATACGTCTGAATATAAGGAGAATAAGGTGACAATCCAAAAGTAATTTTCTGCCAAAGTCCAAACAAAAAATTAAATAAAAATAACAATTAGTACTTCTTAAAAGTATTTGTTGGATACAGAAGAATTTCAAATAGAGAATGAAAATCATTAACCTATATAATTAAGAAAATATGTTTTGATTAGTATTAAGTAGAAGTCTCTTGTTATCATTTGATTGAAACGACAATTAGTAGTTTAATTAAACAAATTTTGAATTGCTAAGCAATTTAACATTAAATCATTAGTCAGATTATTTCTTCAGCTGCTGAGGTGCAAATCGTCCTTTCATTGTTTTACTGCTACTTACTGTACGGTCCTTATCTTTTCACAACTTTTATTCATACCCTCACGTGCCACTTGACGCTATTACAAATTAGTATCAAACAATTTTAAAATGCCAATTTTTAAAACCTTTTTCCATTTCAAAATTATATTTTTTACCGTATTAAATATTCGTTGTATCACTTAAATCAAAAGGGCATACCGGTCATTTCACACTGAAATTTCAGAAAAAAATTGATTTTTAGTACGTATTAGATTTAATACCAATAATGAAAAATAAATTTATAAGTAAATTCTGGTAAATTTGTTTCCTCTTCGGCCTTCGCAAGAAATCTCTCGAGGGGCTGTCTGGTTGGGGGATTTGGAATGGATTTGGAATGGATTTGTGAATTTTGATGTGGATTTGATAATTTTTTGTTTAGTGGGTGAATTTGAGTCAGGATGGATTTGATGCCACATAAACCAAAACTTGGATTCATGAATCCAAAAATAAAAAATAGGGATTTGGAAGCAACTCTCTCCACATAAACTTTTTTTGACATAAAAAATTGTTATTCTTACCATTTTAATTGCTTTGGAAATTAGATAGGTAGTCTTGTTTGGAGGTAACAAAAGATATTTTCATCACTTTAATGTTAACTCCAAATCCAAGTTTTGGAATTGGTATCTATTTGGTGTAATCAAACAAAGATTTAAAAAAAATTTAGATCATAATCTTTAACCTGATGCAAACCAAATCGAAAATTACTAAATACAAGTTTTTCTATTGTAAGGATTCGGGAATTCACAATCAAACATGCCTAACCGATTCGTACTATATCCCTTCAAATTCTCAAACGGTGAGTTCCTTGTATTACAATAATACCCCTAGTCTCTAATGTTCATTTCTCCTGTTTTACTTACCTAGCTAGCTTAGCTATGTTCATGCATAGAATCTTATACTGAATCCAAAAATTATTTGTTGGTGTATTCATTTCCCTTTTATTCAGAAAATGGTATCCACCAGTGAATTTATGATACCGCAGGTACAGTGAAAATGCATTTTTATTTGCTGATCGGTCTGATCTTATACCCCTTAGTATAACCTCCTGTCTTGCAGGCGTCTGAATTTTGAAGCTCCACTATTGAAATCGGTCTGAACTCAACAACCCATCTTTACCAACTTCAATTATCTTGATGATGTACTCATCTGCAAAGGTAACTTTAAAGTTTTAATAAACATGTATTTTTTTTCCCCTTTCTATTGATGTTGAAATGATCCAATTATAGAATTGTGGCTATGAGTGGGGAAAAGCAAAGGTTTGACTTTTGAGGGTGCTCTATACAAAGTAGTCAGACCAATTTAATTTCGAGAAAGGCTTTCCCACAAATTCCATATATAAGCTGGACAAAAAAGTATAACTCTAATACTTGCATTTCTGTCCACCCGAAATAACATGGAATTTATAGGGGTGATAAGTAAAGTATTTCCCCCCTTAATTTCCAATTGAAAATCGTTGCCAAAGGAGGTGCCTGGGCCACAGGGCTCGCTGGCCCAATGTGGCATTGGCATTAATGGTTTTTCTTTGTTCTTTGAGGTAATCGTAATTAGAGAGATATGTAGTTTGCGGAGAAACCATTCGGTGTTTTCGGATGTAATATACCATGACAAAAATGGAGAATTTAGGACACTATTCAGACATTTTGGCGGGGTCCGTGTTTTTTTTGCTTTCCTTTTTCCAGCCCAGACATATATGACCGGCACACAATAACTTCTCATAGCCTGCGTGAGGAGAAAGCTGAGAGCACACAAACATTCTTGAATCTCAGAGCCAACAATTGAGAGTGAATTAATGAATAATGCTTTGAAACGAAGCATCAAACATCAAGCAAACAGAAAGAGCCGCCTCTTTATTTGTTTTTCTTCTTCCCATACATTAATATTATATTAATATTTACCAGCGTGGCCTTTCGCCTCTTTTAAAGTTAATTATGCTAACTAATTACTTTGCCACAACTTAATTAATGCTAGCTGGACCCTTGAGGTTTGAGCTCACCAATGCGAAACTTTGCGATTTTTACATGCAAGCAGAAACTGACCATGGACATACAGGATATTCAAAAATTGAATTCTGATCTGTACTGTTATATGGCAAAAAAAAGTGTCATTTAATTTTGAAATTAATTGATGGCGTGGCTTTTTATTATTTTTTTTGGAGAAATCAAAGAAAAAAAGTCATTGATTTATGCACAATACACGTAATTAAATACCCCGTCATTATTATTTTACAAGTACAATGCACATATCTACTCTCTCCGTTCCTTTTTACTTGACGTTTTGGAGAGAAAACAGTGTCCCACGTTACTTGACGTTTTGAAATAACGAGAAAATCATTAATAATAAAGATATCAATAGATGATACAGTATCAAAAATATCCTAGAAAATTATTGGTTGTGATTCTATATCATTAATACTTTCTAGGATTTTTTTGAAATAGAGTAGAATAAAATTAAAATTATAAAAATAAAATAGATTTTTTTAAATTTCTCAAAATAGGATGGTTTGAATCCCGACCCCACCCTCTTATTTAGAGGGCGGGTTCTAGAAACCCGCCCCCTACCATATATAGGAGAGGGCGGGTTCTAGAAACCCGCCCTCTCCTATAGAGGGCAGGGGACGGGTTCCGAGAACCCGCCCTCTCCTTTATAAAGGAGAGGGCGGGCTCCTTTTTTAATAAAGAAAAATTTAATTAAAAACAGAAAATTAAATATCGAATAAAAAAATAAAACAAATATTATTAGTGTTGTTTAAATATGAATATTGTATACACTCTAACAACAAAATGAATCCGTCAAATTTATAATACAAAAAAATCATCTGTTTGTAAAAGTATAGAACTATCACTTTCTCTTTCCCTTTCCCAATCCGAGAAGGCTTGACATAAGCCTATGCCTCTTGGGATGATAGGACCCTCCAATTTCTTGGGTATATGGCGGCGGCGGCGGCGTCTGCTCTTCTGCTTCGGCTTCTGCTTCGTCTTCAGTATCATCTTGGACAAGCTGTTGTTCCGCAAATCCTGAATGTGGGACAGGTGTTGGATATGTACTGCCTCCCAACAACTGTATGTAGGACAAAAAATCCGTCTCCCAACTGGGCTGTTGTTGCGAAGAACCTGTCCCGATTTCATGCTGCTGCTGTTGCATAAAACCTGGCCCCATGGCTGCGCAAATCCTGACCTCCAAGACTGCTGTTGTTGCGCAAAACCTGACCCCCAAGACTGCTGTTGTGCAAAACCTAACCCCCAAAACTGCTGTTGTTGCGCAAAACCGGTCCCCCAAAACTGTTATTCCTCCGGTTGTTACGCTTGCTCGGTATGCCAGGGTTGCTGCTGACAGTATGGTGTTCCAAACCACTGATCCCGCTGCTCTGGATCTTCCTGATGCTGCGGCTCTGGTGCCAGCTCATGATGCGGCTCTGGTGCCGGCTCATGCTGCTGCTCTGGTGCCGGCGATAAATGTGGAAGCATATTATATAAACCGAATATACCACCAATATATGAGTCTACATTTGAAAATAAAGCCTGAGTATCTGGACCAGTATCAGTCGGATATGGATCCTGCATCATTGATTGTATATGATACAACCCACGAGCCTGTCGTTACATTAAAAATAAGAAATAATTATTGACTCATACCGCCGGATGTTAAAAACTAATATAATTTAAAGAATTTAACTTATCATTTTCGTACCACGTGGCCTCTAGGCTCGTACTGCTTAATATTTGGAAAGTCGTTAGGGGGAGCAGAAAGATATCTTATAGTGACACGCTTATACCATTGAAGATATGTTTCGGTAGAGTCGGTGGTTATTTGGTCACCTATTTACGGTAAGGCAATATTACGCTGCCTATCCTTCTATATCAGCAAATATTGATGAAGATGTTCTCTCCAATCACGCTCCGCCTTTCATCCTCGCATGTCTCCCTCTATTGTTATAGGCGCAGGCGGCAGAACATGAATATGTTGCAATCTATTGAACTGTTGCAACACCCGGTCAGGTAGGTGCATGACCACGATATTAATGCAGAGTAGGGGGCATCGAGCCTGCCAAACCGGCTCTCCTTCGATAAAAATGCCGGGTAATCCTTGCAGACGATATGGTGTATAAAGCATCCACGTGAATTGCGTAAATAACAAAGTACAAAATTGTAATGAAGCTAATTTAAAGTTTTCAAACAAAGTTAATTACCTAAGGTATGGTTACCTGAGTCGCTTCCATGCGATCCAACTCATCTCTATAATACCTAAGTACTCGACGAGGAGCCTTATAAGATTTCTTGTTACTCCACCAAGAGCCGAGAGGCTTTCCAGGGGTATCCACGGCAGAAATATTAATGCGATCTGGTCTTCCCATACACATGTGCTCCCATGACCAAATCTATATATAAAGTGTTAGATGATAAGAGAAAGAACCAATATTACAATTTTGCAAATGTCTAGCTGTTAATAACAAGGAATGTACATGAAGTAATGTAATACAACCATAAATTTTATTCTTCGTAGGAGCACATGTCTTATCTAGTTCCTTGTAAAGATAGGCCAAGACCCCTGCTCCCCAAGCATACTGGCCACACACATCAAAGTCCGTAAGAAATCTAAGGTATAAAGGATGGACATGCGTTGCCGATTGGTCCGGTATCAACCAAAAACCAATCATGTACAGAATGTAGGTACGTGCATGTTTATCCAAGACTTCATCGGTACTTTCATCAGGGATATTAGTAAATGTATTTTTGAGCCAGTTTAAACTGATTTTATACCCCTTAGTATAGCCTCCTGATGCCTGAATTTTACAAATAATTGTTAATTAATATCACCGTAATATACTTAAACTTTTGATTTAAAAAATTATGAATTATACCAGTCCAAGAGCAGACTCGGCATATGTATCCCAGTATGGGTGCTCGATATCTGGACCCACAATTTTACCTCCGACCAATCCAAGCCCATTCATCCATAAACCAAGTAAGAGGGCAATATCCTGGAGTGTGATAATGGTCTCACTCCATCTTAGATGAAAAGTGTGGGTCTCTTTTCTCCAACGCTCAACAAGAGCGGTAACAAGACTATAGTCAATTTGGATATGACGAAGTAATAAAACTTCATAAAATCCGGCTCTTCGAATCCGCTCGATTATACGGTAATCGGTAACTTGCCACTTGTCAGAACTATGACTGACGACTGTAAGATTATCTCTACCCTGCAAAATTTAATCATATTATTTTCAACTATTAGAATTAAAAGAAATGGGGAATAAAAAAAATTGAATAAGTTTTGAATTTTTTCTCCCCGTGTAATATATTGAAAGATCTATATTCATTTTGATCTACGAGCAGTGATTTGTCGAATGGTTGATTCTCCATTGAAATTATTTTGATATTTTAATCCCTGAAAGATTTAGATAGGAGACAGGGGTTTAGAAGGGAATTTCTTCTATGATAGTGAAATAAAGATAGCAAAAATCATAGTGTAGAGGGCGTGGTTTTATAGGGAAAGGAGGGCGGGTTACGAGAACCCGCCCTTAGCTTTGCAAACAACACGATACAATTTTTTCCATATTGTGTTGTATCGTGCTTTGTTGTACTGTGGTGTCAAATCCTTTTTTTGCATTGTGGTGTCAAATCCCTTTTTTGTTGTATTATGGTGTCAAATCCCTTCAACAGGGATTATCATTTATGTTTTTTTTGTGTTGTGTTGTCAAATCCCTTAAATAATAATTATCATTTTGAAAAGAAGAGGGCGGGTTCTTAGAATGTGTCCCCTTCAATAATTTTATGCGGGCGTGTTCCAAGAAGTCGCCCTCATCTCTTTTGTTTTTTTCTCTGTGTTGTCAAATTTTACTGATAATAATTATATTTTGCAAAGAAGATGGCGGTTTTTTAGAACGCGCCCCCTTCAATAATAATTATCATTTCTGTTTTTTTTGTGTTGTCAAATCTCTTATGTTTTTTTTAATGATAATAATTATCATTTTGGAAAGAAGAGGCGGGTTCTTAGAACGCGCCCCCTTCAATAATTTTATGCGGGCGTGTTCCAAGAGCCCGCCCTCATCTCTTTTTTTTTTCTTGTGTTGTCAAATCTTACTGATAATAATTATATTTTGCAAAGAAGAGGGCGGGTTCTTAGAACGCGACCCCTTCAATAATAATTATCATTTCATTTTTTTTGTGTTGTCAAATCTCTTCTGTTTTTTCTTAATGATAATAATTATCATTTTGAAAAGAAAAGTGCGGGTTCTTAGAACGCGTCTCCTTCAATAATTTTATGTGGGCGGGTTCCAAGAACTCGCCCTCATCTCTTCTATTTTTTCCTGTTGTTTTTTTCTTAAATCATATTGTTGTCAAATCTTACTATGTGTGGTCATTTTGTAAAGAAGAGGGCGGGTTCTTAGAAGCGCTCCCTTCAATAATTTTATGCCAGTGGGTTCCAAGAACCCGCCCTCCTTAATATTTTAAATAATTTTAATTAATCCAAGACAAACCCATGATCCTTTTACCACCAAACACCTATAAAAACAGCTCTCTCTCTCTCTCTCTCTCTCCATTTGCTCTCCATTCCGCTCCAATTTGCATCTGCACTCTCCTCCCATTTGGTCTCCATTCTGCTCCGATTTGTATCTGCACCTCCTACAAAATCTCATCCAGCTCCGATTTGCATCTTCAGCTCTTACAAAATCTCATCTGCACCCCTTCAAATGTAAATTTTTTTATTTTAACGTTTAATTATTTTTCAATGAATATAATCATTATATAAATTGTTAACGCTATTTTTAATTTTTGGCTTGATATTGTTTGATACAGATAATGACAAGTTCAAGTTTATTTGTTGTATGTAAATATGATGGCCAGATTGTCACAAGTGCACAAGGTCCCGAGTATATGGACGGTTGCGCAAGAATTATGCGATTAGAACCATCAACGACTTATAATGAAATCGAGAATAAAGTGTTTAAAATCACGAAAAACGATCCGCGTGAAATTAAGCTTAACTTAAGTTGTATATAGCATATGTTTAGTGGAAATGCATTGGTTGAAATTATAGACGATGCATCAATATCTTCGATGATAGATTTCGGTCTGGCAAATGCCCAGCATTCTTTTGAATTTTTAGTTCAGAAGGAACAATTAGAAATATCAGATGTTGCTCCAGCGGGTAATTTTGAAGGTAATGCTGGAGGTAGTTCTTGGAGATACTGTCCTATGGTTAACGATGATACCGTTAGTCTCAGTGGATATGACTATACACAATATTATTCAAACCTTCAAATTCAAGGGCAAACATTTTATAAATCCACTTTTTCTAATACTAAAATACTAATATATTTTATATATTGTTTACAAATTTTCCCAATCGACTGCTGCAGTTACATGCACCCCTGAAGAACAACAAGAATTACCATATATAACTTTCCAAAGGTAAATAAATCTGAAACAAGTGGTGATTGTGTTTATATTTTTCGTAATACAAAAATATTAAGGAAAATTTATATAAGAACAATTTATATACTAAACACAGATTTTCCCATACCTCCACATCATTCTAACACAATCCAAGTAGCATATTCCAAGTATGTCCGTCCATATCTTTCCGGTCTTTTCACCCCGAACCATCCACATTACACCGACCTCAATCATCATTATTGCACCCGAGCCTTATGTTGCTACGGGTGACATTGATATGTATGATAGTGATGATGATGAAACTGATGAAGGTTATCAAGGGGAGGATAGTGTGGAATATGCTGCTGGATTGAATGAAGTAGCATTGATTGATGATATGGCTGCGAATAATGATTTTGTCGAACTAGAAGATCCCGGCCTCGATCCGCTGGAATATGATAGTTGGGTAGACTTAACCGTGGCAGAAGTAAATACTGAACCCTATTTGGAAGCGACCGTGGCAAGCGAAGATTGCGTCACTGTTGGAGATATGTTTCAGGAAAAAGAAGATCTTATTTGTAAGCTGAAGTCGTGGACTATTCAAAAAAACGTTACAATTAAAACCGAAGAGTCAAATAAAACATACTATATCACGGTATGTACGAAAGCTCCTGAATGTAAGTGGAGATTGCATACATGTTGTTCCAAAAGAGTCAAAGCTTGGAAGGTCACGAAATACAACCAAGAACATACCTGCATCAATTCTATTATGTTAAAAGATCACAGGAATTGCACTTCATCTTACATTTTCTCACTAATCATGCCACTAATCCGTATAGATGTGGCGATGACTCCCCGAGAGTTATGGCTCTACGTCAGCGGAGAGCACAAAATTCAGATTTCGTATGTGAAGGCATGGGATGCTCGTAGAAAGGTTTTATACAAGATATTTGGGGATTTGGAAAACTCGTACAACTCACTAGTCCCTTTTATGGAAGCCATGAAAGTATCAAATCCGGGGTCTGTATACCGGTTAAAAACCACAGAAACTGATCTCGATGGCTGTGTCAGGTTTCAAAGAATTTTCTGGTGCTTTGCTCCTTGTGCGGCTGGTTTCACACACTGTCGGCTGGTATTGTGCGTGGATGGAACATATTTATATGGTAAGTACAGAGGTTGCATGTTAATTGCTACAAGTGTTGATGCTAATAACGGTATATTTCCGTTGGGATTTTCTATTGTGAGGGTAAAAATACATCATCCTGGTCATGGTTTTTTCGTCAACTCAAAAGTATCTCATCTGTTATTGATAAAACAGATTTATGCATCATATCTAATAGATATCTAGGAATACTAGCTGCAATGAGAGCTGTATTTCCGACGATCCCACATAGGTTTTGCCTGCGGCACTTCAGGCAAAATTTTGATAGAAAATTTAAAAATTCAGATCTATATAAGCTTATGTATAAAGCCGGTGAAGCGTCTGACCCTAATGTTCATGACATGTACATGACGAAAATTGGAGAGATGAGTCAAGCCACGAAAGCGTGGTTAGATGAGTATCCAGTATGCAGGTGGTCATAAACACATGATAATGGATGCAGATATCTACTAATGACCACTAATATGTGTGAAAGCTTTAACGGGATTCTTAAAGGTGTTAGAGACTTACCGATACAGGGGTTGATTGTTCAAACATTTTTCAGAGTGAATACTTACTTTGTGCAAAGAAGGGAAAAGTCCTCGGCGATGGAGACTCCACTCACCGCGTATTTACGAAGATATATTCCGGAAAAGAGAGCGCAAAGCACAATACTACAGATCTGAAAGGTTTGACATAGCGGAGTTTCAAGTTACGGGGAGTAATGGGAATCAATATACCGTAAATTTTAGAGATGAAGGGCTCTCTTCATGCACATGCGGTGTTTTCCAGCAACAATATTTACCTTGTGCCCACGCAATTGCTGCTGCAAGCAGCATGCATAACTCACATTACAATTTTGCTTCCCGTTACTATACAGTTTCCAGTTACCAAGGTGCATACGATCCAAAATTTCATCATATACCAGACAGCCGCTATTGGCACTATTATACTGGGAACAGACAAACACCGATTGTATTACCGTCAGAAAAAAATATAGGGCCCGGAAGACCTAAGGTGCGTCGAGATCGAATGACAATGGATGCTGATTCTTAGCAAAGACACGGCAGATGTAGCCTATGCAAACAACCAGGTCATTAAAGGATCAGATGTCCAGGACAGTCAACAGGGACGGGACCTTCGAGATCGTGACAAGTGCAACGGAAGAAAATCGGTTAGCGCTTGTAAAGAAACTTGTACAATTTACCTTTTACAAACAGATATGATTTTTTTGTATTTTAAATTTGACTCATTCATTTTGTTATTGGAGTGTATACAAAATTCATATTTATAGTAATTCTATATGAACTGTAATAACAATTTTCCGGAACCAAAACAACACTAATATTATTGTTTTATTTTTTTATTCGATATTTAAATTTCTGTTTTTAATTTATTTATTTTTAAAATAAAAATGAGGGGCGGGTTTTAGGAACCTGCCTCTAAATTCGAGGGTGGGCCCGAGCTCAAAACCGTCCTATTTCGATAATTAATTTTTTTTTATTTTAATAATTTTAATTTTATTATACCCTATTTAAAAAAAAACCCTACTTTCTAAAATAGCTGAGTGTGGAAATTCATGGTATGATTTTCTTTAGTGGTGATGTGGAAGTAGATTAATTGCTGATATTAAGAAAGTGATAATGCTTTTTTTAATCGGTGTGTATTTCTCTAAAACGTCAAGTAAAAAGGGACGGATGGAGTAATTTAATAAAGAACTTTATCATAAGAAATTTATAACGCGTGCAACACATGTGTCAAAAACGTTAGCTTGAAGAGTTAAATTGTGAGCAAAATAAATACATTATAATAATAAAAATAAAATTGAATAAAGGCTTGGAGCAGCCCATGAGAAAGACCTCGGATTGAGCCTGGAAATTGGTTGTTAAATAATAATGAGCCATTTTGAAATTAGTCAGTGAAGTGAGATCTAGAATTCGGTTATGTTTTTTCTTGATATTTGATTTTCATAATAATTTCTCTTTTTCTCCTTTCTACATGGTATTATATGAAGCAATATTATCTGAATTTTGCGTTACAATTCCCTTTTTACCTCCAGATTTTCTGGTTATAATAGCATAGATTATATATTTTTTTGTGAACTGATCATGCAAACTATCCTTGGATTATAATTTTATCCGCAAACAATTTAGTAAATCAGAAGACTTTCGAAAATTTTATGTGAACTATTTATAGTCAAGTTACTGCAAAATAGTTGCTTATCCATTTAGTATTTTCTACTGGATGACAATCGTTATGTACTTTGATTACTGGTTATGTTACATTTGGCATGCTAAAGTTTTCGGTAAAACTAATTAAGTTGTAAAAGCAAATGCAAGGCACGCACAGAAAGAACAGACAGCTTTCGAATCGTGGATGTTACTAGATATAATAAATGCGTGATATAGATTTTCCGGGTATCGATATAATTTGACACTAAATTATGTGAAAATAATTGTTAGTGGAGTTCAGATCTAAAATCCAGTTGCCTTTGTTATTTCGGAAATAGCCTGAAATAATTACGATCACATCTAAATCATATCACGATGAAAGTGTTTTCCTTTGGTATTGTACGGTAGTTAGATTAAATCGTATACATGAGCTTAAGAGAAAATAGCCTGGAAAATATGTGCCTCCTCCTGTATCCTTCCTTCCATCCTTCTATGTCCTTCCTTATCCTCACACACACACACACACACACCAATGTAAATCGGTCCGTGTTTTTTAGAAACGGGAATTCTCGATCTACGACATATATGAACGATTCGAACTCTTCAAGTTGATCATTCTACCTTCGAGTCTATGTGTATGAAAAATCAAAGGATTGGAATAGCTCTAACCTATTTATCGGATGAAGTATATGTTGCTATATTGAAATGCGTTCATTTTGCACTCATTCGATGCATGGATTAGAGCTCTTCAAACCTTTTGATTTTTCATAGACATTCACTCGAAGGTAGGATGATCAACTTGAACAGTTCGGATTGTTCAAATATGCAGTGGATCGAGAGTTCCCGTTTTTAAAAAATATGGACCGGTTTGCAATAGATCACTTATATATATATATATATATATATATATATATGTATGTATTGAGATAATATGAGATGGAAAAATCCAACCGTTGGAATGACGATCAGAATTTTGCATCATTTTCTACATGTCAAAATATGTATGTGTACAAAAAATTAGACGATTTGGAATCTTGTAAATCATGCGTCAAGAGTATACAATGTATGCAACTTTTACAATATTTTAACAACCATCCATTTTGTGACCGTGATAACCATACCTTAGAAGAGTCTAAATCATCTAAATTTTTGTACACATAAGTTGATTAATATGTAGAACAAGATGCACGGAGCCGATCGTCATTTTGAATAATCGATGATGTTCGAATTTTTCCATCTCATTTTAAAATCCCATCTCACCATCTCCCTTTATATATATATATATATATATTTAATGAAGAAAAGAGACCCTAAGAGGCTTTTCGTTAGGTGGCGTCAAAAATCTATATCATGCACCATTTTATTCGACGATTGACACACTTATTCATCATCTAAGATGTTGATACATCAAATTTTATGTGATTCTACAACCTTTTCACCATTGAATTAACATTGTAAAAAGGTCTATTGTCGGTAAACCGTTAATTTTGTACCCGCTGAATCAATGATGAAAAAGTGGTAGAATCATATAAAATTTGATGTATCAACATCATAGATGTTAAAGAAGAAGATGATGAATGTTGATCGTTGAAAAAAATCATGGAAGGTGTATTTTTTCGACGCCATAAAAGGAAATTCCTTCTTATGGCATATTTCCTCCATTATCCCTCTCTCTCTTCACACACACACACACAACACACACACACACACACACACACACTGACTGTAAGGCTAATTTACTTACAGGGCATAACTAAGCTGGTTATGCACCGTTGGATAATTACTTTATTTACCCTTCATTCATGATAAAGTAGAGACAGTTATTATCATTTTGAAGAAGAGAGATGATAGAGAATACTGTAATTAATAAGGTAATTGATTAACACAAAGAGAGAGAATCTCATAGGATTTTTATAAGATTTTCCATTCTTCTTCATTGAAAATGACGAAACCTACCTTTACTTTATCCATCCATTGTCACGTCCCGCTTCTCAAAATACGGGATACGAGGGATGACTAGGCCAGTCATACTCCTACGATCAGGGAATAATCCCGCCGTAGTCACACTTCGGTTTCTAGCATTACATGGTAGTCAATAAACAGTGCTTGAGTAAAGGAAAAATCATAGTTCACGACTTTATTACATTGCAATTTAATAGAGTTCGAGGTACATTTATTTCACAGAATAAACTACTAACCAATAAAACAAATGTTGAAATCAAAGAAAGTAGCGCTGGTGATGCAGTCTAGATCTCCGCAATTTCGAAGGATAGATCCTGCTCCTGGTCTGTATCCACTTCGTCCTCTGAGTATGTACACTCAGATCGTCAGGGCGACACATATAGCAATAAATAAGTATAATGGGCGTGCAGTATTATTAAACATGGGGAGTACAATAAATTGCGGAACAGGTGTATAAATACATCAACTGAATATGAATAGTGCAATATAAGTATCATGTCGGTGAACTACGCAATGCATATGTCACTACCTAACGGTCACTAAGTCAATGAAATCAAATGGTGGAGAGGATACTCACGTTTAACAAGGGTCTTATGCATGCCCGAGACAGTCCACTGTGCCCGGGTCATAACCCTGTCAGCCGTGCCGTTAGGCCCACGACCTAAAGTGTGTGTGTGTGTGTGTGTGTATATATATATATATATATATATATATATATATATCATTGATAGCGAATGATCATCCTCTAAATTACTGTACCTCGCTAAATACGAGTTCAATTCCACCTTGATTTTCCCATTCCCCAGGTTATGGTATGCATTCATGTATTGAATAGGTTGTGGACAAATACGTATCACTGTCGTTTTCAATCACTTTTCCACTTATCAATATCACTGTCGTATTTGCCACAACCCAATCACTAACATTAATATATCAACAATGCAGATGATCACCATGCAACATGTATAACTCAAGCATGAAAATATGCAGAAATGCACTGAACAAGTATTCATTATTCTATAACGACCAATGCCATATAACTTGTAAAATTTACGGTAAATCATACGCATAGAATAGACCAAAATAATATAAAAGGCATATGAAGCACACTGGATTATCTAAACAGTAAAATTTATTTCAGGTCAAACGGAGTTCAGGTTAGGGAGTTATCATCATTCGAAGGCAGCGATCGATTTCTGGGATTCCAGTTTCAAAACTGAAAGCCCAATTTCGCGCGCATTTTATCAGTAATTATGTTCAGATTCAGGTATTTCCCTACTTGAATAAAATCTAGTTCCGTCAGTTAAGTTTCCAACCCATTAAACGGATTATCAATCACACCTTTATAACAGAATTTATGTTTGGATTAATGCGACAACATAATGAACATTTCTGCAGAAACTGCAGAACACAATGACATTACAAAATACAAATTAAATATCAAAAGACCATAGAAATGCACGGGACCAATTTCAGAGATTATCTAATTAAGTTTTCTACACGACCATATGGGTCTCCATGCATTTCGAGTTTTATACAGGTAGGTACAGATGCTTAAAACTCAGGTTCCTCCGTAGAATGCTACCCCGGACTGCAGTCCAGAGTTGCGTTCCTCATCATTTTTCTGGGTCATGGATTGTATTATTCCAAAACTAATTGCATAGGGTTATAGGCTATCTCATTAGGTTCGATACGAGCCCTGGAACACCATGATTATGTTTATTTTTAATTAACTACAAATTTTACAAAGTGATGGGTACGGTGATTTTCAGATTTGACGTAACTAATAGGGATTTCATTTTACATTCGATGCCTTAGCGATTTGATGCCGATATCTTATATGTCACTCGTTAACATCAGTAGAAACTTCTAATAATGAAACTTGGGGATTTTTGATAGGGTAAACGCATCGAGCACTCGGTACGTGTACGGGGATGCTATCTACTTGTACATACACACATCATACATTATACCTATTTAAATCGTTAACTAAATTTACTAACTACATAAGTACGTAGCATGAATTGAACAAGTGAAGGGGGTTCACTTGCCTGAGACGATCGCGGCGACGATAAGGGATGGCGCGACACGGACACGATCACGGCACGAACACAACAGCTACGGCAGCGAGCTCGGGCAGTGTGTATGACGGCGACGGCAGCGAGCTCGACAGTGCGTATGGCGGCGACATCAGCAAGCTCAGCAGTGCGTATGGCGGTGACGGCAATGAGCTCGGCAGTACTGGCTTGGAATTGGTGGATAGGGTGAAGGTGAGTAGGTCACGGGAGAGCTTGGAGTTGATCGGCGAGGCACAGAGGCGATGGGGTCGGAGCTCAGGTGAGGGTGCAGGGATGAGGGTGCTGTGGCTCGGAGGAGGCGAGGAAGAGGTTGGTGAAGGTGATGGGTGTAGGTTGCAGTGGGGGTTCGAGTCGCTGGAGGGTTCGCCGGCGGCGAGGCAGGGGTCGGTGTTGAAGGTGAGTGTGCAGGTCGTTGGTTTTAGATGAGGAGTGGGGCGTTCGGTTGCTTGATGGTGGAGGAAGGTTGATTGGGTGTCGGTGGCGGTGGTCGGAGCTTAGAGACGGGGGTGCTTGGTGGCGGAGCAGAGCGGGAGAGAGAGTGAGTGAAGCAGAGAGGGAGACGGGGGAGAGATGGAGTGAGTTAGAGAGGGTGGAACAGAGAGAGGGGTCATCGTGGGTTTTGGGCGAGGAGTCGTGGCCGTTGCGGCGTGGGTGCTCGTAGCGGGTGTGAACGGGTCTCGCGATGGCGACGTAAGAAGCGGGGAGACGTGGGGGAGAGCCGTTGGGCCTTGGAGTTGTTGGGGTGACACGAGGGACGCGGTCATCGTGGGGCGAGCGCGGGTCATGGGGAGATGGGCGCAAGAAGCGGGGGAGGGCGTTGGAGAAGAATGAGCGGGAAAAGGAAATGAGCGAGGGTGGAAGATGAGGGGGAAAGCGGGTTGGGTCAGGGTTGGGTCGGGCATGGGTTTGGGCCGGGTAGAAATAGGAATGGGTTTGGGAGTTTAGTTTTAGGATTTATAAAAATAAAATAATAAAATATGTATAAAATGAAATAAATTCGAAATAAAATCTGAAAAAATACGGAAAATTTTATTTCAAACTGGGGATTTACATCATACCCTCCTTACAAAAATTTCGTCCTCGAAATTAAAACAAAAACAACGGGACAACATACTATACAAAGAAATGCGGAAAACGTGCACGGATGTCCTCCTCATGTTCCCAGGTAGACTCCCCTAGAGAACGACCACCCTATGAAACACGAACCAGTGGAATGACCCTGTTCTTCGGCACTTTATCCCGACGATCGAGAATGGTGGTAGGCTGCTCCTCGTAGGACAGATCAGTGCCCAAAGTTAACTCCGAATGATCCAGAATATGGTTGTCGTCCCGAACATAGCGCTTCAACTGGGATACGTGAAAGGTATTGTGCACACCAGATAGCGATGGAGGTAAGGTAAGACGATAGGCCACTTCTCTCACTCGCTCAAGCACCTCAAAAGGTCCGATGAATCGGGGACTAAGTTTCCCGCGACCTCCAAACCTGATAACACCGCGGGTAGGAGAAATTTTCAGGAACACGTGATCTCCGACCTTGAATTCTAGCTCTCTCCTGCTGGCATCCGCCCAACTCTTTTATTGGTCCTGAGCCGTCTTAATGCGCCGTCTGATCATCTGTATCTTGTCTACCGTCTGAACAATTGTTAGGTATAACTTCGAATCCGAGTAGTTAAACCTCTAGTATTTAGTTAGCAATGGTTTAGATAACGATTCATGCGCTCAAGTCCGTATTACGAAACTTTGATAATCGTTTTTCATATATTCCGCCTTCCCGCAAGTTCATGGGGTGCGTGACATGGACTTACAACAATAAGTTCGGGGCCCAGTAATCTCCATTCTCCCATGTCATCCCAACAAACAGGGGATCGACATTTCCATCCGTAAAGTGCTTCAAATGGAGCCATCTGGATGCTAGCTTGAAAACTGTTATTATAAGAAAACTCCACCAGATGATGGTGATCCTCCCAAGAACCCTGGAAGTCTAGCATGGAAGCCCTCAAAATGTCTTCGAGCGTCTGAATAGTACGCTCGGACTGCCCGTCCGTCTGTGGATGGTAAGCCGTGCTAAACTTGAGACGTGTACCCAGACTCTCCTGTAAGCTCTTCTAAAAGTGTGAAACAAATCTGATATCTCGATCCGACACTATACTGGCCGGGACTCCGTGAAGTCGCACCACCTCTTGCATGTATTTCTCCGCTAGCGACTCTGTCGACTGGCCCACACGAAAGGGTATAAAATGTGTAGCTTTCGTAAGACGATTGACGATAACCCAGACTGCGTTGTTGCCCCTTGGACTCCGTAGTAAGGCAGTCACGAAATCCATAGTGATGTGCTCCCACTTCCACTCGGGTATCGGAAGCGGTTGCAATAACCCAGCCGTCCTCTGGTGCTCTGCTTTTACCTGCTAGCATACTAAACACTTAGATACGAACCGTGCAATCTCTTGCTTCATCCCGTTCCACCAAAAGTGTTGCCTTAGATCTCGATACATTTTCGTGCCTCCCGGATGCACAGAATAAGCCGAACTATGAGCCTCAGCCAATACCTCTTCTCGAACATCTCCCTTGGGGACGCAGAGCCTGCTACCAAATCTTAGAGAACCATCCCGATGTATGAGTAAGTCCGTCCTCAGCCCAGCTTCCACGTGCTCTCTGAACTTTGCAATCGAGGATCATTAGCCTGCGCCGCCTTAATGCGATCTATAAGAGAAGACTGCACCTGTAACTTCCAGAACTGCCTGATGGCACTCGGTGTAACAACCTCTAGCTCGAGCTTCTGAAAATCCTCAATGATGCTCTTCTGACTGGTCAACATCATGACTACTGGCTTGCGACTGAGAGCATCTGATATGACATTTACCTTCCCCGGATGGTACTGTAAATCCAAGTCGTAGTCCGCCATTAATTCTAGCCACCGACGTTGCCTCATATTCAGTTCTCTCTGAGTGAACACATACTTCAGACTTTTGTGATCCGTGTACACTTCCACCTTTTCGCCCAACAAGTAATGTCTCCAGATCTTCAATGCGAAAACCACTGCGGCTAACTCCAAGTCGTGTGTTGGGTAGTTCTTCTTGTGATTCTTCAGCTGGAGTGAGGCATAAGCAACTACCCGACCGTGCTGCATCAGGACGCAGCCTAAGCCTTTCCCCGAAGCATCGCTATGTATCACCAACCCACCTGAATTATCTGGCATAGTAAGAATAGGCGCCATGGTCAACTTCTGCTTTAGTACCTCAAAAGCCAGAGTACACTCCTCCGTCCACACGTACGGTACTTCCTTCCGCGTTAGCTTCGTCAAAGGTTCAGCGACTCGTGCAAAGTCCTGAACGAACCGCCGATAATATCCTGCCAATCCCAGGAAGCTTCTGATCTCGGCCACTGACTTCAGAGTCGGCCAATCTCTAACAGATTCTATCTTTGCTGGGTCCACTGAGATGCCTTCGTCCGAAACAACGTGTCCCAAGAACTGCACTTTGTCGAGCCAGAACTCACACTTACTCAATTTTACATATAGCTTCTCTTCCCGAAGAATTTGTAATACTGTCCGCAGGTGTTCAGCATGCTCCTCTTGGGTCTTAGAGTAGACTAGAATGTCATCGATGAATACAACGACAAACGTGTCCAAGTACTTCGCAAATACTCTATTCATCAGGTCCATAAATATAGCTGGAGCATTAGTAACACCTAACAGCATCACAAGAAACTCATAATGCCCGTATCGTGTCCCGAAAGCCGTCTTGCATACATCCTCAGCCGTTACTCTGATCTGGTGATAGCCAGAACGAATATCCAGCTTCGAAAATACCTTGGCCCCACCCAACTGATCAAATAAGTCGTCGATACATGGAATGGGGTATTTGTTCTTGATCGTAACCCTGTTCAGCTCCCGGTAATCTATGCACATCCGTAGCGATCCGTCCTTTTTCTTAACCAACAAGACTGGTGCACCCCATGGCGAAGCGCTTGGGCGAATAAATCCCTTCTCCAGGAGTTCTCCAATTTGTTTCTTCAATTCTTCCAACTCAACTGGCGCCATCCTATAAGGAGCCTTGGAAACTGGCGTCGTTCCTGGAATCAAGTCAATAGAGAATCCCAAGACGCGGGGAGGTGGTAGACCTGGTAAATCTTCAGGGAACACATCAAGAAAATCCCGAACGATCTCTGGGGCTGGACTCTCATCAATCTCCATAGCTGTCAACGCTTTTGGCTTGGCTCTAAACTTGGCTGGCTCCAAAGACTCGCTCCCGCATTCGAAAAAAAACTCAGGATGATTGGGAATGCGGAAAGTCACCTTCCTTGCTCGGTAATCAATAATTGCATGGAATGTACTCATCCAATCTATCCCGAGAATCGTATCATAACTGCCCGTCCCGATTAAAAGAAAATTCGCATAGAATTCCCTGCCGCATACTACCACCGGACACAAGCTACACTCTTGATTAGATACAATAATACCGTTACCCGTATGTATCTCCCAACCCTTGGTCAACGGCTCGTGAGGTATAGAGTGTGTGTCAACAAACTGCGTGGAAATAAAGCAATGCGAAGCACCCGAATCGAAAAGAACTCTAGCTGGTACAGAATAAACAAGGATGGTACCTGTAACTACATCTCCAGATGCCTCTGCCTGCTTGGCGGATAAGGTGAAAGCCTGACCCTGATTTCGACTCATACCCGTCTGCCTCTAATCGAAGGACCGCTGCTGGGGCACCCGAGGTGGACCTCTCTGAGCAGAAGTGCCATATGACGGTTGTTGTTGCTCGAATCCTCCCGGTAGTTCAGATCTCTGGGGACACCCGCCGACCTTATATTCGCTGGATCCGCAAATCAGACACTGCCCCTTAGCTCTGCGACAATCTCTCTTCATGTGTCCTGGCCTCTGACAATAATCGCAAAATAGGGCCCTTCGTTGCGGCTGCTGAGGTGAAAAGGCATGCTTCATCTGTGTGACACCTAGCCTGTGAACTGGGATGGCTCCACGGGGCGGAATGGTAGGCCGTGCCGGAACTACGTGGGGTCTCCTGTCCACCGATCGTTGGCTCTTGGCCTTCTCTGCCAACCTTTCCTGTACTCGGGCAGCATTCAAAACTTGGGCGAAGATTGGTAGGTCGAGAGACGCGATGAGTTGTTGCAGTTCAATATCGAGCCCTTGCTGGAAACGTCTTGCCCTGGCGGATTCGGTGGCTACCATGTACGGTGCGAAGCGACTCGGCCGATTGAACTCTGCGGCGTAGACATCCACTGAGCGTCCATTTTGCTTCAACATAATAAACTTTTCCTCCATCTCGGCCTTGGTAGTAGCCGGAAAGTAATGATCCAGGAAGCACACGGAGAACGTGTCCCATCCAATAGGTTTCTCTAGTCGACTCTCCTCTATGGACACCACGTGCGGGCCTCATCTTCTAGTTGAATCTTCACTACGTTCACTCTATCGTCGTCTGGAATTCGAGCGGCAGTCAGGAGGTTCTTTACGTTGATGAGACATTGTTCGGCCTCAAGTAGACTTGCTGATCCTGTGAACACTCCTGGATGAAGCCTCCTGAAGTCTGAAACGGTACCAACCCTAGCCATTGTAGTCAGTACGAGCGCACCCTCGGGGGCGGCGGGAACAGCCGTAGATCTCTCCAGGGCGGTAATTGCGGTCTCCTATATCGCCTTCAGTCCTTCGGCCAGAAGATCGGTCTTTCTCTCTTGAGCTTGGGCCAGGGTCGTCAGTGTGCTAAGGATCTTCTCAGTACGATCGTGGTGACCGGCACCTGAGGAGTTGCCTGAGGAGTCCATATTCCTGAAAAGATCAAAAGAAATCAGATTCAAGCAAGTCTACACAATGATTCAACGATGATTAGGAAGTGAGGAAGAATGCAATAAGGCATACGCTAAGGGTGTAACTCAATCTAGAGGTCCCTCCATAGAACTGTAATTTCATCCAAAACCTTTGGCTCTGATACCAACAAAACCATGTCACGCACCGCTTCCCAAAATACGGGATACGAGGGATGACTAGGCCAGCCATGCTCCTACGATCAGAGAATAATCCCGCAGCATTACATGGTAGTCAATAAACAGTGCTTGAGTAAAGGAAAAATCATAGTTCACGACTTTATTACATTGCAATTTAAAAGAGTTCGGGGTACATTTATTTCACAGAATAAAAAATTAACCAATAAAACAAATGCTGAAATCAAAGAAAGTAGCGCTGGTGATGCAGTCTAGATCTCCGCAATCTCGAAGGATAGATCCTGCTCCTGGGCTGTATCCACTTCGTCCTCTGAGCATGCACACTCAGATCGTCAGGGTGACACATATAGAAATAAATATGTATAATGGGCGTGCAGTAAACATGGGGAGTATAATAAATTGCAGAATAGGTGTATAAATACATCAAATGAATATGAATAGTGCAATATGAGTATCATGTCGGTGAACTACGCAATGCATATGTCACTACCTAACGGTCATTAAGTCAATGAAATAAAATGGTGGAGAGGATACTCGCGTTTAACAAGGGTCTCGTGCATGCCCGAGACTACAGTCCACTGTGCCTGGGACATAACCCTGTCAGCCGTGCCGCTAGGCCCACGACCTAAAGTATGTATATATATATATATATATATATATAAATATCACTGATAGCGAATGATCATCCTCTAAATCACTGTACCTCGCTAAATACGAGTTCAATTCCACCTTGATTTCCCCATTCCCCAGGTTATGGTATGCATTTATGTATTGAATAGGTTGTGGACAAATTCGTATCACTGTCGCTTTCAATCACTTTTCCACTTATCAATATCACTATCGTATTTGCCACAACCCAATCACTAAAATTAATATATCGACAATGCAGATGATCACTATGCAGTAGGTATAACTCAAGCATGAAAATATGCAGAAATGCACTGAACAAGTATTCATTATTCTATAACGACCAATACCATATAACTTGTAAAATTTACGGTAAATCATACGCATAGAATAGACCAAAATAATATAAAAGGCATATTAAGCACACTGGATTATCTAAACAGTAAAATTTATTTTAGGTCAAACGGAGTTCAGGTTAGGGAGTTATCATCATTCGAAGGCAGCGATCGATTTCTGGGATTCCAGTTTCAAAACTGAAAGCCCAATTTCGCGCGCATTTTATCAGTAATTATGTTCAGATTCAGGTATTTCCCTAGTTGAATAAAATCTAGTTCTATCATTTAAGTTTCCAACACATCAAACGGATTATCAATCTCACCTTTATAACAGAAGTTATGTTCGGATTAATGCGACAACGTAATGAACATTTCTGCAGAACCTGCAGAACACAATGACATTACAAAATACAAATTAAATATCAAAAGACAGTAGAAATGCACGGGACCAATTTCAGAGGTTAGTTAATTAAGTTTTCTACGCGACCATATGGGTCTCTATGCATTTCTAGTTTTATACAGGTAGGTACAGGTGCTTAAAACTCAGGTTCCTCCGTAGAATGCTACCCCGGACTGCAGTCCAGAGTTGCGTTCCTCATTATTTTTCAGGGTCATGGATTGCATTATTCCAAAACTAATTACATAGGGTTATAGGCTATCTCGTTAGGTTCGATACGAGCCTTGGAACACCATGATTAGGTTTATTTTTAATTAACTACAAATTTTACAAAGTGATGGGTACGGTGATTTTCAGATTTGACGTAACTAATAGGGATTTCATTTTACATTCGATGCCTTAACAATTTGATGCCGATATCTTATATGTCACTCGTTAACATTAGTCGAAACTTCTAATAATGAAACTTGGGGATTTTTGATAGGGTAAACGCATTGAGCACTCGGTACGTGTACGGGGATGCTATCTACTTGTACATACACACATCATATATTATACCCATTTAAACCGTTAACTACATTTACTAACTACATAAGTACGTAGCATGAATTGAACAAGTGAAGGGGGTTCACTTGCCTGAGACGATCGTGGCGACGATAAGGGATGGCGCGACACGGACACGATCACGACACGAACACAACAGCTACGGCAGCGAGCTTGGGCAGTGCGTATGACGGCGACGGCAGCGAGCTCGGCAGTGCATATGGCGGTGACATCAGCGAGCTCGACAGTGCGTATGGCGGCGACGGCAGCGAGCTCAGCAGTACTGGATTGGAATAGGTGGATAGGGTGAAGGTGAGCAGGTCACGGGAGAGCTCGGAGATGATCGGCGAGGCGCGGAGGCGACGGGGTCGGAGCTCAGGTGAGGGTGCAGGGATGAGGGTGCTGTGGCTCGGAGGAGGCGACGAGGAGGTTGGTGAAGGTGATGGGTATAGGTTGCAGTGGGGGTTCGAGTCACTGGAGGGTTTGCCGGCGGCGAGGCAGGGTCGGTGTTGAAGGTGAGTGTGCAGGCCGTTGGTTTTAGATGAGGAGTGGGGCGTTCGGTTGCTTGATGGTGGAGTAAGGTTGATTGGGTGTCGGCGGCGGTGGTCGGAGCTTAGAGATGGGGGTGCTCGGTGGCGGAGCAGAGCGGGAGAGAGAATGAGTGAAGCAGAGAGGGAGACGGGGGAGAGAGGGAGTGAGTTAGAGAGGGTGGAACAGAGAGAGGGGTCGTCGTGGGTTTTGGGCAAGGAGTCGTGGCCGTTGCAGCGTGGGTGCGATCATAGCGGGTGTGAATGGGTCTCGCGATGGCGACGTGAGAAGCGGGGAGAGACTGTAAAACAATATCTATATATTGTTCGTTCTCCATTGTCCATCCAAGGTCTTCAAGCTCTTCAATAAGAGCTATCATCTTCAAGACGTGGTCACCTACTGTTGTGCCATGATCCATTTGCATCTGAAACAGCTTTCTAGATGCTTCATATCTCAGGGTCCGAGATTGCTCTCCATACAACTCTTTTGTATGGAAAAAGATGGATTGAATATCCATTTACTCGTGCTGCTTTTGATGTGTGTTATCCATCGATGCAAGCGCGAGACATTTGGCCGTGGCACAATCAGTATCCCATGTCTTGCAGATTTCCCTATCCGCAACTAAAGATTTTGGGCCTGGGACGGATGGGGCTGGGGCTGTGAGGACATATGATACCTTATCATAAGTTAGGGCAATGTTAATGTTCCTCAGTTAGTCTTTATAATTTGTCCCATTCAGTTTATTTTTCTCAAGTAAAAGCTTAAGTCCTGTCATTGGTATCTGCCATTAAGAGAGAGAAAAGAATACACTTAGCAAAAGCTCTTGCAAAAATCAGATTGGTTATTATCTTATCTAATCAATGTCTCCCACTGCTTTTATCAAATTTTCCTTCAAACCTTAAAAAGAAAACTAGTCAGCATTAATTACATTTTACAACTTCGCCAACCGTTCAGCCAGGCCAGTGTCGGTACTTTTAGGGAGGTTCCCCGTGCTTTCGTATGGACCTAATTAAAATAAACCTCATTTTCCCAGAGGCGTAGCCCCATAGACACCTTTCTAGACACCTAATGAGTTAGCTAATTGTAAAGTGTAAAACTTTCCTGGGAGCAACTCTTGCTCACAGTGGGATCGAGATCCAACCATCATATGGAAGGTATGCAATCTCATTGCAAATTTCAACTCTTGAAACTCCCGATATGGTTTTTACCCCTAGCACTCATGACCTTGACTATAATCTAAATATCATAAGCACTAGTCAAGTTCTACCCATCATTTCTCGATTAATTAGACCCACTTATATGACCCTTGACTATAATCAACATAATCGCATGAATATCCTAATTAATTGCATCATATGCGCTGTAGGAAGACATCACTTAGCTACTGTACACTACACCTTAACTATAATCAACATACGTAGCACGAATAATAAGTACTCTACTTTCTAAAATGACGGAGGGTTGCAGATGGTTTTTAAGAAAACCTTTAACGCTTTGAACTTGATATCGTTGTAGAATCAAATGGTTTTCAAAAAGAGTAGCTTAAGCTCCGCAATTTTGAAATGTAGCTTTTTCGTAAAAAACCGAGTGGGTTTCAAATTTGATTCTACAACATCTTTTTAGGTTTATTTTTCTTTACATTAATCACATTAATGCAGTCCCATCATTTAAGTCCTTAAGCCATCACAGAAAAGAAATGAAAATAGAACGTACGCTTATACCATTCGCATTCGCCATAGTGTCCCGTTATGCACCGTTAGGTTACTTAACTAATAGCATAGCGGGGCGGGACTAGCACGGATATAAAACATAAGCAACGCTTATTATATATCATATATATAATAATACTATTCGTCTCATCATATAAAGTGATCACATCACAGAATATCAACAGCAGAAGCATATATATGAACATATAGGATATACTAGGATTTCCGTATTTTGTATTTAGCCAACGATAGAAAATACGGATTCCACGGTCGTGATGAACAGCCAATCCCACACCCTAGACCCCTACGAGAGCGGCAAGTGATCCTACCAATTCTAGAGTTAGGAGACCCGGTCTCGACCACTCGAGATGGCCTCCTACTGAACTCTAGAACCCGGTCACTTGTGCTCCCCATCTTAGGTCTATCCTAATGCGGAAAAGTAAATAATATACATCAACGGTAACATCATCCTCAACCCGGATGTGCTCCAATAAAAGAATATTACATACAATGAATTTTACATGAATGAAAAAGAAAATTCTCATCTCACATAAAATCCCCGGCCATTCGTTCATGACGATCCTATACATCATGTTACAACAACACATAACATCACATGTCATCAACGTAAGCAAGTATGCGTACCCCAATTGTCGTTGACATATAGTAACGAAACCGACGATACACCATATACTACACTTACTGTCGCAGAAAATTATCATATATCAATACGATATTAAACGTTTCGATCAAATCAACAAAAACCCATAAATTACCCCGAGAGAGCTCAACACTTGAGCAAAATTAAAATACCCAAAAAGTGTGCCACAGTGTCTATGGATCAGCCGTAGAAGGTTCAACCCTTGCTTCACTTATGGCGCCACAGGACTACGACAAACCCTAAGGTTCAGCCGCGGTTCCATGGTCATAAAATCGAGTTAGGGTTTTGTTCATCTAGAGGGTCCATAGGAATACTTGCACAACTATTCGAATATTTTTAACTTGGAAAATTCCAACACTTAGAAAATTTCAGCAAAAGTAATAAGGTGGTGTGTGATATTCGTTCGAACAGTTAAATGTCGTCCAAGTTACCAATACAATGTTAAAACATACGACTACGAAACACTCTGAATAATCCCCTAAGAAAAATTAGCATCACATGAAAATTTGGCTTAAACAAACAATACCTGAAACCCTAAAACCTACAGACCAGAGCACTAGAGCAATACGAGGCGATTCAGAGGGAAGAGGGCCAGCCTGGCAGGAATTTTAGGCCTTGTGCTCGGCTAAAAACCGATGGAATCTCCTCGTTTTCTCTGGTGTACTCACTGTATCACATACAAGCTTCTGCAGTTGTTTGAAAAAATTTTCGAGCTCATTTTAAAAACAACAGAGAGTAGATTTCAAGGTTCCAGATTTGTGAAATTTCGGAGTTGATTCGGTTTCATAATATATTTAACATCGTCTAAGTTTCCAGCCTGGCTCTGATACCACTGTTCGGTTTTCTTAGCACCACACAAGGGTTTGTCTTGCATCAAACATGCTACAATTGAAATTTTTAGGTGCTAAGTAAACTAACCTAGGATCAAAACTAGAAATTTAGGGTAACAATATAGTATCACATACTATAACAAGTGTTTAACACTAAGTGTAGAAGAATACAACCTTTGTAAACCACCTTGCTAGACTCCTTGGAACAATTAGAGTTTGAACTGGTTCGCTTAAATCCTTTGTTGTCCACGACGATCCACCCGGAGTTTCTTTGCTCAAGCTCCAAACTCCACTTGATCAAGGATGAAGATGAAGCAAACACTCCACACTAGTGGGCTAGACTAAAGTAGAATGGTGATGTGGGTTTGGATTTCACTCAAAAAACCTTTTCCTTTTATTCTTTCTCTTTCTTTTTCAAACCCTAGAGAGCTTTTTAGGAGAGAGAGGAAGAAGAAGATGGGAGCTTAACTTGACGCAAGTGAAAAAGATATGAGACATAGAAACCCAAATGAGAATAATAATCCTCATGCCCAACCATGGCCACAAAATATCTAGATATTTTGTGACTTGATGTTAAGTAAAAAACCATGGGCTACAAAACCATGGGCAACAAAACCATAGTATTGACTTTGGTCAACACAAGATAAAGGAGTTGACTAGTCAACCATGTTTTTGTTCTCATTTTTCTTTTCTCAAATAAACAAAATATATAAATATATGTAACCATGTGAGTCTTGTATTGCCACCACCAATGTATCATCAACCGTGACACATGTATGCTTGCATGTGTGCATCCATATCAACATATAAATACACTTATGCATGCATCATAAAGAAATAGTTTTTAAGTAAAAAAAAGGCTAATGGTCATTAATATTAGATCAACAATTGATTTAATAAACTGGTCATATCTCATACGACCCGACCAATAGAAACTGCCAGATTATAATGCGGTATCATATACACGCATTCAATCAAGCACCCGCGCATATCACCATATGCACCCTATATCGTTTCGCCTGAGCTAGGTAACCCCTTTGTGGGACTCTAAGACTCGTCAATACGCCGGCAGTAGGTGATGATCATATCAAACACCCATAAACCGCAAGCGATCAGCTAAACGTAACGGCCACCCGGGTATTGAGCGAGCAGAAGAAAAATAAGCGAACTTGTCTAAACTCCTGTCGAGCCAACCGGCAACACTTACCGTACAGTCCGGTCTCTTCGTCGGATATGCTGCATATCGAGTCTAGGGATGGCATCATTGACCCCAATAACTCAATAAGTCATGCCGATGTATGGCCTATAACAGATCAAGAAACTACTGATAACACTTATCAGTAAATCTCATCATCCATGGCCAGGGACTTGCTGATATAGCCAATCGAGCACATCGCAACATCAACCCCCAATATCGGGAGAGACGAAACCCCTCCTATCGCTCATTGCCTCCTTGTGTCTTGGGACTGTACCCAAAAGCCACCTGTTTGCACGACTCAGTAGGGCCGTGGTAGGGTGGAAATCAAAGCACAGTGGGAGAACACACAAGACTCTATGACGATCTCGGGTCTACAGACTAATCTGTACCAGTGTCACCTGAGAACTGCTATCCGACGATAGATATAATACCACATAGGAGTTCTCGGCGAGTCCTTCCAGTGTACCCAGTCCCCACCGAGCACCCGTATACAATCTTGGTGTCAAACACAAATGGATATGGGATCATCCATCACCCATCACATGGGTCAAGAATCGTATACGCTAGTCTACTCTGGAATATCGATGCCCCATCTCGATACACCCACGACTAGGGACATTTCAGGATATGCTTATAAACTATACACGTCCCACTAGTATGATCTGCATCATAATCATAGTAGTCAAGCAAATATCCTCAGGGCTTTATCAACATGTACCAAATGAATAAAAGCATGATCAAGTGAACATGTCAAGATAAAGAGTAACCATATAGCATATTATCATGTCGAGCAAGAAAGTCTCCTAAATATATATATACATGTAAAAATACATCCACTATCAAATAATGACCTCTAGGGCATACATATATCCAACAATAACCCACACCATCCGGAAATAAGTTCCCCTAAAACGGTTGTAGATGCGTAATTGTAAAGAATTTAAAAATTGCGATAAAAAATGTTTTGTAAAGTAATGGTATTTTAATGAAAATTGTTTCTTTTAGAATCAAACATGTATCTAAATTATCGTGCTATGAACCATAGTGTATGCGATGGGGTATGTCATTACCCCGTGAGTTTTCTAGAGTTATAGTTCATGATGATGTTAAAAGGGTGTAAGCAAATTTCATGGTTTTTTTGCGTAAATGTTCAATTCACGTTTTATTTATATGAAATTATAAACAATTCAAAGTGTAATTAGATGGTCATCGTTAAGGTTGTTGTTAACAAATTTATGGTAATTTAATTAGTATAGCAAGGTGATAAAAGTTATTTAAAAGAAGATTCATTAAGACTAACTTCATTTTAGTCGATATTGTTTTTAGAATCGTTTTGAGATTAAATGAAAGAGAGAAAAGGGATTTAAGGGTTTTGTTAGGCTCGAGAAGGGAGGAAAAAAAGAGAGGGTGTCTTCGTGGATCGTGGTAGTGTCGAGGATGGCTTCGGTCTTCGAAAGAACGAACTTGGACCTCTAACTCCACTTAACTATTTTTAACTCTTTTTGAACTAAGGAATTTTTAAGGAATTTTGCAAGATTTTCAGAATAGGGGAGAGCTAGGAGATGGGGTGGTATTTTTAGGGTAAAATATGAGAGTATGTGATATTAAAAATCGAATTAAAAATAGGTTTAATGGGTTTAATGGTGTTAATGGGGGAATTGAAAGATTATGAAGTCTCTGGTTTAATTTAGAGGAATTAAAGTGGAATAAGGAGTAGAGGGGAGCTGAAGGGGTGTACGGGCGAAGCACGAAGGCCATTGGACCTAATCCAATTGCCAAAAGAGGTTTTGATGAATTTTTGGGCGGTCAAGATCTTGAGTTGGGTCTCAGGGTTTGGGCCATGTGCTATATATTTCTCTTAACTCCTTATTTCTCCAGTTAGTTTTCTGTGAAACTTTTCGTTTCTCCGTGAATTTCATGCGCAATTCTTGAGCTTCCGAAAAGTTAAAAAGAAAAAATATTAAAAATAATCGGAGCTAATGGGATTCGAACTTGCAGGCTAAAGAAGAGCAGTGGAAAGTCCAGTGAGCTACAAGTTACTTCTTATTTTTATTGAACAATTTTAACTTATAACTCCTAGTCAGTCTGAAATACCCTTTCTATATATTGAACAAGTTACATCTGTACATGGATTTCAGGGTCGTTACATACTACCCTCTTTAGAAAAATTTCGTCCTCAAAATTTATACAAAGGAATAAATTTCAAAGAGATGAGAGTATCGTGTACGCATATCGTCTTTTTTCTCCCAGGTTGATTCTCCTGGAGAATCCTTTCTCCACATCACTTAGAATAAGTTCACCTCCTTGTTTCGTAATGTCTTCATCTTTCGATCCAAGATCTCGACTGGTTACTACTCGCAAGATAAGCCGGTTTGAACAGTGAGCTCTGAATGATCAAGTATGTGACTGGGGTCGCTCACATGTCGTCGTAGCCGGGATATGTGGAACACATTGTGCACTCTTTCTAATGATGGTGGTAGTGCTAAGCGGTACGCCACTTATCCAACTCGTTCAAGTATGTTGAACGGTCTGATGTACCTTGGACTAACTTTACCCCATTTGCCAGAACGTATCACTCCTCTGTTCGGAGAGATCTTCAGGAACACATGCTCTCTGGGTTGGTACTCCAGGTGTCGACGCTTTGTATTTGCCCAATGTTTCTATCGATCCTGAGCTATGCGCATCCTTTCCCTGATCGTGCAAACCACATCTACAGTTGCCACGATCATATCTGGCCCATGAAGTTCATGATCTCAAACGTTGTCCCAACTCAGCAGGGAACGACACTTACATCCGTAGAGTGCCACGAATGATGCCCTCCTAATACTTGCTTGGTAACTGTTGTTATATGAAAACTCCACAAGGTTTAGGTGATCTTCCCACGAACCTCCGAAGTCTAACATACTGGCTCTCAGAATATCTTCCAGGATCTGCATTGTTCGTTCGGACTGTCCGTCTATTTGGGGATGATATGCCGTGCTGAAGTTCAGACTCGTTCCCAGGTTATTTTGAAGACTCTGCCAAAACTAGGATCGGAATCTAGTATCTCGATCGGATACGATGCAGACAGGTACCCCATGTAATCTCACGATCTCTTGCATGAGTTTATAGGTATCAAGACAAGTATGATACATCTTGAAGGTTAAAATCCTTACTTTTGATTTTTACTCACCTCCATGTACTTTCTTGCCAACGCTTCGGTTGATTAGCCAATTCTGAATGGAATAAAGTGAGTCGGCTTAGTGAGTCGATTCACTATAACCCAAACTGCGTCGTTACCCTTCGTGCTGCGAGAGAGTGCAGTTACGAAGTCCATAGTAATGTGCTGCAATTTCCATTCTGGGATCGGTAATGACTAAAATAGACCAGCAGTTTTATGATGCTCAGCCTTCACTTGCTGACAGATTAAGCATTTTGCTACACTCCTTACTACTTCTCGTTTCATTCCATGCCACCAGTAATGTTGCTGCATATCCTTGTATATCTTCGTGCCACTAGGGTGTACAGAATAAGGAGAGCTGTGAGCTTTTTTCATCAATTCTTCTCGAACAGGACTGACTGGCACGCATAAACGACTCACATACCTCAAGGATCCATCTTTATAGATGATGAAGTCAGTTCGAAGACCACTTTCTAGTTGTTCTCGAATCTTTTGTAGTTTGGCATCATTTGCTTGAGCTACCTTAATCTGATTGACAAGAGTGGACTGGACTTGTAAGTTCATTAAGGATGATGCGTTACCTGGAACAACTATTTCAATCATAAGTCCATGCAGTTCTTGATGTAGCTTCCACTGGGCGGTGAGGTTTATTGCTAATTGCTGGCGACTAAGTGCATTGGGAACTATGTTCACCTTTCCAGAATAATATTTTAGCTTGATTTCGAAATCTTCCATGAGCTCTAACCATCTTCTTTACCGCATGTTGAGTTCTTTCTGAGTAAAAACATACTTCAGACTCTTTTGGTCGGTGTATATATCCACTCGCTCTCCAAACAGATAGTGACGCCAAATCTTGAGTGCGAAGATGATGGCCGTCAATTCCTGATCATGTGTTGGATAATTTCGCTCATGAACCTTTAACTGTCTTGATACAAAAACTACAACTTTTCCAAGCTGACACATCCTAATCCCTTACCAGACGCATCACAATGTACATCGAATCCGCTAGATTGATTCGGTATTACGAGAATAGGTGCAGAGGTTAATCTCGACTTGAGTTCTAAGAAAGCCTTCTTACATACTTATGACCACGCGAATGCTTCGTATTTACGTGTAAGCTTGGTCAGGGGAGCTGCGATCTTTGAAAATCCTTCAATGAAGCGTTTATAATATCCTTCTAAGCCTAAAAATCTTCTTATATCTTTAACTGACTTTGGTGTCGGCCACTCGCTGACAGCTGACATATTAGCTGGATAGATTCCTTCGTCTGAAACGATGTGTCCGAGAAATCCGACTTGATTTAGCCAAAATTCACACTTGCTATACTTGGCGTAAAGTTGATACTGTCGTAGTGTCTCTAGGACAATACATAAGTGCTCGGCGTGTTCTTTCCGATTCTTTGAAAACACCAGGATGTCGTCGATGAAGATAACAATAAACCTGTCTAAGTACTCTCGGAAAACTTGGTTCATCAGGTTCGTTAAAATGGCTGGTGTATTGGTCACTCTAAATGACATTACTAGATATTCATAATGGCCATAACGAGTCCTAAACGTCGTCATCTGAATGTCAGATTCCTTGACCTTCACATGATGATAGCCTGAACGAAGATCCAACTTTGAGAAGACCCACGATCCACTCTGCTGATCGAAAAGGTCATCGATGCGAGATAGCGGATACTTGTTCTTAATTGTCACTTTTTTCAGTGCTCAATAATCCACGCACATCTAGTAGGTACCTTCTTTCTTCTTCACCAGCAGCACCGAAGATCCCCAACTTGAGGTACCGGGTCTGATCCAACTTTTCTTCAAGAGTTCGTCCAACTGAATACAGATCTTCTTTAATCCTTCCAGATTTAAATGGTATGGAGCTTTTATTACAGGTTGTACACCAGGTTGTAAATCAATGCCAAACTCTAGAGCTCGATCGGGAGTCGAATCTGTTATGCCTTCAGGGAATACATTCTCGAACTCTCTAACGACCTCTGGCTTCGATCCTTCCGCTTGCAACGCTGCAATCTCTGCTTTCTTTCGTTTTGCTCAGTAGATGCTAGGCTCTAAAGTCTGGTCTCCGCTTTTGGAATAGAACAATGGGTGATCTGGTATTTCAAACACTACCCTCCTTTGGCGACAGTTGATGGTAACAAAGAAAGTTCCCAGCCAGTCCATTCCCAAGACAATGTCGAAATTCAGTATGTCCAGCATCTTGAAGTCCGCAAAGAATTCTCGACTGCAGATGACCACTGGACACATATCATATTCTAAGATTGATTTTAAAACGTTGTTCCCTGAACTGACATTCTAGCTAGATACAAGCGGCTTAACTGGGATCGCATGACTTCTTACGAATCACTGCGACATGAAGCAATGCGATACCCCAGTATCGAAGAGCGCGAGTGCAGGTAGGATGGCTAATAAGATTGTACCTAAGTCACATGGAATGGGTTTAGGTATAAAAATATAGATAGCTAAGAATTGAAATGACTTGAAAGAAAAGAAGGAAGAGATTTACTAGTGATAACCTGACCCATATCTTCGGCCTTTTCGACTGACATGGTGAATGCATGGCGTCGCGGCATGTTCCTCTGTTCCTGATTAAACACTCGGCATTGAGGTTAAGTGGTCTAGGTGCGGGGAGTTGGAGCTGGTAGAGCTAACCAGGTAGGAGGAACGTGGATCGCCGTTCTAGCCGGAGGGTTATTAGTTCTTCGGTTCTGGGGGCATACTCCGATAGTGTGACTAGAAGACCAACAAATCAACCACAAGTTGTTTGCCCTACGGTAGTTCTTCACGAGATATCATGTTCTTTTGCAGTAGCTGCAAAAGTCTGGCTTGTTGTTGGCGAACGAACCTCCTGGCCTTCGAGATGGTCCGTTAAAAGCTGGCTTGAAAGAGACCCCTCCTGTGATCTGGAGCACAGGGCGTTTCACATCGGCCAACTGCGGCCTGCCCTTCTTCTTCACAACTGCCTTATTGCGTCGGGCAGCCTTCAAAATAAGCTTATGGGTTGGGAAATCCCCTATAGCGAGTGCAGCTTGGATTTCAGGGTCCAACCCATGCTGGAATCGTCATGCCCGAATCTCAGCAGTGAGAATGAGGTGTACAGCAAACCTGTTATGACTTTGTGTTAGCATTGTTTAAGTGAGATAGGAAAATTTAACTTGAGACTATAGCTTACCTGCCGAGTATAGTAAACTCAGCATCGTATTCATCCACAAACTTGACCCACATCGAGCCTTGCAATAGATGAATGAATTGCTGCTCCATGTCAAAGCGGGCAGTCTCCGGAAAGTACTTCGCATCGAAGAGGTCTCGGAATGTTTTCCACTCTATTGGTTGCTCAAGACGTCTCTCCTCTGCCTTCCACTATACCCTGGCATTATCTGTCAGTTGCAACTTAGAAACTCTTACCAATGCTATACCTGGCACTTGAGCTACTGTCAAGTCATCCTCAATTGCTTGGGCCTTTTCCTCTGCTTCAAGCGGGCTCCCTTTACCCGAGAAGTTTTTTGGGTACAATGCCCAAAACTGCTTGACTCTAGGTGTTTCCTCCTCAGGAGAAGCAATTTCTAGTTGCATGAGGGTTGTTTGCTCCCGCTGTCCCTCAAATAGGCTCCTGATGTCTCAAGAAGCACCGTTTGTTCGTTGATAGGTGCTGCACTGGTAGGCGGTGGTGGTAGTGTAGGCAGTGGAGTGTTGTTGTTGACATTGGTGCTAGTATTGTTCGGAGAATCCATCACCTTGATAGAAAAGACAGATTAGAATAGATTCAAGGAATTTGAAATGCAAGAAATGTAAATATTTGTTGAATTCATTAATTCTTATAGTATATTGCTTACAACTTCATGCCAAACAGACCTGCATGGGCCACCAATTAAATCTGTCATGCCCTACTTCCCAGTAGATGGAAACGGTGACATGGCAAGCCCGCGGCATATTTATCCAGAGAAGTTCATTCCCTAAAGAAATATACTAAGCGTAGTGTAACAATAATACACAATGCAAGAATAAATGGAGACTGTAAAATTTTCAACAAACAAATTTATTTACATTCAAATTTAAAATATTTATAAATATAAGAGTTCAACTGAAAAGTAAGTACAATAATGGAAATGCCTAAATATGTGGCATGCATAAACTGAAAGAAAAGATAAGCTAGTCTAAGCCTAAGCAGTGATCTGATCGTACTCCTTCTCTGTGGCGTCCACCTCCTCAGTCTCAACAGTATCTGACGAACATTCTAAGAAAACAAAGGTGGGTGGAATGCCCGTCAGCAAACGAACGCTCAGTAAGTCCCAAAAGTAAGGTAGAAATGAAGAGTGACAGGTATATCATAATCATGAAGTAATGTAAATGACAAGTAAAAAGTACATGGAGATGAACATGGGTATATGTTCTATATGTCTCTATATGGTCACTATGTTAACGTTAAGTTCCAAGTGTGAATATCAACGTAACTGTAGAAGTATTCACGAGCTCAAGAGTGGGGCCCCAGAGGTAAGAAAACATGGGCCCATTTCATGTGTTAGCATTGGGACTCCAAGATGCAGAAGAGTCGACATGACTGAGATTCGAGTAAATAGAATTCGAGTAGGTTAATACGGGACTCCTGAAGTTCCGTTGGATTCACACCTGAAACTATCCCAAACACCCCGAGTATAATAGATTAAAACGGTTGTATCGGCTCAGTTGATTTGATTGATTGATTATAACTTATCTTAATCGAAACCATAGATTGCAAAAGTGAATAATGTAGTCGAGTAAGTCAAGTAGAATGCGAGTTATGTCAATTGCAATCCTGGGTCGAGTCACGTTAGTTCGAGTAGATTGAGTTCGAGTTTAAGTTCGTGTTTAGATTCAAATTTGGATTCGAGTTTGAGTTTAAATTAAAGTTTAGGTTCGAGTTTGGATTCAAGTATAGTCATTATCTTATGAATGGATTTAATTTTTGAAATTCTTAAGTTCGGTAATAATCGGACAACCGATGCATATGAAGGACAAGATTTCTGTCTTTTTTCAAGACGATTGTCATTGATAACTCCTTTAATTTGCAGTGTTATCTAATCTGAATAAGCAAGCACTCATTTTCTCCGGCTCCCTGAGACTCAAAAGAAATGATACCGTTTAAACCTATATTAATCTAGGTCCTTAAAGATTTATTCAAGTTGTTTAATATGTCTTTTCATTGTTTACATTTCTCGAGGGTGTTTTAGAATATTAAGAGTTTTTATAAAAATGTATTTTTGTTTTAGTGGTATTTTAGTCATAAAATCTAGTTTTTTAAAATTTTATGGCATTTTTATGAAAAATACTACTTTAGGAAATTTGATGGTATTTTATTAAAATTTTAATATTTCATTTAAAATATAGTTTTCACAATTAGTTTTTATTGAAAATATAGATTCAAAATTTTTTATAATTTTTTCAAAGTTTAATTTGTTTAAAAAATCATATTTTTAAAAATCGTATTTTTATTCCTTTCGAGACAGATTTCTCCATGAGGAGTTCTGCATCTCGCTCTATTATCTCAAAGACGTGTGATATCCCGCACCATCCGCAAATGGGTTCTCCTAAAAGGGTTGTAGAGGCTTAATTGCAAAGAATTTAAAAATAGCGATAAAAAGTGTTTTGTAATTAATGGTATTTTAATCAAAATTGTTTCTTTTAGAATCAAACATGTATCTAAATTATCATGTTTTGAACCATAGTGTATGTGATGGGGTAGGTTGTTACCCCGTGAGTTATCTAGAGTTATAGTTCATGATGATGTTAAAAGGGTGTAAGGAAATTTCATGGTATTTTTGCGTAAAAGTTCGATCCGCGTTTTATTTATATGAAATTCTAAACAATTCAAAGAGTAATCAGAGGGTCATCGTTAAAGTTGTTGTTAACAAGGTTATGGTAATTTAATTAGCATAGCAAGGTGATAAAAGTTATTTAAAAGAAGATTCATTAAGACCAACTCCACTTTAGTCGGTGTTGTTTTAAAAATCGTTTTGAGATGAAACGAAAGAAAGAAAAAGGAACTTACGGGTTTTGTTACGCTCAAGAAGGGAGGAAAAAAAAGAAAGGGGGTCTTCGTGGATCATGGTAGCGTCGAGAATGGCTCCGGTTTTCGAAGGAACGAACTTGGACTGTTAACTCCGCTTGACTAGTTTAAACTCTTCTTGAACTTAGGATATTTTAGAGAATTTTGCTAGATTTTCAGAATAGGGGAGAGCTAGAAGATGGGGTGGTATTTATAGGGTAAAATATAAGAGTATGGGAAATTAAAAATAGGTTTAATGGTGTTAATGGGGGAATTGAAAGGTTATGAAGTCTCTCGTTTAATTCGGAGGAATTAAAGTGGAAAAAGAGTAGAGGGGAGATGAAGGGTTGTACAGGTGAAGTACGGAGGCCATTGGACCTAATCTAACCGCCAAAAGCGGTTTTGATGAATTTTGGGCAATCGAGATCTTGAGTTGGGTCTCGGGGGTTTGGGCCATGTGCTATATTTCCTCTTGACTCCTCATTTCACCAGTTAGTTTTCTTTGAAACTTTTTGTTTTTTCGTGAATTGCACGTGCAACTTTTGTGCTTCCGAAAAATTAAAAAGAAATTTTTTTAAAAATAATTGGGGATGATAGGATTCAAACTTGCAGGCTAAATAACAGTAGTAGTGAGTCTTAACTAGTGAGCTACAAGTTACTTCTTGCTTTTGTTGAACAATTTTAACTTATAACTCCTTATCAGGCTGAAATACCCTTTCTATATTTTGAGCAAGTTACATTTGTACAGGGATTTCAGGGTCGTTACACAACCCCCCTTGCACGGTGTGAGGCAGCGCCCCGTTAGAAAAAAATTTCTAAGGGGAGAAGGATTTTGAGTGTAGGACGTGTCTATTTTATTCATTATTTTTGTAAAATATTTATAAGGAAGAAGAAGTGAGGGATGCGTGTATGCCATGTGCGCAATTAGCAAAGTGAGCATGTAGTAAGATGCATACATGACGAGGTGCGCAGTTGACGAGATGCGCACCTGGCACGATGCGCACCTAGCCCAGTGCGCACTTGGCAAGGTGCGAGAGTATAAGGGGGCCAAAGGGTCCAATGAAGCGTGCACTTAGGAAAGTGAGCATCTATCGAGATGCAAAAGGTAGGGGCCAAAGGGTCCTAAATAGGCTAAATGGTCCGATGAAGTGCACACTTAGGGAAGTATGCATCTGTCAAGATGTGAGAGCTAGGGACCAAAGGGTCCCGGATGGGCCAAAAGATTCAATAAAGTACGCACTTAGAGAAGTGTGCATCTATCGAGATGCGAGAGTTAGGGGCCAAAGGGTCCCAAATGAGCCAAAAGGTCTAGTAAGGTGCGCACTTAGGGAAGTGTGCACATAGCGAGGCGCGCACCTGGGCCAGTGCGTACCTGGCATGATGTACACCCAATAGGGTGTGTATCTAGCCAAATGGCACCTAGCGAGGTGCTCTTGCACGGTGCAAGTAAGGGTCGAAACCTAATAGAGCTACAGCCTCAAACATAAAAATTTTGATTTTTGAAGTTCAGAGGGGTGCTTTTCCCCTTCCACAAGACTTCAGAACGTGCGTATATGGGTTTTCTCCTATTCCTTCTCTCCTCTGTTGGATCTTGAAGAGAAATAAAAAGAAGTTGATCTTTTGGTGATTTCAATGGACGATCTGTATTCTCCTCGATGGGTTAATGGCCAAAATCAATTTTATTTGTGAAGAAGGAAGGGATTCGCCTTGGATTTAATTAAAAAAAAAAGAAGGAAGAAGAAGGAGACCTTGAGAGATAAAGAGAGCAGCGCAAAACCCTAGATTTCTTTTAGGAGTAACCGATTGTAATTATTGAGTCATCATGAGGGGCCTCTTATAGGCCTACGTCTTTACATATAGCCTCATGGATTTTTACAAAATTTGCTTCCGGCCTATTTAATTTATAAAAATTACATTTAACTTTTGTTTTATTATTCTTCTCTCTTGGCCGATCCCTCTTCATGCTTAGGCTTGACTTGGGATCGGGCCCAGTTTGACTTTTTGACTTTAATTTTAGCTTTGACTTTGAACATGAATTTGATTTTTGATTTTAGCAAAAGGGCGTAATTTTTTACCCCGACAAGCCTGTTGAACTCTACTGCATAAACGTCCACAGTGTGATCATTCTGCTTCAAGATGATGAAATTTTCTTCCATCTCTGCCTTGGCGGTAGCCGGAAAGTAATGGTCTTGGAAATACTCGGTGAATGTGCTCCATCCGATAGGCTTATCCAGTCTGCTCTCCTCAACGATCCACTATGTGTGGACCTCATCTCTAACTGGATCTTCACCACATTCACTTTATCTTCATCTGGAATTCAAGCATCCGTCGGAAAATTCTCCAATTCGATAAGCCACTATTCAGCTTCGAGCGGTGCTGCTACACCTATGAACACGGCCGGATGCAGTCTCCTGAAATCTGAGACGGTACCAGCCCTTGCATGTACAGCTGGTACGAGAGCGCCCTCGGGGGAGGAAAGAATGGTGCTAGATCTTCCTAGTGTGGCGATCACGGACTCTTACACCGTATTCAATCTCTCGGCCAGGAGATCGGTCTTCTTCTCTTGTGACCTAACGATGGTCGTTACCGCACTAAGGATATTTTCGGTGCGATCTTGAAAACCGCTATCCAATGAGTGGTTGCCTGAGGATGCCATATCGCTGAAAGATAAGTAGGGAAGGGAATCAGATAACAGAAGAAAATAGGCAAGAATCATATGATATCGAGTGATGAGGCGACAAGGATCATATGAAAGTGAAAGTCAATATAATAGGATATGAACCAAGGGATCCCTAAACTGAACTGTAATCTCATTCTAAACCTGGCGCTCTGATACCAACAAAACCATGTCATGCCCCACTTCCCAAAATACGGAATACGAGGGTGATTATGCCAGCCATACTCCTACGGTCAAGGGATAATCCCGCCGTAGTCACACTTCGGTTTCTAGCAGTTACATTGTAAGCAATATACACAGCATAAAGTAAAGAGATATAACAATTACTATGGTATGAGGATATAAGTGGTTAAATAAACAACTAACCAATGACGACAATTGCTCTCCTAAGAAAGAAGAAATGAACGATGAGCTGGTATCGCTGGTATGGGTCTCCTCGGTCTCCTCGAAATAAGGCAGGTGCTACTCTGGGATGGGTCCACTTCTTTCTGTAGGGTTACCTAGGACGGCAGCAAGGTTTCGGGAAGTATCGTCCATACCATTTTCAAAATTTTGCCGTTCTAGTTAACCTTAACATAGAATCGTTTACTAGAAATCGACGGAAAAACATATGTAAACACTTTACATCCTAAGTGAGCAAGGAATACAACCTTTGTAGACCGGTCCTTCACTTCAATAGCTCCGTGTAGTAGTCCCTTCGCTGTGATCGTGAACTCCGGACTCTAGAGAGGCTCCTATGAAGAAACGAACATACTTGCTTCGATGTCTTCAAGGCTGATTTAGAGAGATTTTGTACGTGTGTTTTAAAATTTTAAGAATACCGCAATCAAGACGGTGTCACTTGGTAGCTAGCCGGTTGAGTACGAGTCGATCTACAGGGAAAATGTGTTCTTTTCTTTAAGTTCTAATGAGTTAAGTCCTATCTTTGGTAGGTTTTGTTTTACTATCTAAGAATGAGAATAAATCAATTTAAAAGGCTTGCTAAGGTTAGGATTAGGTTAGTTCGAATTAAGGATTCTTCTCACTTCTATCAATGCCCTAATTACGAATATAGATGTTAGGGTAATAGTTAACAACGGGGATTAGCACGACTAGGAAGAAACTTAGTTTCTTCCTTTTGGTCATTGTCCGCCCGTTCTTAACTCTTAACCATAACCTCTAGTTAATTCAACCACAACCGGTCTAACTAGAGAATCACCACTATCTTGTAAGATAGGGTGCCGTAGTGAGCGGTGTGTCGTTGAATTAAAAAGAGTCCGTATTTTAAAATTATATGGGCAAAGAAAGGAGTGAGAGAGATTTCCTTCTCTTAAACCTTCCCTATCCTAACCCTGACAAGTGAGGAATTACTCACTCATTAGAAAAGTGACAATCAAATTCATTTTTATATTTTTTATATTAGAAAACTAAATTGCAGATAATAAAATAACAGATAAAAAAATATGCAGGAATTAAATTCAGATAAAAAGTGCAAGATAGAAAAAGAAAGCTTACTTTATTGATGACCTCTCAACGATTACAGGTTGAATTAAAATTTAAATCTAAGAATTAAAAAGAGACATGCCTAATTAGGCTTTCAGCTTTCCTATTTATAGATAGAAAAAACCCTAGATTACAATCTGATCCATACACGAATTTACAAGAATACCCTAAGAAAGCCCGGTCAAAGTACCGACACCCACCGACACATGCACCGACACGTGCACTATATGGCCGCGGAACCGCTGCAGGAAGGCATGTTTGGCCGCGGTTCCGCGGCCAATTGGTGGGATATCTGGCTCAGTTCTTCAGTGTTGCTTCATGTTGCCTTTTCCTTCTGTTTTATTCACCTGGTTCCTCAGAATCTATTCTATTTTCTTCCAGATTTCCAACAGTGCAGAATTATGTGGACTTTTACCGTGAGCTTCGCTTTGAAGTCTTGAATCTTGTGCTACCCATGTGCTTTGTGCATTGAACTGTCTCATGATTTTCATTTGTTTTTTTAACTGGTAGGCGGCATCATACAGATTCATCTATTGTTAGTTGTAGTCTCACATTTGTAGCGTCTTTTCATGAATTTCACTGTAATGATATGAGAACCTGTAACCTGCAACTATTTAGCAGACATGGATCAAAAGCTCCTATTTATATGTAATGTAATTAAGAATGGGCGATATAATAATGAAAAATTCTGATATGAACAAATACCCCCAAACTAATCTTTTGCTCGTCCCGAGTAAAACCAATTTTATTCTCGAAAAAATCCTAACCTCACTTTCTCAGGGAACGCGATTGCACTGAGCTCGTGCAACAAGCGGTTAAACCTCTAGGTGTCCCTAGTAGGAGGAGTGTTGTCTTCTGAGGGTTTTCAGCGGATACTACCCACAAAATCCAATCAATTTGGCCTGTTGACTTTCATTCTTCAATTCAGTATTCTAGCAAGAAATTCTATTATCTTCGATTTAGAAATCATCAACCCATATTTTTCACACTCACTTTTCATTTAACTTAAGATCGTATGTGTTCTGCAAATTTATTATGCTTTCAGCATCTTTTGAATTTTCCTTTTAAGGTTCCATCTCAACTTAGGAATTTTTATCATCTCTACCGAAGGTATAAGCCCTATCTTTCATTCCTATCTCTCATCCAAACCCCAATCATATACCCCTACGTGTATGTATGTATCACCCCTACACTTGGAAATTCAATTCAAGCTATCATACTCTTGTCCATTTTCCAAAATACTTTTGGTTGGTGAATTTTAGATGAAATTGCTCACACATTCTTCATGCGACCGTTAATACTTCTTGAGGCACTAAACGACCGATTACAAAATGTGCTTGCGCATTTAGGCGTAATTCCTCGTCTTGCAATACCTAAGGCTTAGCAGTGACTCCTAAACCAGTTTGTCTAAGGCACTAGGTGATAAAGCACCCTCGCTATATTTTTTATTTATGCTGCCTTAAGCAATTACAAAACCAGTGTTCATTTTTTATCTCTTTATTCACCACTTATACTTTTATTTTATTTTCCCTCATATTAAAGATTTTAGACAAGAGCATTTCAAGGTATTCTCTACTATCCCAAGTTTCAAGATGCGCGTATGTGCGAGTTGTAGGGTATATATTTTCAGAATTTAGACTTAAGGTTCAGAATTATTTTTCAGACTTATATTTCAAATAAAGCTTTCAATATTGTTTCCTTATTTCGATTTAACCCAAGAACTGAACTCAAAATTTGCCTATTTCTAAATAAACTACAAGGACATATATTTTCTACAGTTAAACTTTAAGAAATGTTATTTTTAGGATTTTTAATTTACTAAGTTTAGGATCTAGTTTTTCCCTACTAGTCAACCGTCATGTTGAAATTAAGTCTAACATGGCTAAAATTGAACTTTTCAATTTTTGTAATTTTTTAAAGATTTTTCAATTTTTTATTTGATTTTATTTTTTTCATATATTATTTTTTATTTTCATTTTTAATTTTTATATTTTTTTATAAAGATGCAATGCGGAATTAAATATGTAAAGAAAGAAGAAACAAATATGTACAAAAAATTAAAATATGCAATGCAATGATAACTATTTACAAACCACCTCCACCCCCAAACTTATCAAAAGCAGTGCCCTCACTGCTCATGGCCTCGCCGTCCCCTCGAACGTGAACGGGAACGTTTGTCTCTCGCCAGCAGGGTGGTCATGCCCTGCTCCAAACTCGTCATTCGCTGACCAAGGTTGGTCACCATCCCGATCAATCTTTCTACCCCCTATTTGTTCTTCGCATCAAGCGCGCTTGCGCGGCAGGGGTAAGCTCTTCATCGTTAGCGGTCGAGCTGGGAGCTGGGTGTCTTGGCGGGCACGTCCTCGGCCGGCTCGGTGCGCGACCATACGTCATGTAAGCGTGTATAGGACGTGGATACTCCCTCTAAAAGAGGTCTAATAGGGATCTCTCCATGCATATAAAACTCAAATTCCTCCAAAGGGAGGAAATGGCGACACAGTTGTGTCACTAACATAGGGCATGGATAGTTGGCAGCTCTCTTGCCCGCACCAATAGAGTGAAGTAATACCGTGCACATATCATAGCTGGGTTTTCTAGTCATCAAAGTGTGCACGATATGAAGGGATGGTGTGAAAAATGTCGTATTGTGCGAACTACCAAAAATATTATTTTGTGCCCAACGACACACAGTTAATACATTCGTAAAAAGGGTTCTAGCCTGGATGCCCTTGCGCGGCTCCCTCGAACAATCATTACCCATCAAGGATAGGTAGTCCTCGAATTGGAGGGGTTGGACATGAATATGTAGTATAGGTATGAAGGTGACTTCATGGATGAAGTCCCTATCGATTATTAATTCCCTATCCCCCCACATTAACCTAATGTAACCATGTTGTGAGAGGCAACCATCTTCCATGCACTCGTAAAAACGATTTACAAGATCCGGAAGCGCGAAGGAATTTGGATGGTTAAAAAGTAAAAAGTTCCACCCACGCCTTCGGATCTTATCACCGAAATAGCCACCATAGACCGTGTGTGCAAACATTTGTGAAAAGTCTCTTTCAAATTGCAAAGTGGGTGCCATCACAGAGAATGCAGATATTTCTGAAAATTTTAACAGAGAGGGAAAGGAAGTGCAAACCTCCTTTGAAGATTTCAGAAGGCGACGACTCCAGACAGCGGTGGATGCACGGTCAGAACCCCCTTGTGCGGCGGAAGGGCGGTGGTCTGGCGAGATCTCACTGCAGAACTTTGGCGGTGGCTAGGGTTTTAAGGAAATGAGAAATTAGGGTTATGAAAATTCAGAGAGGGGTCGGGTTGTATTTATAGGGGGTGTTTTGGTTATTTGCAAAAAAGACCTCTAAAGAGGAATTTATTTGTAAATAATTTTTTTTATTTTTTATTAAACTAAAAATTTACAAAAATACCCCCAAAAATTGGAATTTATATATATATATTTATTTTTTTATTTTTATTTGTTTTTATATAATTACAAGTGGTACATACTCCCAAACTTTTTTGAAACAGTGTTTCCACTGTTTATGGCTGGATAACCAAAATTTGGGGGTAGGCGGAGGAAGATCTGTCAATGTAAATCGGCTCCTGCAACAGCAGGAGCTCTTCCGAAGGATCCGCGGTGAGGAATGGTTTAAGTCTATGTCCGTTCACTCTGAATAGTGAACCGTCCTCAGGATTTTCTAAGTCGACCGCACCGTGCGGATATACAGTGCGTACCAAGAATGGCCATTTCCATCGAGATTTGAGCTTGCCAGGATGGAAATGTAGCCGGGTGTCGTAAAGTAAAACCTGTTGACCAGGTTTGAATGATTTGCGCATAAGGTGTTTATCGTGAAACACCTTCGTTCGGTTTTTGACGACAACCGCGTTCTCGTAAGCTTCATCCCGAAGCTCGCTTAATTCATTTAATTACAGCTTTCTATGGATGCCCGCATCTCCGAGAGATAGATTCAACTCTTATATTGCCCAAAAAGCTCGATACTCAATTTTAACTGGAAGGTGACAAGCCTTTCCATAAACAAGTCTATAAGGAGACATGCCAAGATCGGTCTTATAGGCAGTTCGAAATGCCCAAAGGGCATCAGTAAGTTTTGAAGACCAATCCTTACGGTTTTTGGAAACCATTCTCTCTAATATCTGTTTAATTTGCCGATTTGAAATCTCGGCTTGCCCACACGTTTGGGGATGATAGGGCGTTGATAGCTTGTGATTAATAGAATATTTCCGCATTAAGGACTCGAAAGTCCTATTAAAAAAATGAGTTCCATTGTCGCTGATGATTGCGCGGGGGTGCCCAAACCGGGAGAAAATATTTTCTTTGAGGAATCTACCAACAACTTTGTTATCGTTAGTCCGGCTGGGCACAGCCTCGACCCACTTAGAAACATAATCAACAGCGAGGAGAATATACACGTTCCCAAAAGAATTGGGAAACGGTCCCATAAAATTTATCCCCCAAATATTAAAAATTTCCACAACCAATATTGGTTGGAGCGGCATTTCGTTTCTCCTAGATATCCGGCCCAAGTGTTAGCACCGGGAGAATATCTTGCAGTAATCATGTGCGTCTTTAAAAAGTTGTGGCCAATAGAAACCACACTGCAAGATTTTTTCGGCTGTCTTTTTAGGGCCAAAATGCCCGCCACACGCTTAATCGTGGCAGAATGACAGTACGCTCTTAAATTCATTGTCGGGGACACACCGAGGAATAATTTGGTCGGGACAGTATTTGAATAGATAAGGTTCATCCCAGTAAAAATGTTTTACTGGGGATAGGAATCGGAGTCTGTCGTGATTCGACCATTCATTTGGTATAAGTCCGGTGGCCAAATAATTCACAATATTTGCGAGCCAAGGTTCGCATGATACAGTCAAGAGCTGCTCATCTGAAAAAATGTCTTTCATAGGAAATTGAAGTGTCGGTGAAGAAGGGAGGCGTGAAAGATGGTCGGCGACTACGTTTTCGCATGCTCTCTTGTCTTTGATGACAAGGTCAAACTCTTGTAGTAAGAGGATCCAACGTATCAGTCGAGATTTAGCGTCCTTCTTCGCAAAAAGATGGTGAAGAGCTGAATGGTCAGTGTATACGATGACTGGAGAGCCGATTAAGTAGGGCCTGAACTTTTCTAATGCAAATACAAAAGCTAAGAATTCCTTCTCGGTTGTTGTGTAATTTAATTGGGCCTCGTTCAAGGTTCGGCTAGCGTAATAAATTTTATGCGTCATCTTCTCGATGTGCTGTCCAAGGACAACACCAATGGCAAAATCAGATGCATCGCACATAATTTCAAATGGATGCGTCCAGTCAGGAGACGAAAGAATGGGAGCAGAAGTAAGTGAGTTTTTCAATGACTCGAACGCCTTCATACAGCTCGAGTCAAAATCAAATGTGGTGTCCTTGGCCAACAAAAGAGTTAAGGGTCTAGCTATCTTGCTAAAATCCTTGATGAACCGTCTATAGAAACCGGCATGGTCAAGGAAGGCTCGAATGTCTCGGACGCATTTGGGAGGAGGAAGATTGGAAATGACTTCAATCTTAGCTTTATTTACCTCAATGCCATTTTGCGAGATGATATGTCCTAAGACAATACCTTCTCGTACCATAAAGTGACACTTTTCCCAATTTAAAGTAAGGTTCTTGTCCTTACATCGGGTAAGGACTGCGTCTAGATGTAGCAAACACTCATCAAAGGAGTCGCCGAAAATGGAGAAATCATCCATGAAGATCTCCAAGAATTTTTCCACCATGTCTGAAAAAATACCCATCATACACCATTGGAAAGTAGCGGGTGCATTGCATAATCGAAAGGGCATGCGACGGTAAGCAAACGTACCGAAAGGACAAGTGAATGTGGTCTTGTCTTGGTCCTTTTCGGCGATGGGAATTTGATTATAGCCGGAGTAGCCATCCAAAAATCAATAAAATTCATGCCCAGCCAACCGTTCTAGCATTTGGTCAATAAAAGGTAATGGAAAGTGGTCTTTCCGTGTCGCGGCGTTGAGTTTTCTATAATCGACGCATACTCCCCATCCAGTTTGGGTGCGAGTAGTTATTAACTCATTCGCCTAATTAGTTATGACCGTTATGCCCGATTTCTTGGGGACAACGTGAATGGGGCTAACCCACTGGCTATCGGAGATAGGGTAAATGATACCACTATCAAGACATTTTACGATCTCCTTTTTAACAGCCTCCTTCATGACTGGGTTGAGTCGTCTCTGTGGATCCCTTGCTGGCTTGGCATCATCCATCAAATGAATATGATGTTCAACTATTAGGGGACTAATCCCCTTGATGTCCGCTATAGTCCAGCCAAAAACTTGCCGATTGCTTTGCAAGACCGTTAAAAGGGTTTCTCTTGCTCGGGGGCTAGAGATACCGAGATGATAACAGGGAGGGTCTCATTCTCACCTAAGTAAGCGTATTTAAGGTGAGACGACAATAACTTGAGTTCGAGTGTTGGAGGCGAAACAATTGAAGGTAAAATCGGTGAAATTGTCTCAAACTCAAAGGATTCCAACAGAGGTTCAAAACGAGTGTAAGCAACCGAGTCGGATGGTTCAGCTAACTCATCCGAAAATTCAAAGGATTCAAACTCGGGTGGTGATTGTTCAAGATCGTTCAAGAAAGTGAAACAATCGTAGTCATTATCGGGTGTGAAAGCAGTATCAGGTTCAAGGAGGAACGCACTAGTGACGTCAAAATTGCTGTGATCGAACAGAAATTTCTCGAGCTCACAGTCCTCCTGGGTGATCTCTTGGATCGAGCAAATATCAAGTATATTAGCATTATGTTCGGAAGGCTGATTCCCCAACTTAAAATTGTTGAGTTCAATTGTCATGTTTCCAAAAGATAGGTTCATCGAACCATTTTGACAGTTGATCACCGCATTAGAAGTTGTAAGGAATGGACGACCGAGTATTATCGGAATTTGATTCCGGGGGTTAGCTATAGGCTGTGTGTCGAGAACAATAAAATCAACGGGGAATATGAAGTCCCCTAGTTTAATTAACACATCCTCTAACTCACCCCTAGGATGGGTGATGGATCGGTCAGCCATTTGGAGAGTACAATGTATGGGTTTCAACTCTCCAACGCCTAGTTGCTCATATACCGAATAAGGAAGTAGGTTAACACTGGCACCAAGATTTAAAAGTACGCGGTTGATGTTCTTATTACCAATAGTTATTGAAATAGTAGGACAATCAGGGTCCTTTCGTTTTTGAGGTAAAGGTTGGGTAAGAGCATCACTTACTGGACTACCCAAGAAAACTTTCTTGGATACCTGAGATTTCCTCTTCTTAGTACACAAGTCCTTCAAGATTTTAGCGTAAGAAGGGACTTGTTGGATTGCATCCAAGAGAGGAATATTAATGTTAACCTGCTTAAATAACTCCATAATCTTCTCCATTTGTAGATTTTGTTTATTGGATCTTAACCAGTTTGGAAATGGAACATTTTGAAAATTGGTTGAGTCCAATATTTGTGGAGGAGATTGTGGAGCAGAAACAGACCCCAGTGCTGGTGTTTTCGTGAAGTGAGATATAGGTCCGTTCGGAGTAGTAGAAGAAGTAGAGCCTTGTGAAGAATGAAGAACAAGCTCTGAAGACGAAGAAGATGAAGATGAAGAAGAAGAAGACGAAGAAGAAGTGGCGGCCGGGGTGTCATCATCAGTGCCAACATTATTGTGCAACATCCTTCCAGATCTCAATGTCGTCGCGACACTCACATTATAGTTTTGTTGTTCAAGAGCAACATGTGCATTTTGTGGGTGACCAGGATTTGGCAGTGGTTGAGATGGAAGCTTCCCCTTCTCACACTCGCTTAAAGCTGCATTCAGTTGTGCAATTTGGGCTTTAATAGTTTTGATACTTTGCCCATGTGATGCAGTGTGTTGCACCAAAGACTGAATGGAAGACTGGATGTTGGCTGAGGATTGAGTTGATTGTTTTAAAAACGCCTCCAGATTTCGTTCTAGCGAGAAAACCTTATCATTATTTGGTGGAACAAAATTTTTTTGAGGAAAAGAATTGTTAGGTGCAAAATTGTTCGTTTGATTTTGGTAAGGTTGGGGTTGGAAAGGTTGCTGATATTGAGTTTGTTGAGGAGCTTGTTATTGAGGAGGAGGCCTCTGGAAATTGTTATTGCCTTGGAATTGTTGTTGATTTTGATTCCAAGCAAAATTGGAGTGGTTCCTCCAACCAGGATTGTAAGTTGAAGAGTATGGATCATTTCTTTGTCTCTGCTGAAAGATAGTATTGACTTGATCCTGTCCTTGAGCAGGTGGGTTGTAAGGACACTCTTCAGTCAAATGGGATGGATCCGAACAATAAGCGCATATAGTGCGAGGGGGTAAAGCAGGGGCAGGAGAAGGCGATGAGAATTTGCTCTCAATTGCTTCTAGTTTTCGTGTAATTGCTACCATTTCAGCTTTCATTGCAATTGACATATCGAGTTGATGAACACCTGCCCTAGACGGATCGGATGAAGTAGATGAAGTGGACGAAGCGGTCTGTCTAGTGCTTTCCCACTGAAGCGTTTGTTCAGCAAGATCGTCGAGAAATTGCCAAGCTTCCTCGTCAGATTTGGTTAGGAAGTGACCTTAACAAATGGTTTCCAGCAACTGCTGAGTTGCTGAGTTCAGTCCTTCGTATAAGGTCTGGAAAAGTTGCCATCTCTCAATACCGTGATGAGGGCACTGAACAAGAAGGTCTTTGAATCATTCGAAACACTTCCAAAAAGGTTCGGAAGGAAGCTGGGAAAATTGGTTAATTTTATTACGTATTCTCACGGCCTTGTGATGTGGGTAAAACTTTTTAAGAAAAGCTTTAACAAACTCTTCCCAACTGTTTATGGAATACGATGCAGTACTATATAGCCACTTTTCAGCTAGGTCATATAGAGTGAAAGGAATGACTCGTAGCCTTATAGCATCATCGTACAGTTGAGTGGTCTTCATCATTGCACAAACATTCTGGAATTTGTTAATGAAGATATAGGCATCTTCGGATTCCAGCCCGTGAAATTTGGGCAACATATTGATGAAGTGGGGCTTAATTTCGAAATTATCCCCATTAGCCGGCGGGAGTGAAAGACAAGTAGGAAGTGCGGAGCGGGTAGGATAAAAACGATCCTGGAGCGCGATTCGCTGTGGCGCTTCAACAGGAGGTTGTTGCGGGTTATTCGCACCCAGTTGAGGTGGAATCAGTCCCAAGGTAGGTAAAGGGTTGTTAGGATTGAATCCTGACATCTCTTTAGAAGATGATGAATGTGAAGATGATGGTAAAGATGAAAAAGAAGTGGAGCGAGTTTCGACTTCGGAGTCGAACGCGTCGTCAGTAGCGACTAACGAGACACGGTCTAAGCGGGCGCTAGTGTCCCTAGTCTAACCGGACATACACTAAACGAGTTGTAGTGTAGTCAAAACGTAGAATGTGAGGGTAAGAAAACGTCAATGTGGAAATGTGAATGAAAGGTGGCTGCAATGGAATTCTAGCGACAAATGGCAAGTTTTTGTAAAAATTTTGTTTTGTGTTTTTTTTGTTTTTTTTATAAAAAGTTTTGCAAAAATTTTTTTTGTACGGAACTACGACACATTTTCAAACAATCACAATTTAAGCATGCACAATCAAGCCTAAAAGTAGGGTCTCCTAAGTCAACTAGACTGCTCCTAACTGGTCCAAAGCAACAAGTTGTGAGATATCCCTTAAATCGCCTCTTCACCGCCAATTGTGGCCAGGTAAGCACAAGTGAAGAAAGGAGGGTTCCGCTCACGAATCACCGTGAGACGGGCCTTTTAAATTTACCTTTCTCACTTGTTTAGCCTAGACAACACAAAGTCAGGTTTAGATAAACGACTGAATGCCCACAACCTTCCTCTGTCCTAATTAGTGCGACAGTCCTTAATTGGCTGAGTCTAGATATTTTTTAATTAGCTCAAGGGTGATGCATATGCTTTTTGTGATTTCTGGGGTCTTAGAAAGGGTAATGAAATCCCCACCCAATCTGGATTGGTGTTATAGCCCCTTAGATTCCGTTTTATATATGCAAAGCAATAACACACAAAATCTAAAACACTTGCCAATTTTTTTTTCTTTTTATTTGCGGCGCAAAGAATCCTGCATAAAATGATTTATTGGAGAGGGAGAAAAAGTTTTGCGCAAAGAATACCTGCAGGAATTTTTTTTCAGTGGAGTTCAGGGGGTAGGAGGGAAGACAAAAATACTCACAGAGAAAATTGGGGTGCTGACGTCAGCAGTTGACCGCGGAACCGCAGTCAAATGCCTTCTTATGTCGCGTTTCCGCGGTGGTTTGGTAGGTTTAGATCCCCAAAAATTTTCTCTGTTCTGTCGTGGTTCTCCTCTGTCTGTTCAGATCGTCTGTTTCTAGATTTGTTCACTGAGCTTGCTCCAGATCTGAATCAGTCCGTCTTCCTTTCCTACACAATTCGCACAAAAACCAATCAAAATAACAAGATGATTTTTTTTCTTTTTCTTTTTTCTTTTTTATACTTTTTATTTAATTAACCCGAAATTACAAAAAGAAAATAACTACCGTTTCCCCGGCAATGGCGCCATTTGATTGAGAGAGATTTTGTACGCGCGTTTTAAAATTTTAAGAATACCGCAATCAAGACGGTGCCGCTTGGTTGCTAGCCGGTTGAGTACGAGTCGATCCACAGGGAAAAGGAGTTCTTTTCTTTAAGTTCTAACGAGTTAAGTCCTATCATTGGTAGGTTTTGTTATACTATCTAAGAATGAGAATAAATCGACTTAAAAGGCTTGCTAAGGTTAGGATTAGGTTTTCGAATTAAGGATTCTTCTCACTTCTATCAATGCCCTAGTTACAAATATAGGTGTTAGGGTAATAGTTAACAACGGGGATTAGCACGACTAGGAAGAAACTTAGTTTGTTCCTTTTGGTCCTTATCCGTCCGTTCTTAACTCTTAACTCTAACCTCCAGTTAATTCAACCACAACCGGTCTAACTAGGGAATCACCGCTATCTTGTAGGATAGGGTGCCGTAGTGAGTGGTGTGTGGTTGAATTAAAAAGAGTCCGTATTTTAAAATTATATGGGCAAAGAAAAGAGTGAGAGAGATTTTCTTCTCTCAAACCTTCCCTATCCCAACCCTAACAAGTGAGGAATTACTCACTCATTAGGAAAGTGATAATCAAATTCATTTTTATATTTTTTATATTAGAAAACTAAATTGCAGATAATAAAATAACAGATAAAAAAATATGCAGGAATTAAATTCAGATAAAAAGTGCAAGATAGAAAAATAAAGCTTACTTTATTGATGACCTCTCAACGATTACAAGCTGAATTAAAATTTAAATCTAAAAATTAAAAAGAGGCATGCCTAATTAGGCTTTCGTTTTTCCTATTTATAGATAGAAAAAACCCTAGGTTACAATCTGATCCATACACGAATTTACAAGACTACCCTAAGAAAGCCGGGTCAAAGCACCGACACCCACCGACACATGCACCGACACGTGCACTATATGGCCGCGAAACCGCGGTAGGAAGGCATGCTTGGCCGCGGTTCCGCGGCCAATTGGTGGGATCTCTGGCTCAGTTCTTCAGGGTTGCTTCATGTTGCTTTTTCCTTCTGTTTTATTCACCTGGTTCCTCAGAATCTCTTCTATTTTCTTCCAGATTTCCAACAGTGCAGAATTATGTGGACTTTTACCGTGAGCTTCGCTTTGAAGTCTTGAATCTTGTGCTACCCATGTGCTTTGTGCATTGAACTGTCTCATGATTTTCATTTGTTTTTTTAACTGGTAGGCGGCATCATACAGATTCATCTATTGTTGGTCGTACTCCCACATTTGTAGCGTCTTTTCATGAATTTCACTGTAATGATCTGAGAACCTGTAACCTACAACTATTTAGCAGACATGGATCAAAAGCACCTATTTATATGTAATGTAATTAAGAATGGGCGATATAATAATGCAAAATTCTGATATGAACAGAGGCCAAAGATGATCTATGTCGAGGAGACACTAACCTAAGCTATCTCTTCACTAATTACGGAATTAGTGAAGCAAACACCCTATACCAAATGGCAAGTAGCAGAGGATAATGAAGTAGGAAGTGGGCTCACTTTAGATTTCATTTTCTCACATTTTCCCTCATACCTCCATTGAAGCTAGAAAGCTTTTTAGGAAGAAGAAGAAGAAGAAAGAACTCATCATATGAATTATTGTGTGAGGTTATAAATGCAACCAAGGGTTAAGCATGTCATTCTTAACCCTTGTAGAGAGTTAACCATGAGCTAGGGTTAAAGGTTAGGTTAAAAAATATCTTAAGCCAGACAAAGAGAGTGGACAAAGTCAAAGATGCCATGAAGCTTCTACAAGCTTTCAACAAATATCATCCATGACAAATATCCACAATATTTGAATTAGTTAATGATAAATTATAAACCCTAATCTTAACCCTAGCATGGTTTAACCCTCATTAACCCTAGTTGCACTTGTAACCTTGCTTGATACATTTAACATATATCACATATATCAATGTATCCAAAGTGAGAAAAAAATCATAAGTGAGCTAATACTAGTTAATTTAATGTAATATATCAAATATATATAATTATACATTAGATTATCAAATCAACTCTTGATTTAATAATCCGGAAATATCACCTATAACCGACTAATATCATATGAATCAACTTATCGAATCAACACTTGATCCGATAACCCGGCAATATCATATATAACCGACCGATATCTCATATCGCGAGAATAGAATACGGTATCTCATATCGTATTAATCTCGGTCCCGCACATATCACGTATGTGCTCCTATTCCGTTTCGCTTGAGCTAGGAAACCCCTGTGTAGGACTCTAAAGACTCGTCAATACGCCGACAGTAGGTGATGATCATATCAAACACCCACAAGCCGCAAGCGGTCTGCTAAATGTAACGGCCACCCGGGTATTGAGCGATCAGAAGATCAACATGCAAGCCTGCTCATACTCCTGCGAATCCAATCAGTAACACTACTGTACAGTCCGGTCTCTTCGTCTAATATGTCGCATATCTCGTCTAGGGGTGGTAAACGTTAGACCTCAGTAACTCGATAAGTCATGTCGATATGAGGCTCATAACGGGTCGAGAAACTACTGATAACACTTGCCAGTATATCTCTGAAGCAGCCTTGGCCAAGGACTTCCTGTTATAGCCAATCGAGCACAGCGCAACATCAACTCCCAATACCGGGAGAGAGGAAACCCCTCCTATCGCTCATTGCCACCATATGACTCGGGACTGTACCCAAAAGCCACCGTTTTGCACGTTCTCTTGAACGTGGTAAAGTGGAAATCAAAGCACAGTGGGAATCACATAAGACTCTATGACGATCTCGGGTCTACAGACTAACCTGTACCAGTGTCACCAGAGAACTGCCATCTGACGTTAAGTATAATACCATCCGGGAGTTCTTGGCGAGTCCATTCAATGTACCCAGTCTCTACTGAGCACCCGTATACTGTCTCTGATGTCAAACACCAATGGATATGGGATCATCCATCATCCATCTACATGGGTCGAGAAGCTATATGCTAGTCTACTCTGGTATATCGATGCCCTGTCTCGATACACCTACGACTAGGAATATTTGAAGGATGTACTTAGCGACTACTCTGTCCCCACTAGTATGATCTGCATCATAGTCCTAGTAGTCAAGTACTCATCCTAAGGGCTTTATCAACATGTAATATGAAGACAATCAATGTACATGTTAAGATAAAGAGCAGCCAGATAGCATACTATCATGTCGAGAAAGAAAGTCGTCCATGTATATGTCCAAGAATCCACTACAATATACATCGTATGTACAGTAATGGCCTCTAGGGCATACATATAACTAACAATCTCCCACTTGCACTAGTGCCATCTGTTGTAGTATCTCATACCCAAAAATCAGCAGTGGTTGAAGTATCTCATACTCAACCATCCCATAAAAGTCTCTCCTGGGAATAGGCCTTTGTTAGTGGATCCGCCGTATTGTCCTCTGTAGTCTACTTTCCTGACCTCAATCTCCCTGGAGATCATCCATCTCCATGATCAGGTGATACTGCCTAAGAATATGTCTGGATCATAGATGGGACGGGGGTTCCTATGCCTAAGCCACAACTCCATTGTCACACAATGGTAGGAACGAAGTTCATCTCATGAACTTATATACATCCAGACTACATCTTTGGTAGTATCTCTGGTAGCAATGTATCCAGCCTTTATCGTCTAGTATGCTACGGTATCTATCTTGGAACTCTTCCAACATACCGTCCCTCCACTGAGGGTAAAGACAATACCTGTGACTGACATTCAGTCGACCTTACCACCATGGAAGCTATCCAGTGATTCTCACCAGGATCGATTGATACCATCTCACTACACCTAGTAAGAATCCTAACATCCACTTAGATCTATGTCATAGATCCAAAACCCAGGATTTAGCAGGTATCATCTTGATCCTATATGGAGAATCCTTGTGATAAGAGGAGATTGACCGAGTGTAGCATATAAAACTCCTTTCATATCAAGAGTATGTCATCCACGTACAATACGAGGATCACCACCATACTCCCTACTACCTTTTTGTATATACAAGGTTCATTTACCATTTTGATGAAGTCAAACACTTTGACTACCATATCAAAACAGATGTTCCAACTCCGCGATGCCTGCTTTAATACATAAAGCAACTTGCACACGTTTCCGCTGCTCCCACTGTCTACGAAGCCTTCTGTCTGTGTACTTATAGATGCTCTCTTCTAAATAACTGTTTAGAAAATCAGTCATGACACCCAACCGTCAGATATCGTAGTCACGGTATGTAGCAATGGCAAGTAGGATCTGGATGGACTTAAGCATAGACACCAGAAAAGATTTCATCATTACCCACACCCGGTTGATGACGAGAACCTTTTGCAACAAGTCTTAGCTTTGAAAGTCTTAACTTTTCTATGTACACCAAGTAATCTTCTCAAGATATACTTGCTTCTGATGGGGATTTAACCATTCAGATAAAGCAACCAAAGTCCATACTTTGTTGGTGTACATAGATTCCATCTTAGATCGCTTAGCATCCAGCCATTCTCACAGAGTCCCCACTCTTGATGGCCTGCTCGAAACTAGTTGGGTCATCATCTCATGATGCAATCCTCGCTCTCACTATCATAGAGAAAACCGAAGTATCTCCCAGATGGATGAGCAACCCTACCAGATCGGCGGAGAGGCTGAGGTTCGTCGGGAACTATTGAATCCTCCGGTTCTACCAAATCATCAGCAGTAGTTTGTATAGCTGGAACTCCTTCCAGTTCTACGTCATGACCACTAATTTCTTCACAAGAAATTCCCTTTCCAGAAGGTGGTATGCTGAGAAACAAAACACTTTTTGTTCCTCGGTGTGGTAGAAGATATTCCCTTACGAATGCTTGGGATATCCAACAAACTTCCACAGAACTGACCTTGCCTCGAGCTTGTCCGGATTTCGCTTTTAGACATAGGCCAGACAATCCAAATCTTAACATACTTAAGAGATGGGCTCTTCCCATTTCATATCACATATGGAGTGGTAGGCACCTGATTTGTATGGAGCCCTATTCAATAGGTATGCATCTTCACAAGTGCATAACTTCAAAAAGGAAATAGGCATCTCAGTAGTACTCATCATAGAGCACACCATATCATTTAGGGTGCGATTGCTCCGCCCCGATATTCCAACGTACTGTGGTGTATACAGAGAAGTAATGCTGAGAAAGAATCTCATTCTCCTTTAGAATAGTCCAGGAATTCCGTGCTCAAGTATTCTCCTCCCTGATCTCATCAAAGGACATAGTGCTTATACCCGTTTTGGTTCTCTACTTCTAACTTATATTCTTTGAATTTCTCAAAAGCTTCAGACTTGTGTTTCAACAGAAACACATGTGCGAATCTTAAGAGATCATCAGTGAATGTAATAAAGTACAAAGAACCAGTCCTGACATGTGTAGACATGGGACCTTCATATATCAGCATGTATCAATCCCAAGAGTTCACTAACTCTTTCTCTGTTTCCAATAAACAGAGCTATGGTCATCTTATCTTTGTGACATGACCAGCATGTTTCACAAGATGTAAATTCAAACTGATTTAAACATGCATCTTTATGTAACTTCAGCCAGTCAGGTCGCATTGATATGACCTAGTCTACAATGCCTCAAGAAGGATTCGTTCATTTCTGAACTCTTCCTCTTGTATGTGTTTTGTACGTTAAAAACTGTAGTTTGATTTATAACGTATATGCTTTTAGATAACGTGCCTGAACCGATCAACTCTTGATACAGGAAATGTTCAAAATATTATCCAACAATACAAAATTATATCCTTCTTTACTAAATAAAGAGACCGATATGATATTGTATATCAACTTCGGTATCTAATAACATTCGTTCAGAATCAATGTATTTGGTAATACAGAGTGATAACTGCCAACAACTTGGCTGCAATAATTGCACCGTTTCCAACTCTTGAAACTTATCTCCCATTCTCAGTTCTCTACCTATCTGTAGCCCATGTAACAGATTACATATATGGGATCCTGATCCGGTATCTCATACCCAGGACGTAAAGGATACTGAGAAACAATTCTCTGTAATGAACACACCCGAAGAAGATGCATCATCATGTACTTTCTTTGTTTGGGCGGCACGGGAATCCTAGTAATCCCCTATTTCCTGCTCGGTCTTATAACAATTATAAGTTGGAGCGGGACCAACGTTCCTAAGCTCAATATAACAAGCGGGTTTGGTCAGTACATCCATATTTTTATCTTGATTAAGGCGTGATATGGTCGCTACCTGGAGAGAGAGAGAAGAAAACACTCAGCGTATGCTCTTGCAAGATTAGATTAGTTATTATTTTATCTAATCAGGATGGCTCCCACTGTTTTAGTCAAATCTTCGTTCAAACCCTAAAGGAAAGACTAGCCGGCATTAATTACACCCTACAATTTCGCTAATCTTTCAGCCAGGCCAGTGCCGGTACTTTGAGGGAGGTTTCCCGTGCTTTTGCACGGACCTAATTAAAATAAACCTAGTTTTCCCAGGGGCGTAACCCCGTTAACACCTTTCTAGACACCTACTTGATCGGCTAATTGTAATGTGTAAAACTCTCTCAGGAGTAACTTTTACTTGCAGTGGGTATCGGGATCCAACTATCCCATAGAAGGTATGCAATCTCATTACAAATTTCAACACTTGAAATTCCCGATAATGGTTTTTACCCCTAGCGTTCTATGACCTTGACGGAGGCCAAACTACCCATAGTGCTAGTCAAGTTCAACCTATTCAATTCTTGATTGAATTAAACCCACCCGAACGACCCTTGACGGAGGCCAAACTACGCCGTACGAATACCCTAATCCAATCGCATTGTATGCTAACAGATAAGCACTAGTTAGCTACCGTACACTACGCCTTGATGCATGCCAAACTACCGCAGCACGAATACTAAGTAGTACTTATCTGAAATGACGGAGGGCTACGCAGGTTTTTAAGAAAACCATGAGCGTAATGAACTTGATATCGTTGTAGAATTGAGTGATTTTGAAAAGGAGTGTTTTTGAGGCTTTTACTAGTTTTGCTAAAGAGGTCACTCCCGGTGAAGGGATCTCGGCTCTTTTCTTATCGAATAAGGTGCAGGATATTTCACAAATACCACTATGCAAAGCAAAAACTATAGAAGAAATCAAAAGACAAACCGAGTGTGTAGCATCTGCTAGTTTCGCAAAAGAGTTCACTCCCGGTGAAGGGATCTCGGCTCTTTCCTTATCGAATAAGGTGTTGGATATTCGGCAAGGAATACCGCTATGCAAAGCATGAACTAGAGCTACCAGTTTTCGAGACAAGATTCTACAACATATTTTAGATTTCTTTTATTTCATTAATCTCATTAATGAAGTCCCATTTATTATGCTTCCCAAGCATCACATATGAAACGAAAGCAGTAATATATAATATATATCATATATATATAATATAAGCATTCATCTCAGAACAGTAATATGATCTCATCACAGAACATCGCAGCAGAATAAAACATATGAAATATTGGATATACTAGGATTTCCGTATTTTAAATTAAGCCTGTATAAAACACGGATTCCACGGTCGTGATGCATAGCCAATCCCATACCTCTAGACCCCTATGAGAGCGGCAAGCAACCATACCAATTCTAGAGTTAGGAGACCCGGTCTCGACTGCTTGAGATGGTCTCCCTCTGGACCCTAGAACCCGGTTACTTATGTTCCCTGCCTTGGGTCTATCCTAATGCGGAAAAGTAAATAATATACAATGGTGACATCATTCTCAACCCGGAAGTGCCCCAATAAAAGAATATTACATACAATGAATTTTACATGAATGAAAATGAAAAACTCTCATCTCACATAAAACTCCCGGCTATTCAATCACGACGATCCAATATAACATATCACAGCAACACATAACATCACATGTCATCAACGTAAGTAAATATGCGTATCCCAATTGTCGTTGACATATAGCAACGAAACCGGCGATACACCATATATTACACTTACGGTCGCAGAAAAGAAAGTGAAAAACTACAACAGTTGGAATCCGCAACCACCTTAGACATCATAAACCCAGCGTATCATATACTTTGGATTTCATGCCTGACCAAATGAATTCCTTAGACATCGTATGCCTAACAATTATAAACCCCGCATTTTAGTCTCGATATTCAAAACACCTTTTAATATCTAGTCGGGCAATTCAACAAGATTCCCGACATCCTGATCGAATGCTCGTTGGAAACTTTAGTAAACGGCCGCACCCCCCGATGCCGTCGACAAAGTGCACTAAGGCGGAACACCGCTGCCGCGAGCACCCGAACGGATGCTTTTGGCGACGGGGTTCTCCTACAGTCATTTGGTCGGGGCTATGGGGCGTAGCTATCTAATAATGTTACCCGGCGAGTATCCGCGTACGCTACGTGATTGCGACGGACTTTTGATCACATCAAAATCCCGTGGCAACCGATCAAATGAGACTAAATTGCTAAATTTATAACATTTAAATTAGTTATCTCATAACTACATTTGGATTCCAAATATTGTATCCAATCACATAATATCCGGACGCGTTAAAATTTTCGATCGAGTCATCAAAGTCCCACAATTTCCCGACAGCTCAACACTTGAGCACAGTTTTAGTAATACCCAGAATATGCCACAGTACCTACGCACCAGCCGTAGAAGGGCAAACCCAAGCCTCAATCATGTCGCCACGGAATTACGTCAAGCCCTAGGGTTTGACCGCGGTTCCGCGATCTAAAAAGTCGAGTTAGGGTTTCATTTTTCTAGAGGGTTCATAAAATCACTTGCATGTTTTTCCGAATGCGTTAAACTTGGAAAAATGGGTTTTTGACATTCGATCGAACTTTTTAACTTCGCCTAGACAATATGTGAATAACCCGAAACAATGTTAAAAATACGAATACGAAACACTCTGAATTGTTTATAGTGTAAGATTACATCACATGCAAAATTAGCAAAAACAAACAACACCTGAAACATCAAAACCAAATCACTGGAACACACAAAAATTTTCAGGGGAGGGGGCTCGGATTTGGCCGAGATGTGTGTACATGTGGCCGGCCAAAAATTCTTCTTTTTGCCTGAATTTTCATGGTGTTCTTGATATATCTCATACATCACTCTGTACTTGTTTAAAAAAATTTTTGACAACATTTTAAAAACGACAGAAACTTCATTTTCCCGTTTCAAGTTTCGGAGTATTTCGGTTTCGTAATCTTAAAAAAATCCGTATAAATTTCTAGCATAGCTTTGATACCACTGCAGGGTTACCTAGGACGGCGGCAAGGTTTCGGGAGGCATCGTCCATGCCATTTTCAAAACTTTGCCGTTCTAGCCAACCCTAACATAGAATCGTTTACAAGAAATCGACGGAAAAACATATGTAAACACTTTACATCCTAAGTGAGCAAGGAATACAACCTTTGTAGACCGGTCCTTCACTTCAATAGCTCCGTGTAGTAGTCCCTTCACTGCGATCATGAACTCCGGACTCTAGAGAGGCTTCTATGAGGAAACGAACATGCTTGCTTCGATGTTTTCGAGGCCAAAGATGATCTACGTCGAATAGACATTAACCCAAGCTATCTCTTCACTAATTACGAAATTAGTGAAGCAAAAACCCTATACTAAATGGCAAGTAGTAGAGGACGATGAAGTAGGAAGTGGGCTCACTTTAGATTTCATTTTCTCATATTTTTCCTCATATCTCTATTGAAGCTAGAAAGCTTTTTAGGAAGAAGAAGAACAAGAAAGAACTCATCATATGAATTATTGTGTGAGCTTAAAAATGCAACCAAGGGTTAAGCATGTCATGCTTAACCCTTGTAGAGAGTTAACCATGAGCTAGGGTTAAAGGTTAGGTCAAAAAATATCTTAAGCCAGACAAAGAGAGTGGACAAAGTCAAAGATGCCTTGAAGCTTCTACAAGCTTTCAACAAATATCATCCATGACAAATATCCACAATATTTGAATTAGTTAATGATAAATTATAAACCCTAATCTTAACCCTAGCATGGTTTAACCCTCATTAACCCTAGTTGCATTTGTAACCTTGCTTGATACATTTAACATATATCACATATATATCAATGTATCCAAAGTGAGAAAAAAAATCATAAGTGAGCTAATACTAGTTAATGTAATGTAATATATCAAATATATATAATTATACATTAGATTATCAAATCAACTCTTGATTTAATAATCCTGCTATATTACCTATAACTGACTAATATGATGTGAATCAACTTATCGAATCAACACTTGATCCGATAACCCGGCTATATCATATATAACCGACCGATATCTCATATCGCGAGAATAGAATACGGTATCTCATATCGTATTAATCTTGGTCCCACACATATCACATATGTGCTCCTACTCTGTTTCTCTTGAGCCAGAAAACCCATTTGTAAGACTCTAAAGACTCGTCAATATGCCGGCAGTAGGTGATGATTATATCAAACACCCACAAGCCGCAAGCGGTCTGCTAAACGTAACGGCCACCAGGGTATTGAGTGATCAGAAGATCAACAAGAAAGCCTGCTCACACTCCTGCGATTCCAATCAGTAACACTACCGTACAGTCCGGTCTCTTCGTCTAATGTGTCGCATATCTCGTCTAGGGGTGGTAAACGTCAGACCCCAGTAACTCGATAAATCGTGTCGATATGAGACTCATAACTGGTCGAGAAACTACTGATAACACTTACCAGTATATCTTTGAAGCAGCCTTGGCCAAGGACTTCCTATTATAGCCAATCGAGCACAGCGTAACATCAACTCCCAAAACCGGGAGAGACGAAACCCTCCTATCGCTCATTGCCTCCATGTGACTCGGGACTGTACCCAAAAGCCACCGTTTTGCACGTTCTCTTGAACGTGGTAAGGTGGAAATCAAAGCACAGTGGGAATCACACAAGACTCTATGACGATCTCGGGTCTACAGACTAACCTGTACCGGTGTCACCAGAGAACTGCCATCTGACGTTAGGTATAATACTATCTGGGAGTTCTCGGCGAGTCCGTTCAGTGTACCCAGTCTCCACTGAGCACCCGAATACTGTCTCTGATGTCAAACACTAATGGATATGGGATCATCCATCGCCCATCTACATGGGTCGAGAAGCTATATGCTAGTCTACTCTGGTATATCGATGCCCTGTCTTGATACACCTACGACTAGGGACATTTGAAGGATGTACTTAGCGACTACTCTGTCCCCACTAGTATGATCTGCATCATAGTCCTGGTAGTCAAGTACTCATCCTAAGGGCTTTATCAACATGTAACATAGAGACAATCAGTATATATGTTAAGATAAAGAGCAACCAGATAGCATACTATCATGTCGAGCAAGAAAGTCCTCCATGTATATGTCCAAGCATCCATTACAATATACATCGTATGTACAGTAATGGCCTCTAGGGCATACATATAACTAACACTTTCTCTGAGTATGCATACTTAGGCCATCAGGGAGACACAATATAGTAATATAATAATATATCTCAATGTGGCAAGGACAATAAATACGAACTAGAATTATAAAACAATAACACAAGAATGTATATGAAATGAACAGTAAGCAGTAACACGTGTGAACTATAGCACTAGTCTAAGGTAATATGCATGTCACTAATCTAACTGTCTTTATATCAGTTGCAATCGAACGGTGGAATGTGTTTTCATGTTTACCAAGGGTCTCGTGCATGCCCGAGATTACCGTCAAAACTGTGTCCGGGCATAACCCTATCAGCCGTGCCGCTAGGCACAACTACCTAATCAGTATATATCTCTAATTTCGAATGATCATCCTCTAAATCACCGTATCTCGCTAAATACGAGTTCGATTTAACCTCGATTTTTCCATTTTCCTAGGTTATAGTATGTGTTCAAGTATTAGATTGGTTGTGAATAAGTACGTATCACTTTCACTTTCAGTCACACTTTTGCTTATCAGTATCACTATCAATCACCGGTTCATTGTCATACTTGTCACAACCCAGTCACTAACACTTATCAATCGACAATGCAAAATAGTCGCTAAGGTTTCAATGCAAACGTTCACTAAATAGTGGGTGTAAAACAATCACGAGATATGGTAGAAATGCATTCAATAAACGTTCACTAAATTAAGGGAAGCCAGTGTCATGTAACTTGCAAAATTCATAATAAATCATACGTGTAGAATCGGGCAAAACGATATAAAAGGAATATAAATTTTACTTGATTAAATAAGTAGTAAAATTAGTTTCATATCAATAAGAATTATGGTTTAATAGTTATGTTCATTTAAAAACGGGTGTAAGCTGCTAGAATTCCATATTCATAACTGGAAGTTCCAATTCAAGAGTGGTTTTCTATAGATTATAATCAGAATCAACAATGGCCACAGTTGAATAAAATCTATCTCTATCAGTTAGGTTTCCAATGCAACAGACAGATTAATAGTAGCAGTCATATACAGGGAGAGAAGTTCGGTTTAATGACAATATATATAAATTGTCACTACAGATAACTGCAGGACGTATCAACGATTTAAAATAGCACAAAGTACTTAAATTAAATAAACCAACACCATTTATTATCTAAGTTAATTATCCACGCGAAGATATAGGATCTACATATTTTCATATTTATAAAGGGCTGTATAGGCATTTAAAATCAGGTGTCGTCAGAAATTACTGCTCTGGACTGCCATCCTGAGCTGTATTTCTCTCAAGTTTTCTATATCGTATCGTGTTCATATTAAATAAAAATTTGTAGAGGGTTCAAGGTTATCTAGTCGGCTTCGATACAAGCCCTAGAAAACCGAAATCCATTTAATATTCAATTAACTATGAATTTTACGGGACAACATGCGTTGTAAATTCCAGATTTCACACGCCGATTGGGGTCGTCAATTCATGTGCGTAATTACAGTATTTAGAAACCAAATCTCGACATGATATTAGTTAACAGTAAAGGAAACTATTGACCATAGATTTCAGGGATTTTAAATAGGGTATGATTCTAGTAACTGTATTGAACACTTAAATTACATATAGGTAACAATCGAAATGACGGTTTAATTCACTAATTAAAATGAAATTAAATCTCTATAAGTTCTATACTATGTTAACACTAAAATTTTAACCCGATTTGTGTTCCGTGCAACACAAACCATCACAACAGTTTAAAGTTCGATATCAAACACGATATAGATATATTAATTTAATTATAAACATGTATCGATCTTTTTAATAAGATTATAACATGTAAAACAAGCGAGTGGGTTCACTTGCCTTAGGTCGTTGAATTGGAAGCGGCACGGACGTTGAGATCGGCTCGACACACGAGACGGCTATGGATGTCGCGGAATCGGGTATGACGTGATGTGAGGCTCAAGCGCTATACAAACTGTGATGGACATGCGCTGGCATTGCGGCGGCCACAGCATTGACGCTAGCGACGGTTAGACCAATCGAAGCGATGGCTTGGACGGAGACGACGGCGACTGGAATAGTGGGGATCGTGACAAACGTATGTGTTCGATGAAATATCTGTTGGGGGTTGAGACAAGGACGAAGGCTTGGCGATGCTCAGGTCTAAGTCTGAGACAATGAAGGTGGTGGCGATGGTTACGGTGATGGCAGAGAGAAGGTCAACAGCAGTTAGAAGAGGGGCTCGACTTAGAGGAGACGAAGAGGATGATGGGTTCAGGTGGCGTTTGGAGGGTGGCCGGAGGCTCTTCGGGGACGAGTGGAGGTAGCGGGGTGGTGTTGAGAGGAAGTAGCCAGCAATGTGGGCGGTGGCGGCTGGGGCTCATAGTGCTGGGCTAGCTGCAGCGTGGTTGGTGCTTGGTTGAGAAGCTGGGAGCTTGAGTGCATGGAGGGAAGGAGGGGGTCTCGAAGGAGAGAGATGGCTCAACGTCGGAGGAGATGGCGATGATAGTGGCTCTGGTGAGGTGTGAGGGAGAGAGAGGAAGAGTGAGGAGTGAGGGAGATCGAGAGAAAATGAGAGAGAGAGATGAAGGTAAAGAGAGGTGTCAAGCCCCACTTCCCAAAAGAGCAGTAACGGCACGTGACAAGCCCGCGACATATTTATTTAGAGAAGATCATTTCTCAAAACAAATACGCTAAGCGTAATATAAGCAGTATAAAAATGACAAGAAAAAACAAGTGAAAATAAAATCCAACCATTTTATATATTTACATTCTTAATTTTACAGAGTTTAACTGATGCAAGAAGTCTGAACATAAAAAAAAGTGTCTAAACATGTGACTTACTGAAGAAGAAAAGCAGGAAAGAAAACTAATGATCTGCTTCATGTGCGAATTGGTTGTAATTCTCTGCAGTGAATTCCACCTCCTCTCATCCTAAGTCACCTGACGAATATTCCAAGAAACAAATGATGGGTGGAATGCCCGTCGGCGAACTTGCACTCGGTAAGTCCTAAAAAGATGTGTAATATATAGATTGAGCGTAAGATGACATGTAATATAGTATAAATGGAAATTGTAATATGTGAACAAGTATGTTAATGTATATGGAAACTATGTCAGCATAGCAAACAAATATAACATGGCCATGGAGTGTAGCTATAGTGAACATGAAGTGGATGTCCATGTCCTAAGGGGTCTCTACAAGGTAATATATCCTAATGTCAGTTCAAGTGTGAATATCAACCAATCTCAAGAGTATTCTCAAACCCAAGGCCATCGTTCAGGGGTAAGGAATCAAGGGCCCAAAATAGCGGGACTTCAATTGTTATTGAATTATTCCAAACCCAACAGACTATCATCCAAGGGCTTGAAAACACGGGCCCTCATTCATGAATTCGTGATGTACCATTTCTTCCCGGTACCACATCAACATTATTTGTATCATTTTAACCCGGTACCACAGCAACGTTATTTTAGTAATGGGACTCCTAAGATTCTGTTGGATTCATACTCATACTACTCCAACACCCCGCGTATATTAGTCTGTGATTAAAGCTACAAGTCTTGCCTAAATCCATGAATACATAAGAGAGTGCAATTCAAGTTTTCAGTTGAGTTCAAGTATTCAGTCGAGTTCAAGTATTCAAGTCAATTGTTCATATATTCATATCAAGTGTTCATGTCAAGTCATTACGTATTCATGGTTTGGGTCGAGTCGAGTCAAGTGTACATATTGGGTTCAAGTATTTATGATTGAGTCATGTCAATATCAAGTCAATTCTAGCATATAATGGTTTAATCACAAGTCATATAGATAAAAATAAATAAGCAATCACAGAACATAATATAAGTATACAAGTAACGTCCAAAAATAATGTTGTAAATAAGTGTTGTGTATGAATAATAAATCAAGTCAATAAATTTCGGAATATAAACATAAATATAGATTTAAGTGTTGTACACGTGTGAGTTCCAGTCTCGCCTAAATACGACTACCGGTTTGGGAGATATACCCATTTTCGTATCGTCGAGCAAAACAAATCAGAATCTGTTCAGCACCATAATGGTGTATATTTAAAACGCCGTTTGAGTTAATTTTCATCAGGTTTCAGGTTACGAAGATTAATAGAAAATTGTAGGTATTTCGATGTACTTATCCAAAACACCAAGATTCACGTGGTTTGGATTTCTAAAACTCTAGTTATGATCATTTTAACATCAGCGTTTAAAACAGAAATTCAGATTTCTGGACAGCAACTATATGTTATATTGCAAAACCTATACTGGGTTGTTTCATGTGTTTATAAGTAATCTAATATATAGGAAATTATAGTTCTATCAATTATGCATCTACACATCTAAATTTTTACACGAACGGACATCGGGAGTTCGAGTTATGTTATATTTAAAAATAGTGTGTGAATCAGGATAGATTCTGTCCAGATTCGTCGCTTAATATTATAACGCAGTTTTCTATATTTTATGTCGATTTTCAATAAAAACTTAAAACTAAGAAAATCTAGATCTTTCAATGTAGATATTTAAAATATCTAAAAACACTTAATTTAGATCAACAATTACAAAGTTATGATCTTTCGAAGAAGACCCTTATTGACAGTTTTCTGGTTTTAAAAACAGTGAATAAAACTACGTAACTTCTAAGCTGTTATTCGGTTTGATATGAAATTTTTACTGTAGATTTAGAATTCTATCTATTATTTTATTCTAATGTTCCAAGAATTTCCAGAAGTGGAAATTAATTTATAAAAATTATTTTAAAGATAAAGGTTTTGTAAAATCATATTTGAAAATGATAAGTCTATGGTATTTATTTATAACTTTGTTTTCTTGTATGCAAAAAAATAAATATAAATAATTAAAATTTCAGAGATAAATAACATGAATTAACATATGTGAAGCAAACATATAATCTGGTCATGATTAACCATCTAAAACAATAATACTTAACATGTTATCAACCATTGCATGCAAGATTTTATAACTAAATATATATGCTTTATTTCAACCATTTTTTAATTTAACAAAAAACTTTATAATGAGACTAACTAGTTATCTCAAGATTTGACTTGATGGGGGCATGGTAAGGAAATGAATTTCAACTAGAGAAAAGGAGAAGGAGAGGGGACTTACGGGTTGTGTGAGTCGGTATAACAACCGGTTCACCGATTCGATTCTAGCGGCAAAAACAAGTCCAGGTGACCTAGGCTCAAGCAACCAAGAAAAGAATCAAGTTAGTTTCTAAAAGTATTCTCTATATAGATTTTGAGAGGAAAGAAAAGAAATGTAAAACGATACTTACGAAGTTTGTGAATGGTACAATACTTCGGTCATGAATTCCTAGGGTCGAAGTGAGCTCTGATGGCGCCGAAACTTTGAGAGCTCTAAGAATGAAGATTTGAAATAATTTTTTGAAGGAGGATGAACAATGAAGGAGAGAACATATAAAACAATATTAATATGGTCATTATAATAATTCATAATCATAATCATACTAATTATTATATGCATTCATTTTGAGAGTTAAATGGAAGATGAAATAAAAGGTCTCATTTGTAGGTTATGAAAAAATAGATAAAAATAATTGTAAGAATAGAGATTTGAACATGTGACCTATGAAATAACAATGTAAGGAATTAACCAATGAGCTATAAAATTGTTCATGCACATATTCAATTAGAATTAAATATATGTTTTTGCTTGAAAAGAAAATGGGCTTTTGGGCTCATAGTTTTATAAAAGAAAATGAAATTGAGATTGGATTTGGGATATGGGCTGGGTCAGGTCTTGCATTTAATTTTAAATAGATTAAGATTTAGTTTTGAGAAATGGATTTAGGAAAAATAGATGGAATAATAAAATAATATATTTAATAGAAAACAAAATATACGGAAAAATACTAAGAATAAATAAATACAATATTTTACTAAAGAAAGAAAACACGAAGGTATAGAAATATTGTGGTCGTTACAAAAGGAGAGCAACATTGAAGAGAGGGAGGCAGGTGAGGAGATCTCGGAGGAGGTTGCAAGGGAATCTTGGAGTTGTTGGCCATGATGCGAGGTAGTGGGGCAAGCGCGGGTCACGAGAAGGCACTTGCTAAGGAGTAGGAGGAAAGAGCCGTTGGGTTGAGGAAGAAAGAGAGAGAACGAGGGAGGAAGAGAGGGGAGGGGGAACCTGGTCAGGGAGGAAGAAGGAATAATTTATAAATCAGGGTGTCGTATAAATAATGAGACCGTGTTTGCCTCGATCGAGTTCCAGGTGAGAAAGTTATAGGGATTTTTGTAACATTGTGTAGAGCAGGCCGATGCAGATTTCAGAACGCATACACTGGTGATATTTTGCATTTTCAGGAAGTTTATATTCATTTTATGGGTTCCAAAATTAAATACGAATGCGTGTATGTGAGTTGTGAACGATTTCACATAAAAATCTCAAGGTTACGATAATCAGAGAGAAGTTATGGTTGTTTTATGACTGCTATGCAGATCATTTCTGTTGATGTTCAGATTTGACACGTATTTTAAAAATGTGTTTTAAGATAGTTTCCATAAGTTTTCAGTAAAATTAACCTAAGATAAAATTGTAGCCATTTCTCTTTAGATGTTCCAGAAACTTAAGTTTGCTCAATTTGGACTCAGAACTAGGAGTTATGTCTATTTTAAGGCAGGTGTAAAATAATTTCCAGCATACAAATAAAAACAGATTTCACTCTTAAGAGAAAATAATATATAAGTCCGACTTAACTTGAATTATAAGTTTCGTATTGACCATGGGGAGAAGTCATGCGCCGTAGGTTAGTTTACTATAGCAGAGCGGTCGCTGGAACGTTACGAAACATAATTATGGTTAAGTGTTCCCAGTATGAAAAAATAGGGTACACATATACATATATAATTACTTATATATATAATTTATCCTAACTTGTCCTCAATAATCAAACAATAAGATACGCATATCAACGTGGCAATCTATAAAACGCAATAATGATATCATCACACCCGTGACATGAGGTGGACGATATCAAACAGTAAATTGTACAGAAAATCCATAAAACATATAATCATGCTAATATCTTTTCTCATGACATAGAAGGGCAAAACCTTGCATGCAAAGCAGATCTTCATAAAAATTTGATAACAAACTAAAAGAGTCATAAGTTGCAAACGTCATGTATTACAAATCTAACAAAATAAATTCTTGATATATGCACAAACAAAACTAAAGAAAAATGATTTAAGTCGATATTGAAATAATCATTAAATACTACTATTGTTTATGATCTAAATATAACTTCTAGATTGGTATTATGCAAAGTTACCTACAAGAATGTGATCATAGTATTTAATGCAGTTGCATAAGGCACGCTTACCATCTCATCTTTTTGCTACTGAATTGTCGGGAACAACTCCTTACTGAGTTTGAACTATTTCGCTAAAAGCGTACTAATCGGTTTTGACTTGTTCATGTTGAACCGCTTTAAAACCTTCTTGATGTAGTCCACTTGTGATAGCTACAACTTTCGTTGTTTTCTGTCTCTCACGATCTTCATGCTCATGATTTTCTTGGTTGCTCCCAAATCCTTCATGGAGACTTTTCAGCCACCATCTTCTTTAAATTTTGAATTTTTTCGAAATTTGGACCCGTTATCAACATGTCATCCATATAAAGTGATAACGTGACATAGTTTCCATCCTCAAAAGTCTGAACATAGACGTAGTGATCTGAATCATACCGTACAAATTCTGTCTCCAACATAAGCTGATTGAACTTGAGATACCACTACCTTAAATCTTGCTTGAGGCCGTACAAGCTCTTTCGCAGTTTACACACCATGTTTTCTTTCCTCTTCACTTCGTATTCCGGTGGTTGCATCATGTAGATTTCCTCTTCCAAATCTCTATGAAGAAATACCGTTTTCACATTCAGCCGCTCTAAGTGCAAATACTCTACCGCAACGATACTGAGAATCATCCGAATTGATGTCATCTTTACCACAGATGAAAATATCTCTTGATAGTCAATTCCTTACTTTTGCGCATATATTTTGACTACCAAGCGAGCTTTGTACCGCTTCACACCATCAGCCTCATATTTTATCCTATACACCCACCTATTCAGCAATACTTTACGACTCTTGGGTAGTTTCACTAGATCACACATATGGTTCTTTTTCAAAGAATCCATATTCTCGTTCATTGCTTGCTCCTACTGATTACTAGCACAGTCGCTTGTTGCTTCTGCAAGGGATTCGAGCTCTGCCGAATCTATGTACAAAATGAAGTCGGTAACAAGTCTATCAGGTAGCCTCCTATCTCGTGCAGATCTCCTCAGAACTAGTACATCTGGTTGCTAAACTTGGTCACCAACCCATTCTTGAACCTGATCCTGCACTGCAGTCTCCTCCAAATTCTGATTTCCACCTGTGGTTACTTGATTGCTCTCTTGAGTTCCATCTAACTTGACGAACTCCGATACTGCACCATTCTTTGCTTGCTTTTCTTCTTTGTACAACTGCTCATCAAAGAAGATGTTCTGGATTCATATTACCTTCTTTCTTGTGTAATCCCATAGCCGATATATAAACTCATCTCCACCATACTCGATGAAAGCAAACTTACTAAACTTGGAGTCAAGCTTACTCATTTTTACCTTGTCAATCAAAGAATACGCAATACAACCAAATATTTTTAGTTGTGAGTAATTAACCGGTTTACCTAACCAAATTTCTTTTGGAATGCCTTCATCAAGTGCACTTGCCGGGCTTCTGTTGATCAGATACACAGCAGCATCAGCAGCTTCTGCCCATATGAATTTTGGCACATCCGCATCCAAGATCATTCTCCACATTCGCTCTAGGATCGTCATGTTCATCTTTTCAGCGATGTCATTCTGCTGTGGCGTCCCCGGTACCGTTTTCAACCAACAAATACCCTTTTGTGAGCAAAACGTCTTGAATTCCTGTGTGTAATATTCCCATCCATCATTGGACTTAAGGCATCTGACCTTAGTCCCCATTTGGTTCTCAACCTATGCAATTCATTATTTGAAGATACTAAACACATCAGACTTCTTCATTGCATACACCCATGTTTTCTGGTTTGCATCATCGATGAACGTCACGAAATATTGAGTTCCTCTATAAGACTCCACAGAGGTCGGACCATATACGTCTGTATGCACCATCTCCCGCTTCATGTTTTTTTAACTACGCCTCCAATCTGAAATCTGACCGCGATTTGCTTCCCATAAATGCAGTTCTCACAAAACCCCTACTCTACCTTTTCAGCCCCAAAAGAAGCCTCATAACTTAAAGAATATTCATGTTCTTCTCGCTGAGGTTCCCTAATCGTTTGTGCCACAACGAAGTCTCCGAATCTGGATTTGAATCCATCGCCAATGGAACCGAACCTCCATCGTTCCCACTGAAAGAATACAATGAACCACTCAGCTAGCCCCTTACGACCACCAACGATCTTTTGGAAATCATCCGCTGAGAGTTCCCAAACACCGTCATGTAACCCTCGTTGCCCAGCAGACTTATGGAAATTAGGCTCTTTTCAGATCTGGAATGTGTCTCACATTCTTCAGCTTTAATTGACTACCTTCTGACGGTTGTAGTATGATCGTCTTTTTGTAAACGTTCTTGCATGGCTGTTCGTTTCCTATCATCACATGTCCAAGATCGCTTTGAACATACCCCCGAAGTGATGCCGGCCTAAAGTGCAATGAAAAGAAGCCTCCGAATCCAGGAACCGGGTATCCGCATTTGTGCTCTCGTTCGCCGATAGACAAAGCCCGTGTTTCCCCTGTTCATGTGCAGACACCACATTGGCTTCATTTTCATCTGCCTTCCATCCGAGTCTTTCTTGAAGAGTCTACATTCATTTTTTCTATGACCCTTCTTTCCGCAATTCCAACAGCTGCCTTGGATCTTCCCTTTCGATTTTTCTCGGCTCTTTGACTTGGCCTTCTTCCTTTTCCCCTTTCCATCATTCTGCCGCGATTCTCCACTAAAAGTGCAGAAGTTCCTGAACTCCCACTCAAAGTTTTTCTCCTCATCTCATCGTTTAATATGCAACCCACCGCATCATTAAATGTGAGAGTCCCTGAGATAGAGTTTCTTACCGTCATCATGAGATTTTTCCAACTCTCTAGCAATGAAAAAAGAAATAAAAAGGGCTCGAATCTCGTCTTCAAACACGATAGAAACGGATTCTAGTTGGCTTGTCATACCGTTGAACTTGTTCAGGTGCTCTGGCACTGAACCGTTCTCTTCCATCTTCATGTTGAAAAGCTTCTTTATCAAGAATATTTTATTTGATATTGAAGACTTCTCATACAACTTCGCTAATGTCGTCATTAGCGCCATAGTTGTCTTCTCTTTTGAGATATTAAAGGCCACATGCGAAGTCAAAGATAGTCTTATCATCACCGGGGCTTTCTTATCCAAAAGATTCCATACCTCATCGGCCATCTTTTCGAGGTTTTCTCCTAGCAACGGAAGATACAGATCCTTTTGGTATAGATAGTTGTCACGTCCCGCTTCCCAAAAGAGCGGTAACGGCATGTGACAAGCCCGCGACGTATTTATTCCGAGAAGGTCATTTCTTGAAACAAATACGGTAAGTATATATAAGCAATATAAAATGACATGAAAAGACATGATAATGAAAATCCAACTTTATATATTTACATTCCCAATTTTCACAAGTTTCAAACTAAATACATGATGTCTGAAAACACAGATGCATAAAAGAAAGTGTCTAAACAGGTAGAATACAGGAAGTAAAAGCTGAAAAAAAAGAACTAGTAGTCGGTCTGCTTCGAAAGCTAAGTGTAATCCTCCTGACTTGGCTCGATCTCCTCAATCTCTAGATCATCTGACGAACATTCCAAGGAAACAAAGAAATGAGTGGAATGCCCGTCAGCGAACTTGCACTCGGTAAATCCTTAAGAAAGGTAGGATGTGGATGTATATAAATGAATATGCAAGGTGACATGTGATATAGTATGAATGGAAATAAAACATGAACATGTATAACAGGGTAATGTTAATGACAACTATGTAAGCATGACAATGTAATATGAGCATAGTAAACAAGTATATCATAACCGTGGAGTGTAGATATAGTGAACATGAAGTGAATGTAAGTGTCCTAAAAGATCTATAAAAGGGTAAAATTAACTAACGTGAGTCCAAGTGTGAATGTCAACCAATCACAAGAGTATTCTTGAACCCAAGGCCATCGTCCAGGGGCAAGGAATCACGGGCCCAAAATAGCGGGACTTCAATTGTTATTGAAGTATTCCAAACCCAACAGGCTATCATCTAGGGGCTTGGAAACACGGGCCTCATTCATGAATTCGTGATTTGTATCGTTTCAGCTCGGTACCACAGCTACATGATTTGTACCGTTTCAGCCCGGTACCACAGCAACATGATTTTGTATTAATGGGACTCATGAGATTCCATTAGATTCATACTCAAACTACCCCAACACCCTGTGTATATTAGTTTATGATTAATTTTACGAGTCTTGATCGAATCCATGAATACAAAAGGTGATGTATGATATCAAGTTTTCAGGATTGAGTTCATGTAGTTATGTCAAGTGCAAGTCTTACCATTTGTATTCATGGTTCGAGTTAATTTGGTTCAAGTGTACATACTGGGTTCAAGTATTCATGATTGAGTCGTGTCAAGATCAAGTCAATTCTAACATGTAATGATTAAATCACAATTCATATAAATAAAAATAAATAAGAAATCACAGAACATGGTATGAGATAAGTATACAAGTAACGTCCAAAACAATGTTGTAAATATGTGATATGTATGACTAGTTAATCAAGTCATTTGAAATCAGAATATAAACTAAAGCATAGCCTTAATTGTTATGCACACGTGAGTTCCAGTATCGCCTAAATACGACTACCGGTTTGGGAGATATACATGTTTTCGTATTGTCGCGCAAAACATATCAGAATCTGTTCGGTATCGTCATGCATTTTAAAAACGCAGTTTGAGTTAATTTTCATCAGGTTTCAGGTTACAAAGATTAATAGAAAATTGTAGGTATTTCGATGTACTTAACCAAAACACCAATATTCATGTGATTTGGATTCCTGAAGATCTAGTTATGATCATTTTAACATCAGCATTTAAAACAGAAATTCAGATTTCTGGACAGCAACTATATATTGTATTGCAAAGACTATATCGGATTATTTCATGCATTTCTAAGTAATATAATATATAGGAAATTATAGTTCTATCAATTTTGCATCTACACATCTAAAGTTTATCCCGAACGGATATCGGGAGTTCGAGTTATGTCCAATATAAAAACAGTGTGCGAATCGGGACAGATTCTGTTCAGATCCGTCACTAAATATTGTAACACAGTTTTCTATATTTTACGTCGGTTTTCAGTAAAAAATTAAAAATAATAAAATCTATATTTTTCGATGTAGATATCTAAAATACTTGAGTTTGATCAATTTGGATATCGATAGACCAAGTTATGTGTCTAAGAAGTTGACCGATACATGCCGTTTTCTGTTTTTAGGAATAGTGAATAAAAATAATGTAATTCCTAAACTGTTAAGCGATTTGATCTAAATTTTTTACAGAGTGTACACAAAATTATATTCTATCCAAGGTAAATTTCTTGAAATTTGTAGAAGTAAAAATTAATTTCTAATTTTTTTTTAAAAGGTAAATGTATTGATATGCCATATGTCAGAATGAGAAAACCATGGTATTTATTCGTAACTTCATTTTCTTTTACAAAATATAAATAAAGTAACTTAAAATACAGCGACAAATGGTATATCCTAATTGTTCTCCGCAATTTTATTATATGAATTGCTAATAGCAACAAAACTGATACAATATTTATTTTCCTAAGAACTTATTTATGAATGTATATAATGCCATATCATTTTTCTCTAGGTTTATTGTATTGTTAATTATGGTAAATCTATATTCAAGACATGGAGAAAAGTTATAATTCAATTAAACGACAACGTAACTTGAATAAGAGGCAATCATTAGTCTAATCGAAATTATATAATTATATGTGTGTGTTTTGATGTGTTTCCAATATTTATATATGTAACAATATTTTTATTTATTTAAGGACTATGATATGATACGAGAGGCGGTTCATGCTAATATGACAAGAGAAAGATAAAGTGAATGAGATAGAGGTAGAGAAATATAGAATGGACTTACGGGTCTTGCAATACGGTATAACAACTGTATTACCGATTGGTGAAGAAAACCTCGACTTGAATGAGACTTCGAAAGCTTAAGGAAATTGATACTTCTCCAAATCTCCAAAGGAAAAAAATTAGAATTGATGAAGAGAGAATGGTTAAGGTAGGATGAAGAAGAGAGTGTTATTTGTATTAAAAGAGATATTAAAATAGGTTTAATAGTGATAAAAACTCTTCATAATAATTTTAATTTATTATGAATTCATTTTAGGAGTAAAAAGAAATTGAAAGGGTGCCCATTCTTTTGAAAGTTAAAGAAAATGAAAGGTCTCATTTGTAGATTATGAGAAAATTTAAAAAAAAATAGATAAAAATAGTTGTAAGAAAAGGGATTTGAACATGTGATCTATGAAATAACAATGCAAGGAATTAACCAATGAGCTACAAGATTGTTCATGCACATATTTAATAAGAATTGAATATAAGTGGTTGCTTAAAAAGAAAGTGGGCTTTTAGGCTCAGAGTTTTATAAAAGAAAATGAAAATGATATTGGATTTGGGTTATGGGCTGGGTCAGGTCTTACGTTTAATTTGAAATAGATTAAGATTTAGTTTTAAAAAATGAGTTTGAGAAAAATAGATGGAATAATAAAATAATATATTTAATAGAAGACAAAATATACGGAAAATACTAAGAATAAATAAATACAATATTTTACTAAAGAAAGAAAACACGAAGGTATAGTAATATTGGGGTCGTTATATTCTACACTCCTTACAAATAATTTCGCCCTCGAAATTACTTAAGAAGGATGTTTGTAATACCCGGTTTATTTTGTACTCTATCTTGTGTATTATTAGTAATAAATTCCTTTTAAGATATTTTCCCCAAACGATTTTTCCTATACTTTCCCTGCGACTCAAATTTTCTAATTAGTTCTAATGAGAATCCAATTTAAAGCTATTTTCTTTATCACGTTAATTTCCATATATCTATTCTATTTCATTTTTCCTAATTATCTAAGTCTAAACCCTAAGCGTCAATCTATTTATTCTAAAATTTTTCTAAACTCTCCTCCTTTAAAACCTAATCAAAACCCTAAACAACCTTGAACCCCTTTTTATTTTTATTCTACTTTGTTTTCTAAGCCAAACCCTTAGCCCAGCCCACCATTCCTCCCCCCTCTCATTTTTAAATCCTTTTGATCTCAACCCAAGGCTCGGCTCATGAACCCCAAACCCAAACCCTTTCCCTAACCCGACCCGATCTACCCATACCCACAGCCCGAACCCGACCCGAACTCCCTTCTTCTTCCTCCCTCGTCCTTCTTTTTCCCGCTTTTTCTTCCCCTCGCGACCGCTTCTCGCGCGCACCCACGCCCAAGCGACCCGCTTCACTCCAGCGACCACGTTCTCGCCTCCCTCAATGTCACGCCCCGTTTCCCAGTGTACGGCGAAGGGGACGCGACGAGGTCCGCTACGTATATACTCAGAAGTACATACGCTAAGCGTATCTAAGCAATATAAAATAAATACATAAGAGACAAGAAATAAAAAGAACAGCAACTTTTATTTATTAACATTCTTTGTACACTGCATGAAAGGAAATACAACTGAAATAAAAAGATGCCTAAACAGTGGCATAACAGGAAATGAAAAGTATAGAAAGGAAAAGTGTACAATGAAACTAAATTACAGGGTATTCGGCAAACTGCTCCAAGTCTTCTTGAGATGTCTCGATCTCCGCCGGGTCCAAAACACCTGACGACATTCAAAGAAGAAAGAAATAAAATGTCGTCAGCGAACAGGTCGCTCGGTAAGTCCCAAAGATAAGGGAGGAATAGAATAGACAGAGAGTAAGAGAGAGAGAGAGAGAGAGAGAGATTTGATTTTACAGTTGTATTATATTATTATATTGTTGTAGTATTGTGTTAACGCTGTTGTTTGTAGCTTGGTACAGAAGGATGCCAGTGTATACGAGAGGAGTCTCACTTGCCCCGGAGACTAAGGTATCAGGAACTCAAGGAACCGTTTATGCCACGGTACAACAGCAATTGGATTCATGTTAGGTGTCTTAATCTTACCGTCTCGTGCCACTTTTAACACCTTCCGTACCAATCTACCCCTTAAACCCCGCGATGTCTTATTTATATTGTTATCTTATAAATTGTATTGATTGTAAGTTTGATTTACTGACTGACCGAAACCATGATATCAGGAAACGGTTGTAACCGTAGAGTCATGTAAATGGAATACTGAGAATCATGTAAAAGGAATATATATTCATGGTTCGGTTCAGTCAAGTTGTATAAATTAATAATTGTATTCATGGATTCATGTGTTCATATTGAATTGGAATATTGTAGATTATACATTGTCTTGAATTATATTCAAGTCAGAGTAATCAGACTCAAATCTGAGTCAGACAATTAGAAATGTGAATCGAGGTCTTATAATTGGTAGGGTCCTTAGGGTAATTTATAAAACTTGAGAGGGTTTATGTAAAAATACTCTTATATACTTTTCAAAATACACCTCAAGTATTTATTACTCGTCTTTAGAGTTGTAATGAGGGTGGATTTTATATTGTGACATTTCTAGTGAAAATATCCTAGTTTTATAAAGGTATTTATCTATAATATTTATTATTTGAAGTTCATGGTATTTTAGTGTAAAATTTATTCTTGTGATTTTTTAGGAAAAGGTGGAAAACTTATATTATAATAAAATAGTTATTTAAATGATAAATATACATATGTTTATACAAAAATAATTTTAATAAATATTTTATATTCCAAAAATCTCATTTTCTTAAGATGTCATATTTTAAACCTTTCGAGACCGAATGCTCCGTGTAGAGGTCTGAATCTCGCACTACTAGCCCGAGGTTGCGCGATAAACCGCACAATCCCGAACGGGTTCCCCAAAAATGGGTTGTAGCGGCACTTTGCAAAGATTGTAAAATACTAATCCTTTCGAAAACGGTTTTATAAAGTAAAAGGTATTTATTTGCAAAGTGTAATTTTCCGTATTTTAGATTCTAGGGCTTCCTAAGTCAACTAGCCTACTTCTAAATGGTCTAAACGACAAGTCGTTAGAAGCCTCAAATCGCCTCTTCACCGCCAATTGTGGCCAGGTAAGTACAAATGAGGAAAGGAGGGATCCGCTCACGAATTACTGTGAGACGGGCCTTTTAAAGTTACCTTTGCTCACTTGCCTAGCCTAGACACCACAAAGTCAGGTTTAGATAAACGATCGATATCCACAACTTATCGTGTTTTCCTAATAAGAAGTATTTATTTAAAAGTGTATCAAAGCTAAAATTTTAGAATTGATTTTATTAAGAAAATGGTATTTAAATGAAAGTATTGTTTTTATCGTATTCTAAGTTTTGATGATATCGTTTAGGGTTGTATTTGCGTGTGTGTGGAGGTAGGTCATTACCTCGTGCTCTACTTTAAATGTATAGCAAAATTTAAGGGGTTAAATGTGAAATCGAAATATTGTGGTATTTAAGTGAAAAATACGATAAATTGGAAAGGCTATCATTTCATATGAGAAAACTTGTTCAAATTATTCGTTGAATGTTTAATAGTCAACAATAAGATGTTTAAGCATGATTGAATTGGTTAGAAGTGAAATTTTATAGAAAACCGAATCGGAAATCGGATTTGTTCCGATTCCGTCGGGTTTCGTAATTTCGTATTTTAGAGAAATAGAAAGGGGGATAGAATGGGATTTACGGGTTTCGATTAAGCAAAGGAGTGAAGGGAGGACTAGAGAGGTTGCCGAGGCGTTACTTCGTCGCCGCTTGTTCCTAAAAACGTCGCCGGAATTCCCGCCGGAATTTCGTCGGAGCATCGCCGCGAACTTATTTTCAAAGTACACACTTCTTAGAAAATTTTTGAGAGAGTGAGCTTAGACTTTTGGGATGAGAGGGTAGAGGGTAGGGGGTGTATTTATAGGGTAGGCTAGGATAGGGTAGGTGAAAAGTTTTTAAAAAAATTGTAAAAAATTTAGAAATTCGTTAAAAATTATAGTAAATGGGGGATATTTAAGATTCGGGTTCCGATCCAAATAAATGGTGTGCAGGGGAGTTGGGCAACTGAAAAGTCACAACTTTTCAGTTGACGAATCGGCTGTCCGACCGAGTCCGGCCGGCGGCGCCAGCCCGAGTCGGCCGGTCCGCCGGCCGACTCGGCCGAGTCAGGCGGTCGGTGGGTGGGAGGTCTTCAGGTGGGTCCTCTGGTATATTTATTTTATAAAGTGTAGTTCAAGTTTTGGGAGTTACGGTGTTTGGACTGTTGGGCTTCCAAAGGATTTAAAACAAAAACAATATAAGAATAATGTGGGGCAGGGGATTTGAACTCTGGTGGCTTGGTTCAGCAGTGTAAGGTGTTACCAATGAGCTACAAGCTCCTTCTTGTAATTATTGTGTGAAATAACTACTTAAAGTGGTAACAGTAACATTAAATACCCCAAGTATAATTTAATTTTAAAACAATTTTATGTACACTAAAAATAGAGTTATTTAAAAACAAAATAATTACTTATATATTGTGCTCAGGTTAAAATACTCTTTTATGGATTTTGAAAAAAAATTGTATAGAAAAGTGTATAGAAAAATTAGGGTTGTTACATTCTACCCTCCTTATAAAAATTTTATCCTCGAAAATTGTAAAAGGAAAGTGTAAAGATCCAAGGAAAGTTTGGTGCTGGAGTACTGACAGTATGTGAAAAATAATTGGTGCAAGGGTTTTAAAAATGTGAAGAATGTGTGAAGAAATGAAAGAATGCGAAGGTTTTGGTAAAATTGTAAAAGAGATGAGGGAATTTTGGGTTAGGACAGATTCAAAGTATATGATTCAAACAGCATGAAATTGTAAGATTCAAGAAATATGATTGTAAAGAATGTTTTAGTTGCTGGTTCTTGTGTTTTAAATTGCTTAGGGTTCCATACAGCTCTGACCTGCATGGGCCACCAACAAAACCTGTCACGCCCCGTTTCCCAGTGTATGGCGAAGGGGACGCGACGAGGTCCGCTACGTATATACTCAGAAGTACATACGCTAAGCGTATCTAAGCAATATAAAATAAATACACAAGAGACAAGAAATAAAAAGAACATCAACTTTTATTTATTAACATTCTTTGTACAATGCATGAAAGGAAATACAACTGAAATAAAAAGATGCCTAAACAGTGGCATAACAGGAAATGAAAAGTACAGAAAAGAAAAGTGTACAATGAAACTAAATTGCAGGGTCTTCGGCAAACTGCTCCAAGTCTTCTTGAGATGGCTCGATCTCCGCCGGGTCCAAAACACCTGACGACATTCAAAGAAGAAAGAAATAGAATGTCGTCAGCGAACAGGTCGCTCGGTAAGTCCCAAAGATAAGAGAGGAATAGAATAGACAGAGAGTAACAGAGAGAGAGAGAGAGAGATAGAGAGTTGCTTTTACAGTTGTATTATATTGTTATATTGTTGTAGTATTGTGTTAACGCTGTTGTTTGTAGCTTGGTACAGAAGGATGCCATGGTATACGAGAGGAGTCTCACTTGCCCCGGAGACTAAGGTATCAGGAACTCAAGGAATCGTTTATGCCACGGTACAACAGCAATTGGATTCATGTTAGGTGTCTTAATCTTACCATCTCGTGCCACTTTTAACACCTTCCGTACCAATCTACCCCTTAAACCCCGCGATGTCTTATTTATATTGTTATCTTGTAAATTGTATTGATTGTAAGTTTGATTGACTGACTGACCGAAACCATGATATCAAGAAACGGTTGTAACCGTAGCGTCATGTAAATGGAATACTGAGAATCATGTAAAAGGAATATATATCCATGGTTCGGTTCAGTCAAGTTGTATAAATTGATAATTGTATTCATGGATTCATGTGTTCATATTGAATTGGAATATTGTAGATTATAGATTGTCTTGAATCATATTCAAGTCAGATTAATCAGACTCAAACCCGAGTCAGACAATCAGAAATGTGAATCGAGGTCTTATAATTGCTAGGGTCCTTAGGGTAATTTATAAAACTTGAGGGGGTTTATATAAAAATACTTTTATATACTTTTCAAAATACACCTCAAGTATTTATTATTCGTCTTTAGAGTTGTAATGAAGGTGGATTTTATATTGTGACATTTCTAGTGAAAATATCCTAGTTTTATAAAGGTATTTATCTATAATATTAATTATTTGAAGTTCATGGTATTTTAGTGTAAAATTTAATCTTGTGATTTTTTAGGAAAAGGTGGAAAATTTATATTATAATAAAATAGATATTTAAATGATAAATATACATATTTTTATACAAAAATAATTTTAATAAATATTTTATATTCCAAAAATCTCATTTTTCTTAAGATGTCGTATTTTAAAACTTTCGAGACCGAATGCTCCTTGCGGAGGTCTGAATCTCGCACTACTAGCCCGAGATTGCGCGATAAACCTCACAATCCCGAATGGGTTCCCCAAAAATGGGTTGTAGCGGCGCTTTGCAAAGATTATAAAATACTAATCCTTTCGAAAACGGTTTTATAAAGTAAAAGGTATTTATTTGCAAAGTGTAATTTTCCGTATTTTAGATTCTAGGATTTCCTAAGTCAACTAGCCTATTTCTAAATGGTCTAAACGACAAGTCGTTAGAAGCCTCAAATCGCCTCTTCACCGCCAATTATGGCCAGGTAAGTACAAATGAGGAAATGAGGGATCCGCTCACGAATCACCGTGAGACGGGCCTTTTAAAGTTATCTTTGCTCACTTGCCTTGCCTAGACACCACAAAGTCAGGTTTAGATAAACGATCGATATCCACAACTTATCGTGTTTTCCTAATAAGAGGTATTTATTTAAAAGTGTATCAAAACTAAACTTTTAGAATTGATTATATTAAGAAAATGGTATTTAAATGAAAGTATTGTTTTTCTCGTATTCTAAGTTTTGATGATATCGTTTAGGGTTGTATTTGCGTGTGTGTGGAGGTAGGTCATTATCTCGTGCTCTACTTTAAATATATAGCAAAGTTTAAGGGGTTAAATATGAAATCGAAACATTCTGGTATTTAAGTGAAAAATACGATAAATTGGAAAGGCTATCATTTTATGTGAGAAAACTTGTTCAAATTATTCGTTGAATATTTAATAGTCAACAATAAGATGTTTAAGCTTGATTGAATTGGTTAGAAGTGAAATTTTATAGAAAACCGAATCGGAAATCGGATTTGTTCCGATTCCGTCGGGTTTCATAATTTCGTATTTTAGAGAAATAAAAAGGGGGATAGAATGGGACTTACGGGTTTCGATTAAGCAAAGGAGTGAAGGGGGGACTAGAGAGGTTGCCGAGGCGTTGCTTCGTCGCCGGTTGTTCCTAAAAACGTCGCCGGAATTCCCGCCGGAATTTCGTCGGAGCTTCGCCGCGAACTTGTTTTCAAAGTACACACTTCTTGGAAATTTTTTGAGAGAGTGAGCTTAGGGTTTTGGGATGAGAGGGTAGAGGGTAGGGGGTGTATTTATAGGGTAGGCTAGGTGAAAGGTTTTTAAAAAAAATTGTAAAAAATGTAGAAATTCGTTAAAAATTATAGTAAATGGGGGATATTTAAGATTCGGGTACCGATCCAAATAAATGGTGTGTGCAGGGGAGTTTGGCAACTGAAAAGTCACAACTTTTCAGTTGCCGACTCGGTCATCCGGCCGAGTCAGGCGGTCGGTGGGTGGGGGTTCTTCAGGTGGGTCCTCTGGTATATTTATTTTATAAAGTGTAGTTCAAGTTTTAGGAGTTACGGTATTTGGACTGTTGGGCTTCCAAAGGATTTAAAACAAAAACAATATAAAAATAATGTGGGGTAGGGGATTTGAACTCTGGTGACTTGGCTCAGCAGTGAAAGGTGTTACCAATGAGCTACAAGCTCCTTGTAATTATTGTGTGAAATAACTACTTAAAGTGGTAACAGTAACATTAAATACCCCAAGTATACTTTAATTTTAAAACAATTTTATGTACACTAAAAATGGAGTTATTTAAAAACAAAATAATTAGTTATATATTGTGCTCAGGTTAAAATACTCTTTTATGGATTTTGAAAAAAAAATTTGTATAGAAAAGTGTATAGAAAAATTAGGGTTGTTACACTCAACAACCCCAACGACTCTCCCCCGCTTCTCTCGCTCATGCCCCAACGGCCGCGCCCGCTTCCCACGACTTCCTCTCTAACCACCGACCCCTCTCTCGTTCTCATTCTTTCCTTCGCATTCTCCTCCTTCTCCTCTTCTCCATCTACCTTTCTTCGCTCCTTCTTAGTCAAATCACCACCACCTCGCGAGACACCCGACTTGAGCCCCTGCACCCTCGCTGCATTCTTCCTTCACCGGAGCCACCGACCATCACTATCACCTGAAACTGCCACAGACGAACGCCTCACCACCAAGACAAGCCTCCCAACCAACCACACCCTTGTCACCTCCTCCCAAAAATCCAACCGAGCTCTACCCCGAACCCACAGCCCCGATTACCTCGCCGGAGCTCCAACACCATCGCCGACGACCACTACCAGAACCACCGAGCACCCGAGACACCGCCGTCGATCTCCTCCACAACACCCATAAAACTATAACACCCCCAACCGAGCCCCTCCAAATCCAATGAGCCCCTGCAAAGCCGCCATTACTGCCTCCACCACCGTCGACGAACCTCCTCCGACGAGCCCTTCCATGACCTCTTTGCATCACCTTCATTACCACACCAAGCTCACACCCATCCTCCTTGACATCATCATTTCCGTCGTCTCTCTCTCTGCACAACTTCATCAGCCGCAACTCCACCGCCTGCTTGCCGCTGGAGCTCCAAGCCGCCGCCGTATGGACCACCGCAGTCAAGACGTCAAGCTTAAGCCCCTCTCCGCTGCACTCGAACCTTAGCCGCAGTCGATCACTGTTCAAGACGAACCCGATCATCGAAGAACCAAGGACATCGTCGTATCATTGCTTCTTCTATCAATCACTGTGCCGGAGCCATCGCCATCTTTCCATGTCGATCGAGACAAGTGCTCGCCACATGCTTACATGCTACAGTAATGAATAGATTAATATATATATATTTATGTTTACACCAAAATTACCGCAACGTTTTAAATAGTAAACCGTATTAATTTTAGTAATATTGATTTGGGTTACAATCTAGTCTAAAATCTACTGATAACATCGTATGGAAATCGTAGAATCCAATAGTGCTTGTTTAGTTAAAAGAAACGGATGTTTCGACTGCGAATCGAATTCTTAAATCTAGATTTCGATGCATAAATTTAAGTGAAAACCCATCTTTAAATGGCAGAACTTGTGATTGTTTAACCCGTTTACTATTCACAGTGGTGCTATGGAAATTTGGTTACAAATAAATATCGTTTCACCTATAAAATTTTACCCCCTATAACCATTGCGAAATCAGAATTTTCCTGAATACGCTAGACCGTTAAATTCATATTAAATCTTTTACAAATCGGATTTTAGCGTTCCATATCTTGTATCGAAGCTAACAGATTAACCTACAGTACTCTATAGTTTACCTCTGAATTTTAACAAGTTATGATAGAGAGAACTGAGGAGAATTACAATTCTGGACTGCAGTCCAGAGCAGTAATCCCAGTTAACACTTGTCTTTAAATCACTGTATATACTTGCTCAAATGCGAAAATGTGCGGAACCCAATATCGTTACGTATAAAATTAAGTTAGATTTCTTACTCCACTGGTTTCATTGGTTTCCTGTTCTGTATGATATTTTTTAACACATTTTATAATGCCGATGTGTCCAGCTGAATTCTGCAGTGACAGATCTTGCACATCGAACTTAACCTGACCATAACTACCTGTTGGTATAGGATATAACTGATCCTCCAATTGCGTTGGAAACCTAACTTATAACCCTAAATATTGTTCAACTAAAGTGTTGCCTAATTATGATCCCAACTGAGAGTAAAACGTGTTACGAAACGGACTTCCAATTCTGAAACTGGATTTCCAGCAGTGAACACTTAAATTGAAATGACCATAATTAGCAAATCGGAAATCCGATTGACGTGAAACCAATTTTGATGGATATATAATTAAACATACTGCTTACCCCTTTTACATTGTTTCACTTAATTATGCATGTATGATTTATAGTAAATTAGGTAAGTGGTAGGACACTGGCTGATGATATTTTATTCATATCATAATTATTGCATTCTCATCATATCATGCAGAGGTCATATACATTGGTAACCTAGTGATCGTGTACATTACCTAGTGATAGGTATTAGTGTTTTGATTGTGGAAAGTACGTGAGTGTTAAAGCATGAATGAATAAGTGAAATGACATGTACTTGTACACAATCAGCGAACCCGGTTAATTTATTGCATTGTTGACGCCTATGGGACATATGTAAGTGTAACTATAATTGGTATGGGATGGTTATGGAAGCACTTATATTAGTGTCATAGGTAAGGCATCAAACGCTGTCCATTTATCTCGGGTACCAGCCGAGACATGTGTGATGGAGATCCTGTCTCCAGTTCTCGTGTAGACTTGTCATGGACCGACTACTATTTGGGTTTATGGTCGGAGCTGGATGTAGACCACGGGGTGTAGGGTAGTTTGAGTGTGAGTTCAACGGAATCTCGGGAGTCCCATTGCCGGCATATACAGCGATTCTGGGAGTCATATGGGTGATATTACTGATTGTTAGCGAGCGATTCGGGCCCGTGTTCCCTTGCCCCTGGGGCCCTACCCTTGGGTGGGGATACTCCTGCGTAGTTGACTCTCACACTTGGACTGACGATAGCTTTAGCTGTAGGGTTATTAGGCACTATCACAAGGCTCATAAGGTATCAACCTTGCCAAATCTAAATTTTTTCAAGTGCCGAACAACCTAAAACGAGAATCTTTGCTAGATAATTAGGGTTAACAAAGCATGTAAATATCTTTACATCTAAGAGAGAGGTATTACCACCTTTGCAGTCCTCTCCTTCGCTTCATAAGCTCTGAGTAGTAGTCCCTTCGCCGCGATCCATGAACTGCCGGACTCTAGAGAGGCTCCACAAGCCGAATGATCCATGCTTGCTTGAAGTCTTCCTTTTCGAAGATGATCTACCTTGAAAAATCTTTAACTCAAGCTCTCACTTCTCAAATCAAGTATTAATGAAGTGAACACCCTAATCTAAGTGGCTAGAATAGATGAGGATGTTGAAGTAGGAATTTAGAACTCTTTTGTTTTCATTTTCTCACTTTAATTCATCACTTTACAAAAAGCTAGAAAGCTTTTTCAAGAGGAAGAAGAAGAAGAAATCTATTTGTGATGAATAATGAAAATTGTTATGTGGTTACAAATCAACCATGGGTTAATAATGAAGATTTAACCCTTGTAGAGAATGAACTAGGGTAAAGGGTTTGGGTTGGGTTAAGAAAATATCTACACAAAAATATCTATGCTTGAAACAAAAATAAAGCTTCTAGAAGCTTCATGAAAAAGCTAACCCAAATCAAACCCTAATTATGTTTAATCTGCACAAATCATGTTCCATTTGTAATCATAACTTGTTACAATAATATATATCACATATATAATATATTTTTGTAACAAAAGAAAATAATACAATTAACATATTTCGCATATATATCAATGTATTATCTGGTGAGAAAATGAATCAATAAAGTGAGCTTATATTAGATAATATAATATAATATATCACATATATAATTATACATTAAATTATCGAATCAACATTTGATCCGACAATCCGGCTATATCGCATATAACCGACCAATATATCATGTATCGATTCATCGAATCAACACTTAATCCGATAGCCCGGCTATATCACATATACCCGGCCGATATCATATATCGCGAGAATAGAATACGGTATCTCATATCGTATTATTCTCGGTCCCGCACATATTACATATGTGCTCCTACTCCGTTTTTCCTGAGTTAAGAAACCTCTGTGTAGGACTCTAAAGAATCGTCAATACGCCGGCAGTAGGTGATGATCATATCAAACACCCACAAGCTGCAAGCGGTCAGCTAAATGTAACAGCCACCCAGATATCGAGCGATCAGAAGATCAACAAGCAAGCCTGTACATTCTCCTATGAATCCAATCAGTAACACTACCGTACAGTCCGGTCTCTTCGTCTGATATGTCGCATATCAAGTCTAGGGGTGGTATACGTCAGACCCCAGTAACCGATAAGTCGTGTCGATGTGAGGCTCATAACCAGTCGAGAAACTACTGATAACACTTACCAGTAGCACTCTATATCAGCCCTGGTCAGGGACTTCCGGTTATAGCCAATCGAACACAGCACAACATCAACTCCCTATACCGGGAGAGACGAAACCCCTCATATCGCTCATTGCCTCCATGTGATTCGGGACTGTACCCAAAAGCCACCGTTTTGCATGCCCTCTTGGACGTGGTAAGGTGGAAATCAAAGCACAGTGGGAATCACACAAGACTCTATGATGATCTCGGGTCTACAGTCTAATTTGTACCAGTGTCACCGGAGAACTGCTATCTGACGATAGGTATATTACCATCTAGGAGTTCTCGGCGAGTCCGTTCAGTGTACCCAGTCTCCACTGAGCACCCGTACACCATCTTTGATGTCAAACACCAATGGATATGGGATAATCCATCGCCCATCATATGGGTCAAGATGCGTATACGCTAGTCTACTCTGGTGTATCGATGCCCTGTCTCGATACACCCTCGACTAGGAACAATTATAGGATGTACTCATAGACTACCGTGGCCCCACTAGTATGATCTCATTATAGTCCCAGTAGTCGAATACATATTCTAAGGGCTTTATCAACATGTGAGAGCAAGACAGTAAACTAATACAAGCCAACATGTTAAGACAAAGTGAAACCAAATAGCATACTATCATGTCGAGCAAGAAAGTCCTCTCTATATATATCCAAGCATCCACTATAATATACATCATATGTACAACAATGGCCTCTAGGGCATATATATAACTAACAATCTCCCACTTGCACAAAGGCCAGCTGTTGTAGTATCTCATACCCAACATCCCGAAGAGTCTCTCAAACTGTGTCTGGGGAATAGCCTTTGTGAGTGGATCCGCAGTGTTGTCCTTCGTATCAACTCTCCTGACCTCGATCTCCCGGCGATCAACTATCTCCCGGATCAGGTGATACCGCCTCAGAATATGTCTGGACTTCTGATGGGACCTGGGTTCCTTGGCCAAAGCCACAGTTCCATTGTTATCACAATACAAAGGTATTGGATGCTCAATGGATGGAACCACACCAAGTTCAGAAATGAACTTCTTCATCCAGACAGCCTCTTTTGCAGCATCGTTGGCAGCGATGTATTCAGCCTCCATCGTCGAGTCTACAATGGTTTCCTGTTTGGAACTCTTCCAACACACCGCCCCTCCATTGAGGGTAAAGACAAATCCCGAGTGCGACTTAGAGTCGTCCTTATCACTTTGGAAGCTCAAATCGGTAAAGGACTCCACCTGGAGTTCTCCGTTACCATACACCAAGAACATCTCTTTAGTCCTTCTCAAGTACTTGAGAATGTTCTTCACAGCTATCTAGTGACTCTCTCCAGGATCTGCTTGATACCTACTCACTATACTTAGTGAGTATGCTACATCGGGTCTGGTACAAAGCATCGCATACAAGATAGAGCCTACTGCCGAAGCATAAGGTATCCCTTGCATGCGAGCTCTTTCCAAATCAGTATTGGGAAACATCTCTTTGGAGAGAGTGAGTCCAGAGATCGTGGGTTGGTTACCACGCTTGGATTCTTCCATACTAAACCTCTTTAGTATGGTGTCAATATACCTGGATTGGGACAATCCCAGTATCCGTTTAGATCTATCTCTATAGATCATAATTCCCAGTATGCAGGAGGCATCACTAAGATCTTTCATTGAGAATCTTTGTGATAAGAAGAGCTTGACCGATTCCAGCATAGGAACATCATTTCCTATCAAGAGTATGTCATCGACGTACAATACGAGGAAGACAACCTTACTCTCTGCAACCTTTTTATATATACAAGGTTCATCTACGTTTTTGATGAAGTCAAACTCTTTGACTACAACATCAAAGCAGATGTTCCAACTCCACGATGCCTGCTTTAACTCGTAAATGGATTTAAGCAGCTAGCACACCTTTCCGCTGCTCCCACTATCTACGAAGCCCTTTGGCTGAGTCATGTATACGCACTTCTCTAAATCACCATTTAGAAAGGCGGTCTTAACATCTATTTGCCAGATTTCGTAGTCATGGTATGCAACAATAGCAAGTAAGATCCGGATGGATTTAAGCATAGCCACTGAAGAAAAGGTTTCGTCATAATCCACACCTGGTCGTTGACGAAAACCCTTTGCAACAAGTCTAGCTTTGTAAGTCTCAACTTTTCCATCTACACCAAGTTTCTTCTTAAAGATCCATTTTCTCCTAATGGGTTTTAACCCTTCAAGAGCAACTTCCAAAGTCCATACTTTGTTGGTGTACATGGATTCCATCTCAGATCGCATTGCATCTAGCCACTTCACAGAGTCACCATTCGTGATGGCCTGCTCGAAGCTAGTCGGGTCATCATCTTCCATGATGCAATCCTCGCTCCCACCATCAATGAGAAAACCGTAGTATCTCTCAGGTGGATGAGAAACCCTACTAGATCGGCGGAGAGGCTGGGGTTCGTTGGGTACTACTGAATCCTCTGGTTCCACTAAATCTTTAGTTGCAGTTTGTGTCGCCGGAACCTCTTCCAGCTCTACCTCTTTGCCACTAATTTCTTTAACAAGAAATTCCTTTTCTAAAAAGGTGGCATATTGAGAAACAAACACTTTTTGTTCTTCAGCATGGTAGAAAAAATATCCTTGGGAATTCCTAGGATATCCCACAAACTTGCAAAGAACTGATTGTGCCTCGAGTTTGTCCGGATTTTGCCTTTTGACATAGGCCGGACAACCCCATATCTTAACTCGTTTAAGATATGGTCTCTTCCCACTCCATATCTCATATGGTGTGGTAGGTACGGATTTAGATGGAACTTGATTCAATAGGTATGCTGCTGTCTCAAGCGCATAACCCTAGAAGGAAACAGGCAACTCAGCAGTGCTTATCATAGAGCGCACCATATCTAATAGGGTGGGATTCCTCCGCTCTGATACACCGTTGTGCTGTGGTGTATAGGGAGGTGTAAGCTGAGAGAGAATCCCATTCTCTTTTAGATAATCTAGAAACTCATTGCTCAAGTATTCTCCTTCTCGATCAGATCGAAGGATCTTAATACTTTTGCCCGTTTGGTTCTCTACTTCGTGCTTATATTCCCTGAATTTCTCAAAAGCTTCAGGTTTGTGTTTCATCAGGAACACATGTCCGTATCTTGAGAGATTGTCAGTGAATGTAATGAAGTAGGAAGAACCGTTCCTCGCATGTGTAGACATGGGTCCACATACATCACTATGTATCAGCCCCAAGAGTTCTGTAACTCTTACTCCGTGTCCACTAAACAGAGTTTTGGTCATTTTTCCTTTGAGACATGACTGACAAGTGTTATAAGATGAAAATTTGAATGAATTCAAATATCCATCCTTATGTAATTTAGCTAGCCGTGTCGCATTGATATGACCTAGTCTACAATACCACAAGAAGGATTCGTTCATTTCTGAACTCTTCCTCTTGTGTATGTTTTGTACATTAAGTATTGTAGTTTGGTTGAGAACGTACATGCCATTATTTAACGATCCTGATCCTATCAACTTTTGATTCAGAAATATGTACATAATATTATCCTGTACTACAAAATTATATCCTTCTTTATTCAATAAAGAAACTGATATAATATTGCATATCAGGGTCGGAATGTAATAGCATTCATTCAGAACCAATGTATTACCATTTGGTAATATTAGTTGATATTCGCCAACAGCTTTGGCTACAACATTTGCACCATTCCCTACTGTTACGGAATGATCACCCATTCCCAGTTCTCTACCTTTACGTAGCCCACGTAACATATTACATATGTGGGATCCCGATCCGGTATCTAATACCCAGGACGTAGAGTGAACTGAGAAACAGTTCTCGAAACACACCTAAAGAAGATGCATCAGCATGCTTGTTCTTCGTTTGGGCGGCATGAGAATCCAGATATACTCCTATTTCCTGCTCAGTCTTATAACACTTATAAGAAAGAACGGGACCAACGTTCCCCTGCTCAATATAATAAGCTGGTTCAGTCAATACATCCATATTATTATCTTGATTAAGGCCTGACATGGTCGCTATCTGGAGAGAGAGAGAAGAAAATACTTTTGCGTATGCTCTTGCAAGATTAGATTGGTTATTATTTTATCTAATCAGAATGTCTCCCACTGTTTTTATCAAATCTTCCTTCAAACCCTAAAAGGAAAAACTAGCCGGGATGAATTATACCTTACAAGTTCGCCAATCTTTCAGCCAGGCCAGTTTTGGTACTTTGAGGGAGGTTCCCCGTGCTTTCGCACGGACCTAATTAAAATAAACCTCGTTTTCCCAGAGGTATAACCCCATTAACACCTTTGTAGTCACCTACTTGATCGGCTAATTGTCCTGTGTAAAATTCTCCCAGGAGTAACTCTTACTCGCAGTGGGTTTCAGGATTCAACTATCTCATAGGAGGTATGCAATCTCATTGCAAATTTCAACAATTGAAATTCCCGATAATGCTTTTGCCCCTAGCAACTAATGACCTTAACATAGTCAACAAATCATAATTGCTAGCCAAGTTCAACCTGTCATTTCCTGATTGAATTAAACCCACCTGTATGACCCTTAACATAGTCAACAAAGTCGTACAACTACCCTAATCCAATCGCATATCATGTTTTAACAGATAAGCACTAATTAGCTACTGCACACTACGCCTTAACATAGTCAACAAACGTAGCACGAATACTAATTAGTACTTATCTGAAATGACGGAGGGCTACGCTGGTTTTTCAGAAAACCATGAGCGTAATGAACTTGATATCGTTGTAGAAACAACTGATTTTGAAAAGGAGTGTTTTTGAGGCTTTACTAGTTTCGCCAAAGAGGTCACTCCCGGTGAAGGGATCTCGGCTCTTTCCTCATCGAATAAGGTGCAGGGTATATCATATATACCACTATGCAAAGCAAGAACTATATAAGCAATCAAAAACTAAACCGCGAGTTTGTAGCATATGCCAGTTTTGCTAAAGAGGTCACTCCCGGTGAAGGGATCTCGGCTCTTTCCTCATCGAATAAGGTGCAGGGTATATCATATATATCGCTGTGCAAAGCAAGACTGTAGCTACCCTTTTTATAAAGTTTTGATTCTACAACATCTTTTTAGGTTTCTTTTTTTATTAATCTCATTAATAAATCCCATCAGTTATGCTTCCTAAGCATCACAGAAGAAACGAAAGCAGTAATATTTATATATCATCATATATATATATATAGTATAAGCATTCGTCTCAGGCAGTAATATAATCTCATCACAGAACATTGTAGCAGAAGATAACATATGAAATATTGGATATACTAGGATGTCCGTGTTTTATTTCGAGCATGTATAAAATACGGATTCCACGGTCGTGATGAATAGCCAAACCCACATCCTAAGACCCCTACGAGAGCGGTAAGTAACACTGCCAAATCTAGGGTTAAGAGACTCGGTCTCGACTCCTCGAGATGGCCCCCCTCTGGACCCTAGAACCCGGTTACTTGTGCTCTCCTCCCGGGTCTACCTAATGTGGAAAAATAAATAATATACAATGGTGACATCATCCTCAACCCGGAAGTGCCCCAATAAAAGAATATTACATACAAATGAATTTTATACGAATGAAAATTAAAACCCTCATCTCACATAAAACCCCCGGCTATTCAGAACATGACGATCCAACATAACATATCACAACAACACATAATATCTCATATCATCAACGTAAGCAAGTATGCGTATCCTGATTGTCGTTGATGTATAGCAACGAAGCCGGCGATACACCACATACTACGCTTACGGTCACAGAAAAAAGTATAAAACTACAACATTTGGAATCCACAAATACTTTAGACATCTTAAATCCAAAATATCACATACTTCGCATTTCATGCCTAACTATATGAATTCCGCATATTGTATCACATTCCAGATAAATAGACAATGTTAAACTTTTCGATCGAATAATTAAATACCCAAGATTTTCCAAATAGCTCAACACTTGAGCGGAGTTCAAAAATCCCAGAACATGTCACAGCACCAATGAACCAGCCGTAGAATGGTCAAACCAACGCCTCATATGTGGCAACACTAAACTACCACAAACCCTAGGGTTCAGTGGCAGTTTTCACGGTCACATAATCGAGTTAAGGTTACATTCTTCTAGAGGGTCCACAGATTCGCTAGCATGATTTCCCGAAAGTTTTAAACTCAGGAAAAATCCAACACTTGAAAGTTTTCCGATAGGGGAAAAATTGAGTTATTGATATCCGTTCGAACCTTTTAACACGTTCTAAATTATCCGAAAAACTAAACGATGTTAAACTTTCCGATCGAATCAACGAATTCCAAAGATCTCCAGAAAACTCAACACTTGAGTAATATTAAAAATTCTCAGAAGCATGTAGTAATACCTACGGATGTTACCCAGAAACATCTACCCCTGATACCCAAGTACGGCCGCGGAACCGCCACTAAAAGCCTGGTATGGCCGCAGTTCTTCGGCGACTTTAAGGAATTAGGGGTTCGTCTTTCACAGTTATCCATAGAATCACCTGCTTAATTTTATGAGTATTTTTAATAGGGAAAAAACCATTTTTTAAAATTTTTTTCAGAGAGGGGGTCAAATATGACGTTTCGGGGTTCGATCGGACTTTTAATTTTGTCTACACGTTGCCTAATGCTCTAGCTAAGCTCTGATACCACTGTAGGGTTACTAGGCACTATCACAAAGCATCAACCATACCAAATCTAAATTTTTTCAAGTGCTGAACAACCTAAAGCGAGGATCTTTGCTAGATAATTAGGGTTAACAAAGCATGTAAATATCTTTACATCTAAGAAAGAGGGATTACAACCTTTGTAGTCCGCTCCTTCGCTTCATAAGCTCCGATTAGTAGTCCCTTCACCGCGATCCATGAACTGCCTGACTCTAGAGAGACTCCACAAGCCGAATGATCCATGCTTGCTTGAAGTCTTCCTTTTCGAAGATGATCTACCTTGAAGAATCTTTAACTCAAACTCTCACTTCTCAAATCAAGTATTAATGAAGTGAAAAACCTAATCTTAGTGGCTAGAATAGATGAGGATGATGAAGTAGGAATTTAGCTCTCTTTTGTTTTCATTTTCTCACCTTTAATTCATCATTTTACAAAAAGCAAGAAAGCTTTTTCAAGAGGAAGAAGAAGAAGAAATCTATTTGTGATGAATAATGAAAATTGTTATGTGGTTACAAATCAACCATGGGTTAATAATGAAGACTTAACCCTTGTAGAGAATGAACTAGGGTAAAGGGTTTGGGTTGGGTTAAGAAAATATCTACACAAAAATATCTATGCTTAAAACAAAAATAAAGCTTCTAGAAGCTTCATTAAAAAGCTAACCCAAATAAAACCCTAACTATGTTTAATCTCCACAAATCATGTTGCATTTGTAATCATAACTTGTTACAATATTATATATCACATATATAATATATTTTTGTAACAAAAGAAAATAATACAACTAACATATATCGCATATATATCAATGTATTATCTGGTGAGAAAATGAATCAATAAAGTGAGCTTATATTAGATAATGTAATGTAATATATCACATATATAATTATACATTAAATTATCAAATCAACACTTGATCCGACAATCCGGCTATATCGCATATAACCAACTAATATATCATGTACCGATTAATCGAATCAACACTTGATCCGATGACCCGGCTATATCACATATACCCGGCCGATATCATATATCGCGAGAATAGAATACAGTATCTCATATCGTATTATTCTCGGTCCCACACATATCACATATGTGCTCCTACTCCGTTTTGCCTGAGTCAAGAAACCTCTGTGTAGGACTCTAAAGAATCGTCAATACGCCGGCAGTAGGTGATGATCATATCAAACACCCACAAGCTGAAGCGGTCAGTTAAACGTAACAGCCACCCAGGTATGGAGCGATCAGAAGATCAACAAGCAAGCCTATACATTCTCCTGTGAATCCAATCAGTAACACTACCGTACAGTCCGGTCTCTTCGTCTGATATGTCGCATATCAAGTCTAGGGGTGGTATAAATCAGACCCCAGTAACCGATAAGTCGTGTCGATGTGAGGCTCATAACCAGTCGAGAAACTACTGATAACACTTACCAGTAGCACTCTATATCAACCCTGGCCAGGGACTTCCGGTTATACCCAATCGAACACAGCACAACATCAACTCCCTATATCGGGAGAGACGAAACCCCTCCTATCGCTCATTGCCTCCATGTGATTTGGGACTGTACCCAAAAGCCACCATTTTGCACGCCCTCTTGGACGTGGTAAGGTGGAAATCAAAGCACAGTGGGAATCACACAAGACTCTATGATGATCTCTGGTCTACAGACTAATTTGTACCAGTGTCACCGGAGAACTGCTATCTGACGATAGGTATATTACCATCTAGGAGTTCTCGGCGAGTCCGTTCAGTGTACCCAGTCTCCACTGAGCACCCGTACACCATCTTTGATGTCAAACACCGATGGATATGGGATCATCCATCGCCCATCATATGAGTCAAGATGCGTATACGTTAGTCTACTCTGGTGTATCGATGCCCTGTCTCGATACACCCTCGACTAGAAAAAATTATAGGATGTACTCATAGACTACCGTGGCCCCACTAGTATGATCTCATCATAGTCCTAGTAGTCGAGTACATATCCTAAGGGCTTTATCAACATGTGAGAGCAAGACAGTAAACTAATACAAGTCAACATGTTAAGACAAAGTGAAACCAAATAGCATACTATCATGTCGAGCAAGAAAGTCCTCTCTATATATATCCAAGCATCCACTATAATATACATCATATGTACAACAATGGCCTCCAGGGTATATATATAACTAACATTAGCGACCTGGACAGTCAGACTTAGAGACTGATAGGTTTAGCGACATGAGCATGCATTGATTACTGATTTGATATACCCGCTTTACTGTTTACCTGTACTGGTTACTTCATGCTCATATCATCACTTCATGCTTACTGTTTCATATTCATCATTATTGGACGTGTTCACATTTGTATTTATATATATTGCTATTGTGTCGCTCTGACGACCTGAGTATGCATGCTCAGAGTGAGAAGTGGACGTAGCTCGGATCAGGATCTGACACACCTCGAGGATATTGTGGACATCTAGATCAGCGACACCAGCGCCATCTTTCTCTTGATCCATATCTGGTATATCTTATATCCTTTTGTTAGAATAGTGACTGCCTTTCTCAATACCTGTGCATTGATTACTGATTACCACGTAATGGTAGAAGCCGAAGTGTGACTATGGCAGGATGTTTCCTCGACCGTAGAAGCATGGCTGGCCTTGTCAACCCCTCGTATTCCGTATTTTGGGAAGCGGGGTGTGACATGGTTTTGTTGGTATCAGAGATATGTTTGGATTGAGGTTACAGTTTCCGTGTAGGGCTTGACAATCTAAGCCATTTTTCGGTCTAGATTGTAAACTTGTTATCCTTGATCTTGATTCACATAGCGTGTTCTGCTACATATTTTGATCCATCCGCTAGAGTTTTGGGTGACTTGGTAGAGTTATGTGATTGTAATTATGAACCGCAGTATAGTTACAAGACAACACTCTGGTTGAGTGACTTGGAGTTCTACATTTGATTTCCACTCGTTTGAGTTTCACCTCACCATATATTCTTGTTTCGTTGTCCATTCTATATCTTATTCCTATCATTATATCTTGTACCTTATGCCATCCTAAAATTGTTGTTTCAGGACCATGTCTTCCAACGACTCTTCTATCTCCACTCCCCAGAATCAGACCGCCGAGATTTGGATGTACTGCAAGGCTTGAAGGAAGCCCAGGAGCGAACGAACGATCTCTTAGCTGAAGGACTAAGAAGGTAAATGGCTCAAGCACCAGCGGAAGACCCCAATCGTGAGAGAATCCCAGATAAGCAAAGAAGAGATGTGAAGATGAAGCGACCATTTGTTCCTCAGCAACAGAAGCAGTGGAGAACTCAACATTGTGGATACTGCAAGAGGCCAGGACACCTTCAGAAAGACTGTCGCAGCGCTAAAGGGCAGTGCCTGATCTGTGGATCCAACGAGCATCTTATCAATGGTTGCCCACGAAAGAAAGAGATACAAGGAGGATATTCGTCAACACCTTCCATATCTGCTTGAGCAACTTGGTTGTTTCGTAGTCGAGTTCGAGGATGATATGGACCCAGCAAAAGTTCAGACCGTCTTACGAGATTGCAGAGATAGATATCAACGAAGAATTATCACATTTTCTGCTTTCAATAAAAATATTGTTACTCTTTAGTAAATGTTTCCTTTTGTTTAAAATCTTGTATCTGTTGAACTTCTTAGTTTGAATGCAATAAAAAGTGTCAGTAGTGATTTATGTATCGTCCCCTTGCCACTCATTTTCCTTATACTGCTTACTGCATCATCATTCAGAATTTTGATTTTTAGTCCTTACCTGCCGTCTATTTTCCATATGCTCTACATCTTTGGTTTTTTTTCCTTGTGTGTTCCGTTATCTGATCATGACTCCCTCTTTTCAAGCCATGGCAAATCCTGGAGGAGCGCCGCCTATCGATGAGGACACTTGATCCTGCGTTTTCTTGGACTGCATGCTGGTGAGTTCAGATGATGAGATCGATAGCCCACAGGCTATTTTCGGCAACATCGATTCCGAGGACGAGGGAGTCACAGCCTCAGAAGTCGACATGATCAGTGACTCCGACAAGGAGGAAGAGGACCCCGAAAAGGACCCGATAGAGAAAGATCCCGAGGAAGACCCGGTAGAAGAAAATCCAGGAGAGGAAGACCCTGAGGAGAATCTAGTGGAAGAAAACCCCATGGAAGAATATCCAGAAGATGTGAATCACGTTGAAGCAGACCACGATGAAGAAGCTCCAGCCGAAGAAGAAGGACCAGGAGAAGAAGACCCCGTGGGAGAAGAACCCGAAAACGAGGCCCCAGCCGAGGAAGATTTAGAGAATGAAATCTCGAGTGAGGAGGAATTCAAGGCGGAAGAACCTCCGGTGGCAATCCCTGCGAGTCGCTATGGAAATGGACGCCCTTATCTTAGCGCAAGAGCTTACCGAAACCTGTTGAACTTCCACAACCGCGACTGACGCAATTTATCTTTGTTCCTTCTGGCCAAATAAATCTATGTATAGCTTAGGGCCACTTTTATCTTTCGAGTATGCCTTGTTTAAAATTTTTCTGGAAAAATAAATAATAATAAAGTTCCTGAGTGAGCGAATCTTTTGAGTATTTATTCGCATGATGCATTGACTGTTTTCCCTCCCCAATAAATTTCTTTCCCTTCTGAGATTCATTACTATTCACCCTTGCACCTTGTGCTGACCTGACCCCAGCCTCTTCAACATTCAGATTAAAGTACCGCACTCTGACCTTTTTAAATGGGCCATACTCCATTGTAATCCATACCCTGACTAGCCCTTACACATTATTACTACTATCTTTTCATACTATAATTACATTCAGTGACGTTGCTATTCGAAATTTAGTTTCCGTTATATTGTGTTTATCAAAAAAAATTGTGTGTTATTAACTACTTCCGTTTTACTTATTCTGAATACTTTACTATTCTTCGAATTTTCAATAGCGCAAATATATGCCATCACATACTATTTTGTTTTATTTTCTCTTATTTCTCCATATGGGTTTTCTCAAGTTACTTTAAATTGTTTAATCGATATTTTTACTAAAATATTTTGGCTTATCAGCCAATTCTTCTCTATTGTTTATTTTCATTCTTCCGTGTATTGTATATAGTTATCCTTATAGATGGTTATGCCTTGTGCTTTCTATGCCTATTCTTTTACTTGCGCTATTTCTTATACATATATAGACCTTTGACCTTCGTCTAGTTGCTTTTGCGTAAAATCTCTATATATAGTAGTATTTGATTTTGTTGCTTTTCGCATTACACTTTATAGCTTATCGCTTATTTAAATTTTGAGGATGAAATTTTCTTTAAGTAGGGTATGATGTAATACCCGATTTATTTTGTACTCTATCTTGTGTATTATTAGTAATAAATTTCTTTTAAGATATTTTCCCCAAACGATTTTTCCTATACTTTCCCTGCGACTCAAATTTTCTAATTAGTTCTAATGAGAATCTAATTTAAAACTATTTTCTTTATCACGTTATTTTCCCTATATCTATTCTATTTCATTTTTCCTAATTATCTAAGTCTAAACCCTAACCGTCAATCTATTTATTCTAAATTTTTTCTAAACTCTCCTCCTTTAAAACCTAATCAAAACCCTAAACAATCATGAACCATTTTTATTTTTATTCTACTTTGTTTTCTAAGCCAAACCCTTAGCCCAGCCCACCATTCCGTCCCCCTCTCCTTTTTAAATCATTTTGACCTCAGCCCAAGGCCCGGCTCATGAATCCCAAACCCAAACCCTTTCCCCTAACCCGACCCGATCTATCCACATACACAGCCCGAACCCGACCCGACCCGAACTTCCTTCTTCTTCCTCCCTCGTCCTTCCTTTTCCCACTTTTTCCTCCCCTCGCGACCGCTTCTCATGCATGCCCACGCTTTCACCCATGCCCAAGCGACCCGCTCCACTCCAGCGACTACGTTCTCGCCTCCCTCAACAACCCCAATGACTCTCCCCCGCTTCTCTCGCTCACGCCCCAACAGCCGCGCCCGCTTCCCACGACCTCCTCTCAACCCATTAATCCCTCTCTCATTCTCGTTCTTTCCCTCGCATTCTCCTCCTTCTCCTCTTCTCCATCTCCCCTTCTCCGCTCCTTCTCAGTCAACTCACCACCACCTCGCGAGACCCCTGACTTGAGCCCATGCACCCTCGCTGCACTCTTCCTTCACCGGAGCCACCAACCATCACTATCACCTGAAACCGCCACCGACGAATGCCTCACCACCAAGACGAGCATCCCAACCAACCACCACCCTCTTCACCTCCTCCCAAAAATCTAACCGAGCTCCACCCCGAACTCACAGCCCTGATTACCTCGCCGGAGCTCTAACACCATCGCCGACGACCACTACCAGAACCACCGAGCACCCGAGCCACCGCTGTCGATCTCCTCCACAACACCCATACAACTACAACACCCCCAATCGAGCCCTTCCAAACCCAACGAGCCCCTGCACAGCCGCCATTACTGCCTCCACCACCGTCGACGAACCTCCTCCGACGAGCCCTGCCACGACCTCTTTGCACCACCTTCATCACCACACCAAGCTCACACCCATCCTCCTTGACATCATCATCACTGTCGTCTCTCTCTCTCTGCACAACTTCATCAGCCGCAACTCCACCGCCTGCTTGCCGCTGGAGCTCCAAGCCTCCGCCGTATGGACCACCGCAGTCAAGACATCAAGCTTAAGCCCCTCTCTGCTGCACTCGAACCTTAGCCGCAGTCGATCACTGTTCAAGACGAACCCGATCATCGAAGAACCAAGGACGTCGTCGTATCATTGCTTCTTCTATCAATCACTGTGCCGGAGTCGTCGCCATCTTTCCATGTCGATCGAGGCAAGTGCTCGCCATTTGCTTACATGCTACAGTAATGAATAGATTAATATATATGTTTATGTTTACACCAAAATTACCGCAGCATTTTAAATAGTAAACCGTATTAATTTTAGTAATATTGATTTGGGTTACAATCTATTCTAAAATCTTGTGATAATATCGTATGGAAATCGTAGAATCCAATAGTGCTTTTTTAGTTAAAAGAAACAGACGTTTCGACTGCGAATCGAATGCTTAAATCTAGATTTCGATGCATAAATTTAAGTGAAAGCCCATATTTAAATGGCGGAACTTATGATTGTTTAACCCGTTTACTATTCAAAGTGGTGCTACGGAAATTTGGTTACAAATAAATATCGTTTCACCTATAAAATTTTACCCCCGATAACCATTGCGAAATCAGAATTTTCCTGAATATGGTTGACCGTTAAATTCATATTAAATCTTTTTCAAATCGGATTTTAGCGTTCCATGGCTTGTATCGAAAATAACAGATTAAACTATAGTACTCTATAGTTGAACTCTGAATTTTAACAAGTTATGATAGAGAGAACTGAGGAGAATTACGATTCTGGACTGCAGTCCAGAGCAGTAATCCCAGTTAACCCTTGTCTTTAAATCACTATATATCCTTGATCAAATGCGAGAATGTGCGGAACCCAATATCGTTACGTAGAAAATTGAGTTATCTTTCTTACTCCACTAGTTTCATTGGATTCCTGTTCTGTATGGTATTTTTTAACACATTTTATAATGCCGATGTGTCTAGCTGAATTCTGCAATGACAGATCTTACACATCGAACTTAACCTGACCATAACTCCCTGTTGATATAGGATATTACTGATCAGCCAATTGTGTTGGAAATCTAACTTATAACCCTAAATATTGTTCAACTAAAATGTCGCCTAATTATGATCCCAACTAGGAGTAAAATGTGTTACGAAACGGACTTTCAATTCTGAAACTGAATTTCCAGCAGTGAACACTTAAATTGAAATGACGATAATTTGCAAACTTGAAACCCAATTGACGCGAAACCAATTTTTATGGATATATAATTAAACATAATGCTTACCCCTTTTGCATTGTTTCGCTTAATTCTGCATGTATGATTTATAGTAAATTAGGTAAGTGGTAGGACACTGGCTGATGATATTTTATTCGTATCATAATTATTGCATTCTCATCATATCATGCAGAGGTCATATACATTGGTAACCTAGTGATCGTATACATTACCTAGTGATAGATATTAGTGTTTTGATTGTGGCAAGTACGTGAGTGTTAAAGCGTGAATGAATAAGTGAAATGACACGTACTTGTACACAATCAGCGAGCCCGGTTAATTTATTGTATTATCGACGACTATGGGGGATATGTAAGTGTTACTATAACTCGTATGGGACGGTTATGGAAGCACTTATATTAGTGTCATAGGTAAGGCATCAAAAGCTGTCCATTTATCTCGGGTACCAGTCGAGACATGCGTGATGGAGATCCTGTCTCCAGTTCTCGCGTAGACTTGTCATGGACCGACTAGTATTTGGGTTTATGGTCGGAGTTGGATGTAGACCATGGGGTGTGGGATAGTTTGAGTGTGAGTTCAACGGAATCTCGGGAGTCCCGTTGCCAGCATATACAGCGATTCTGGGAGTCATATGGGTGATATTACTGATTATTAGCGAGCGATTCGGGCCCGTGTTCGCTTGCCCCTGGGGCCCTACCCTTGGGTAGGGGATACTCCTACGTGGTTGACTCTCACACTTAGACTGACGATAGGTTTAGCGACCTGGACAGTTAGACTTAGAGACTAATAGGTTTAGCGATATGAGCATGCATTGATTACTGATTTGATATACCCGCTTGACTGTTTACCTGTACTGGTTACTTCATGCTCATATCATCATTTCATGCTTACTGTTTCATATTCATCATTATTACACGTGTTCACATTTGTATTTATTTATATTGCTATTGTGTCGTTCTGACGACCTGAGTATGCATGCTCAGAGTGAGAATTGGACGTAGCTCGGATCAGGACCTGATGCACCTCGAGGATATTGTGGACATCTAGATCAGCGATGCCAGCGCCATTCTTCTCTTGATCCATATCTGGTATATCTTATATCCTTTTGTTAGAATAGTGACTGACTTTCTCATTACCTGTGCATTGATTACTGATTACCACGTAATGCTAGAAGCCGAAGTGTGACTACGACAGGATATTTTCTCGACCATAGAAGCATGGCTGGCCTTGTCAACCCCTCGTATTCCGTATTTTGGGAAGCGGGGCATGACAATGTTGTAATAAGATACTGGAAAGTTAAGGATGATGTCTTCTTCGAACTCCGTCGATCGATACTCTAACCAATTGAGCTAATAGGCCTACAGGATATAAGTAGAAAGGGTGAACAAGAGTTAAGGATTCAAAAGTCGAGAGATAGACTTCAAGGAAGCCGAAGGTAGAATTCAAGATGGATTTAAGGAATGTGGTGAGATTCAAAAGAAAAGCCGATGTAATAATTGGATTTCATAATTCTTGTATTATATCGCTTACGATGTTCATGCAGAACTGACCTGCATGGGCCACCAATAAAACTTGTCACGCCCCGCTTCTTAAAAGAGCGGTAACGACATATGAAAGCCCGCGACGTATTTATTCCGAGAAAGTCATTTCTCAAAACAAATATGCTAAGCGTATATAAGCAATATAAAATGACAAGAAAAGACATGATAATGAAAATCCAACTTTATATATTTACATTCCCAATTTTCACAAGTTTCAAACTGAATACATGATGTCTGAAAACAAAGATGCATAAATGAAAGTGCCTAAATAGGTAGCATACAGGAAGTAAAAACTGAAAAGAAAGAACTTGTAGTCGGTCTGCTCCACAAGCTAAGAGTAATCCTCCTGACTCGGCTCGATCTCCTCAATCTCTAAATTATCTGACGAACATTCCAAAGAAACAAAGAAATGGTTGGAATGCCCGTCAGCTAACTTGCACTCGGTAAGTCCCCAAGAAATATGGGATGTGAATGTATATAAATGAATATGCAAGGTGAAATGTGATATAGTATGAATGGAAATAAAACATGAACAGGTATAACATGGTAATGTTAATGACAATTATGTAAGCATGACAATGTAATATGAGCATAGTAAACAAGTATAGCATAACCGTGGAGTGCAGGTATAGTGAACATGAAGTGAATGTAAGTATCCTAAAAGGTCTCTAAAAGAGTAAAATTAACTAACATGAGTTCAAGTGTGAATGTCAACCAATCTTAAGAGTATTCTCGATCCCAAAGCTATCATCCAGGGGCAAGGAATCACAGACCCAAAACAGTGGGGCTTCAATTGTTAATGAAGTATTCCAAACCCAACATGCTATCATCCAGGGACTTGGAAACACGGGCCCTCATTCATGAATTCGTGATTTGTACCGTTTCAGCCCGGTACCACAGCAACATGATGTTGTACCATTTCAGCTCGGTACCACAGCAATATGATTTTGTATTAATGGGACTCATGAGATTCCATTGGATTTATACTCAAATTACCCCAACACTCCGTGTATATTAGTTTATGATTAATTTTATGAGTCTTGATCGAATTCATGAATACAAAAGATGATGTATGATATCAAGTTTTCAAGATTGAGTTCATGTAGTCATGTCAAATGTAAGTCATGTCATTTATATTCATGGTTCGAGTCAATTTGGTTCAAGTGTACATACCGGGTTCAAGTATTCATGATTGCGTCGTGTCAAGATCAAGTCAATTCTAACATGTAATGAATTAATCATAATTCATATAAATAAAATAAATAAGCAATCACAGAACATGATATGAGATAAGTATACAAGTAACGTCTAAAACAATGTTGTAAATATGTGATATGTATGACTAGTTAATCAAGTCATTTGAAATCATAATATAAACGAAAACATAACCTTAAGTGTTATGAACACGTGAGTTCCGGTCTCGCCTAAATACGACTACCAGTTTGGAAGATATACATGTTTTCGTATCGTCACGCAAAACATATCAGAATCTGTTCAGTATCGTCACATATTTTTAAAATGCAGTTGGAGTTAATTTTCATCAGGTTTTAGGTTACGAAGATTAATAGAAAATTATAGGTAGTTTGATGTACTTAACCAAAACACCAAGATTCATGTGATTTGGATTCATGAAGATCTAGTTATGATCATTTTAATATCAGCGTTTAAAACAGAAATTCAGATTTCTGGACAGAAACTATATATTGCATTGCAAAGACTATATCGGGTTATTTCATGCATTTCTAAATAATATAATATATAGGAAATTATATTTCTATCAATTGTTCATCTACACATCTAAGGTTTGTCACGAACGGATATCGGGAGTTCAAGTTATGTCCAATTTAAAAACAGTGTGCGAATCGGGACAGATTCTGTCCAGATCCGTCACTAAATATTGTAACACAGTTTTCTATATTTTACGTCGGTTTTCAGTAAAAACTTAAAACTAATAAAATCTATATTTTTCGATGTATATATCGAAAACACTTGAATTTGCTCAATTTGGATATCGGTAGACCAAGTTATGTGTCTAAGAAGTTGGCAGATAAATGCAGTTTTCTGTTTTTACGAACAGTGAATAAAAATGATGTAATTCCTAAACTGTTAAGCGATTTGATCTAAATTTTTTACAGAGTATACACAAAATTATATTCTATCCAAGGTAAATTTCTTGAAATTTTCAGAAGTATAAATTAATTTCTAAAAATTATTTTAAAGGTAAATGTATTGATATGCCATATGTGAGAATGAGAAAACCATGGTATTTATTCATAACTTCATTTTCTTGTACAAAATATAAATAAAGTAACTTAAAATACAGCGACAAATGGTATATCCTAATTGTTCTCTGCAATTTTAATATATGAATTGCTAATAGCGACAAAACTGACACAATATTTATTTTCCTAAGAACTTATTTATGAATGTATATCATGCCATATCATTTTCCTATAGGTTTATTGTATTATTAATTATGGTAAATCTATATTCAAGATATGGAGGAAAGTTATAATTCAATTAAACGAAAACGTAACTTGAATAAGAGGCAATCATTAGTCTAATCGAAATTATATAACTATATGTGTGTTTTGATGTGTTTCCAATATTTATATATGTAACAATATTTTTATTCTTTTAAGGACTATGATATGATACGAGAGGCGGTTCAGGTAATATGACAAGAGAAAGATGAAGTGAAAGAGATAGAGGTAGAGAAAGATAGAAGGGACTTACGGGTCTTGCAATACGGTATAACAACTGTATTACCAATTGGTGAAGAAAATCTCGACTTGATCGAGACCTCGAAAGCTTAAGGAAATTGATGCTTCTCCAAATCTCCAAAAGAAAAAAATTAGAATTGAAGAAGAGAGAATGGTTAAGGTAGGATGAAGAAGAGAGTGTTATTTGTATTAAAAGAGATATTAAAATAGGTTTAATAGTGATAAAAACTCTTCATAATAATTTTAATTTATTATGAATTCATTTTGAGAGTAAAAAGAAATTGAAAGGTGCCCATTCATTTGGAAGTTAAAGAAAATGAAAGATCTCATTTGTAAGCTATGAGGAAATTTAAAAAAAAAAATAGATAAAATTAGTTGCAAGAAAAGAGATTTGATCATGTAACCTATGGAATAACAATGCAAGGAATTAACCAATGAGCTATAAGATTGTTCATGCACATATTTAATAAGAATTAAATATAAGCTATTGCTTAAAAAGAAAGTGGGCTTTTGGGCTCATAGTTTTATAAAAGAAAATAAAAATGATATTGGATTTGGGTTATGGGCTGGGTCAGGTCTTGTGTTTAATTTGAAATAGGTTAAGATTTAGTTTAAAAAATGAGTTTGGAAAAAATAGATGGAATAATAAAATAATATATTTAATAGAAAACAAAATATACCGAAAAATACTAAGAATAAATAAATACAATATTTTACCAAAGAAAGAAAACACGAAGGTATAGTAATATTGGGGTCGTTACAGTAGTCCTGCATCTGCATGCGCCATTAACTATAATTATGACCGCTGAATTTTTTGATCCTTATTTTATCCTCCGCCATCTTTCATCTATGTAGCTGCAAATCCAACTTCTCATTCGATCTAAACCAACGCCTTTTAAATGACGATCTAAGAAAGTGGGAAAGAGGACACAAGTGTTGTTACCCACTGTTAACCTAGATCATAGAATCGAAGAACCCCAGGTTCCTTAACCTCGCTATGATACCAGTTGTTGTGGTATAAAGTGTCAAGTCACGGAACAATGCTTGCGACAACACCAAATCACGCAATCAACACAATCGTACAATAACAACGAAAGATCACAAATTTATAAGTGCGAGAATAAATAAAAATCAAACACAGAATAGAGAAGAACAAGAATTTTTTAATGGGGTTCACCAACCATATGACTAGTCCCTGGCAGAGCAAAATCAGCAAATGTCTACTAATAATTGTTGAATCAATTACACCGAGCAAGTTTAGGAGATTTCTCTCAAATCTCTCTAGATCTCTCCAAGCCCTAGCCATCACCCTCTCTATTTAATTTGGCAGTATAAATATTATTTGAGAGGTCCCGATTTATAGGAAAACCTTAATCCTATACAAATTATGAGATAAACCCGAATTATTGATGTTATATATAGTATATAAATGTTAGTAGACGGGAGCTAGGGTCGTGACGGTTATGGATCTGAAGGAATTGGAAAACAAAATTTTTCCTAAACACAGCCCCAATCCACAAAGCAGGATCATCAAATTCTAAGCTATAGCAAAACTATGTAACACTAGAGAGCAAATTAGAGGTTACAACCTTTGTAGCATTTTCATATGCTCTATATGATGAACTCCCTTGTTAGATATCCATGAGCTCCCGTATGCTTCCTCAAGCCGACGCCTCGTCGTAGATGATCCGTGGTGAAGGTGGGTGCCCGTAGCTCCAACTTCGTCATCGGACGGAGAAACTCCACTTCTTCACTTTCTAGGTGCTCGTGGAGATGTATGGAATAATGGGTACTTTTCGGATTTTCGATTCCCTCACTAACACTCAAGTTGCCATTGGAGATGAGAGAACATGTAAGAGGAAGAAGAAAAAGATATGAGATGGCTTAAAAACGAATTAGTTAAAATAACTCATTCTATTTCTCCCATTTTAATAATATGACCATATTATGTCATGTGGAACCCTCCCTTCACATGCTAACGATATGAAAATTCCATGACATAATAAATAATTTATATATACAAATGTATCAAAATACACACACACACACACACACACACATACATACATACTCATATTAACTAAAATAGCAAAAAGAAAGTTTATGTATCAATATACACAAGACATATACATATCTAATACACACACGTGCGCGCGCGGAATGAGTACTAGTATATGTATCATATACACATACCCGAAGCCATCAATTTCTCCTTCGTATCATATACATTAGAGAAGGTGTATCCTATATACAATACTAGAAACTGCATCAAAATGCGGTTATCAAGTCAACGCTTAACTTGATATTCCGGATTTTAAACCGGTTAGTATTCCCTGAACATTCGATTAAATCAACTATTTAATCGAAGTCATGTACGTATCCCATACGCATGCCACATCACAGTTTTGCCCGGGTAAACACCTTCATTGCGAGACTCTAAAGACTTGTCAATTTGCTGATAGTAAGCTATATAGGATCATATCCGATCGAATCCGAAACACTTTTAGATTCAATCCTCTCTCAGGTTAAGCCACAAGCTCGTTAGTGGCATTAGCTGTACGTAATGGCTACCCAGGTATGATCAAAATAAAGGAAGGTCGACAAGCAAACTCATCCAGACCCAACGATGTCAATAAGCGACGAATACCATACAGGTCGGTCTCTTCATCAAAGACTATTGCATATCTGGTATGGGGTGGAAACAGTCAAACCCTCAATAACCGGATAAGTCGTGCGACACTGGACTCATAATCTTTCGAGATACAACTGGTAACACCTACCACTTTATTTAAGTTGCTATGGCTGAAGGTTTTTGGTTATAGCCATGTCCTACGCTGTGCGATATCAACTCGCTATACAGGGAGAGACGAATCCCTTCGATCTCTCACTGCCTCTATGTGCTTCGGGACTATACCCAACTAAAACCTGTTTGCATAAATTGGTAGAGCTGTAGTAGGGTAGTAATCTAAGTATAGTGAGAAGACACATAAGACACCGTGGCGATCTCAGGTCGAAAGACCACGCTGTACTATCGTCACCAGAGAACTGCTATATGAAATTAGTATAAACCATCTAGGAGTTCTCGGTGAGTCCGTCTAGTGTAACTCATCCGATGAGCACTTGTATACAATCATCGGTATCAAACGCTAATGGCTATGGGATCAGCCATCACCCCATATAGGGTCATGAAACGTATAGACTAGTCTAAACTGGAGTACCGATACCCAGTTTTGATACTCCTACGACTAAGAATATTTAACGATGTGCTTATGGATTACCAGGCCACACTAGTATAATCCTCATCATAGTCCTGGTAATCATGAAAAATCCTAAGGGCTTGATCTTATGTATTAGCGATACGTGATAACGTGTAAAACGTATTCACAAGTAAGATAAAGACAAACTAAATAAGTTTATTATCATTTTGAGTAAAACTGTTCTCCGTATAGGTACTCCTTCAATTACGTAATTGCCCGCTTGCAATTACAATAATTGCCTTGAGGGCACTATATTCAACAATCTTCCACTTGCACTTAAGGCTAATTATTGCGGTATCGCATACCCATATATCATGCACTACTGCATACCCAACTTCTGTACTAACAGTTTCGCAAACTGTGTTAGAGAAATAGCCTCAGTGAATGGATTAGCTACAGTGGTTCTTTCAATTTCTCTCTGTATCTCAATTTCGTTGAGATCAACTATCTCCCAAAATGTGCGATACTTTTCTTAGAATTTTATGTGGATAGATGATGGGAACTTATTCATAAGTGAACGTATTTATCCATACAAATTCTTAGGATGTATCCTTTACTGAGTCACAATCAGCATAGCGCCATGACTACCCCAGTATTTATCTTGGAACTCTTTCCAATATACTGCTCTGCAATAAGGAGGGTAAAGTTACAACTCGCGACAGACACCTGTTATTCTTGTCATCTTGAAAGCTTGAATCGGTAAGTGCCTTCCAAAGTAGGCTGCCATTACTATTAACTAAGAACATCTCATTTGTTCTTATCTGCTTCCATTTTTCTAGGATTGGATTAATATCCTCTTAGTACAACAATTGTAAAAGCATTATCCGGTCTGGTACATGACATCGCATGAATGACCCAACTGCCGAAGCAAATGGAAAGTCACTCATGCGAGTTCCTCTCCTCATCAGTCCTGAAGACATCTCTTTAGAAAAGGTGACTCCACTTTATGCGGCTACACTACCTCGCTTGGATTCGTACATTCTAAACCCCTTTAGAATGGTACCAGAGTACCTAATTTGGGACAATCCCAAAACATACTAGATCTATCTGTATAGACCGAGTCACCAGAATTTACGATATCTATTATCCAAATCCCATATTGAGAAACATCCATGACTACCAACCGATTTGTAGTATAGGAACATTATTTCCTGTCTGATGAATGTCGTCCATATCAAATACGCCATCATTGACATTCCACCATACTACCTTCTTTAGATTCCAGGTTCATATTTCTTTTTGATGAAGTCAAACACTTTGACCGTTACACCAAAAACAGATGATCCTTCTCTGCTATGCCTGCTCTGGTCTACAAATAGACTTAAACAAATTGCACGCTTTTTGATGCTCCCATTGACTACGATAACCCCCGACAGAGTCATACACACGTGCACTTCTAAATCACTTAATTAGAAAGACGTTATAGTCATCCACCTGCTATATATCAGTTAAGGAAACATTCATGACAAATTATATCCATATGGACTTCAGCTTAGACATTGTAGCAATAGCTTCATCATAATCCACGTCGGGTATTTGATGAAAAACCGATTACTATAAGTCCCAGCTTTATAAGGTCACTTCCTTTCCAATTGCACTAATCTTAAAAGATGTACTTGCTCCTATAAGTTTTACCCTATCAGGAGTACCCAACAAAGTCCATACTTTGTTGCAGTGCATGGAGTCTATTCTGGATAGTTTTGCATTCAGCCATTAGTCGGAAGTCACTACTCCCTATGGCCTGCTGATAACTAGTAAGGTCATCATCACATGATGCAATCTTTCTTGTCACCATCTACAGGCAAACCGAAGTATCTCTCGGGTGGCTGAGATTATCTACTAAATCCGCAGAGTTGCTAAGATTTGTCAAAGTCAATAGAGGCTTCTCAACATCACTCATCATAGAGCGCACCCGCGGATGAGCAATATAAGAGAATCACTTTCTTAATACTAAATACCTAGTGTAAGTATCCACATTTTTGAACACTTTGAAGATTCATGATTCTATTGTTTACTGTCGGAAACTAGACTGAGACACGGGGTCTCTGGCCTGAATACGGGAGCAGATGCTATATGGAATATATTCATCCACCTCTACGAAGATGCCAAGTTGATTTATGGTATCGTATATCAGAGGTTTGGACAGATGCGACCGATGTAGCGCAACTTATCAGTTTTCCCCTATTTGAGGGGTTTTTGATTGTGGGGACACTCTTCTCCATTTGAGCTTAGCTCTATCGTGAAGCTTAGTTCTTCATTTTTCCTTCATAAATCTGCATTGCAGATCCACTCTGCCCAATTTTTTTGGTATAAGTCTTTTTCAACAGAGCTTAGCTCTTACATTTGGAATATTTTTCTTCAGGAATTTTGGATTTCAACTCCATTTTGATCATAGAGCTTGGCTCTAACATATTACCTTTGGGGATTTCTTGAAGTTTTGACGTCATTTGTTGTCATAGAACTTAGTTCTAATTTTAATTTTAGATCATATCCCCTTTAGGGCTTTCTTTACTTGTTTTATTTCGATAGAGCAAAATAATATTAAATTCCTTATTTTTAGGGATTTTTAAGGTTTAACTCCACCTTATTTTGCAGAGCTTGGCTCTAATCTTGATCATTTGCCCCTTTTGGAGAATTTTGGTATTTTATCCCATTTCATAATATTAAATAGAGCTCAGCTCTGAAAACATTATTATTAAAACTAAACATGGAACATATTTTTAGATTTCTCTACGGGGAATATATTCCAATAATTAATGAGTTGCCATTTTGATTCTGTGGGGTCCACTAACTTTTTTTTGAATTTAGTGATTCTAGCAATTCTTGCCTATTTTCCATCTGGTTTGTTTTCAGGTACCATGACTTCGATTCCCTATTTTCTTTATACTCATTCAGAGAGTGCCTTTCCTGATGTGCCTACTGATCATGAAGTCCTCGCCTTGATTTGGGACCACGATCTGGAACAAAAATCCATTCATTTATGGGGGACATGGTACAATCACATTATTTGGGGACTTCACAGCTTTACCTGTGAAGCACCGTCAGAGCCAATCCCTCCAATTCAGTACATGAACTTTCCGCAGACTGCATATGCGATGGAGGAAATTAATTGGACCGCAAATGGCCAACTTCAACCATCTATGGCATCAATACCGGTCCAACCACCAATGGCCATAGATATCTTGTGGAACTAGATATGCCAAGGAGAGGTGCAGCTGTAGGGGCAGGTTTATACCATAGGGTGACTCTACGACATTCGACGGGTTATCTCTCTTAGGCTCGTTATGTCCTATCCGCTGAAAAGTCATTGCTGTTGAAGACTGGATTGTACCCGGCAATGTACGCATCCCTGTTTTATTATCATACTCCTCACATATGGTGGGTAAAGTCATTCTTGGAACAATGGAATATCCCAACCCATACCTTTCTGCTATCAGACCGGGAAGTATCGATCTCTCTGGAAGATTTTCAAGAAATCTCTGGATTACCCATCAGAGAGGAGCATTACAAGGAGATATTTCCTCCTGACGAATACATTTTCGCAACAGAATCGGTTATTAGTGGCCTAACGGCTAAGAAAGCCATTCGACAAAAATTTCCGGGTTTCATCAAGGTGTTGAATATCTATGAAAGCTTATATTTAGAATCAGGAGGATATGGGGTCAGCTTCGTAGACTTCATTACCCGTTTCCTTCGCGCAGACGTTTTATCCAGGAAGACTGCGAAATTCGCGAAGCTTAACGATCCTTTCGGGTTTGGTTTGGACAAACTGCCGACTGCAGATAAGGATCTAAAGCAATTCTATATTCTAGATGCTCCCGTCACTTCTTTTGAAGAAATTGCAGCCCTAGGAATTGACGAAGAAATGTTTCTTATGGGCTTTATCGGTTTATGGCTTAACTGGTTCACGCTTCCTACTCATTATCAGTTCATGAGAGCGTCTGTCTTTTACTCCGCTCACCGCATAGCGAAGGGAATGTGTGTGGCCATCAGTATTGCGGGATTGGCCTATTTATATGATGGTTTAAGTGTTGCAGCTGACAGCCCCAGCCGGGTGTGGAGCCCGTAAACTTCCCTCTTCACTACTTTACATCGTGGATCGAAATGCACATGCTGGGTGCCTTTGGCAAGCATAAGAGACCCGAGTTCTATGGCGGATATAACTTCCCGTGGGTTATGAAGTTGGTTGATGCTTCTTCTCCTGATCCAACATAATGAGCTGCTCAACGATTCCTCCTGCATCCATGCCCTATGGAGGACAACTTGGCCTTCATTAACAGGGTTCTTATCACTAGCAAAGAACCTTCGAGAGCGGTCTACCCACTGCATGATGTGCAGAAGGATGGGGTTTCTGTTTTAAAGGTTATGGAAGTTTTGTACTTGTACTCCATCAGGCTTGGATTTCTAGTATATCGACGAAATGCTTTTGTGCTATTCATGCGCTACAACCCGTATCGTTTTGCCCAGCAATTAGGCTATAATCAGGGTGTTCCCCTTGAAGCTTTTCTCGTCAATCCTATCGCATCGGAGGAGACTGTTCATGAAGTTTTCCATCATTTCATACGGTTGAATACGGGGTCTCATTTCTTGATGGCAGAGCCGGATCATATTCCGAAGGCCTTATCTATTTATATTGCCTGGTATCAACATACGATGTGTGCTATTATCAAAGAAGAAAGACAGATGCTTCTTGATCATAAGGATTCTGTCCCGGCTGGTAGACTTGCAGTTCCGTTGAAACGGTGATCGGTAATCCGTCCTTATTTAAGGGAGGGCGATGCGGTGATGCCTCCCGAAGTCTTTTCGACTGCGTCAACATCTCATCCGATCGACACGACGACTAGATCAAGGCCTGATGTGAGTACCCACAGTGGAGTGATGGCTTTAGCATCACCTGAGTCAGATATAGGCACTGAAATTGAAACACACCGTCCAAAAATACCTGTAAAGAGAAAACACCTCTTGTTTAGTGTTACTCTCGATTCTCGAAAGAAGAAGAGGTCAATGTTTTCAGCTGATATTGTGTTCGGTCAGGAAGTCCATGCTCCCTATAGTGAGGGTCTTTCTGAATATGGAACAAATGATGATCTCTTTCTCACTAAGACCTCCGCCGATGAAAATGCAGCAACCAATCTTCAAGCAGCCCTTAAAGCATCTGAACGGTTAGCCTATGAACAAGCAACGCTTGCTTCTCTTGCGGCGTCTAGTATATCTCATTCACACTCTTTGCATATTCTAGAGCAAAATGATATCGTGCTTTATTTAACACTTTATTTTCAATAGGCATCCCTACCGAGGAAGCTTTCCAAGTGTCGATAAGAATGTATCAGGAGGAAGAAAAGCTTCATGCTTCTATGGTTTTTGGTATGACTTGTTTTGTGCATTTTGGAATGTATAATTTATTTCGTCCACGTCTTGGCTCTTTTCTTTTATTCTTTTATAGGGATTTCCGCGGCTAGCGCTAATTCGAGCGGGGCACAGTCCTTGGGTGTCCACACAGAGGATGTTCCTCCTTCAACAGCTACTACGGAATCTTTGGAGCTGCCAATTGTTGCTCAGGTTTCCTTCAGGCCACCATGAGAGGCGCTGTTGAAACAACCGATGGTGGATATTGCAGTAACTTCTGAGGTTGGCTCCGATTCGGATGAGCGCCTCCCTTTATCGGTTGTCCTTGAGAGATCTACACGGATAACCCAAGCGGAGAAGAAGTGTTGGAAATATGTGGAAAGGGAACGTCATGCCACCTTGGCCGCGGGTGCTGGCTCAAGCATATGAACTTCTGATGCTCCTATGGAAGACATTCCTTCTTCTATAATTGTCGCTTCGGCTGCCACGCTATCAAATGATGGTCTGACTTCCTTAGTATTGTGACGAGCCGTTGAGTCAAGACGAATAGTGATGCCTACTTCAGCAATTTCTGGGCCTGACCTCGCTTTATCGACCGCTCATAGGCAAACTGCACGGGAAGCTCGTGAGGAGGTGGAGCGCTTTATTCAGGAGAAGGCAGAACATGATGCCTTGGTTAAATCTGGTATGATTTACTTATTTTCCGGGTTTCCTCATATAACAATTTATTCAAACTTTAAAACCTTTTTTTTTATGACGACGTCTGATGCAGCAGAGACAAGCTTGGATGCTGAAGCAGCAGATAAGGTGGTAGCATCTAAAGATTCTGGAACGGAGGATCAAAACCCTGAGTCTAATGTTGCTCCAATCGCTACTCCTTCCTCCAACGGATCTTAGACATCTGCGGGTGATTCTATCATGATGACGGCCTTTGTCGATTCAGGAGACGAGGGTGTGGATCCTGAATCTGTCTCCTCTGTAGCAATAGAGACTAATGGAGGCGAACTTATTGGAGAAACTGTTGAATCTAGTAGCGCTCTGGATATAGTCATGGTCTCTACCTTACCGACTCTCATAGGATCTACTGATACATTTCATGGTATCATTCTTACGTTCACTTTCATTTCCGCTAGACATATTTGCTAACGTTTTCTTTATTTCAGGTGCCGGTATGATAATTATTTTACCGGTCACGACATCTGTTGGGGCCAAAATTTACAGTCCGGTTGACCAACTCAAAATCAAAATCAACTGCAAGCCAAATGGGCCTAAGCCCAGGCCAAGTGGGCCCATGCCCAAGTCAAGCTCAAACATGAAGTGGCTGGCCTCCCCCATGCCAAGAAGAAAATTATGTAATAAATAAGTTTGATATAATTTTCATGCATGAATGTGAAATACATGGGCAAAAAGCCAAATTTTTGTAAAGCCCATGGCTCATGTGCAAAAAGAAATAAGCACATGAGGTATGGAATGAGTAAAATTTCATTTTGTAAAGCCCAAGGGGCTATGTGTAAATTTGTAAGCCTATATAAGGAAATATGATGATGAAATGAAGACAGATAATTTATTCCCTACAAAATCTAGGATTTTTGTGCCCCCTTCTCCTTGATCAAGGTTCTAAACCTTCTTCCCTTTTTTTTGAATTAAATTAAGAGTTTAACACTTTTTTTCCAAAAATAAAAACAGTTTTTCACCATAAACCCTTGAAGGGGAACTCAGATCTCCCATCAAATCATCAAAAGAGGTGATTTTAAGCCTCACCCCCTTTTCCTCCAAGATCCAGCCAACAGAGAGGAGGAAGAAAGATACCCATCTCTAAAATTCCCACTTTGGGAAAGATCCCAGGCTCAAGAGAAAACCCAGAGCTCGAGGGAGAAGAAAGGGGTCCCCTTTCATCATCTTTGAAAATCTTTTAGGAGTTTAACTCCATAAATATATATATATATATATATATATATATATATATATAATAATAATAATAATAATAATAATAATAATAATAATAATAATAATAAATCTTTCTTTTAGGAGTTCAACTCCAAAAGTCAATTGGGAGTACAACTCCCGCTGAAAGGGCTAACCCTTTTTGTCCTTCTTTTAGGAGTTTAACTCCAAAAGTCAATTGGGAGTACGACTCCCAGTACAGAGGCTACGCCCCTTTATTCCGCGGGCACCCAGCGTCCACGTGCCGGGTAGCGAGACCCCCGTAAACTCTGCAAGGCCCCCGATATACCCAAGACCCCTCAAAACACAACATACGCACACTGCACATTGAGTTCGTATGACTAGTTTGACCCGTCAATCAGAGGTTCCTTCGCTCCAATACCGAGGGGTAATTAATAGTAGCTTAGTCCACGACTGCTGGAGATTCGAATCCCCACAATCAATAAACCCCGTCCACCCTAGGTAGGGGGAATCTATAGTACGCCTGACAAGCGACGTATATTCTCATCTCAATGGGGTGATGAAAAACACCCTACAGATTCTGGCACTCCCGGTGGGACCTTTTTTCTCCTCCCATATTTCGGTTAAACATTCATACGAACTCAATCAACATACATATCGATATTTATACTAAAATAATGCTCTTTCATGCATGATTTCATGTGATCAATCCTCAATAATGGCTCCAAGGACAAGCTCATCTCTCGACACAGCTTCCATCTCCTACACGATGAAGATGGACGCCAGGACGATCCTCCCGGCCAGTCTCGGGTGACAGTGGGAAGAGCCGCCGCTACCATTTGGCTCTATTCTGTTCATGCCAGTTAACACCATCCCAGCTCCTCAAGCTCCAGTAACAGACAGACTGGCCTCAAAAGACAGGAGGATAAATGTGGTGATCTCGAGGGCACCACTACCCAAACGCAAGTCGGCGTTTGAACGACTTTCCTTGGCCCCAGTTGGGGGAAAGGCCATCAACACCAACAAAGCAACAAAGTATCTCGGGCAAGCTTTAGCGGTGTCCCTGACTACTGCTCAATCGGGTATCTTCTCGAAACTCCCCGTCAATCGACTCACGATGGCTTCCTGGATGACGGATGCCCATCAAGCCCTTAAAATTGAGAAGCTAAGACAGAAAAGGCTCAGATACAGAGCCAATAAAAGGGCTAGGCCTCCTGCTAGGCTGAGCTTCATGAGGTTCTAAGAACAGGGTTACCTCGCAACAACAGCTGAATCGGCTGTAAAGCTCACCAACTCTTTTGATCTACTGAAATTGGTCCAGAAGAATGCCATGACCTCAAGAGTCAAGAAAACTGCGATCCGGACAGCGCCACCCAAGGACCCAGTCAGACCAACCGTCTTCAGTTGCATTTCCTTTCCAGAAGAGGAAGGTTCACGACGATGGTCCGAAAAATCAGCCGCCAAAAATAAAAAGATGGCTGGATATATGGTCCACACTGTCTACATTCTGGACACGCGCAGCAAAAGCAAGGACGGGGCCATCACATCTCAAATCCAATCTAGTATGAATGTGGCTTCCACTTCCCAAGACCAGCATCCTCTGGAAGGTAATGAAAACCCTTCCAGTGAGGCTGATAAGCAGAGAGATCACTCGGTTCATGAGGAGTTGGGCTAGGAAAGCGAAGAAGAGCCAATCTTCTGTCCTAAGACCACAGAGCAGAAACTTCTCCAAGTGCTCCAGAAGCAGCTCAGAAATAAAGACAAGGAGATGGCCAAGCTATACTCAAAGATTGACGACTTGACAAACATCATCTTACAGCTCATGGCCCAAGTCGCCTCTCAGCCGCCCAATCAAGCGTAGGGCTCTGCTCATGAACCGGGGAACGGTGTCCCGAGACAGCCGGCGTCTATTCCCTCAAATCTAAAGGTGGACGAGCCGCATGAAAGTCGGCCGCAACCTATCTCGGGAAATATCTTGACTACCGATGACAACAACCCGCTAACGCAAGATCAAATCATGGATTTGGTCTCTAATAAAGTCAAAACATCAGTAGCCGAAGCCGGAGAGCAAAAAGATGTCAGCAGTAGCAGGAGACCAAATCCTGCTCGGTACGATCTTGTGGAGTTTCCCACTGGCTATGTCGTCCCCAAATTTGAAAGGTTCGATAGGACGGGAAATTCGAACCGGCACATTGCCCAATTTAAAGCATCATGCACGAATACTGGGGGCAATGATGCACTCCTTCTTCGTCAGTTTGTCAATAGCTTGACCGATGCTGCTTTTGATTGGTATACAAGCACACCGGATGACTCGATCACGACGTTCTCTCAAATAGAATTCATGTTCAAGGAAAGGTTCATGAGCATCAGTGATAAAATCACCATTTCCGACCTTATAAGGACCGAGCCATAGAACAACGAAAGCAACATAGATTTTATAGTCCGATGGCGCAATCTCTCTGTCAAATGTGAACCGCCGTTGGAGCAAGACCAATCCGCCAGTCTTCTTATAAAAAATCTGAACAACTGGATGAAACCTTTCCTGTGTACCGCAGGCCTCAAAACAATCCAACAGCTGATCAAGAAGGTTCAAATGTTGGAATGTTCAAAACCTGAGTCCACTCAAGGTCTCTAATTCACAAACAGACCGAAACATCGGAGGGACGACGACAAAAAAAATGAAAGTTCCAATAGCACCGATTATCTAAATAAGCAAAAAGCGGGCGGAGCAAAAATTAACAAATCTCGAGAGCCAACTTTGGAGAAAAGGAGAAATAAGATATACTTTTTTAGAAGAGACAAGGTTCCCAAAATATTCAAAGATGTTTTGAAGAATGGCTTGCGGCGACCAGAACCAAAAAGGCTAAGTGAAGCGAACAGAACTGATCATCCCAACTTTTACCCATACCACCGAGTGCTGGGACACACTATTGAATACTGTTTCATCTTTAAGGATTGGGTCAAGAAACAATACAAGGCGGGAGAAATATCATTGTCCCCTGGCGAGTTGAGAAACGATCGAGTCGCGACCGCCAATTTTATACAAAAAAGACCGAGATATCTGGGGAACTTACCGCTCTTAATTGTTCACCCTCCCCTAAAAGGGGCAAACCATAGCAACAATCCAAATGTCCAGCGATTAACGTTGATGATGAGGTGGTAACAAACAGATGCGCGATCCATACGGTCTATATGGTCGGACCTGTAGAAACGAATCTTTCTACGCTTTACAGCCATGGTGATGATATGGTTGACGCCGCCCAATATTGGCTCGTTTCAGATAATGATGAGGGCCATGCTCGAGCTGCTAAGCAAAAGGAGCCCATGGTTCTTGGGGAATCAAGCTCAGGCAATGAGGATAGCTGTTCATATCGGAATTTTTCATTATTATATTCCCCATTCTTAATCATATTGCAAATAAATAGGTGCTTTTGATCCATGTCTGCTGAATAGTTGCAGGTTACAGGTTCTCGGAACAATACAGTGAAAATGGTGAAAAGACACTACAAAAGTGAGACTACGACCAACAAATAGATGAATCTGCAAGATGTCGCCTACCAGTTCGAGGAACAAATAAAGATCAGAAAACAGTTCAATACACAAAGTACAAGGGCAGCACAAGATTTAAGACTTCAAAAGCGAAGCAAACGGTAAAAGTCCACAAATTCTGCACTGTGGAAATCTGGAAGAAAATAGAAAAGATTCTGAAGAACCAAGTGGAGAAATTAGAAGGAAAAAGCAACAGAAAGCAGCCCTGAAGAAATGAGCTAGAAAGCCCATCAAACGGCCGCGGAACTGCGGCCAACCCAGGCTTATGGCCGCGGATCCGCGGCCGTGCATCGCACGTGTCGGTGCGTGTCGGTGCGTCGGTAAATTGACCCGGTTTTCTCAGGGTAGTTTTGTAATTTTAGATATGGATCAGATGTAAACCCTAGGGTTTCTATTATCTATAAATAGGAAGTCTACAGCTCTTTTTGGAGCATGCCTCTTTTTATTTCTCTAGTTTAAAATTTTCATTCCTTGTAATTGTCAAAGAGTGCATCAATAAAAAAGTAAGTTTTTTTCTATCTTGAATTTTTTATCTAGCAATTTTATTTCTCTGCCGTAGTTATTTTCCGCAAGTTAATTAGGCTATTAAATAAAAACCATAAAAATGAATTCCTATATTAATTCCCTAATGAGTGAGTAGTTCCTCACTTGTTAGGGTTAGGTTTGGGGAAGGTTTGAGAGATGAAAATCTCTCACCCCTTTCTTGCCCGTTCAATATTTTAAAGTAGGACTCTATGCAAATATACACACACCGCTCACTACGGCACCCTATCCCACGAGGTAGCGGTGATTCCTTAGTTAAAGACCGGTTGTGTTTGATTTCCATAGAGGTTAGGGCTAAGAGTTAAGAAAGGACGGACAAGGGCCAAAGGGAAGAAACCTAGTTTCTTCCCGATCGTGCTAATCCCCTTTATTAACTATTACCTTAACACCTAAAAGTTCTTAATTAGGGAAAACAAAGCGGTGAGAATAATTGACATTCTAAACTAACCTAATCTTAACCCTAGCAAGGTTTTAATCCAAATCAATTTCAAGCTCAGTTTTTATAGAAAATCAAAACCTACCACAAATAGGAATTGACTCGTTAGAACAACTAGAAAATACATGTTTTCCCTGTGGATCGACCCGTACTCAACCGGCTAGCTACCAAGCGACACCGTTCTTGATTACGGTTAATTCTTTGATTTCAAAACGCATAAGCAAAATTAAGCCACCAATCAAATGGCGCCGTTGCCGAGGATAACGGTAGTTATTTCCTTTTTGTAATTTCGGGTTAATTAAAAAATTGAAAAAATCATAAAAACTGAAAAATATAAAAATAAAAAAATTCATCTTGTTCTTTTTGAGAGGTATTATGTGAACTGCGCAGGAAAAGAAGATGGACTGATTCAGATCTGAAAAAAGCTAGTGAACAAATCAACAAACAGAAAATCTGAACAGATAAAGGCGAATCACAACAGATAACAGAAAAATTTTGGAGATCCAAACCAACTTAACCACCGCGGAACCGCGGCGGATTCAAACGTTTGACCGCGGAACCGCGGTCAACTGCTGACGTCTGCACCCCAAAATTTTCTGTAAGTATTTTTGTCCCATCTCCTACCCTGAGTTCCACTGAAAATTTTTCCTGCAGGGTTCTTTGCGCAAAATTCTTCTCTCTCTCCAATAAATTGTTTTTGTGCAGGATTCTTTGCGGTGCCAAATAAAATTTTTTTTGCAAGTGTTTTAGATTTTTTGGTGTGTTAACTGCTTTGCATAATTAATACGGATTCTAAGGGGCTATAACACCAATCAAGATTGGGTGGGGATTTCATTACCCTTCCTAGGACCCTAAAAATCACAAAAAGCATTTGCATCAACCCTCGAGTTAATTAAAAAATATTAGACTCAGTCAATAAGGACTGTCGTGCTCATTAGGACAAAGGAAAGGTTATAGGCATCGTTCGTTTATCTAAACCTGACTTTGTGGTGTCTAGGCTAGACATGTGGGAAAGGTAATTTTAAAAGGCCCGTCTCACGGTGATTCGTGAGTGGATCACTCCTTTCTTTACTTGTGCTTACGTGGCCACAATTGGCGGTGAAGAGACGATTTGAGAATCTCACAACTTGCTCTTTGGAACAGTTAGGAACAGTCTAGTTGACTTAGGAGACCCTAGCTCTAGGCTTGATTATACATGTTCAAATTGTGATTGTTTGAAATTGTGCCGTAGTTCCGTACAAATTTTTGCAAAACTCTTTCTAAAAAAGAAAAAAAACACTTTCAAAAATTTCAAAACTCCAAAAACAAACAATTTTTTTAAATAAAAAAATAAAAAAATAAAAAAAATCATCACATTCTTTTTCTTCTCCTTTCTCACATCATGGATACCCCACCTCGCAAAACTCTTGCCGAACTTTAGTACCCTCAATCAGAAATTACTTCCTACGCGCATTGTTTTGGTCGAATTTCGGACGACCCCTCCATACCCAAAATTTCTTTGAAAGATCGAATAGACGCGTCTAGGAGAAACAGTTGGACTCCGCAATCTACTTTGTATCAACCATTTCAACCTTTACCACCTTCTTACGTTGATACTCCTTTTTCGAGTCCTGTTATAACTCCGAAACCCATGTCTATTGCTGAACATATTGAACAATTTCGTAACCGATCTTTCACTCCTTTCAACACTTCCAGTTCTTGGGATCAACAAGTCCATTCACCTTTTTATCCAAATGTTGATTCTACTCCTGTCCAAGCATTCAATTCCTACCAGTCCTACCCGACTTTCGCACCTTCCCTAGACATTGCTTCTACACAACCATTTGGGAGTTTCTAGTATCCAAACAACTTTGAATCTTTTACTGAAACCCCTTCACAACCCATGTTTAGTCTGGAACAGTCGTTGGAAGATTTTATGGTAGTGTCAAGACAACAGATTAAGGATTTGAATGCGTCCATGGCCGCCCTTATACAACCTAGTGACCCGGTAGCTAGTTTCCAACTAGCTCCAAATTTTCCAATGTATGATGAGGCGGTTGGACAGATTGAGAATTTGAGAGGTGAGAGTGAGCTGTACACACTTCCAAATCAAACCTACCCATCCTCAATTGAATCCTATAACTCCGGTTTTGAATGTCTGTCAAGTGCTCTAAAAGATTCACCAGTTGAAGATAAAACGTCTAATGAATTGTGCGACTTTGTAGTATTTGATTTACCTAATTGTGAAGGGCCCCTTTCGAGTGAACCCACACCCAATCCTTTTGAACTCTACACCTCCACTCTAGAACCTGAATTAATTGATATCCATGCTTTTGATGAGGTGTCTGAAAAATTTAATTTTCACTTGATCGAGGATATTGACGCTGGGAATATTTCTGATGATGTAGCAACAAATTTGGATGAGTTTCTCTCTCCAATTCATCATCCCGAGTCATTAACTGTTTTTCCAGAACTTCATATGCGTCTGGATTTTGATGATAATTGCATGTATGAGATAACTTTTGAGGGGAATTATGAGGATAGTAGGATGAACTAGTTTTGTTTGATGAGTCGGATTCTCCAATTCATCCTGTCCCTTCCACCGACTGTGTACATCCTCCTGAACCTTTAACTGTTACCCTTCCTAAATCACTCCCCTTCATCCTTTCCATCGTTCCGACCACGCAAGAAACCGTATCACTTTCATTTTCAATGTCTGGTTTACCAAGTTCAACGTACCCATGTTTCCTCATGAATCTTGAGGGATTTGACCCCATTTCTCGACGGGTTGATAGATTAGCACAATCGATTTTTACACATCGATCATTACAGATGGTACTAATTTATTCAATTCATTTTCACCCTCAAGTTCATACACCATTTCTTTTTCCCTTCCGCCATTTTTCTCCTCCACCGAGACCGTATACTGCTTCTATCTCCACACGGTCTCATGTGTTTCTCATTTCTTTTCTCTACACTACATTCTTTCACCAACTACACCATTATAACGATAAAATTTTTGAATGGTTGGTGCTAATTTTTGGACTGTGTAAGGCATTGTATAGCTTGATACTGTGTTTTTCTCCTCCCTAACTCTGAACTTTAATGCTTCAACAGTGGAAACACCGTTTCACTTAAGTTTGGGGGGAACCTTTTTGTATATATATTTTATTTTCTTTTTCTGTTAATAATAATAATAAAAAGAGATAAAAAAAACCAAACAGGGGAGTGCCGACAATTTTGACCCTCTTGGTGTACCCTGACAGTGAGGACACTGTCAAGTTTATGTTTCGGGGTGTGCTCGGTAAGCTTTCATCCTTCGCATTCATATGTATATTTTTGCATTTGCATACTTATTTTAAAACCCATAAAATTGAAAATTTTTAAAAATTATAAAAATTGAAAAGTTCAATTTTGGCCATATTTGACTTAAGTTCAACATGACGGTTGAATAGTAGGGAAAAACTAGATCCCAAAACTTAGTAAATTAAAAACCCTAAAAATAACCTTTCTTAAAAATTAACGGTAGAAAATATATGTCCTTATAGTTTACTTAGAAATAGGCAAATTTTGAGTTCAGTTCTTGGGCTAAGTCAAAATAAAGGAAGAGTATTGAAATTTTTATTGAAGTGTAAGTCTGAAAAATAATTTCTAAGCTTAAGTCTAAATTCTGAAAATATATACCCTACAACTTGCACAAACACGAACCTTGAAACTTGGAATAGTAGAGGATACCTTGAAATGCTCTTATCTAAAATCCTTAGTATGAAGGAAAATAAAATTATAAGTGTGAAATAAGAGAGATAAAAAAAATGAACACTGGTTTTGTAATTGCTTAAGGCTGCTAAAATAAAAAATATATAGCGAGGGTGCTTTATCACCTAGTGCCTTAGACCAACTGGTTTGGGAGTCACTGCTAAAGCCTTAGGTATTACAAGACGAGGAATTACGTCTTAATACGCAAACACATTTTGTAATCAGTCGTTAGTACCTCAAGAAGTATTAACGGTTGCATGAAGGATGTGTGAGCAATTTCATCTAAGAATTCACCAACTAAAAGTACTTTGGACGATGGAAAAGAGTATAATAGTTTGAATTGAATTTCCAAGTGTAGGGGTAATACATACACACACGTAGAGGTATATGATTGGAGTTTGGATGAGAGATATGAATGAAAATTAGGACTTATATCTTCGGTAGAGATGATAAAAATTCCTAAGTTGAGATGGAACCTTAGAAGGAAAATTCAAAAGATGCTAAAACCTAAGTAAATTTACAGAACATATACAATCTTAAGTTAAATGATAAGCAAGCGTGAAAAATATGGGTTGATAATTTCCGAGTTAATGATAATAGAATTTCTTGCTAGAACACCGAATTGAAGAATGAAAGTCAATAGGCCAAATTGATAGGAATTTGTTGGTAGTATCCGCTTAAAACCCTCATGAGACAACACTCCTCCTACTAGGGACACCTAAAAGTTTAACGGCTTGTTGCACGAGCTCAGTGTAATCGCGTTTCCCTGCGAATGTGAGGTTAAGCTTTTTCGAGAATAAAACTAGTTTTGCTCGGGACGAGCAAAAGATAAGTTTGGGGGTATTTGTTTATATCAGAATTTTGCATTATTATATTCCCCATTCTTAATCATATTACAAATAAATAGGTGCTTTTGATCCATGTCTGCTGAATAGTTGCAGGCTACAGGTTCTCCGAACAATACAGTGAAAATGGTGAAAAGACGCTACAAAAGTGATACTACGACCAAAAAATAGATGAATCTGCAAGATACCTCCTACCAGTTCGAGGAACAAATGAAGATCAGCAAACAGTTCAATACACAAAATATAAGGGTAGCACAAGATTCAAGACTTCAAAAGCGAAGTAACGGTAAAAGTCCACAAATTCTGCACTGTGGAAATCTGGAAGAAACTAGAAAAGATTCTGAAGAACCAAGTGGAGAAAATAGAAGGAAAAAGCATCAGAAAGCAGCTCTGAAGAAATGAGCCAGAAAGCCCATCAAATGGCCGTGGAACCGCAGCCAAACCAGGCTTATAGCCGCGGATCCGCGGCCGTGCATCGCACGTGTCGGTGCATGTCGGTGCGTGTCGGTGCATTGACCCGGTTTTCTCAGGGTAGTTTTGTAATATTAGATATGGATCAGATGTAAATCTTAGGGTTTCTATTATCTATAAATAGGAAGCCTACAGCTCTTTTTGGAGCATGACACTTTTTATTTCTCTAGTTTAAAATTTTCATTCCTTGTAATTGTCAAAGAGTGCATCAATAAAAAAGTAAGTTTTTTTATCTTGAATTTTTTATCTAGAAATTTTATTTCTCTGTCGTAATTATTTTCCGCAAGTTAATTAGGCTATTAAATAAAAACCATAAAAATGAATTCTTTTATTAATTCCCTAATGAATGAGTAGTTCCTCACTTGTTAGGGTTAGGTTTGTGGAAGGTTTGAGAGATGAAAATCTCTCACCCCTTTCTTGCCCGTTCAATATTTTAAAGTAGGACTCTATGCAAACATACACACACCACTCACTACGGCACCCTATCCCACGAGGTAGCGGTGATTCCTTAGTTAAAGACCGGTTGCGTTTGATTTCCATAGAGGTTAGGGCTATGAGTTAAGAAAGGACGGACAAGGGCCAAAGGGAAGAAACCTAGTTTCTTCCCGATCGTGTTAATCCCCTTTATTAACTATTACCTTAACATCTAAAAGTTCTTAATTAGGGAAAAGAAAGCGGTGAGAATAATTGACTTTCCAAACTAACCTAATCCTAACCATAGTAAGGTTTTAATCCAAATCAATTTCAACCTCAGTTTTTATAGAAAATCAAAACCTACCACAAATAGGAATTGACTCGTTAGAACAACTAGAAAATATACGTTTTCCCTGTGGATCGACCCGTACTCAACCGGCTAGCTACCAAGCGACACCGTTCTTGATTGCGGTTAATTCTTTGATTTCAAAACGCATAAGCAAAATAATCCACCAATCAATAGCCCAGTCATTATCCCCAAAACAACAGAACAAGCGTTATTCCAATGGCTTCAAAAGTAATTTCAGGACTGTGATAGGAAGTTAGCCAAGATCCGTTCCAAAGTCGACGATGTGGTGAATGTTTTGGAAAATCTCACAACTCGAGTCCTTCAAATGCAATCACAACAAAATCAAAATTTGGTCCATGAACCAAGGATTGATGTCCCAAAGCTGCCAACGGCTATTCCTTCTGGTCTAAGAGCGGAGTACCTTCATGAAAGTCGAAGGCAGCTAGCCCCCAGGAAAGTCCTGACGCATGTCTGCGACCAGTTGACAGGGGACATAATTAAGGGAAAGTCATCAGCAGATCCAAAAACACTTCAGGACCTACTTAAAATAGTCCAGATGCAGGAACATGTGGGTCCTGAATCTCTTCCAAATTGCCAATATAACAACAAGTCCAAATATCCGAGAACGACAACCGCAAAGGTGGGCCTCCCAAGGACACTGAATCCTCTAATGTATCTGCCGACCAAAGCAGGCGAAGAGCAGGCAGGCCTAATTCCGACCAGCCTCGAAAACCTATGTTGGGAGGGGGAGGAGAATCACCCCTGGAAGAGAAATTGAATAAGGTCTATTCTTTCAGAAGGGACAAAGTCCATAAAATATTCAAGGATGCCCTGAGAAATGGTCTGCAATTGCCTAAATCAAAAAGACCACATGAAGAAAACATGACTGATGATCCTTTGTACTGCCCATATCACAGAATGGTGAGTCATACCATTGAAGACTGCTTTGTTTTCAAGAATTGGGTGGAAAAACAATACAATGAGGGAGTGGTCTCATTGGCTAAAGACGCTTTAGCGGAAAAACAAGCTACGATCGTCCGCTCCGTTCGAACGAAGACCAAAACCCTCTGGGGGCAAACGGCTCAATCGCCTGCTCTAGAAAATGACCCAGTTCATCGCAGTTTCTACGAGACACACGTGAACGTCTCTCCAAAACGACAAAGAGAGCATAGAAGCGCCGTGAGATCAAAGTCCAAGGATTTTTGAATAAGTGCATGGTAAGGACCACCACGTCATTAAACTGGGAACATTCGACCTTTAAGTTGTTAAACTGGGGATGTAAAAAAAATTATGTAAATAAATAAATAAAAAAATCCGAAATGATGGGGCAACTTGCAATAAAAATCAGCGAGTAAAATAAAAATGAAAATAAACAGCGGAAATGATGGGGCAACCGCGAATAAACATCCGAAATGATAGGGCAATCGCGACCTTCGCCTCATTATCTATTTTCAATAAATAGATATAACATAAATGAGGTGTCTTCTTCTAGAAGCACTCTTATAAAAATACAGGAATACCCCTCATCGTATATACATACCCGTATTCGTATTACAAAAAATACGAATACTAAGTGATACAAATAATCCAATAATATAATACTAGAATGCGACTTAATCCTGAGCCCACTAGTATTATCGGTTCGAATAAAATCCGTGTAAATAGTACATGTATATGATTGGAACCCTGCACGTAAAACCATACAGCCTCTATATCGTTTCGCCTAAATTAGGGAAAACCTCTGTGTGGACTCTAAAGACTCGACAATACGCTGGCAGTAGCTTTAACCATAAGCCCGTCAGTGGCACTAACTGTACGTAACGGCTACCCAGATAGTTGTCGAAAAGAAGGCCGGCGAGCAAACTCATCTGAACTCCTACTGAGCATGTTCGTGACAATCTACATACAATCCGGTCTGTTCGTCTAAGAGTATCGCATGCCGGGTCTAGGGGTGGAAAACTTCAGATCCCTAATAACCTGACTAGCCGTGCCGATATAGCTTAAGACCATCCGAGAATCTACTGATCTAACTACTAGTAATTCTCAATCCGCTATGGCCAGGGACTTATGTTGTTGGCCAACCAAAAAAAGTACGATATTGACTCCCTATACCGGGAGAGGCGAATTCCTAACAATCGCTCACTGCCTCTATGTGGCTCGGAACTGTACCCAACTAAAACCTGTTTGAACGACTCAGTAGAGCCGTGATAGGACAGTAATCAAAGTACGGTGGAAACTTAGACGAGACAAATGACGATCTCGGGTCGATAGACTATTTGTACTCATGTCATGATTGAAAGTGGTTTTTGTACCTGCGTTTTAAAAATTAAGAATACCACAATCAAGACGGTGTCGCTTGGTAGCTAGCCGGTTGAGTACGGGTCGATCCATAGGGAAATAGTGTTCTTTCTTTAAGTTCTAACGAGTTAAGTCCTATTTTTGGTAGGTTTTGTTTTAATATCTAAGAATGAGATTAAATTGATTTAAAGTCTTGCTAGGGTTAGGATTAGGTTAGTTTGAAATATGGATTCTTCTCACTGCTAACAATGCCCTAGTTAAGAGTATAGGTGTTAGGGTAATAGTCAACAACGAGAATTAGCACGACTAGGAAGAAACATAGTTTCTTCCTTTTGGTCCTTGTCCGTCCGTTCTTAATTCTTAGCCCTAACCTTCAGTTAATTCAACCACAACTGGTCTAACTAGGGAATCACCGCTATCATGTAGGATAAGGTGTCGTAGTGAGCGGTGTGAGGTTGAATTAAAATGAGTCCGTATTTTAAAAATTATATGGGCAAAGAAAGGAGTGAGAGAGATTTCCTTCTCTCAAACCTTCCCTATCCTAACCCTAACAAGTGAGGAATTACTCACTCATTAGGAAAGTGACAATAGAATTCATTTTTATATTTTATTTTAAAAGACTATCTAAGTTGTAGATAATAAAAGAACAGATAAAGAAAATTGCAGGAATTAAATTCGGATTAAAAAAATGCAAGATAAAAATAAAAAGGCTTACTTTTATTGATGACCTCTCAACGATTACAACTGAATTAAAATTTTAAATCTACGAATTAAAAAGAGGCATGCCTAATTAGGCTTTCGGCTTTCCTATTTATAGATAAGAAAAAACCCTAGGTTACAATTTGATCCATACACGAATTTATAAGACTACCCTAAGAAAGCCGAGTCAAAGCACCGACACCCACCGACACACGCACCGACACGTGCACTATACGGCCGCGGAACCGCGGCAGAAAGGCCTGTTTGGCCACGGTTCTACGGCCAATTGGTGGGATCATGGGTTCCACTTCTCAGGGTTGCTTCATGTTGCTTTTTCTTACTGTTTTCTTCACTTGGTTCCTCAAAATCTATTCTACTTTCTTCCAGATTTCCAACAGTGCAGATGATGTGGACTTTTTACCGTGAGCTTCGCGTTGAAGTCTTGAATCTTGTACTGCCCTTGTGCTTTGTGCATTGAACTGTCTACTGATCTTCATTTGTTCCTTGAACTGGTTGGCGGCATCATACGGATTCATCTATTGTTGGTCGTAGTCTCACATTTGTAGCGTCTTTTCATGAATTTCACTGTAATGATCTGAGAACCTGTAACCTACAACTATTTAGCAAACATGGATCAAAAGTACCTATTTATATGTAATGTGATTAAGAATGGGTGATATAATAATGCAAAATTCTGATATGAACAAATACCCCCAAATTTATGTTTTGCTCGTTCCGAGCAAAGCCAATTTTGTTCTCGAAAAATCCTAACCTCACTTTCGAAGGGAACGTGATTGCAATGAGCTCATGAAATAAACCGTTAAACCTCTAGGTGTCCCTAGTAGGAGGAGTGTTGTCTTCTGAAGGTTTTCAGCAGATACTATCCACAAAATCCGATCAATTTGGCCTGTTGACTCTCATTCTTCAGTTCAGTATTCTAGAAAGAGAATCTATTATCTTCAACTTAGAAATCATCAACCCGTATTTTTCACACCCGCTTTTCATTTAACTTAAGATTGTATATGTTCTGTAAATTTATTAAGCTTTCAGCATCTTTTGAATTTTCCTTCTAAGGTTCCATCTCAACTTAGGAATTTTTATTATCTTTACTGAAGGTATAAGCCCTATATTTCATTCCTATCTCTCATCCAATCCCCAATCATATACCCCTACATGTGTGTATGTATCACCCCTACACTTGGAAATTCAATTCAAGCTATCATACTCTTGTCCATTTTCCAAAATACTTTTAGTTGGTGAATTTTAGATGAAATTGCTCACACATTCTTCATGCGACCGTTAATACTTCTTGTTGTACTAAACGACCGATTAGAAAATGTGCTTGCGCATTTAGGCATAATTCCTCATCTTGCAATACCTAAGGCTTAGCAGTCACTCCCAAACCAGTTGGTCTAAGACACTAGGTGATAAAGCACCCTCGCTATATTTTTTTTATTTATGCTGTCTTAAGTAATTACAAAACCAGTGTTCATTTTATTATCTCTTTATTTACCACTTATACTTTATTTTATTTTCCTTCATACTAAGGATTTTAGACAAGAGCATTTCAAGGTATCCTCTACTATCCCAAGTTTCAAGATGCGTGTATGTGCGAGTTGTAGGATATATATTTTCGGAATTTAGACTAAAGGTTCAGAATTATTTTTTAGACTTACACTTCAAATAAAAATTTCAATACTCTTCTTTTATTTTGACTTAGCCCAAGAACTGAACTCAAAATTTGCCTATTTCTAATTAAAATACAAGGACACATATTTTCTACAGTTAAACTTTAAGAAAGGTTATTTTTAGGGTTTTTTTAATTTACTAAGTTTAGGATCTTGTTTTTCCCTACTATTCAACCGTCATGTTGAAATTAAGTCTAACATGGCCAAAATTGAACTTTTCAATTTTTATAATTTTTATAATTTTTCAGTTTTTATTGATTTTATATATTTTTTATATAATTTTTTATATTTTCATTTTTTTTAGTTTTTGTACTTTTTTTTATAAGGATGCAATGCGGAATTAAATATGTAAAGAAACAAATATGTACAAAAATAAAAATATGCAGATGCAATGATAACTATTTACAAACCACCTCCACCCCCAAACTTATCAAAAACAGTGCCCTCACTGCTCATGGTCTCGCCGCCTCTTCGAACGTGAACGGGAACGTTCCTCTCTCGCCAGCAGGGTAGTCATGCCGTGCTCTATACCTGTCACTCGCTGATCCAGGTTGGTCACCATCTCTATCAATCTGTCTATCCCCCTAGTGGCTCTCCTAAGTAAACGTGCTTGTGCTGCGGGGGTAAGCTCTTCCTCGCTCGCGGTTGAGCTAGACCTGGGTGTCTTGGAGGGTACGTCCTCGGCCGGCTCAGTGCACGACCATACATCATTTAAGCGTGTGTAGGACGTGGATACACCCTCAAGAAGAGGTCTGATGCGGATACCACCATGCATATAAAAGTCAAATTCCTCCACAGGGAGGAAATGATGACACCGTTGTGTCACCAATAGAAGGCATGGATAATTGGCAGCTCTCTTTCCCGCACTAATGGAGTGAAGTAATACCGTGCACATATCATAGCTGGGGTTTCGAGTCGTCAAAGTGTGCACGATATGAAGGGATGGTGTGAAAAATGTCTTATTGTGCGAACTACCAAAAATATTATTTTGTGCCCAACGGCACACAGTTAATACATTCGCAAAAAGGGTTCTAGCCTAGATGCCCTTGCGTGGCTCCCTCGAACAGTCATTACCCATCAAGGGTAGGTAGTCCTCGAATCTGAGGGGTTGATTGTGAATAGGTAATCTAGGTATTAAGGTGACTTCATGGATGACGTCCCTATCGATTATTATTTCCCTATCCCCCAAATTAACCTAATGTAACCATGTTGTGAGAGGTAACCTTCTTCCATGCACTCGTAAAAACGGCTTACAAGATCCGGAAGCGCGAAGGAATTTGGTTGGTTGAAAAGTAAAAAGTTCCACCCACGCCTTCGGATCTCGTCACCGAAATAGCTACCGTAAACCGTGTGTGCAAATATTTATGAAAAATCACTTTCGAATTGCAAAGTGGGTGCCATCACAGAGAATGCAGATATTTCTAAAAAGTTTAATAGAGAGGATCGGAGAATTCAAACCTCCTCTGAAGTTTTCAGAGGGAGAAGACGACATAAGGCGGCGAAAGCGCGGCGGGAAGCTGCAATTGGCGGCTAGGGTTTTCTGAAGTTGGAATTTAGGGTTTGGTAAAAACCATGGAGGGGCTGGGATCTATTTATAGGGGTTGTTTTTGGTTATTTGCAAAAAAGACCACTTAAAAAGAGGAATTTATTTGTAAATAGAATTTTTTTTATTTTTTTATTTTTTTTATTTAAAACTTAAAATTTACAAAAATACACCCAAAAATAGAAAAATTTTTTATTTTTTATCTTCATTTTTTTATTTTTATTTTTCTTTTATATAATTATAAGTGGTACATACCCCCAAACTTATTTAAAACAGTGTTTCCACTGTTTATGGCTGGATAACCGAAATTTGGGGTAGATGGAGGAAGATCGGTCAATGTAAATCGGCTCCTGCAACAGCAGGAGCTCCTCTAAAGGGTCCGCAGTGAGAAACGGTTTAAGTCTATGTCCATTTACCTTGAATAGTAAACCGTCCTCAGGATTTTCTAAATTGACCGCACCGTGCGGATATACAGTGCGTACCAAAAATGGCCTTTCCATCGAGATCTAAGCTTGCTGGGATGGAAATGTAGCCGGGTGTTGTAAAGTAAAACCTGTTGATCAGGTTTGAAAGTTTTGCGCATAAGGTGCTTATCATGGAACACTCTCGTTCGGTTTTTGACGACAACCGCGTTCTCGTAAGCTTCATCCCGAAACTCGTTCAATTCATTTAATTGCAGGTTTCTATGGCTGCCCGCATCTCCGAGAGATCAATTCAGCTCTTTTATTGCCCAAAATGCTTGAGGCTCAATTTCAACTGGGAGGTGGCAAGACTTTCTATAAACAAGCCTATACGGAGACATACCAAGATCGGTCTTATAGGCAGTATGAAATGCCCAAAGGGCATCAGTAAGTTTTGAAGACCATTCTTTATGGTTTTTGGAAACCGTTTTCTCCAATATCTGTTTAATTTGCCGATTTGAAATCTCGGCTTGCCCACACGTTTGGGGATGATAGGGCGTTGATAGTTTGTGATTAATGGAATATTTCCGCATTAAGGACTCGAAAGTCCTATTACAGAAATGAGTTCCATTGTCGTTGATGATTGCGCGGGGGTGCCCGAACCAAGAGAAAATATTTTCTTTGAGGAAACTAACGACAACCTTGTTGTCATTAGTCCTGCTGAGCACAGCCTCGACCCACTTAGAAACATAATCAACAGCGAGGAGAATATACACGTTCCCAAAAGAATTGGGAAACGGTCCCATAAAATCTATCCGCCAAACATAAAAAATTTCCACAACCAATATTGGTTGGAGCGGCATTTCATTTCTCCTAGATATCCGGCCCAAGTGTTGGCACCGGGAGCATATTTTACAATAATCATGTGCGTCTTTAAAAAGTTGTGGCCAGTACAAGCCACACTGCAAAATCTTTACTGCTGTCTTTTTAGGGCCAAAATGCCCGCCACACGCTTGATCGTGGCAAGAAGACAGCACGCTCTTAAACTCATTGTCGGGGACACACCGACGAATAATTTGGTCGGGACAGTATTTGAATAGATAAGGTTCATCCCAGTAAAAATGTTTGACTTGGGATAGGAATCGGAGTTTGTCCTGATTCGACCATTCATTTGGTATAAGTCCGGTGGCCAAATAATTCACAATATCTGCGAAGCAAGGTTCGCATGATACAGTCAAGAGCTGCTCATATGGAAAAACGCATTTTATAGGAAATTGAAGCGTCGACGAAGAAGGGAGGCGTGAAAGATGGTCGGCGACTACGTTTTCGCATCCTCTTTTGTCTCTGATGACATGGTCAAACTCTTGTAGTAAGAGGATCCAACGTATCAGCCGAGATATAGCATCCTTCTTCGCAAAAAGATGGCGAGGAGCTGAATGGTCAGTGTATACGATGACTGGAGAGCCGATTAAATATGGTCTGAACTTTTCTAATGCAAACACAACAGCTAAGAATTCCTTCTCGGTTGTTGTGTAATTTAATTGGGCCTCGTTCAAGGTTCGGCTAGCGTCATAAATTACATGCGGTATCTTCTCGATGTGCTGTCCAAGGACAACACCAATGGCAAAATCAAACGCGTCGCACATAATTTCAAATGGATGTGTCCAGTCAGGAGACGAAAGAATGGGAGCAGAAATAAGTGAGTTTTTCAATGACTCGAACGCCTTCATACAGCTTGAGTCGAAATCAAATGTGGTTTCCTTGGCCAACAAAAGAGTCAAGGGTCTATCTATCTTGCTAAAATCCTTGATGAACCGTCTATAGAAACCGGCATGGCTAAGGAAAGCTCGAATATCTCGGATGCATTTGGGAGGAGGGAGATTGGAAATGACTTCAATCTTAGCTTTATCTACCTCAATACCATTTTGCGAGATGATATGTCCTAAGACAATACCTTCTCGTACCATGAAGTGGCACTTCTCCTAATTTAAAGTAAGGTTCTTGTCCTTGCATCGGGTAAGGGCTGCATCGAGATGTAGTAAACACTTATCAAAGGAGTCACCGAAAATGGAGAAATCATCTATGAAGATCTCCAAGAATTTTTCCACCATGTCTAAAAAAATACCCATCATACACCGCTGGAAAGTAGATGGTGCATTGCATAACCCAAAGGGCATGCGACGGTAAGCAAACGTACCGAAAGGACAAGTGAATGTGGTCTTGTCTTGATCTTTTTCGGCAATGGGAATTTGATTATAGCCGGAGTAGCCATCCAAAAAGCAATAAAATTCATGCCGAGCCAATCGTTCTAGCATTTGGTCAATAAAAGGTAATTGAAAGTGGTCTTTCCGTGTCGCGGCGTTGAGTTTTCTATAATCGATGCATACTCGCCACCCAGTTGAGGTGCGAGTAGGTATTAACTCATTCGCCTCATTAGTTATGACCGTTATGCCTAATTTCTTTGGGACAACGTGAATGGGGCTAACCCATTGGCTATCAGAGATAGGGTAAATGATACCACCATCTAGACATTTTACGATCTCTTTTTTAACAGCCTCCTTCATGACTGGGTTGAGTCGTCTCTGTGGATCCCTTGCTGGCTTGGTATCATCCATCATATGAATATGATGTTCAATGATTAGGGGACTAATCCCCTCGATGTCCGCCATAGTCCAACCAAAAGCTTGCCGATTGTTTTGTAAGACCGTTAAAAGGGCTTTCTCTTGCTCGGGGGCTAGAGAAGCCGAGATGATAACAGGAAGGGTCTCATTCTCACCTAAGTAAGAGTATTTAAGGTGAGAAGGCAATAACTTGAGTTCGAGTGTTGGAGGCGAAACAATTGAAGGTAAAATCGGTGAAATTGTCTCAAACTCGAAGGATTCCAACAGAGGTTCAAAACGAGTGTAAGCAACCGAGTCGGATGGTTCATCTAACTCATCCGAGAATTCAAAGGATTCAAACTCGGGTGGTGATTGGTCTAGATCGTTCAAGAAAGTGAAACACTCATAGTCATTATCAGGCGTGCAAGCAGTATCAGATTCGAGGAGGCACGCACTAGTGGCGTCAAAATTGTTGTGATCGAACAGAAATTTTTCGAGCTCACAGTCTTCCTGGGTGATCTCTTGGATCGAGCAAACATCAAGTATATTAGTATTAGGTTCGGAGGGCTGATTCCCCAACTTAAAAATGTTGAGTTCAATTGTCATGTTTCCAAAAGATAGGTTCATCGAACCATTTCGACAATTGATCACCGCATTAGAAGTTGCAAGGAATGGTCGACCGAGTATCACCGGAATTTGACTCCGGGGGTTAGCTACAGGTTATGTGTCCATAACAATAAAATCAACGTAGAATATGAAGTCCTCTACTTTAATCAACACATCCTCTAACTCACCCCTAGGATGGGTGATAGATCGGTCGGCCATTTGGGGAGTACAATGTGTGGGTTTCAACTCTCCAACGCCTAATTTCTCATATACCGAATAAGGAAGCAAGTTAACACTGGCACCAAGATCTAAAAGTGCGCGGTAGATGTTCTTATCCCCAATAGTTATTGAAATCGTAGGACAGCCAGGGTCCTTTCATTTTTGAGGTAAAGGTTGGGTAAGAGCATCACTTACTGCACTAGCCAAGAAAACTTTCTTGGGTACCTGTGATTTCCTCTTCTTGGTGCATAAGTCCTTCAATATTTTAGCGTAAGAAGGGACTTGTTGGATTGCATCCAAGAGATGAATGTTAATGCTACCCTGTTTAAATAACTCCACAATCTTCTCCATTTATGGATTTTGTTTATTAGATCTCAACCTGTTTGGAAATGGAATATTTTGAAAATTGGTTGAGTCCAATGTTTGTGGAGAAGATTGCGGAGTTGGAACGGATCCCAGTGCTTGTGTTTTCGTGGAGTGAGATGTGGGTCCATTCGGAGCAGAAGAAGTAGAGCCTTGTGAAGAATAGAGAACATGCTCTGAAGACGAAGAAGATGAAGATGAAGAAGAAGCGGCGGCTGGAGTGTCATCATTAGTACCAACATTGTTGTGCAACATCCTTCCAGATCTCAATGTAGTCACGGCACTCAAATTATGGTTTTGTTGTTCAAGAGCAACATGTGCATTTTGTGGGTGACCGGGATTTGGCAGTGGTTGAGATGGAAGCTTCCCCTTCTCTCGCTCACTTAAATCTGCATTCAGTTGTGCAATCTGGGCTTCAATGGTTTTGATACTTTGCCTATGTGATGCAGTGTGTTGCACCAAAGACTGAATGAAAGACTGAATGTTGGCTGAGGATTGAGTTGATTGTTTTAAAAACGCCTCCAGACTTCGTTCTAGCAAGGAGACCTTATTGTTATTTGGCTGAACAAAATTATTTTGAGGAAAAGAATTGTTAGGTACAAAGTTGTTCGTTTGATTTTGGTAAGGTTGGGTTTGGAAAGGTTGCGGATATTGAGTTTGTTGAGGAGCTTGTTATTGAGGAGGAGGTCTCTGGAAATTGTTGTTGCTTTGAAATTGTTGTTGATTTTGATTCCAAGCAAAATTGGGGTGGTTCCTCCAACCAGGATTATAAGTTGAAGAGTATGGATCATTTCTTTGTCTTTGCTGAAAGGCAGCATTGACTTGTTCCTGTCCTTGAGCTGGTGGGTTGTAAGGACACTCTTCAGTCAAATAGGATAGATCCGAACAACAAGCGCATATAGTACGAGGGGGTAAAGCAGGGGCAGGAGAAGGTGATGAGAATTTACTCTCAATTGCTTCTAGTTTTCATGTAATTGCTGCAATTTCGGCTTTCATTGCAATTGACATATCGATTTGATGAACGCCTGCCCTAGCCGGACCAGATGAAGTAGATGAAGTGGACGAAGTGGTCTGTCTAGTGCTTTCCCACTGAAGCTTTTGTTCAGCAAGATCGTCGAGAAATTGCCAAGCTTCCTCGTCAGATTTTGTAAGGAAGTGACATTGACAAATGGTTTCCAGCAACTGCTTAGTTGCTGGGTTCAGTCTTTCGTATAAAGTTTGGCAAAGTTTCCATCTCTCAATACCGTGATGAGGGCACTGAACAAGAAGGTCTTTAAATCGTTCGAAACACTTCCAAAAAGGTTCGGAGGGAAGCTGGAAAAATTGGTTAATTTCATTATGAATTCTCGCGGTCTTGTGATGTGGGTAAAACTTTTTAAGAAATGCTTTAACAAACCCTTCCCAACTGTTTATGGAATGCGATGCAGTATTATATAGCCACTTTTCAGCTAGGTCACATAATGTGAAAGGAATGACTCGTAGCCTTATAGCAACATCGGACAGTTAGGTGGTCTTCATCATTGCACAAACATTCTGGAATTTGTTAATGAAGATATAAGCATCTTCAGATTCCAGCCCATGAAATTTGGGCAACATGTTGATGAAGTGGGGCTTTATTTCGAAATTATCCCCATTTGCCGGCGGGAGTGAAAGACAAGTAGGAAGTGCGGAGCGGGTGGGATAGAAACGATCCTGGAGCGCGATTCGCTGTGGCGCTTCAACAGGAGGGTGTTGTGGGTTATTCGCACCCAGTTGAGGTGGAATCAGTCCCGAGGTAGGTAAAGGGTTGTTAGGATTGAATCCTGACATCTCCTTAGAAGATGATGAATGTGAAGATGAAGGTAAATATGAAAAAGAAGTGGAGAGTGTTTCGACTTCGGAGTCGAACACGTCGTCAGTAGCGACTAACGAGATACGGACTAAGCGGGTGCTAGTGTCCCTAGTCCAACCGGACATACACTAAATGAGTTGTAGTGTAGTCAAAACGTAGAATGTGAGGGTAAGAAAAAGTCAATGGGGAAATGTGGATGAAGGTTGGGTGCAATGGAATTCTAGCGACAAATGGCAAGTTTTTGTAAAAATTTTGTTTTGTGTTTTTTTATATTTAAAGAGTTTTTGCAAAAATTTTTTGTAAGGAACTATGACACACTTTCAAACAGTCACAATTTAAGCATGCACAATCAAGCCTAGAGCTAGAGTCTCCTAAGTCAACTAGACTGCTCCTAACTGGTCCAAAGCGACAAGTTGTGAGATATCTCTCAAATCGTCTCTTCACCGCCAAATGTGGCCAGGTAAGCATAAGTGAAGAAAGGAGGGTTCCGCTCACGAATCACCGTGAGGCGGGCCTTTTAAAGTTACGTTTCTCACTTGTCTAACCTAGGCACCACAAAGTCAGGTTTAGATAAACGACTGAATGCCCACAACCTTTCTCTATCCTAATGAGCGTGACAGTTCTTAATTGGCTGAGTCTAGATATTTTTTAATTAGCTCGAGGGTGATACATATGCTTTTAGTGATTTCTGGGGTCTTAGGAAGGGTAATGAAATCTCCACCCAATCTTAATTGGTGTTATAGCCCCTTAGATTCCGTTTTAAATATGAAAAGCAGTAACACACAAAATCTAAAACACTTGGCAAAAATTTTTATTTTTATTTGCGGCGCAAAGAATCCTGCACAAAAATGATTTATTGGAGAGGAAGAAGAAGTTTTGCGCAAAGAACCCTGCAGGAAAATTTTTCAGTGGAGTGCAGAGGGTAGGAGTAGAAAAAGTATACTCACAGAGAGTTTTAAAACACGTGACGTCACCTGTTTGACCGCAGTTCCGCGGTCAAACACCTGATTTTGCCGCGGTTCCGCGGTGGTTCAGTTGGATCAGGCCGTCAAAACTTTTCTGTGTGCTGTTATGGTTTTCCTCTGTCTGTTCAAATCCTCTATTTCTTGATTTGTTCACTGGGCATGCTCCAGATCTGAATCAGTCCGTCTTCTTTTCCTGCACAATTCACACAAAACCAATCAAAAATAACAAGATGATTTTTTATTATGTTTTTAATTTTTTTTAATTTTTTAATTTTTTTATTTAATTAACCCGAAATTACAAAAAGAAATAACTACCGTTTCCCCGGCAACGGCGCCATTTGATTGATAGTGGTTTTTGTACGTGCATTTTAAAAATTAAGAATACCGCAATCAAGACGGTGTCGCTTGGTAGCTAGCCGGTTGAGCACGGGTTGATCCACAGGGAAATGGTGTTCTTTCTTTAAGTTCTAAGGAGTTAAGTCCTATTTTTGGTAGGTTTTGTTTTAAGATCTAAGAATGAGATTAAATTGATTTAAAGTCTTGCTAGGGTTAGAATTAGGTTAGTTTGAAATATGGATTCTTCTCACTGCTAACAATGCCCTAGTTAAGAGTATAGGTGTTAGGGTAATAGTCAACAACGGGAATTAGCATGACTAGGAAGAAACGTGGTTTCTTTCTTTTGGTCCTTGTCCGTCCGTTCCTAACTCTTAGCCCTAACCCCTAGTTAATTCAACCACAACCGGTCGAACTAAGGAATCACCGCTGTCATGTAGGATAGGGTGCCGTAGTGAGCGGTGTGTGGTTAAATTAAAAAGAGTCCGTATTTTAAAAATTATATGGGCAAAGAAAGGAGTGAGAGAGATTTCCTTCTCTCAAACCTTCCCTATCCTAACTTTAACAAGTGAGGAATTACTCACTCATTAAGTGACAATAGAATTCATTTTTATATTTTATTTTAAAAGACTATCTAAGTTGCAGATAATAAAAGAACAGATAAAGAAAATTGCAGGAATTAAATTCGGATTAAAAAAATGCAAGATAAAAATAAAAAGGCTTACTTTTATTGATGACCTCTCAACGATTACAACTGAATTAAAATTTTAAATCTAAGAATTAAAAAGAGTCATGCCTAATTAGGCTTTCGGCTTTCCTATTTATAGATAGGAAAAAACCCTAGGTTACAATTTGATCCATACACGAATTTATAAGACTACCTTAAGAAAGCCGAGTCAAAGCACCGACACCCACCGACACACGCACCGACACGTGCACTATACGGCCGCGGAACCGCGGCAGAAAGGCCTGTTTGGCCGCGGTTCCACGGCCAATTGGTGGGATCATGGGTTCCACTTCTCAAGGTTGCTTCATGTTGCTTTTTCCTTCTGTTTTTTTCACTTGGTTCCTCAGAATCTCTTCTACTTTCTTCCAGATTTCCAACAGTGCAGATGATGTGGACTTTTTTACCGTGAGCTTCGCGTTGAAGTCTTGAATCTTGTACTGCCCTTGTGCTTTGTGCATTGAACTGTCTACTGATCTTCATTTGTTCCTTGAACTGGTAGGCGGTATTATACGGATTCATCTATTGTTGGTCGTAGTCTCACATTTGTAGCGTCTTTTCATGAATTTCACTGTAATTATCTGAGAACCTATAACCTGCAACTATTTAGCAGACATGGATCAAAAGCACCTATTTATATGTAATGTGATTAAGAATGGGCGATATAATAATGCAAAATTCTGATATGAACATGTCACCACAGAACTGCTATTTGACGATATGTATAATACCATCTAGCCAGTTCTCGGTGTGTCTGTTCAGTGTACTCACTCCCAGTGAGCACCTGTATACAATCTTAGGTGCATCACACCAATGGCCGCGGGACCAACCATCGCCCTTCGTCAGAGTCTAGAAACGTATACACCAGTCTACTCTAGAGTATCGATGCCCAGTCTTGATACTCCCATGACTAGGGACATTTAAGGACGTACTTATCGACTACCAAGCTCGCACAAGTATGGTTTCCATCATAACACTGGTAGTCAAGCAATGATCTTACGGGCATTATCAACATGTTTAAGCGATATGAAATAACAAGTAAAACATATACACATGTTAAGATAAAGGCATACCAAATAGCATACAATCATATCGAGCAAGATTGTTCTGTATATACATATCCCTTGCATCCTATACAATGAAGACCTTTAGGGCATACATATCCAACAGAATGCTACAGCTTTGGCTGTATCGGAGCTTCTACAGGGGGCGGCGTTTTCTTCAATATAGTTGTAGGTGAATTTTTACGAACCCGTCTCAGCATTTCAAAGTTGTTCCCAGCCGGAACAACAACATTAATAACCACCACATGAGCTGGTGGAATTAGCCCAGAAGGGGAACTTCCCCCAGTTTGCCTTACTCGGCGCAAATGGCGACGTCGAGCGTGTCTTACAGCGGGAGCCTCCTTAGCATTAGAGACTTCCTCGACCTGCCCCCTGCGTTGTCTGGGGATTTTGTTCGGTGTCAGCCTATGAAAGACTGCTGTTCTTGGTTGAGCTGGAGCAGGATTGGTCAGACTGCTAAAGACTGACTGCCTCGATGGTGAAGCACTCTTGTTTGCTTCACGCGGAGCAGGAGCAGGAATGACCAGTTGCTTCGGGACAAACCCCTCAGGGATCATAGGCTTCTTTGTAGGGCCCATTGAGCTTCCCTTCATCCTGTCGAAGAATGAAAATTTAGTGCTGGAAGGCTTGTTAGCAAGGCCCGCCGCGGTGGCTAACCGATCAAAGACCGACTTACGCGGGGCTTCTTCTTTAGGCATTGAGGTGCCGAAATTCAAGGATGGGAACATAGTCCCAAAAATATTCCGGTGGTATCTTGAGAGACCTACTCTGTCGGCATGGAGAAAATCGAGACCGCATTGGGCCCGTAGATGATTCCTCCATATGGGGCGTAGTTAGCAGGAGAGTTTCATTCAGTGCAGGTGAACACCATTGAATTTGCACGGAAGTGAAATCCTAAATTTTAGCATCTCAAACACCAAGGGCAACCATAGACAACCACGATTTTGTTTGTGAAACAATGTTGGGGTAAAAAATTACACCCCAGTGGACCAAGTCAAAGTCAAAGTCAACCCCAAGTAAGCGGGCCCAAGCCCAGGTCAAGTAGGCACATGCCCAAGTCGAGCCCCGCGGCCGGCCTGCCCCATTCCAATATGAAAATTATGTAATAAATAATTTTGATGTATTTTTTATGAATAAATGTAAGGAAAATGGGCATAAAACCAAATTTTTGTAAAGCCCATGGCTTATGTGTAAAAGAAATAAACACATGAGGCATGGGATGGACAAAATGCCATTTTGTAAAGCCCAAGGAGGTATGTGTAAACTTGTAAGCCTATAAAGGCAAACATGATGGAAAAATCAAGGACAATAATTCATTCCCCTAAAATATTAGGGTTTCTGTGCCTCCTTCTCCTTCCTCAAGGTTTTAAACCTTCTTATCTTTTCTAGATTAAATCAAGAGTTTAACTCTTTTTTTCCAAAAAGAAATAGTTTTTCACCATAAAACACATGAAGGGGAGCTTAGATCTCCCATTAAATCTCTAAAATGGGAGAGTTTTAAGTTTGACCCTATTTTCTCTTAGATCCAGCCAACAAAGAAGAGGAAGAAGGAGACCCATCTCCAAAAATCCCACTTTGGGGAAGATCCGAGGCTTAGGAGAGAATCCAGGACTCAAGGAAGGAGAAATGGGTCCCCTTTGATCATCTCCGAAGATTTTTTTGAGTTCAACTCCATTTGTCAAAATCTTTTGGAGTTTAACGCCATAAATAAATTTCTTTTGCGAGTTTAACCCCATTCAAAATATTTTGGAGTTTAACTCCATAAATAAAATTCTTTTAGGAGTTTAACTCCACTTAAAATCCTCTTGGGAGTTTAACTCCATAAAGATAAAAATCCACCCTATTTCTGGGAGTTTCCAAAGTCCCTCGGAGTTAACTCCTAATTCCGAGGCTAAACCTCCCTTTTTTCCTGCAGGCGCCCATCGCCCACGTGCCGGACGTGTGAGGTGCCAGGCACCCGGTGTATGAGGCGCCCGGTGCCCACACGTCAAGCACACGAACCACCAGCACCCAATGCCCACGCGTCCTTAGGACGGTCCTCACCCTTCTTTTTCCCCACGTTCCATGCTCAAAACACGTCCCTCATTAGATATAACACTGCAAAATGAGTTAAACACCCCTGTAAACTCTATGTGGCCCCCAATATACCCAAAACCCCTCAAGACACACATACGCGCACATTGCGCATTGAGTTCGCATGACTAGTTTAACCCGTCAATCGGAGATTCCTTCGCTTCAAAGGCGAGGGGTAATTAACGACAGCTTAGTCCGTGGCTGCCGGAGATTTGGATCCCCACAATCAATAAACCTCAGCCTACCCTAGACAGGAGGAATCTGTAATACCCCCGGCATGCGATGCGTATTTCTCATCTCAATGGGTCGACGAAAAACACCCTGCAAACACGACACACGCTGTATGGAGTCGAAAGATGAAGAGGTCCCACCGGACGTAACAGAATCTGTTTACCGCCAGAAACTGGATTGAGACATGGAGGCGTCTGGCCTGCATACGGGGGCAGATGCTATATGAAACATATCCATCCACCTCTTCGAAGATGCTAAGTTGATTTATGGCACCGTATATCGGATGTTTGGACAGATGCGGCCGATATAGTGTGACTTATCAGATTCCCCCTCTTTGAGGGGTTTTTGATTGTGGGGAAGCTCTTTCCTGTAGACGCAAACCCTGCAGTTAATTACGCTATTGCATTGCGATAACAACTTTTACCTGCTCTAGGCAGATCACTTCGTGTCATGTTATATTGTTTATTTTGGGGTTGCCCGTGAATTTTATATGGAGACTAGTTTATGTCAACGGCCGTAGGGCGCGGATTAGTTCAAATTTGTATATATAAAACTTGGGTTTGAACCTAAGTTATATATTCCATCAGTTCAGGGTGTATTTTATTTTATTTAAAGACCATTAGTCATGTATCAGACTAAGATCAACTCAAATGTACCGAGCATATGGGCTCTGTTAATTTATAATCAGAAAAGTTTTTAATTTTTGGGAACTTAACCTATTTTGGGCTGAATGATGGACTTTTTTATGTTACCCAGTAGTGCTAAGCACTTAGACATATATGTCGCTCACGTGTGCATCACGTGAGGCGTTCACACTCAGACGCTCACATGCATGGTACGTGAAGTGTTGTCTACAGCATCTAGGTGCTCACGCAGATTCCGCATGAGACGCTGTCTTCATGACTTTTAAGTACTCACGTACGTATCACGTGAGACACTCAATCTCAGCCGCTCACATGGACATCACGTGAGACGCTAGTTCTTAATTTTTTTAAGCGGTCACGTGAATGTCACGTGAGGCGCTGAGTTCTCAGAGATTTAATCTCTGTGCATATTTTTTAGAGAAGTTAAATTTTTTAATGGTATTTTGATCATTAAAGTTCACCAAGATCACTATTTTAAGGATCTGGGATCAGGTTTCTTTAAGAACCAAGTTCTTATCATGTTTGGAACTAAGTTCTTGGAGTTTGGACTTCATCTTTTCTTTTCTTTTTTTTATTTCTTTCATCCATGTTCTTTTCAACCTTGTTCTCCCTTGAATCTTTGATTCTCAAAAATAAGATCTTCCCTACGATAATTAAATTCTCTTTTTTGGGAGATTTGTCTTGTGAATCGAGGAAGAATTTAGTTCTTATGAAGGGTTAAACCCTTAGATATGACATGATGGGTAAAATGGAGATATTTTTTTATCTCTGTATTTTCCCTACCTAGGGTTTGGACCGAGAAGAAGATCTTCTTTTTCAAAGAGAATTAAATTCTCTGTTGTTGAAACTTATGCGTCGGTTTTCTGTATATGCAGAAGTTTATGGGGGGTCGGCTGTCTCTAGAATTGATTTCTTGGGGTCCCATATATACGGTATAAAAATTGTTAATTAGTTGAGAGGATCTCTCATTTAAGAGATCTTGATCTGATTTCATAATCAGGTTGATTTTTAATCACCATTGGATCTTAAGATTCAAGCCTTTTTATTTAACGGAGTATATTTTTCTTGTTTTTATCAAGATTGAAGGAAATATTTTCCATGTATAAAATTTAATTCTATCCTCTGATTCGAATGCTGATTTTTAATCACTATTAGATATTTAATCCAACGGTTCTCTGTTTAACAGAGAGAATATTTCTCATTTTAGAAAAATTAGGGAGATATTTTTTTTAGATAGAATTTAATTCTATCTAATGGTGATTTTTTAATCACCATTAGATTTTTGATCCAATGGCTCTCTGTTTAACAGAGAGTATCTTTCTTGTTTAAGGAAATATTTTCTCATGTAGAATTTAATTCTACCCGAAGCAAACTGCTTCAGGCGTTGACGCTCACGTGCTATGCACGTAGGCATAGCTGTAAGATTTAATCTTTTCTGAAGTAGGTGCCCATGTGTTTTGTACGCGGATGCTTACGTGTCTAACACGTAAGGCACTACCATAGGATTTAATCCTATAAGAAACAGGTGTTCACATGCTTTGCACGTGGGCGCTTACGTGTCTAGCACGTGAGGCGTTGCTATTGGATTTAATCTTATTCGAAACAGGAGTTCACATGCTTTGCATGCGGGCACTCACGTGTCTAACACGTGAGGTGCTACCATAAGATTTAATCTTATCAGAAACAGGCGTTCATGTGCTTTGCACACGAGCGCTCACGTGTCTAACACGTGAGGCGCTGTCATAGGATTTAATCCTATTAGAAACAGCCGTTCACATTCTTTGCACGCGGCCACTCACGTGTTTAACATGTGAAGCGCTGCTCTATTTTTTTTTATAAGGGAACAACTATTAACATCTGGTTCTCTAGTTTGTCCCTATACTCTTTGAAGTTCTCACACTTTTGGATTTTGCGTTTCAACAAGAACACGTATCCAAAATTAGAGTACTCAAAAAGCAGATAGAATGAAGTAAAAGAACCAGCCCCTTATCATGAAGGACAATGAACCATATACATCCCATGTATAAGTCCCAAGAGTTCATTAACTCATAATCTGTGTGTTATAATTTAAGATCTAAATTTTGGTTAAGAATATAAGCTCCGTTATACTTTACATCTTACCTAATCAACACTTGATTTAGGTAAATGTCAATGACATCGTTTTGAAAATGATATCCCACTTCATCAACTAAAGAGACATATATAAGAGTTTATAAAATTTGGTACACTGTAACGGCTATTCAAAACCAAAAGCTGGTACACTATAGCAATAATTGCTCCGAGTTTTGACATTGGGGAACAAATCACCTTTTTCACAGTACTTAACTCCCTCTCACCATCTGTAACATCTTACAGATGTGGGGTTTTAATCCGATATCCATATACCCAGGAGTAAAAAGTGTCTGAGAAACAGTTTTCAATCATAACCATAAAGAAAAATTGAAACATTAAATGTTTCAAGGGGTTGCCGGGTGTTCCTTGTAATGCCTCTATATTACCCAGGCTACCAACAGTAGTTGCAATTTCTTTTCTCCCACAATTACCCCTTTAGATATCTCTCCATCTTACCTTCTGTGTACCGAACTTATGCCGGTTGGTTTTCTTTTCTCCATTTCTTTTAGCACCAATGCCAGGATTGGAAGAAAACTATCTAATAAGCATAACCGGTACACTCTCCTTACTGATAAGGAGCTCTCGTACTTGAGATAAGATAGAAGGGAGAGACAAATGAACAATTCATCCACTCCAGAGCCAGTGGCCTACTGCCATACTGAAACAATTTCTTTAGGTTTGTATTTAATCATACGATGGATGTCCAAAAAATATGAATCTCTGTACCGCATACAGAGGGTTCTTGAGTAAGTGAAAAGGGAAGTTGGAAGGGTAAGATCATTTGCTACATTGTCGCAAATTAGGATAGTAAAGACATGCCAAAGTCGTTGATCGTATAAAGGTCTGGTTAAAAATGGTTATGAGTTTTAGTTTAAGGGTAAATCGAAAGTCGCTGCTAGAGAGAGAAAAGAAACACTTATCGTGCACTCTATCAATTTTAGATTGGTTTATATTTTCATCTCATCAGGATGGCTCCCACTGTTCTGTCGAATCCTCCTTCAAACCCTAAAAAGAGAACTAGCTGGGATTATTTATAAAATATATCCCGAGAGTAACATTTACTCACAGTAGGAATCGGGACCCAAACTATCGTATAGAATGGTATGCAACTCTTTGCAAATTTTAACACTTGAAACTCCCGATATTGGTTTTTACCCCTAATGACCTATGACCTTGGCGGAGGTCAACAAACCATATGCCATTAGTCAAGTTCTATTCGTCATTTCGTGATTAACTCGAATCCACTCGCATAAGCCCTTGACGGAGGTCAACAAGGCTATCCGACTTTTCCGGCTAATCGCATCACTATGCAAGCGGGTGGCACCACTTAGCTACCGTACACTAGACCTTGACCGAGGTCAACAAACGCAGCAAGAGTACTAAATACTACATTCTGAAATGATAAAGGACTATGGCTGGTTTTTAAGAAAACCATTAACGTAATGAATTTGATATCATCGTAGGAACTGTGTGGTTTTGCATACTTATAGTTACGTAGACTATTTCTTAAGTGATAATTACCTGTGAGGGGATCAGGGCTCTTACCTCATCAATTAAGGTGCAGGATATTCTTAACTGAATACCACTATGCAAACAAAAAGAATACGGTTTTGCAGACTTATAGCAACACAATATTTTTCCAAAGAGGTCATTCCCTGTGAAGGGATCTAGGCTCTTTCCTTGTCGCATGAGGTGCAAGATATTCCTAACCGAATACCTTGATGCAAAGCAAAAGCATCGACTATAACACCAATATCTAATATTTGGTTTCTACAATGTATTTTAAGTTTATTTAACATTGCATTAATCATATTAACACAATCTCTTCATTTATATAATCGTATTATCTAGCATCTTTTCACAGAATCATCATATAACAGCATGAAAAGTAAATAGAATGCATGTATATGCCATCTTATTTCGCCACAGGGTTCCGAGTCTTCACCGTAAGGTTACTTAACTTACGGCAAGGCGGGGACATGACTAGCATGGATGCAAAACATATACAGTATATATATATATATATTCTATATATTACGTATATCAATATATCATCACATGAATGTAATCACATTCCAGCATGCAAAATAAATCATCACAAGCAGGTAATTATAACACAACCAAGTAATGAACATTACAGAAATGGAATGGTCAGATTACCTAGAAATTCCGCATTTCGTTCGAGAATTAACAATATGTGAAATTCCCGAGTCACTTGAATAACCCGTACACAGCCAAAAGCAGACCCCTACGAGTGCGGCAAGCCACCCGTCAATCCGAGAAACGAGGAAACCCAGCATCATCACCATGAGGGGGATACCCAGCACTTTCTCGAATCCGGTGACTTGATCACTCCTCCGCGGGTCTATCCTATACTCCTTACAAGCGCGGTAAGTAACTCGTCAATCCTAGAATCGACTAAGCCAGTCTCAACGCCTTAAGATGACCACCTGTTGTAATCTAGGTGTCACGCCCTGCTTCCCAGTAGACGGAAATGGTGACGTGGTAAGCCCACAACGTATTTACTATGAAAATACGTTAAGCGTAATTAAGAAATATAACAATGTGCAAGAATAACAAGAGTAATAAAATAAAATGGTAACTTTATTTGGATTCAAATTTACATACAACTGTTTGTAATAAAAAGATATAATGATAAAACAAATCTTAAACAATGGTATAATGGAAGTAAATACAAGCAGGGGCTAAAAATCAGGCTGAGAAGCGACCTGGTCCAAGTCTTCCGGGCTCGGCTCTATCTCCTCCGAATCTGGTCCTCCTGATGAACATTCCAAAAAAAGAACACAGAGGAATGTTGTCAGTGAACTAGCGCCCGGTAAGTCCCCAAAGAAGTTAAACAAGATAGTATATAAAGTGAAGAAAAACCATGTAAAAGTGAACATACACGGTTATATAAGAGAGTATCTAAGCATGTTTATTTACCGGTATAAAATAGTTATTCTAACGTGGTTATTTGTAGTTTGATGAAGAAACTAGTCATGTATACGAGAGGAGTCCATCTTACCCTGTGGACTATGGTAACATGTAGTACAAGGCCCCGTCATAACCCATGGGACAACGGCACGTGAATTCATATAGGTGTCTTTTAAAGTGATCTCTCGTGCCATGATATACGTTCCGTACTAATCTACCCCTTTATCCCCACGTATTTTATTGTATAGATTAAGATTACACGTCTTGGCCAAATCCATAGATATAAAATGTACAGGTTCATGTTCAAGATGTAATCATGTGTTCAAATATTCATGTCAAGTTATTACCATGGTTCGGTCAAGTCGAGTCAAGTATTCATGTTTGAGTTTGGTATTTAAATTCAAGTGTTCAGGTTCATGATCAAGTATTCATGTTCGTGTTTGAATTTGGATTCTGGTTTGAGTTTGGATTCAGGTTGAAATCAGAATCTTATGAAAAGATTTAGTTCTTGAAATTTCTTAAGTTCGGGAGTAATCGGCAACTGCTGCATATGGCTAGCAGAATCTGTGTATTTTTTCAAGACAATTGCCATTGATAACTCCATTAAGTTGTCTAATCTGAATAGGCAAGCACTCACTTTTTTCGGCTCTCTGGGGCACAAGAGAAATGATACCGTTTAAACCTATATTAATATAGAATCCTTAAATATTGTTTGCATATCTCGAGAGGGTTTTATGAAAATTACTTTAATATAGTTTAAAAGTAAACCTCGAGAGTGATTTGTAATATTTAGGATTTTCGTGAACGTGTATTTTAATTGTTATGGTATTTTAGTGATAAAAACCTAGGTTTTAAAAGTTTATGGCGTTTTTATGAAAACTAACTCTTTTGGAAACTTGATCGTATTTTATTAAAAATTCTAATCATTCATTTTAAAAATATAGTTTCATAATATGTTTTTATTGAAAATATGAATTCATTGTTTTATATAATTTCCAAAGTTTAGTTTTGTTTAGAAAAGTCGTATTTCTTAAAAACCGTATTTTTATTTCCTTTCGAGACCGAATACTCCGTGAGGAGTTCTGCATCTCGCTCTATTATCCTAAGGATGTATGATAGTCTGCACTATCCATTAGCGGGTCCCCTAAAAAGGGTTGTAGAGGCGCAATTGCTAAGGATTTAAAATATCGACTAAAAGAAACCCGTTTTTGTAAAAATATAGTATTTTAATGTAAAAACCTATTCTTTAAATAAACTCTATATTTTGAATCTCGTGCTATGAAACTATAGTGTGCGTATGGGGTAGGTCGTTACCCTGTGAATTAACTAAAGGTATATACTCTAGTTATCGAAATTGGGGTTATACTAAAGTTCATGGTATTTTTCTATAAAAAAATCGTTATATGATTATTGAACATGAAATTTTGGTTACGTCAAAAGGAAATTGATGTAAATATTACCTTGAAGTAATATTAGAAAATTTGTATAAACTTTTAAACATGGCAAAGTGACAAAAATTTTAAAGATAAGGTTATATGCTAACTCCGCTTTTGCCGATATATCTTAAAAATTATATAGAAGTGAAAAGAGAGAGAGATGAAGGGACTTACCGGTTGTGTAGTGTTAGGAAGAGGGTAAGAAAGAGAGAGGGGGTCTTGGTCTTGTCGGAGATGTTGGAGATAGTGCCCTCAGAGTCAATTATTGGATCACAGGCACGTGATTGCAATGATTGAGGGAGGACCTATCCCGGTACGACAGTCTTACTCGAGATGATAGTATGCTATCAGGTTTACCTTTATCATCGTGTACTGCTTTAGGTGACCTGACAGGTCACTATTGCACGTTGATAGAGCCCCTAGGATTCTTGCTTGACTGCCAGCAGTATGAGGGCGATCATATAAGTGAGAGCTGGAGTCTATAAGCACATCCTTAAAAGGTCCCTAGTCGTAGGAGTTTCGAGACAGGGCATCGATTCTCCAGAGTAGACTAGTGTATACAGTCGAGACCCCGACGAGGGGCGGTGGCCGGTCTCACAAGCCAGTGGTGTCTGTTGGTTCACCTAAGATGTATACAGTTGCTCATTGGGTTATGAGTACACCGGACAGGACTCGCCGGGAACATGCTAGTTGGTCTTATACCTGACGTCAGATAGCAGTTCCCAGGTGACATGTGTACAGGTTAGTTCATCGATCTGGGGATCGTCATTTGTCTCGTGTGAGTTCCCACTGTGCTTTGATTACTACCCTACCACGGCTCAAAGGAGTCGTGCAAACAGGTTTTAGTTGGGTACAGTCCCGAGCCACATGGAGGCAGTGAGCGGATCTTCAGGGGTTCGTCTCTCCCGGTATTGGGGGTGAGGTCGCGCTGTGTCTAGGAGAGCCATTACACGAAGTCCTTGGCCAAGGCAGGAGATTTACTGGTAGGTATTCCAGTAGTATCTCAGGGTGTTCTGGGCTACACTCCGACACGACTTGTACCGCTTTTGGGGGTCTGACTTTTACCCACCCCCTAGGCCCGACATGCGATGCTCATAGACGAACGGACCGGACTGTACGGATATTGTCACTGACAGGCTCAGTAGGGTGTCAGGATGAGTTCGCTCATCGACGTCCCTTTTGGTCAATAGCTGGTGGCCCGTTACGTATTGGCTTATACCTCTGACGTGCTAGTGGTTAAATCCACAGCCATAGTATTGACGAGTCTTTAGAGTCCACCACACATTCAGTTACTCAGCTTTCGGGCGAAACGCTGTAGAGGCCGTATGGAGATATGGCAGGGTCCGATCAGATACGTGCGGTATTGCACGGATCAGGATCGGACAGCTTTGTACTAGTGGCCGTATGGATATATGGCAAGGTTCGATCAGATACGTGCGGTATTGCACGGATCAGGATCGGACAGTTTTTACTAGCCGGCTTTGGTTTAAGCCGGATCCTAGTATAGTACAGTGTAGATTTTGTCTCTTTGCATTTGTATCCGGACGGAATACAGATGCGGGTGTGTATGCACAGTATCGGGGTTTTCCTGTGATTTATTACGGGACCAGTTTTCTGGAGTTGCCAGTTTGCATTCCGTTCCGGCCGGTTTTCCTTTGTTCTTTCCCGGCCGGACTTTTCCGATGGAGGGGGTTATTTGCAAGTTTGCAAATAACACTTTGTGGAGGGTTTTATTGCAAAAGTATTGATTATGATATCTTTCATCCATGATGCATTTATTGTGAAGAGAAAGGATTTGATTTGGATGTGAGTTTTGTGATCATTATGTTTGTTTGTGGTCACCCTTGCTTTTCTCCTACACTCACCTCCCTTCATGCTTCATAATCTTTGCTCCACCATTTTCTAAGTATGAGAGTTTTCATTAGAAAAGAGAGAAGAAGAAAAGAAGAAGAAGAGAGCTTCATCTTTGAGAGACTAGGATTCTTGATCTCATTTTTCATGTTAAGAAAAATGCAAGCACCATTTTTCTCATCATGTTTCCTCCATCATCTTCAAATGGCAACCACCCCAAAAGAGACTACGATTCTACACTACACTTCCTACAGCATATCTTGGACGCGTCGGCTAGCCTACTTCGCGCCCGAGTTGCCTCGGTATTGAGGTGGGAGCCCGTATAAGTACCCGGCTTCGTGGTGCCCTTTCCGACGAGGAGGAGACGGACGGAGATCCCGCGAGGTGATCGGAGTGGAGATGAAGACCGGAGGACTCGGATCAGTCGGTATATCTCTTCCCTATCTTGTTAGTTAGCTAGGACAAGTTTAATGGCCCGATCCGGGTGTTTAGTGCGCGGTGGTGCCGGTTTGCAAAGTTCGCAAAATTAAAGTTTATCACCGTTTCCGCATTCCGGCAGTCGGATTGACGGCCGGGGCGCCGCCGTGCACTTACATTGGTATCAGAGACTCGCCATTAACTTCGTCTAGCTTCGTTTGATGTGTTTTGCGTTTCCGATCGACAAAAATTCCAAAATCTACTTTTTTTCCCTACATCAGTTTTCTGTTGTTTTTTTTCTTGCTCGAAAAATTTTTCAGGTGGTCTCAGAATGATGTGCAGGGAGTTCTAAGAACTCTGGGAAAATTCGACAAATTGATCTCTCATCCAGAGCGCGGAACCGCGGCCACACCCTTCTATTGGGCCGCGGATCCACCGCAGCCTAGAGAGATCAATGGGCCAACTTTTTCCATTGGGCTTCAGGGGAGTAATTATGGGTTTTGGAATATTAAAATTGGGCCAATTATCTCTGTGTGTGCTGCAGTATTGGTTTGGGGCCCACTTGTTAATTTTTGGTCAATCGGAAAATTTTAAACACATTTTTCACAGTATTTACATTATATCTGCGACCGTGAATGTCACTCGATCGGTAAATCCGGTCTAACTGCTATAGCCCGGTTAGACGGATTTGCGAACGTGACTTTCACGTTGATGTTCTATGTTTATTCTGTGATGTTGCGGATCGGTCGTGGGGATAGCCTGGATGCAATGCTAGTACTGTGTTGTTGTATTATGTACATTTGATATTGCGGGGCGAGCGTCCGACATGTGGACTGCCGTCACTGCCTGTTTGTATTATTCTTTTGGGGCACGACCTGGTTGCGGTCGATGTACCCATTGTATGTATATTTTACTTTCTGTACTAGGGTTGCCCCGCGGAGGGGTGCACGGATAGCCGGGTTCTAGAGGGCAACGGGCCCGCATCTCAGGGCATTGAGACGGAGGGGCTTCAGTCTGGAATTGGCGGGCTATTCGCCGCACTCGTAGGGGGTACAGGTTGACCCAGGAGGGGTGCCCAAGTTACCGGATTCCGTGAAGTGCTGGGTGATCCATTCACGGCGCTGAAGGGGGCTGCCTCGCTTCAGGTTTTGGCGGGTGACTTGCCGCGCCCGTAGGGGTCTAGGTTTTCATTGCACAGGCTATCCACACGACCAAGGGAACGTCGGGTTTCAGTAGTGGCTCTGTGAAACCCGGGGATCCCAGATATCTGTATTGTTCTGTGATGCTGTACATTTCTGTGATGTTGCATTTTATTCACGCCTTGAGCGAAATACTATATATTGGTATATATATTAGTAGATGTTGTATATGTTTTTCATCCGCGCTAGTCCAGTCCCCGCTCTGCCGTTAGTTAGCTAACCTAACGGGTGATGACGGGACCCAGTGGCGAATGCGGGTGGCATATACGTACGTCAGTATATTTTCGTTCTTTGTGGTGTGATCAAATGATGGGACTGCATTGATTCGGATCAATGCAAGTTAAAACAAACCTAATCTGATGTTGTTGGAACACTTTTCAAAAAGCTGTTATTGCAAGGACGTTCACTTTTGTTTTGCATCGTGGTATTCATTTGGAATATCCTGCTCCTCAGTCGACGAGGCAAGGGCCGAGATCCCTTCACCGGGAGTGACCCCTTGGACAGAAGTTTGTGTCAGGGCATTAACTTCACTATAGCCGATTACTTTTGCTTTGCACAGTGATATTCGGTTATGAATATCCAGCACCCCATTCTACGGGGAAAGAGCCGAGATCCCTTCACCGGGAGTGACCTCTTTAGTAAAGGTTTTCGTCACTATATTTTCTAAAAAAGCTATCCGTTCCTTCAACGATATCAAGTTCATTACGTTAAAGGTTTTCGCCAGAAACCATTCGTAGCCCTCCGTCGTTTCATATGGGTAGTCAATAGTATTCAAGCTGTGTATGTTGGCCAAAGTCAAGGCACAGTGATTGGTAGCTATTGGGTATTCATATACAGCATAGATAGATGTGTTGGTTTGGGGCAGTCGTACTACCATTTTGGCCCAAGTCAAGGGTATGTACGGGTGGGCTCAAATTAACCTGGAGAATGACGGGTTGAACTTGACATGTGACTTATGATATGTTGGCCAAAGTCAAGGTCATAAGAGCATGGGGTAGAAATCACATCGGAAGTTTCAAAAGAACTGAAACTTGCCAGATATGCGCATACCTTATGGAGTGTGATAGCGTGAGCGGATTCCGTCACGTTATCATGCGATGATAGTTGGATCCCGATTCCCACTGATGAGTTAGTTTACTCCTCGGATGACCCCGACTAATTCTTCTTTTAGGTTTGGAGGAGAGTTTGAGGTACAGTGGGAGGTTTCCAGATTAGATAAATTGGTAACCATTCTGATCTAGGGTAGAGTGCACGCTGAGTGTTTCTTTTCTCTCTCTCTTTGGCAGCGACCATTGACCCGACCCTAAGACCATGACTCAGTGACCAAGTTGACCGAACCTTCTTAAACACTGGCTTTTGGATTGTCAGAGTTGCAGACCTCATTGCCACTCCTACTTTTACCCTTTTTCTCTAGGACACCTCGTATTACTACGAACGTCCACTTCCATTGGACAAAACCATCGTATGGTTAGATACGAACTTGAAGGAATTCGAGGATGGTTTCCGGTTCTGGAGAAAACGGATAGGATTATTCAGTTGTCTTTTCCTTTTTGCCTTCTCTCAAGTTACGAGTACTCCTTAGTTTAGGAGATAGTACACCTATTATGCAAATTGGATAGTCTTCTTCCAAACTTTAGGCTGGTGCCGAACAGTGGGGAATGAAGAAAACCAATTAGCCTAAACGGTGTGCAGAAGGTATTAAGATTAAGACAAAGCAAGGGATTAGTAAGAGGGCAAAGTAAATTGCGACTGATATTCACGACCAAACCAAGTATTTCTTCGCCAATCCTAAATCACCTTTGTATTTCTCCAGGACACTCCGTATCACTACGAAGATCCACAGTTTATTGGATACTCCATCGTATGGTTATATACGAACTCGAAAGGAACTTGTTCCAGTTCGGGGATGGATTCTGGTCCAGGAGAAATAGGAATAAGGTTTGTTCGGTTGTCTTTTATCTTCACCTTCTCTCGCATTGCGAGTGCTCCTGGGACTAGGACAGTACACCCATTATGCTTATTGGATAGTCTTCTTCCAAACCATAGGCTGGTGCCGAACGGTACGGAAGGAAGAAAACCATTGGGCCTAAGGGGTGTGCAGAAGGTAATGACTAAAGACATATAAAGGGATTTGGAGAGGTGGCAAAGAATTATACGGTTATAGTTGTGAATCTGGATAATGGTAGAGGCATTACTAGGAATACCAGGATACCCCATCGAAACATTTCAATGTTTCAGTTAAGCTGTGTACTGTTGAAAGAAAACTGATTTCCCAATTAATGCTTGCTCCAGGGTATGTATTTACCAGGTATGATTCTCACATCTGTATGGTTTTACAGATGATGAGTGGGAGTAAGTCATTGGGAATTGGGTGATCATCCTCATTATATCGGGATTCGTTGTAATCAGTGATATTTGAGGAGATCACCTGGGCTGTTTGCCGGTCGGCAAATATTTGGTTTTGAATATCCGCTGTTGTGCACCAATTTCAAATTGATATATCTGTACGTCTATTTTCATAGAGTGAGATATACCTTTTGATATTATGTCGATGACATTTACCTATATCAGTGGATGGTTGGGTAAGGAGCATTAAACAGCGGTGTAATTCTTCTTAACCATAAGTACAGTTTTCAACCTACGACATACAGTGAAAGAGTTGTTAGACTCAGCGGACTTATACAGAGTATTGTATGTTGTCCAGTGTCCATTAGGACAGAGGGGTTGGTCCTCATACTATATTCTGTTTACTTTTAACTTCTCTAGTTCTTAGACATGTGTTTCATAGAAACACAGGGTCTAAGTTTTGAGGAGTTATAGGTATTTGAATAGAGTAGAGAACCGGGTGTAGCAAGTATCGGGATTCTTCAAAGTGATCGAAGATATAGATACTTGTGTATGGTATTCAGTTGATAGTAATGATAAAGAGAAATTGCTTCTCTTCCAGGTTACTCATAATTGGAAGCATTCCTAAGTTGAGTAACGCTGATCGGCCTCTCTCCATTTAGTTGGCATGCACTGGAAATAGCTGCATGATTTGAATCTGGTTTAATTAAATCAGTGCCTCTGGTTCTATATTGGATATAGTACAGTTCATATCTTAACATTGTTAAGGTACGGGGAGTTGTCCGGCTTATGATTAAAACCAGACTCTGGATAACTCAAGGCACGTTTCTGTAATGGCTGTTTGTGGGTTGACCCAGGCTATGACGAGGGTTGGCTTTTCTACCATCTGGGAGATCAATAGTAATATTGTTCTAGACTCGCCACAGTTTTATTGAAAATGGATTTTTTCAAAAACCGTAGTGGGAGTATGGTAGAACTGGAAGTGATTCCAGAACCGCAAACGATTACTGAAGATTTGATAAGGAACCTAAAGATTCAATCTGATTTGACATTCCATTGGCCACTCCGCAGACGTGGTGGGTAACTTCAGGCACCCGAGAGGTACTCCGGTAGCCTCAAGGACGGTGACAGGGAAGTTCTTGTTTACCCACACATGCCATTGTTGTTGTTCCAGGCTGCGAGACCCGGCAGGAGGATGAGTATAGCGTCGTTCTAAACTAGCTTTAGAAGTGCGCGTCTATATGACTCTGCCAGAGGGTTGTCGTAATCAGTGGGAGCAGCGGAAGCATTGGTGGACATCAGGCTTATGTCTATTTATAGACTAAAGCAGATATAGCAGAGATAGATCATCTATTTCTGATGTGACAGTCATAGGTTTGACGTCATCAGAATAGGGGATGGATCTGTTAAGAAGGTAGTTGGGTGTGATGTCCTGGTTTTGGATGACATACACAGAGTAGGAAAGGAAACTCCTATACTACGATCGGTTATATTTTGGTCGTCACACAGTAGTTTCTCCACAAGGGATTTGGACATTATACCAGACACACTGGTTACTAGATCTATGGTTTTAGATCTGGATTTGGGTGGTTTCCCAATCTGGGTACTTAGACAGCATTCTAAGAGTATTTAGAATGGACGACTCCTGGCACGGTAGTGTACCTGCAGGTGATGGAGTCACCCTCTCTAAAGGTGTCTTATAGACTAAAGTAGAGAGGGATGCACATGATTGGCAGATTACTTGCTTAGGCAATTGAGTCAATCATGAGATGTCAAGTACCACACCAGATGTTGTTCTTGCACTAGATGCAATAAGTTGATATTGATCCAATCCTGGAGGAACAGTCGGAAGCAGGTTTAGAACATAAGTGGCTGTTCTAGGGATATGATAACGAAAGCCCCATTCGGGAAACCGTTATCATTCCAGGCTTCCAAGGTGTCCTGGACGACAAGGAGGTTGTCAGAGTTATAGTTTTCCTTCTGACGAGGGGCAGTATTTTGGACAGGTGGTCCAAGGAAATACTGAGGGTGGCATGGCGCAGGATACTGATTAAGTTCAGTTGACGATACAGTCTAAGAAGTTTGGATTTGGAGTTCATTTATGAGCTCGGTCCCATCAGACATCCAGACACTCTAAGATAGGTATTGCTCATTTCGCTAGATGGTTTTCTTCGCGAACTTAAGATATAGAGAGACATAGAAAGAAACATCAAGGCGGATCCACTCGCTGAGGCTATTCCTTGAACGCAATAGTTTCACAAACGAGCTTTGTGAGACTGACCAGTAGAGGAGTTGGGTGTTCGGTATCACACGGGCTGTGAGTATGCGACATCGCAATAATTAGCCTTGAGTGCAAGTGGGAGATTGTTGGAGATAGTGCCCTCAGAGTCAATTATTGGATCACAGGCACGTGATTGCAATGATTGAGGGAGGACCTATCCCGGTACGACAGTCTTACTCGAGATGATAGTATGCTATCAGGTTTACCTTTATCATCGTGTACTGCTTTAGGTGACCTGACAGGTCACTATTGCACGTTGATAGAGCCCCTAGGATTCTTGCTTGACTGCCAGCAGTATGAGGGCGATCATATAAGTGAGAGCTGGAGTCTATAAGCACATCCTTAAAAGGTCCCTAGTCGTAGGAGTTTTGAGACAGGGCATCGATTCTCCAGAGTAGACTAGTGTATACAGTCGAGACCCCGACGAGGGGCGGTGGCCGGTCTCACAAGCCACTGGTGTCTGTTGGTTCACCTAAGATGTATACAGGTGCTCATTGGGTTATGAGTACACCGGACAGGACTCGCCGGGAACATGCTAGTTGGTCTTATACCTGACGTCAGATAGCAGTTCCCAGGTGACATATGTACAGGTTAGTTCATCGACCTGGGGATCGTCATTTGTCTCGTGTGAGTTCCCACTGTGCTTTGATTACTACCCTACCACGGCTCAAAGGAGTCGTGCAAACAGGTTTTAGTTGGGTACAGTCCCGAGCCACATGGAGGCAGTGAGCGGATCTTCAGGGGTTCGTCTCTCCCGGTATTGGGGGTGAGGTCGCGCTGTGTCTAGGAGAGCCATTACACGAAGTCCTTGGCCAAGGCAGGAGATTTACTGGTAGGTATTCCAGTAGTATCTCAGGGTGTTCTGGGCTACACTCCGACACGACTTGTACCGCTTTTGGGGGTCTGACTTTTACCCACCCCCTAGGCCCGACATGCGATGCTCATAGACGAACGGACCGGACTGTACGGATATTGTCACTGACAGGCTCAGTAGGGTGTCAGGATGAGTTCGCTCATCGACATCCCTTTTGGTCAATAGCTGGTGGCCCGTTACGTATTGGCTTATACCTCTGACGTGCTAGTGGTTAAATCCACAGCCATAGTATTGACGAGTCTTTAGAGTCCACCACACATTCAGTTACTCAGCTTTCGGGCGAAACGCTGTAGAGGCCGTATGGAGATATGGCAGGGTCCGATCAGATACGTGCGGTATTGCACGGATCAGGATCGGACAGCTTTGTACTAGTGGCCGTATGGATATATGGCAAGGTTCGATCAGATACGTGCGGTATTGCACGGATCAGGATCGGACAGTTTTTACTAGCCGGCTTTGGTTTAAGCCGGATCCTAGTATAGTACAGTGTAGATTTTGTCTCTTTGCATTTGTATCCGGACGGAATACAGATGCGGGTGTGTATGCACAGTATCGGGGTTTTCCTGTGATTTATTACGGGACCAGTTTTCTGGAGTTGCCAGTTTGCATTCCGTTCCGGCCGGTTTTCCTTTGTTCTTTCCCGGCCGGACTTTTCCGATGGAGGGGGTTATTTGCAAGTTTGCAAATAACACTTTGTGGAGGGTTTTATTGCAAAAGTATTGATTATGATATCTTTCATCCATGATGCATTTATTGTGAAGAGAAAGGATTTTATTTGGATGTGAGTTTTGTGATCATTATGTTTGTTTGTGGTCACCCTTGCTTTTCTCCTACACTCACCTCCCTTCATGCTTCATAATCTTTGCTCCACCATTTTCTAAGTATGAGAGTTTTCATTAGAAAAGAGAGAAGAAGAAAAGAAGAAGAAGAGAGCTTCATCTTTGAGAGAGTAGGATTCTTGATCTCATTTTTCATGTTAAGAAAAATGCAAGCACCATTTTTCTCATCATGTTTTCTCCATCATCTTCAAATGGCAACCACCCCAAAAGAGACTACGATTCTACACTACACTTCCTACAGCATATCTTGGACGCGTCGGCTAGCCTACTTCGCGCCCGAGTTGCCTCGGTATTGAGGTGGGAGCCCGTATAAGTACCCGGCTTCGTGGTGCCCTTTCCGACGAGGAGGAGACGGACGGAGATCCCGCGAGGAGATCGGAGTGGAGATGAAGACCGGAGGACTCGGATCAGTCGGTATATCTCTTCCCTATCTTGTTAGTTAGCTAGGACAAGTTTAATGGCCCGATCCGGGTGTTTAGTGCGCGGTGGTGCCGGTTTGCAAAGTTCGCAAAATTAAAGTTTATCACCGTTTCCGCATTCCGGCCGTCGGATTGACGGCCGGGGCGCCGCCGTGCACTTACAGGAGATATTCCGGTCGTCGAAATTTGATCGCCACTCTTTTTGGCTTGCTTAACTCCACTTGAATAGTCTTAACCCTTCTTGAACTTAGAGAATTTTGAGAAAATTTTCAGAATAGAGGAGATCGAGGGCATGGGGTGGTATTTATAGGGTAAAAATGAGAGAGGGTGTAAAATAAAAATGAATTAAAATGGATTTAATGGTGTTAATTAAGGATTTGAAGAGTCTCTGTTTGATTGCAGGAAAATCAAACAGTGTAAGGTAGTTGAGGGGAGATGAAGGGATGTGTGTGCAAACCACAGAGTTATTTGGAGCTAATCGGACCATCGGCGGCGGCCAATGGGGAGAAATGGGCGGCCGGATCTTGAGGGTTTGCCTCGAGATTCGTGTCACGTGTCTAGTTTGGTGTTTACTCCTCTTTGCACCTTTTTGATTTTTCTGAAACTTTTCAATTCTCCGTGAATTGCACGTGCAACTTTTAGGCTTCCGAAAAATTAAAAAGAATTTTTTTGAAAAATAATTGGGACTAATGGGAATCGAACACACAGGCTATGTCATACCAGTATAGAGGCTTGAACAATAAGCTACAAATTTCTTCTTGCTTTTATTTAATAAAAATAACTTATAACTCCTACACTGGCTGAAATACCCTTTTTCTATACATTTAAACAAATAATTCTGTACAGGGATTTCAGAGTCATTATACTAGCATCTGGTTGCTCGCATGCTTCTCCGCGAGGCAATCCTAAACATGTATTAATACAACAATGACATCGACCGCAACCAAGTCGAGTCTCAAAAAATAATAATATATAAAGCGGCGACTATGGCCACATGTGAACCTCTAAGTCCCGAAATAAAGAATATACATATTGTGGAAATGGTGGGCACAAGTTGGAGCTCGTCCCGAACATATGAATATACAAGTTTGGTTACAATAAAGAATGAAAATGCATTATAACATCTCAATTCTGCACGGGACTATTCACTTCGCGACAATCCATCCCATTCCAAACATACTCAAACATAGAACATCTCAGATGCACAAATGTGTAACCCCGTCGAATTGATCATATCAATTCGTCGGGATTAAACACTGCATATCACATAAGCAATTGAATAAACTTGATTAAACACTTTAATCTTGTTCATCTGGAAACCATGGCCAATGAATCCCAAAACCCATGAGTCCGATCTTGAAATTCCAAACATTGAATATCACGATTAGCCCCGTTCCAAAAACCCCATCATTTCTTCCATAAAACGAATCCCGAAAGACCAAAAAACTGCCTGAGACCCCGAAGTACCTTGGGCATAATCCATGAAGCACCGGGGGGCATTGGGTAGGCCCCCCAACCGATGGCCACAAAATTATGACCATGGGTTGGCTACTGGGACAGTGAACGCACAACTGCGCGCTTAGTGTCCTAGCACCGCACCCGAGACCATTTCGCAATGGTCTCGGGTGTGGGAGGCCATCTAATCCCCCAGGGACATCTCCGGGGTCACTCCCGTGTATCCACGGAGCTCCCGGTCTGAACAGTGAGCCCAAAAACGCAACATTTTGCAAGAAGACTTACTGTTTTTAGACAGTTTTAAAAACAGTGAGGATATTGATTTGAAAATTGGTTATGAAATTCCAATTGGACACAAAACTATTGCTAAGCTTTTGATTTGGCTCTAATACCATATTAGCAGATGGGGGAGAGGGTCATAATGGTCATAAACCAGGCGAGATTGGAAAACAATTTTTTCCTAGACATAGCCCCAATCCATAAAGCAAGATCAACAAATACTAAGCAATAGCAAAACTGTGTAACACTAGAGAGCAAATTAGAGGTTACAACCTTTGTAGCATCTTCATATGCTCCATATGATAAACTAGGACCCTTGCTAGACATCCTCGAGCTCTCGTATGTTTCCTCAAGCCGACCGTCTCGCCGTAGATGATCCGCAGTGAAGGTAGGTGCCCGTAGCTCCATTTCCGTCATCGGACAGAGAAACTCCACTTCGTCACTTGCTAGGTTCTCGTGGAGATGTGTGGAATAATGTGCACTCTCTGGATTTTCGATCCCCTTAATAGCACTCAAGTTGCCATTGGAGATATGAGAGAGCTTGAGCTTGTAGAGAGGAGGAAGAAGAAGATATGAGATGGCTTAAAAGTGAATTAGTTAAAAAAACCTCTTATTCTCATTCTCCCCTTTTAATAATATGACCATATTATGTCATGTAGGAGCCTCCCTTCTCATCCTAACCATATGAAAATTCCATGATATAATAAATAATACACACACACACACACACAAATGTATCAAAATACACACACACACACACACACACATATTAACTAAAAGAGGAAAAGAAAGTTTATGTATCAATATACACAAAACATAAACATATCTAATGTGTGTGTGTGTGTGTATGTGTGTAAGTACTAGTATATGCATCATATACACGTACCCGAAGCCATCAATTTCTCCTTCATATCATATACATTAGAAAGGGTGTATCCTATACACGATATTAAAAACCGCAACAAAATGCGGTTATCAAATCAACGCTTGACTTGATATTCCTGATTTTAAACCAGCTAGTATTCCCGGGACATTCGATTAAATCAACTATTTAATTGAAGTCCCATACGCCACATCACAATTTTGCCCGGGCAGGTACCTTCGTTGCGGGGCTCTAAAGACCCGTCAATACGCTGGCAGTAGGTTATACAGGATCATATCCGATCGAATCCAAAACACTTTCAGATTCATTCCTCTCTCGGGTTAACCCACAAGCTCGTCAGTGGCACTAGCTGTACGTAACGGCTACCCAGGTACGATCAAGATAAAGGAAAGTCGACGAGAGAATTCATCCGGACCCGATGATGTCTATAAGCGACGAATACCAAACAGTCCGGTCTCTTCATCAAAGACTATCGCATATCTGGTCTGGGGGTGGAAACTGTTTCCTGATTTAAAATCAGGAAAGTTTACGGAGGAGGCATCACGTGCTAGCACGTGACCAGCAGTCACATGTTGGCACGTGACATTTAAAAGCAGCGGCAAAGGCACATCAGTTCCCTGATTAAATCGAAGAAAGGCTTCAGAAAGGGTCACGTGCTCACACGTGACCGGGGGTCACGTGTTGGCACGTGACGGTTGAACAACGGCCAGAAGACAGAACGCAGAAAGAAGAAGAAGGCTCGTTCCAAGGGGTCACGTGGCCACACGTGACTGGCTTTCAAAGCCTCTTTATTTAGCAGAATCAAATTCTGAAGAGATCATTCAAATCTTTCCAAAGGAAAATGATTATTTGGAACCGATTGGACTAAAGATTTAAAGGTGATTAAATATCATCTATCTATGGAAAAATCTTGAACGTGGAAAGATTTCCCCTTAAAATCTAACCGAAACAACAGAAGAATATCTTTGGATTTAAAATCCAATGGTGAATAAAATTCACCTAATAATCCAAAGGTCCAAACGAATGGTGAATACAAATTAAATCTCTCAATGAAAGATTCACCAAAACTAATTGATTCTGCTTCTTCTCCTATAAATAGGAGCCAAGGGACATATAGAGAGGGACACATAGAGAGAGAGAAAAATAGAGCCTTGAGACTTTGGAGGAATTGGGATCTTCTACAAAAGAAAGCCTTAGGTAAGAAGGGGGAGGCTTTAAAAAAAAAGAGAATTTAATTCTCAACAGAGTTTAACTCTGATATTAAAAAGAAGAACTTAGTTCTCTCTTTAGCAGAGGATCTGCAAAGTGCACATCTCCCCATGAATTGAGAATTTAATTCTCATTGGGTTGAGATCCTGCCATGCAGATCCAAAGCATAGAGAGGGAATGGATGTTTGAGAATTTAATTCTCATAGAACTATAGGAATTTAATTCCTGTGAATTAAAATTAGGGTTTAACCCTATGTCATAGGAATTTAATTCCTTCAAAATGAATAGAACCAGGGTTAACCCAAGTTAAGAACTCAAATCTGTCAAAATAACAGGAATTTAATTCCTCTAAACTTTATTGCTAGGGTTTAACCCTATGAAGAATTTGATTCTTAAAAAGATAAACACATCTTCAAACAGACAGGGTCACGTGCTACCACGCGACCCCTGTAAAGAGCCACCGCTAAAACTTTGAGGCAACGCCTCACGTGCTTCACGTGACCCCCAAAGCGCGCAAAGAAAAAGCAAAGGAAAAGAAGCTCTGGGACGCCCTCACGTGTCACCACGTGACCCCTAATGAATATTCTAACAGATCAAAGCGCAAGCCCCCATCACGTGCCCACACGTGATGGCTTTTAGAATTAAAAGTGTTAAACACTTATCTGTAGAACAAAATAAAGGGAAACAGGGCGCTATCACATGCTATCACGTGACCCCTTGGCTGAAGCTTTAACGGATAAGCACCAAAATACCCATCACGTGACAGCACGTGATGCTCCAAACTATTCAATACTTTTGACAGAATAGAAGGAAGGGAGGGCGCCCTCACGTGCTACCACGTGACCCCTCTTGCCTTAGTGTTTAACACTAAATTGGAATCCCGGAATCCAGTGTTAAACACTGTTTGGCTTCAACACTAATCAAAGAACTTTATTTGCAGTGTTTAACACTGATTATTCTTAGTGTTTAACACTAATCTGAAATCCCTGCTGCTAGTGTTTTACATTGATTTGCTCTAGTGTTTAACACTAATTTGAACCCCCTGTTGCTGGTGTTTAACACCAACTGCCTTTTAGTGTTAAAACACTAACTTGTTCCCAGTGTTCAACACTGCTGATCTTTAGTGTTTAACACTAACTTCAACCCAGTTGATTAAATGGCCAGAGGCAAAGCTTCTCCTTCAATGGACCAACAGAAAGCCAGTATTCTAAACATGATGGGACTTAGCCCAAGATGGCCATAAGTCCTCAATTCAAACTTAACTGGACTAATGGGCTCATAACACAATTAATTGGTCTTGATCCCAAATTGGGCCAAAGACTGTTTAATTCACCCCGGTCCAAGGGTACATCTCTTCACTCCTTTGATACTTGGCGTTGTAATTTCTCAACGTCTTCAAAGAGGTGACGGGTTCCGATGACCACACATTGACACGGACTATGGGGTCCTTAAACTCATGGACTATGAGGTCCTTAACCTTGACCGAGATGTCTTAAAACTAACAACGGACTGTGGGGTCCTTAAACTCATGGACTATGAGGTCCTTAACCTTGACCGAGATGTCCTAAAACTAACAACGGACTGTGGGGTCCTTAAACCCATGGACTATGACGTCCTTAACCTTGACCGCAATGTCTTAAAACTAACATTGGACCGCAATGTCCTTAAACTATCCATGGACCGCAATGTCCTTAAACTACCTATTGACCGCAATGTCATTAAACTAAACAACAGAGCCCCCCTTTTTATTGCTCTCTTGTTGGATCTAAACGATCCCGTTAAGTTGATCTTAGTCTAAAAACTAGACTAACGTATCCTTAACAAACGTTTAAGTCGATCTTAGTCTCAAAGGAGGCTAACGTATCCTTAAACCCAAACCCCCAAACCCAAATCTAAGATAATGCGGATTTGGACTAGTCCACGCCCTACGGGCGACGACATAACTCAGTCTCCGTATACAATCCACGGGCAACCAAACATAAAATAAATACCCACGACACGAAGTGACCATCTGGAGAAGGAGAAAGTGGTTACCGCGATGCGGTAGCGTAATTAACTGCAGGGGCTTGCGCCTACAGGGAAGAGCATCCCCACAATCAAAAACCCCTCAAGCGAGGGGGAATCTGACGAAGTCTGCTACATCGGACGCATCCGTTTAAACCTTCGATATACGGTGCCATAAATTAACTTGGCATCTTCGGAGAGGTGGATGGATAGCACCAATTAGCATCTGCCCCGAACCTCAGGCGGGACGTCGGTCCTTGCCGCCGTTCGGAGGGGAACAGATTCTGGCACGCCCGGTGGAACCTTTTCCTCTTTCCACTCCACACTTCGTGTGTCGTGATTCGCGAACCAATCGCGGTTCGCTAATGGTTGCCCTTGGGTTTCAAGATACTAAGACTTGGCGTCTTGCTTATTGTAGAAAGCAAAGAATCGATGTCTTCCACTTGTGCGAAACGCTCCAACTGCTCGGATTGCAATGGCAACCAACGCTCTGCCTCGCCAGGAGGTATAGCCTACGGACCCCAAGCTGCTTCGCTATTCACCATGCCCGTGGAACAGGTCGCTCAAGCCACCACAGGATTGTTTTTTGGGACCATGCTCCCACCGACAAGCTTCACCATTCCGGTGCTGACAAAGGAGGCTCCCAAAAAGTCGGTCTTTGATCGCCTTACCCCTGCCGCGGCCCCTCTCAACGAGTCGCCCAACACCAGCGCCTCGGTCTTCTCTAGATTGGGCCAGAACTCCTGTGGACCCACAATGGGGCCTACAATCCCAGAGAAGGCTGCTTCTAAGAAAGTGACCGGTCCTGCTCCTGAAGACGTCAAGACGGCTTCCCCTGCCAAAAAGTCGGTCTTTACAAGATTGGCGGCTCCAGCTCCCGCTCCTGCTACCCAAAGGACATCGGTCTTTGACAGGCTAACACCAGCAGCGACCCCCCACCTACACAGGGGGCAAGATGAAGCCATCCTCACCGCTGAACCAACGCCGTCCGCTCGACACGCTCGACGTCGTCACTGGCGCCGAGTAAGGAAGGCTGGGGGCAACTCCCCCTCTGGGCTAACTCCACCAGCCCCAACGGTGGAAGTTAATGCTGCCGTTCCAACTGGGAACAGCTTTGAGATGCTAAATAAGGTGCGAAGGAATTCTCCTACTGCGGTGCTAAAGAGGTCTCCTCCTCCACTAAAAAAGGTTGCGGAAATAGAGCCAGAACAGCCCCGATCCCCTCAACGGCTGTCTTCCAAAATCTATAAGGTTTGGCGGTAGGCCCGAGACTCGATGATCGATCCAAACTTCTCCCGCCAGCACAAGAAGATGAAAATCCAACAGGAAGCCAGTCACCAGGCTAAACCACGAAAGGCTGTCTGGATGCCCACCTCAACGGCCCCCTCAACTTTCACTGCTCATAAAAGGAGGAAGCCAGAGAAGATCCCCCAGCCTGCAACGACAGCTAAAGGCACTAAGCCCAGACACCCTAAGTCTAGGGGCATGATGGTCCATACCGTATACATGGCGTCAGGAAAGGAAGACAGCCGTGCGTCTACAGGTCATAGACTGCTTATACGGTCGGTGACCAAAGCTCAGGAGCAACAGCAAAAGCTCCAGAAAATGATGAATGCTATGGCCGCACTTACCGGGCCAAAAGAAAACCCAGAAACGTCCTCGGACGAACGCCAGGAGGAAGAAACCGACGCCGAATTCCTTCGCCGAATATTGGAGAAGAAGTACAAAGAGGCTGCTGAACAAGCAGCCAACATACAGCGTATGGGCCTTCTCTTCTAAGATATGATAGGAATGATGTTCCAACAAGACCCACCCGCTGAGGATCCCCCGATCGTCCTTGAAGACGACAGGGGAGAAACATCAAATCCACCACCGGCCCTCTCAACGGCCAAGGAGGAGACAATCTCTAAGGCTGATTTGGTCAACTATATAGCCCAGCAAATCCGGGTTCATCATGCGACTGAGGCAGCTGGTCAAGTCATAAAAATGGGGCGGCCATATCCAAGCTGGTACGACCAAATCAAGTACCCGCCGGGTTACACAATTCCCAAGTTCCATGTTTACAAGGGGACCGGCAATCCTCACCAACATGTCGCCCAGTTCAGGGCCCTTTGCGGTAACACCGGCGGTGATGATAAACTGTTGCTTCGCCAGTTCGTGAGCAGCTTATCAGAAACAGCGTTCGAATGGTATTCGGAACTCCCGAACGATTCTATCAAGACGTTCGCTGAAATGGAGTTGCTATTCACTCAGTGATTCGCAAGCGCCAGCGAATGCACTCCAATAACGGCATTGATTAATGCCAGGGTAAAACCAGGCGAAACTTGGGTCCAGTATGCTATACGCTGGCGGAATTTGTGGTCGAAATGCGAGCAACGCATTGAGGAAGCGCCCGCGGTGGGCATGTTCGTGGGAACCCTAGACCCTCACGCAACTATCTCCCAGTTTATGATGTTCTTAAGCCAACCACATTCCAGGCTTTAATCGACAAGTTGGCTCAGATGGACCAGATGGGTCATAGACCGCCTCCCCCGAAGCCAGAACCTCGGATTGACAAGGGTAAAGGAAAGGCAATCTTCGTCGCGAATGCCCAGCAGCAATCCAATGCCCCAAAGCTGGCGGATCAATTGGAAGAAAGACGCCGGTATTATAATGAGAAGATGAAGCGTCCCTACTCGTTCCCACGGGACAAGACGAAACGGTTATTCGAGCTGGCAGTACGCAACAGACTTATAAACCTACCAAATCCAAGGCGACCGCCACAACCCACCGAGGTGAATAACCCTAACTATTGCCCTTACCATCAAATGGTAAGTCATCCGATTGAGGATTGCTTCATCTTCAAAGGATGGATTGAAGATCAATACCTCCAGGGGAAGTTTGCACTGTCCGAAAAGTGGAAGGTGAACCCACCACAGCCGCATATTCCTAAGAAAGCAGACACACCGGGGGCAACCTGTTCCTTTATTGAAGAAGATCCATGGGAGGTCGTGCTGTCAACTAAAACCAAAAGAATGCTGAGGGACCTTCATGCGTGCCCAGTGGTCGAATGGAAGGACCCGCTTAAACCTCAAATTATCGAAGGGATGTTGAAGCCGTGCCCAACTATGAAGACTCGTGGTGATGGCCCAAATACTCATGCCCAACCGTCAAAATCTTCGAAAAAAAAGAAGAAGAAATCCAAGAAGCCCGTGAAGCCTGGAGGCAAGCGCACGAACTTGCAGAAGCAAATCGACGCGATGGAAGAATACAATCAAAAGGCGCGAACTCCTGTCACGCTGCAAGAGTTCCTCAACCACATCTTTCAAGAGGAAGATGATGGAGAGAGTTCGTCGGATGAATCCGAGGGATACGTGGCTAGTTGTAACGTAATCTCCCGCTCGTCTACTGACGATGAAAAAACTCCTAGCACTAAGAAACTGGGGGTAGAGCCTGAACCAGAGCGTGTGTGGCCAACAGATGAAATGATCGACGCCTTTCTAGACGAGATTCGTCTGAAGAGTAAAGCGGATCAGGAGGGTGAGATGGCCTCATCGGAAGGAGCCAAACGCAAGCGACTGAACGAAAGAGTCGAAGCACTCCCGCCAGATCAAAAGACGTCCGATGTAGACAAAAAGATATTCAAGACGAGGAAAAGGTTTGCCAAAGCCATGTCAATGGGAATGAAGCTACCACCCTCGGAAGAAAACACGCTCGATGGAGCGGAGGGCACCCTGATTATTGCGCATATCATCGGAAAATTTCACACCCTACGGAGGAGTGCGACGCCTTTAGGATATGGTGGCAGGGATATGTTGCTCATCGGCAACATTTTAAGCGCATGAAACGCAAGACTTATCGGGAACGAAGAAGTACTGCCGACGGGCACGACAGAACCACTGGCAACTGTTACATGGTTAACGCCGGAGGGTCACAAGTTCTCACCTTTGGGAGCGACTCTGATGATGAAATGGCTCTGGGCCCTCTCTTTAAAGAATCCGTTTTGGGGAAAGAGGAAGAACCAGAGGCCTGCGAAAACATTCAGCTGTGCAATCGTACGCTCCCGGAATGGAATCTCGGGCCCGCAAATAGTAAAGATAAGGGAAAGGAAAAGGTCACTGAGGATATCACTTTAGATGACCAAGTCATGAAAGATCTGACTACCAAAGACCCTCCCAGGAAGGGTAAGGTGGACTACAACATCCTGGCGCACCTAAGGAAGCTACCTTCTCAACTTAGCATTCTCGATGCCCTCCTATTATCAAAAGAAGCGCGAGATTCACTAATTAAGGCGTTACAAGAACCTGAGCAATTCCAAGCCTTCCTCGCCGCGGAAAGGATGAAGGATGAACTGGAGGAAGTGCATACGGCCGACATCACTTTCGGTGACGAAGACCTTCTCCTCGGGACGTGCGACCACAACTGTCCCCTATACGTCTCCGGGTATTGCCACGATATCAAGATAGGCAAAATCCTGGTTGACAATGGATCCTCCATCAATCTCCTTAATGTTCGGGTGTTGAAAGAAATCTGCATGAGTGTGCAACATCTCGCTCGTGACAAAATTACCATCTCTGGTTTCGACTCCCAGTCGTCACGGACTCTCGGATCCGTGATACTGACATTACGCTTCGGACAGCTCGTCACGGACATCAAGTTTCACGTCATTGACGCTAAGACTTGCTACAACGCCTTGGTCGGTCGTCCTTGGTTGCATGAGTACAACATCATCCCTTCTACACAGCATCAGTGTATGAAGTACTTCAAGGATGGTTTCGAATATACCGTAACAGGTGAGCTGAATCCATTTTCCGTGAATGAAGTCCGCAAATACGAAGATGCAAAGTACTTTTTGCTAGATTTCGAGGATACAGAAAGGTGTCGCAAGCCGGAGAACAAAGCCGCCACCACCATCCCTGTTTTCGGGAGCGATACTGAAGAAGAAGAAGAGATAGTTTATGCTGGGCCATCTCAACGCAACAAGCCGGGGACGTCCGCCCCCATGTTGATCTTCGGAAGTGACTCGGAAGATGAGGTTAATGCTTCTCCAATCGGCCGTCAATACAAGCATCCCCTAGCGATGATCAGAGTTTGCAAATCACCATGGTGCCGTGAGAACACTATAAGGATCTCGACACACTTCAAGCTTACAATGTGCAGGACCTGCAGACGTTTTACGTCCCTCCCAGGCAAAGGGGTAAGAAGGTAATCCTATTCTACCGATCCTCAGAGACGAAAGTAGAGAAAGAGATCTGGCATGGCGCGGATGCTACACTCGACAGGCTCCAACCCATCCGTTTGCCCAGATATTACACAAATGGACTAAAGAGGCTATTGAAGCGCCAAGGAGTACCCTTAAAACAAACTGTTCGACAAGCTCGGTTCTACAACAAGATTTGGAATGTCCCTGGAACTCAGCGCAAATTGCCCAACGGGAGAATGGAAACGCTCGGCCTTGGATACGTGAGATCCGGTAAACGGGAGCGAATCCATGGTAGCTACGCCGAATATAACTTCGAGGAGGAGGAAAACGCCCTGTCCAGCAATGCCAACCCTTCATCAAAACTGGATCCCGCGAGTGAAGTGCCGAGTCCGTCATTTGAGGAACAAATGGACAAGCTTATCAGGAAAGCAGGTCAAAAGGCTCGGGAAGACCACAACCGCGAGATGGCCATCTACGAGAAGGCCAGGACGCAACGTCTGTTTCAACAGGCTGCAAAAGACAAAGATGCTCCTCCCTGTCAACCCGTTGTGCAAAAGGCCCGACGCAGAGGCAGAAATAAATCAAGAAGCGGAAAGAAGAGCTGACAACAACGACGCAGGATCAGAGAGTCGTGTGACCGGGCATCGCGCAGTCCGGATTCGTCCCTCATGAAGAAGATGAGTCGAGCGTATTCCTTCCCTCGAGACAAGACGAAGAAGCTACTCGAGCTCGTTATAGAACATCAAATGATCGCACTTCCGGAGTCTAAGCACCATGAGCAAGTTAACGAGGTTTCTTATCCGGGCTATTGCTCTTATCACCGAGCCATAGGACACCCTATCGAAGACTGCTTCACCTTCAAGAACTGGGTCGAAGACCAATACCAACAAGGCAGATTTGCTTTATCCCACAGCTGGAGGGTAACGCCGCCACAACAGCACGAACCTAAAGCCGCGAGAGCAGAGCCAGACCCACATCGGTCTTGGAAGCGGATTCGCACTTGTCACATGATTACAATATTAAAAGAAGAGCCCCAGAACGTGGATGACCTTCCCTGGTGCTTTGAGAACAGCAATGATGAGGTGATCTCAGAATTTCCGCCAGCTCCGAAAGAACTGGAAGATGGCATACATACTACTGCAGATAACCTCAAGAAGATTGAGTTGGGATCGGCAGATGATCCGCAACCGACATTCGTCAGCGAGCTGCTATCTGAAGAAAGGGTGGTTGCGTTAAAGGACGTGCTTCTACAGCATAGAGATTGCTTCGCGTGGAACTATTCCGAAATGCCGGGATTAGATCCAGAAATTGCTGTACACAGATTGGCGATATCCCCGGACATCAAGCCAGTCAAACAGGCACCGAGGAGAATGCGGCTCGAGCTTGAGATGGGCATCAACGCCGAGGTCAAAAAGCTGATCGACTCTGGCTTCATCCAGGAAGTTCAATACCCTGAATGGATCGCCAACATCGTCCCAGTAATGAAGAAAAATGGGACAGTGCGCATATGCGTAGACTTCCGGGATCTTAATAAAGCTTGCCCGAAGGACGATTTTCCAGTGCCAGTCACCGAACTGATGATAGATAACACGTCCACTCACGAGGTTTTCTCCTTCATGGACGGCTCATCAGGGTATAATCAAATAAAAATACATCCTGAAGATCAGAAACATACGGCTTTCCGGACACCTTTGGGAATATTCTGCTACAAGGTTATGCCCTTTGGTCTAAAGAACGCCGGTGCTACCTATCAAAGGGCCATGACAAAGATCTTCAACGATCTCATACATGACATCGTCGAGTGCTATATTGATGACCTCGTGGTGAAGAGCATGTCATACGAAGAGCACTTAACGCATCTGAAGACTGTATTTCAACGCCTTCGGCAATATAATTTGAAGATGAATCCCCTCAAATGTGCGTTCGGAGTCTCCTCGGGTAAATTCCTGGGATTCATCATCCGACACCGAGGTATCGAAATAGATCCATCTAAGATCAAGGCGATCATAGAAATGCCTCCGCCAAGAACCCTCAAACAGTTGCGGTCTCTCCAAGGGAAGCTCGCATACATCCGGCGGTTTATCGCCAATCTTTCAGGCAAGTGCCGTCCTTACAGCCACCTGATGAAGAAAGGAACTCTATTTGTCTGGGATCAAAAATGCCAGGGCGCGTTGGACGAAATTAAACAGTACCTGCAGAACCCGCCGGTGTTGACTGCTCCGGACAAAGGAAAACCCCTCATTCTTTGTACAACCGCCCTCGAAGGTTCCTTAGGCGCATTATGGGCACAAGAGAACGATCAAGGAAAAAAAAGAGCACTCTACTACTTAAGTCAAGTTCTGCTGGGGGCAGAAAGCAACTACTCTCCCATTGAAAAACACTGCCTGGCGTTGATCTTCGCAATAACAAAGCTCAGGCACTATGCGTTGGCGCACGAAGTCCGTCTCATCTCGAAGGTGGACCCCCTTAAATATTTGATGTCAAAGGCTATATTGACGGGTCGACTCACTAAATGGGCTCTACTCTTGATGGAGTTCTCGATAACGTATCGACCTCTCAAGGCAGTGAAAGGCCAGGCCATCGCCGACTTCCTTGCTGAGCATCCAGTACCTGCCGGTTCTCCTTTGAACTGCGATTTGCCGGACGAATATGGATTTGATGCGATCGGCGGCGGTGATACCCGATGGGAACTTTATTTTGATGGAGCATCTTCCATGAATAAGAGCAAGCAATGTACCCCTATAATCAAATCGGGAGTTGGCCTCATCTTCGTAACTCCACAAGGAGGGATTATGCGCTTCGACTTCTCTTTAACAGAGCCGAGGACGAATAATGAAGCCGAATACGAAGCTTTGATAGCGGGCCTCGAGATCGCCATTAACATGGGAATTGAAGACCTTCTTATATACGGGGACTCTCAACTGATCATTAGTCAAGTAAATGGTGACTACCAAACGTGCAAACCAGAGTTGGTGAAGTACGGCGAAAAGGTGCGACAACTGTTGACCCAAATTCCCTCATATACTTTGGAAAGCATACCACACGCGGAAAATAGTAAAGCGGACGCGTTAGCTAAGCTCGCCAAAGAATTGGCTGACGAGAACCTCGATGGCGTTAAAATCATGGTACAAAGCCGTCGAGTGCTCGCCCCATCAGAAATATCTCCGGAATCATGCGAAGAAAAGGGAGCGACTGAGCAGACGACCCTACAGATAAAAGACCGTGAGAAGGCTGAGGACTGGAGGGAAGTCTTCATAGACTACTTTAAGTCCCACCGAATGCCCGAAGAAGCGTCCTCAAGATATCAGCTCATGAAACGAGCTCTATCTTTCGCTTTCGTCAATGATACTCTGTATAAGAGGTCGTTTGATTTTCTGTGGCTGAGATGTTTAGGACCTGACGAAGCAGAAAGAGTCGTTCAGGAAGTTCATGACGGAATCTGTGGTTCTCATCAAGCAGGCCCGAAGATGAAATTAAAAATTAAGCGGATGGGTTACTACTGGCCTACGATGATCCAGGACTGCCTCGAATATGCGAAGCAATGCCACTCATGCCAAATCCACGGGGATTTCATCCACCAGCATCCGAATCCACTACATCCGACGGTGGCTAGCTGGCCATTCGAAATGTGGGGGACTGACATAGTCGGCCCCATTGAACCAGCATCGTCCAGGGGACATCGCTTCATCCTGGCGACGACTGATTACTTCTCCAAATGGGCAGAAGCAGTACCGTTGAGGGAAGTAAAGACGGAGAATATCCTCCACTTCTTCAAGACACACGTCATCTATCGGTTTGGAACTCCACGGCGGATTATCTCCGATAACGGGCCAGCCTACAGAAGCCATAAGATTAGCCGCTTCGCGCAGCAGCACAATATAGACTGGAGATATTCCTCAGTTTATAATCCACGAGCTAACGGTCTGGCCGAGGCCTTCAATAAGACCTTGACAAAGATCATAAAAAAGACGGTGTCCCGAAATAAGAAGGACTGGCATGAGAGACTGCAAGAGGCTCTTTGGGCATATCGAACTACGTGCAAGACGGCCACGAACACGACGCCATACGCACTGGTATTCGGTACGGAAGCGGTACTCCTCCTCTAGATAGAGCTGCCTTCTCTACGAGTGGCAGCCACCACGGATTGACAAACGAAGAAAATGCTCACCTTCGGCTTGAGGAGCTTGATGCCCTCGATGAAACCCGGCTCATAGCGCAACAAAATCTGGAGGCCTATAAAGCAAAGATGACGCGCTCGTACGAAAGATTGACCAGGCCGAAACATTCCGCCAAGGCGAACTCGTGCTAGTGGTCAAAAGACCTATGATCCCCAATCGCGCCAAGCGGGGAAAATTCGAGCCAAACTATAAAGGCCCGTACATCATAGATAAGGTCTACCAAGGTGGGGCCTATCTACTCATGGACATGCATGGTGAAAGGCCTTTCAGGCCAATAAACGGCCGCTTCCTAAAGAAATACTACGCTTAATGAGTCACAGCCTAGGTCAATGATAGATGACGACGACTATGTCCGCTCGCTATCTTCCTAAAGCTCAAAACTCTATAAGTAGTAGCCGGCTCTCTCCATGAGGGACCGAAATGTCCTTAAACTAACGACGGACCGAAATGTCCTTAAACTAACGACGGACCGAAATGTCCTTAAACTAATAGCAGACCGAAACGTCTTTAAACTAATACCGCAGCATCCTTAGGATGACGAGATAAAAAAAATAAAAAATATAATAAATAAAAACGATATGTCCATAAGCAAAAAGGGCACGGATGAAAACCCGAAAGGGCTCCGTGAGTAAAAACAGCAGGGCTACCGGCGAGTGTTCGTGAAAACCCGAAAGGGCGCGACCTCGTAAAAAAAAAAGAGAAAAAAAAGAAAATGAAAGGAATAAAAAAAATGGTATGTCAATAAGCAAAATGGGCACGGATGGAAACCCGAAAGGGCTCCATGAGTAAAAACAGTAGGACTACCGGCGAGTGTTTGTGAAAACCCGAAAGGGCGCAACCTCGTTAAAGGACACTTGCGGGATCCCCACGACCTTGCAAGGAGAAACCACCCGCGTGAGATCCTTACGACTCACAAAGGAGCAACACACTTAGGGATCCCTACGATTCCTAAGGAGAAAATACACTTGCGAGATCCTCACGACTCGTAAGGAGAATTCTCTTATGGGACCCTCACGGCTCATAAGATTTGAAAGTCTTAAGTCACAGAGACCTAAACCTGTGCTTAAGCAAAATCCCCCATACCCTTCGACATTGCCCTACAAGTGGCTCAATACTAACCCTTGTATACAATCCACGGGCGCGAATAAACATTTCCCCAGCAAAGTCCCACCCGTGACTAGGGATATGTCCATATGGTGAGCAACCCTTGTAAGTCCTCTCGACCTATAAGGAGAAAGCCCTCTTGTAAGATCCTTACGACTTGCAGAGGAACTTACACTTAGGAATCCTCACGATTCCTAGGGAGAAAATACACCTACAAGATCCTCACGACTTGTAGGGAGAAATACCTTTGTGAGAACCTTACGGCTCATGAAGTCAAAAGCCTTAGTCGACAGGACCCTAACCCTGTTTGTTAAGCCACCTTTGTTCAACATTGACAGAGGCAAATGATGATTCGCTCCTGGCAATATCCCAGTAGTAGCGATGCTGATGCTGAAATCGGTGTCTAAAATCCAAGCTTGCAGCGAAAAGGCTAGCGAGCCACACATGCATACGAAATAGCCGAAATGATGGGGCAACTTGCAATAAAAAGCAGCAAGTAAAAATGTATGCATAAAAAATAGCCGAAATGATGGGGCAACTCGCAATAAAAAGCAGCGAGTAGAAAATAAATAAATAGCCAAAATGATTGGGCACCGCAAAAAATAGCCGAAATGATGGGGCCATCGCGACCTTCGCGATATAAAAGCTGAAATGATAGAGCATCGCGGAAAGAGAAATAAAATAAAAAAAAGTTTTAATTTATGCCCTACAGGTGATGTTCCATCACACCCTGTACACAATCCAAGGGCGTAAACAAAAAAGGGATCATACTTCTCCCCTAGGTTTCATCAGAAGAAGAAGCCAAATCTCGACGGGCCAAAGGAGACCTGGAGACTGTTTCAACACTCGTCTCGTAACAACGGACACAACTCTAAGCTAAGGGAACAGTGGCAACTCCCAGTTCCATAGCTCGATGGTATACATATCGCCAACAGTCAAACCTCCATCCCGTGAAATGCGGATACAATCAGCAAAATTCCTGGTTACGTGGAACGTGGATAACGTCACTCTTTGACCCCGTGGAAAACATCCAGAGCGGATCCTGGTCCTCGCAGAGCACGGCAGTGAACCCGTGTGAAGCATCCAGAGCGGAGCCTAGTCCTCGCCGAGCACGGCAGTGAACCCGTGTGAAGCATCTAGTGCAAAATTCCTGGTTACGTGGAACGCAGATAACGTCACTCTTTGACCCCGTGGAAAACGTCCAGAGCGGATCCTGGTCCTCGTAGAGCACGGCAGTGAACCCGTGTGAAGCATCCAGAGCGGAGCCTAGTCCTCACCGAGCACGGCAGTGAACCCGTGTGAAGCATCTAGTGCAAAATTCCTGGTTACGTGGAACGCGGATAACGCCACTCTTTGACCCCATGGAAAACGTCCAGAGCGGATCCTGGTCCTCGCAGAGCGCGGCAGTGAACCCATGTGAAGCATCCAGAGCGGAGCCTAGTCCTCGCCGAGCACGGCAGTGAACCCATGTGAAGCATCTAGTGCAAAATTCCTGGTTACGTGGAACGCGGATAACGTCACTCTTTGACCCCATGGAAAACGTCCAGAGCGGATCCTGGTCCTCGCGGAGCACGGCAGTGAACCCGTGTGAAGCATCCAGAGCGGAGCCTAGTCCTCGCCGAGCACGGCAGTGAACCCGTGTGAAGCATCCAGAGCGGAGCCTAGTCCTCGCCGAGCACGGCAGTGAACCCGTGTGAAGCATCTAGTGCAAAATTCCTGGTTACGTGGAACGCGGATAACGTCACTCTTTGACCCCGTGGAAAACGTCCAGAGCGGATCCTGGTCCTCGCAGAGCACGGCAGTGAACCTATGTGAAGCATCCAGAGCGGAGCCTAGTCCTCGCCGAGCACGGCAGTGAACCCGTGTGAAGCATCTAGTGCAAAACTCCTGGTTACGTGGAACGCGGATAACGTCACTCTTTGACCCCGTGGAAAACGTCCAGAGCGGATCCTGGTCCTCGCCAAGCACAGCAGTGAACCCGTGTGAGGCATCCAGAGCGGAGCCTAGTCCTCGCCGAGCACGGCAGTGAACCCGTGTGAAGCATCTAGTGCAAAATTCCTGGTTACGTGGAACGCGTATAACGTCACTCTTTGACCCCGTGGAAAACGCCCAGAGCGGAGCCTGGTCCTCGCCAAGCACGGCAGTGAACCCGTGTGAAGCATCCAGAGCAAACACCGGGCTGTGGAGTCCTTAAAATCCACGGACTATGATGTCCTTAACCTCGACCGTAATGTCTTAAAACTAACAATCAACTACCCCGATTCCCTACGGATTCTGCCCTGGTTTAAGGGTACATCTCTTCACTCCTTTGATACCTGACGTTGTAATTCCTCAACGTCTTCAAAGAGGTGACGGGTCCCTGCAACCAAACATCGGACTGTGGAGTCCCTAAATCCATGGACCATGAGGTCCTTAACCTTGACCGTGATGTCTTAAAACTAACATCGGACTATGGAGTCCTTAAATCCACGGACTATGAGGTCCTTAACCTTGACCGTAATGTCTTAAAACTAACATCGGACTGTGGAGTCCTTAAATCCACGGACTATGAGGTCCTTAACCTTGACCGCGATGTCTTTAAACTACGATGCCTCGAGAAACCCCTGACTCCGTGAAACACGAATAAGGATGACTACATCCAGCACTTGCAGGTCCTCACGACCGTAAGGAAGAAAAACTCTCTGGTGAGATCCTTACGACTCTCAAGGGAAAACCCGCTTAAGAATCCTTATGATTCTTAAGAAGAACTTACACCTATGGGATCCTCTCGACCCATGGGGAGAAAAACTCTTTATGAGACCCTCGTGGCTCATAAGGCGCAAAAGTCTTAGCAAGCAGATCTTAACCCTGAATCCTAAGACACCGATACTCTGCAAGGAGATCGAGATAAATTGTCCGCAAACGCATTCAATGAAAAGAGACATGCCGTTGAGAAGAAAAATGTATCTTTTATTTCATAAACCAAAATGGATACAACGTACAATTCATGAAAGAAACAAAAAGAAGATACTCTCATACATGAGTATGTACAAAAAAAAAAGGGAAAAGATACAAGTCCTCAAGCCGGCGGACGGTGTAGTAATTTTACCAGCTCATCGTTTTGTTGCTGAGCCACGGCTTCATGACGCAAGATCTCCAGAAGACGAGCCTCCGCCTGAGCTTGCTGAGCCTGATACGAAGCAAGCCGAGCTTCAAGCTCTTTCTCGGTGGCTTTATGAGCCTCGACCCTTTCACGAGTGAACGTGGCAGCTTTGTCGAGAGCCACCACCTCTTTGATGGACTCCTGAAGCACCCGCCAGAGTTCATACGCTTTGTTGGCCTTGGCGATAAGAGTGGCGCGAAGCTCGCTCAGCGCCTTGGAAGCTAGCTCCCTCTCCAAGATTTTGAGGCCAAGCCTCTTCTCGCATGACGTCATATTGACCGTGCATCGTGCTATCAGACCCCACAACTCCGCTTTTGCAGCCACGGCTTCCGAAGAAAGGCGAGAACATTCAAGGGCGTGCAAGCGAGCCTCCACCTGCCGACAAAACTCCACCCAGACTCGCACCACTTCTTCGCTATGGTAGGTGGCAAGAAAAGGAAGAGAACCGTTAGCTTCGGCGGCAAACGCTTCAGCGGTGGTCGCGCTGCCAGCACGGAGCTCCTCAATCAAAGATGATAAGGAGACAAGGCTTAATTGGGCCAAGCGTTCTGAAGCCCGCAAGGCATAAGGGCCGGGCGACATCACGATGCGCGACTCCAACGCCGTGGAGACTGGCAGAGCTGTTCAAATTTGGAAGATATCAGTAAAATTCTTAAGCAAAGAACGAATGAGAGTATGATGAAATGTCGCTTACCGACAGTCGTGCAAGTAGGAGCTGAAGGTTCCCCCGGCCCTTCGAGAACTTCGACCTCATCATCAGCCTCCAAAACTGTAGAAAACATCAATGTCAATACGCAAAATAACAACGATGCTATGAGAAGTGATGGACGACACCAACCTTGCCCGGATGAGAGGACGATGCGTTGGGGGGATATCGCTTGTGGAGCTGCCATCTCCAGCAGACACTGAAAGGATTGCCGGGGAGACAGATCGGCAATAGAGGCCGCCAGCTCGCGTAATTCTGAGAAAAACAAAAGATTTCATACAACGGAAAGGCTGCTAATTTAAAATTCAGAAGGTTACCTTCAACACTTCTCCCGTTCTGAGTCGGGGGGATAGCAGCCTCGACAGCCTCTGCCGGAACCTCAAGCTCCAACAGAGGGAGGGTAGTCCCCACTACCTCCATCTCAGCCTCCGGGCCGCCTTCGGGAAGAGCCGTTGGGGCAGCAACCTCCAAAGGAGCCTCCCCCAAAGGGGTAAGCACTCCCTGATCAAGAACAGCCGCTGGAGGCTCTACCATAAGAGGAGCAGCCTCATCAGCCCCCCCACATCGGGCAATGCTTCATCGGGAATTTCGGCAGGCTTTAGCTTCAATGAGCCCGTAGGGAGCTCCCTCAGCGTCGAATATTCTGCACAATTCAAATAAGAATAAGGATACACATATACAGGCGTGAATAATCTGAAGAACTACAAAAAGAACAACAACGTACCGATGGGCAAAGAAGCCCTCAATATGGCTTCTTCAAGCCGCTGCTCCTTCTCAAGGAGGCGTGCTCGCCGGGGTTCAAGGGTAGACTCATGGCCGCCGATCCATAAAAAAAGTGCGTCCGCTGCGTCTTCTGAAGCGGCCTGCTTCAGGGCCCTTTCCCCCCATTCCTCCAAAGGACCGATAAACCGCCGCCGAATCCACGAAGGGTCTTCGTAAAAGATTACAGCGGGATAAGACTTCTTCGGAACCCTGGCGTTATGAGACACGTCTTTGGAACGCCGTATGGCCTCAGCCAACTGTGCGGCCTCCTCATCAGCCGAACTCGGGAAAGGAAGTCCAGCGTCTGACTCTTGCAGGGCCAACGGTTCGTCTTCAAGAGTAGGCTCAGACTCCGCCAAAGAGTCGAGCAAATTGGTGGCCGCTTTCCTCCGCCGCTTAGACCCAGAGCCGGTCGCCGAGGATGACCGCTTCCTCCCCCGCGAAGCCTTAGGGCGGCGCTGACCCACATCGCCTTCGACGCCCTCATCCCTATTACCCTCGCCTGGTGCCACGACCGAGGATGATACTGCCATTGTCGATGCCACGGGGGCCGGTGCTGCCACAGGCGGTGGTGCTACTACTGGGGCCCTTCCACCTCGCGAGCGGGAACCCAGGGGCATACCAGCCGTTGGAGTAAGGTTTACCTCTGATTCTCCTGGGATGAGCGCAGTGCCGGTATCCCTTAGAGGGAAGCGGACCGGAGCCCTCGGTCGCAGCTTAGCTCCTGGAACCAGAGGAGGGGCGTCGTGGCCAAGAAGCACCCTCCTTTCCTCAAGAATGATTGGGTTGACCCGATGAAGATACCAACCCGTAAACGCACCCACACACCGGGGCAGGTATTCGGCTTCAGGGACCATGAAGTGGGAGCCGGTGTTTAGCCTCATGAAATGATGAGCGGCATCGCGAACGGCATCGAGTGAAGGGATCGGGGCGACTATAAAAGCCTCGAAAGGAACACCTTGGTCGTATACAAGCTGTCGGGCGAATCGTTGCGGATTGTACCGCATGAAAAGAGCTGCACTGTCCTGGCGAAACACCAAGTAGCCCGGTCTAATAGTGTACAAGTGCGCAGCCTCCCGAGGCTTCAAAGAAGGTGCGTTGTCTTTTGACAGGTCCCAGAGTTGTTGAACTGGACCTGAGGGAGTAGACAAGACCCGATCATTAAAAACCATCCCGCCAGTGGCAGCGTAAGGAGAAATCAGCACCCAAATAGCCCCGAGCTGAATCGGGTCGGCGGCAGAAGCATCCACCAATCGCATAAGTCGCGGGAAGGGATAGGCGTCGTAAAACGCAGGCCTCTGATGCATAGCGAAAGCGCCCAGCACATGCATTTCGACCCAGGACGTGAAATAATGAAGCGAAAAGTTTACTACATCCACGCCGGGAGTAGAGGTATTAGCTGTGGTGCCCAACCCATGATAAAGATGCGCCAACGCCGGGATACCGACGGCCAACCACGTCCCCTCAGCTATACAATGAGCCGGATAGATAACCGAAGCCCTCATAAAACGACGATGCATGGGGATGACAAACCAACTGAGCCAGACGCTGACAAACCCCACGAAGAACATCTCCTCGTCAATACCGGGTGCTGCAATGGACTCAAAAGACATCGGCGACATGATGGGGATATAGTATTGAGGTAGATCCGATTCAGTGGTCGGCAACTTCTTCGGACCAAACCCAAAGGGGTCTTTAATGTTGGCGAACTTCGGAGCTGTCTTCGACACGACGTCCTCATGAAGGAAACAAGCAATGAAGCTCTTGAAAGTAACACCATGCTCTTCGGATTCGGTGAACAATCGGTCGAAGATACCTAGCGCCTTGATCAAACTGGGACGCTTGTGGCGAATGGCGTTCTCAACAGACAAGCCGTCAGCCGGTGCAGACTCGGGCTCGAAGACATACTCATCAGGAGGCAACAACTCCTCATACAGTGCACCCCTGATTGGCAATCCCGAGATTTCATAAAATTCTTCCAGAGAGATCGAGACCTCGCGATCTCCTAGAATGAAAGTGTTGGTGGGAAGATTCCATTGGTTCAAAAATGCTTTAACCCACCAGACATGCGGGGACTTATAATGGAAGAGTGATGCGTATATTGCCTGATAAAGCCCGACCTTCTGCAGCCGCGCACGATGGGTGGCAAGGATGTAGCGAGCCCAGAAAAGGTAGCCCGTAGGGTGTCGGGGAGTGAGCCCTATCTTATAAATCTGTCCCCACGGGTGGGCCTCACCCTGGCAAATACGCCGCCCCAAGATATCTATGGCCGGGATCGGATGGTTCGGAATACCGGTCGTTGAGGGCTCGAGCCTCCCAGTTGGAGTCCAGTTGGGCATTTCCAAAGCAAAAACCGTCCTCGGAGGATCCATCGGCAAAAATGGGAAAGTGAGCTCTGTCGGTACTGCGCAAAGGAAACTCCGGCGACCCTGGATAATATGACTGTACCAAGTTCCCCATAGAAGCAAGTTGGTGCAGTTCGGGTCATGAGCCCGGATCATCGCCATCACTTCCTCATCGGATGGTGATTGAGGAAAAGCGGCTTCCGAACGAGTAAAGGGAAAACACGGAGCAGAAGCCATCACACCTGAAATCGAATGAAAGAAGACAGTTAAAAGTAAAGCCAGCGATATATATCCATGCATGAACATGAAGACTAGTTAAAGAAAGCAACAGTAGATTTTCCTGGGACCATTGGCTACAAAACACATGGGCCCCACAGAATCAAGATGACGGCTCATTAATAATGAAACCGAGCAGTTGTAATAAGATAAAGGGGATACCCTCATTAAATAAAAAAATGAGTTTCAAGTGGCTCTACACATTCTCCTAAAGAACAAATCTACCTTGGGCTCTACAACAAATCAAACAAGACCAGGAGGATTAAATTCCCACAAAAGACATCATTGCAACCGTCTTCTTCACTAATTGCAGAAGGACAACCTCGGGCCAAGAGACCCTAAGGTGCCTCTATGCGAAGAAACTGAGTTCTTCATACGAATTAAATTCCTTATTAAGAGAAGGGAATTAAATTCCCAAAAGCATTTTTTCTGTAAACGGAGTTAAACTCCATGGATCATCGTCTAAGCCCTAAGAGATCTACTTTTGAAGGCTAAAATGGTTTCATACTTTGGTTAAAAAGCTTGAAGAAAAATGGGTTCTTTGTTAAAAAAGGGGTAAAAACCCTTGTTTAGGATTTAAAATCCAGAGGAACGTGAAAGTTCACTGTTTGTCCAAGAATATTACTTGAGGAAAAGGGTCACTAGAACAGAGTTAAACTCTGAAGATGGTTTCAAGACAGAGAACTAAGCTCTGGAAGAAGAGAATTAAATTCTCAGAAAAAAGTTTGCAAGGAGGAAGACAAGCAAAGTGGAGGCGTCTCTGAAATGACCCCAATATTTATAGGAGGTGATGGAAACGCTTCATCTCACCAAATCCCTAGAGGAATCCAACGGTCACAAAAGTGACAGCGTTGCACTCACGTGCAGACACGTGAGAACAACGCTGTGGGGGCATTTGTTTCCTGATTTAAAATCAGGAAAGTTTACGGAGGAGGCATCACGTGCTAGCATGTGACCAGCAGTCACGTGTTGGCATGTGACATTTAAAAGCAGCGGCAAAGGCACATCAGTTCCCTGATTAAATCAAAGAAAAGGCTTCAGAAAGGGTCACGTGCTCACACGTGACCGGGGGTCACGTGTTGGTACGTGACGGTTGAACAGCGGCCAGAAGACAGAACGCAGAAAGAAGAAGAAGGCTCGTTCCAAGGGGTCACGTGCCTACACGTGACCAGGGGTCACGTGCCGACACGTGACCAGGGGTCACGTGGCCACACGTGACCGGCTTTCAAAGCCTATTTATTTAGAAGAATCAAATTCTGAAGAGATCATTCAAATCTTTCCAAAGGAAAATGATTATTTGGAACCGATTGGACTAAAGATTTAAAGGTGATTAAATATCATCTATCTATGGAAAAATCTTGAACGTGGAAAGATTTCCCCTTAAAATCTAACCGAAACAACAGAAGAATATCTTTGGATTTAAAATCCAATGGTGAATAAAATTCACCTAATAATCCAAGGGTCCAAACGAATGGTGAATACAAATTAAATCTCTCAATGAAAGATTCACCAAAACTAATTGATTCTGCTTCTTCTCCTATAAATAGGAGCCAAGGGACATATAGAGAGGGCACATAGAGAGAGAGAAAAATAGAGCCTTGAGACTTTGGAGGAATTGGGATCTTCTGCAAAAGAAAGCCTTAGGTAAGAAGGGGGAGGCTTTCAAAAAAAAAGAGAATTTAATTCTCAACAGAGTTTAACTCTGATATTAAAAAGAAAAACTTAGTTCTCTCTTTAGCAGAGGATCTGCAAAGTGCACATCTCCCCATGAATTGAGAATTTAATTCTCATTGGGTTGAGATCCTGCCATGCAGATCCAAAGCATAGAGAGGGAATGGATGTTTGAGAATTTAATTCTCATAGAACTATAGGAATTTAATTCCTGTGAATTAAAATTAGGGTTTAACCCTATGTCATAGGAATTTAATTCCTTCAAAATGAATAGAACCAGGGTTAACCCAAGTTAAGAACTCAAATCTGTCAAAATAACAGGAATTTAATTCCTCTAAACTTTATTGCTAGGGTTTAACCCTATGAAGAATTTGATTCTTAAAAAGATAAACACATATTCAAACAGGCAGGGTCACGTGCTACCACGTGACCCCTGTAAAGAGCCACCGCTAAAACTTTGAGGCAACGCCTCACGTGCTTCACGTGACCCCCAAAGCGTGCAAAGAAAAAGCAAAGGAAAAGAAGCTCTGGGGCGCCCTCACGTGTCACCACGTGACCCCTAATGAATATTCTAACAGATCAAAGCGCAAGCCCCCATCACGTGCCAACACGTGATGGCTTTTAGAATTAAAAGTGTTAAACACTTATCTGTAGAACAAAATAAAGGGAAACAGGGCGCTATCACATGCTATCACGTGACCCCTTGGCTGAAGCTTTAACGGATAAGTACCAAAATACCCATCACATGACAGCACGTGATGCTCCAAAGTATTCAATACTTTTGACAGAATAGAAGGAAGGGAGGGCGCCCTCACGTGCCACCACGTGACCCCTCTTGCCTTAGTGTTTAACACTAAATTGGAATCCCGGAATCCAGTGTTAAACACTGTTTGGCCTTAGTGTTCAACACTAATCAAAGAACTTTATTTGCAGTGTTTAACACTGATTATTCTTAGTGTTTAACACTAATCTGAAATCCCTGCTGCTAGTGTTTGACATTGATTTGCTCTAGTGTTTAACACTAATTTGAACCCCCTGTTGCTGGTGTTTAACACCAACTGCCTTTTAGTGTTAAAACACTAACTTGTTCCCAGTGTTCAACACTGCTGATCTTTAGTGTTTAACACTGACTTCAGCCCAGTTGATTAAATGGCCAGAGGCAAAGCTTCTCCTTCAATGGACCAACAGAAAGCCAGTATTCTAAACATGATGGGACTTAGCCCAAGATGGTCATAAGTCCTCAATTCAAACTTAACTGGGCTAATGGGCTCATAACACAATTAATTGGTCTTGATCCCAAATTGGGCCAAAGACTGTTTAATTCACCCCGGTCCAAGGGTACATCTCTTCACTCCTTTGATACTTGGCGTTGTAATTCCTCAACGTCTTCAAAGAGGTGACGGGTCCCGATGACCACACATTGACATGGACTGTGGGGTCCTTAAACTCATGGACTATGAGGTCCTTAACCTTGACCGAGATGTCTTAAAACTAACAACGAACTGTGGGGTCATTAAACTCATGGACTATGAGGTCCTTAACCTTGACCGAGATGTCTTAAAACTAATAACAGACTGTGGGGTCCTTAAACCCATGGACTATGACGTCCTTAACCTTGACCGCAATGTCTTAAAACTAACATTGGACCGCAATATCCTTAAACTACCCATGGACCGCAATGTCCTTAAACTACCTATTGACCGCAATGTCATTAAACTAAACAACAGAACCCCCTTTTTATTGCTCTCTTGTTGGATCTAAACGATCCCGTTAAGTTGATCTTAGTCCAAAAACTAGACTAACGTATCCTTAACAAACGTTTAAGTCGTTCTTAGTCTCAAAGAAGGCTAACGTATCCTTAAACCCAAACCCCCAAACCCAAATCTAAGATAATGCGGATTTGGACTAGTCCACGCCCTACGGGCGACGACATAACTCAGTCTCCGTATATAATCCACGGGCAACCAAACATAAAATGAATACCCACGACACGAAGTAACCATCTGGAGAAGGAGAAAGTGGTTACCGCGATGCGGTAGCGTAATTAACTGCAGGGGCTTGCGCCTGCAGGGAAGAGCGTCCCCACAATCAAAAACCCCTCAAGCGAGGGGGAATCTGACGAAGTCTGCTATATCGGACGCATCCATTTAAACCTTCGATATACGGTGCCATAAATCAACTTGGCATCTTCGAAGAGGTGGACGGATAGCACCAATTAGCATCTACCCCGAACCTCAGGCGGGACGTCGGTCCTTGCCGCCGTTCGGAGGGGAACAGAAACTTTTAGACCCCCAATAACTGGATAAGTCATGCGACACTGGACTCATAACCTTTCGGGATACAACTGCTAACACTTACCAGTTTATCTCACCTGCTCCGGCTGAAGGCTTTTGGTTATAGCCATGTCCTGCACTGTGTGATATCAACTCCCTATACTGGGAGAGACGAATCCTTTCGACCGCTTACTGCCTCCATGTTCTTCGGAACTATACCCAGCTAAAACATGTTTGCACGACTTAGTAGAGCCGTGGTAGGATAGTAATCTAAGTATAGTAGGAACATACAGGAGAAACCGTGGCGATCTCATGTCGAGGGACTACGTTGTATTATTGCCACTAGAGAATTGCTACCTGACATTGGTATAAACCATCTGGGAGTTTTCGGTGAGTCCGTCCAGTATAACTCATCCAATGAGAACCTGTTTACAATCATCGGTGTCAAACACCAATGGCTATGGGATCAGCCATCGCCCTATATAGGGTCATGAAACATATACACTAGTTTAAACTGGAGTTCTAATATCCAGTTTCGATACTCCTACGACTAAGGACATTTAAACATATGCTTATGGACTACCAGGCCTCACTAGTATGATCTTCATCACAGTCCCGATAACCAAGAAAAATACTAAGGGCTTCATCTCATGTATTAGCGATACGTTATAACGTGTAAAACGTATTCACATGTATGATAAAGACAAACATATAGCATACTATCATCTCTAGTAAGACTGTTCTCCGTATACGTCTTCCTTCAATTACGTAATTGCCATCTTGCAATTACAATAATTACCTTGAGTAAACTATATCCAACAATAATCTCTATGTTTAGTAGGTTATATATAATTTTATATTTACCTATTTTATACCTTTATTAGGATTTCTTATTTGGGCATCTCCCAACTTGTATAACACTTTTGTCATCAAGGAAAAATATTATTTTTCACCAATTTCCTGTTATAACATGGTATCGGAGTGATAAGAATTTTTTTCCAAAAACATTTTTTTCTCTCTCTCCCTTGCTCCTAGGGCCAGATCTTCCTAGGGCCTCCTTCACCTATCACCGGAGTCCCCCTTCTTACCGGATCCCGGCACCCGTGTCCTCTCCTCTCTCTCCCCATAGCCTTCCTCGCTCCCTCCCCCCCCTCTCTCTCTCTCTCTTCTGTAATGCCTGCGACCCTCGATCACCCACAACCCCCGAACCCCAACATCGCCGATCCCCTCTGCGCCGTCGATCCCTTATGACACCGATCCCCATGAAACTCAACTAATCACCTACGATCACCGATTGCAGACCCCAAGGAGTTCCTCATTGCTGACCTCCCCGCTTATCCACGTAGCTCCTGATCCCCACAAGGCTTCCATGATCACTGATTGATGACCCCTGCGACTCTGCAACCCTCAGCTTCCCCTTTCTTTCCGGTTACAATACCCTAATTGAGCCTTGAACCCCTTGGCTGCTCTGCTCAGCCTCAATCGCCTCCCTCTACCTGGCTACAAATGATTCTTTCAACCCACGGCCACCTGTGGTTGTTCGACTCAGAATATAAACTCTGCGATTGTTCTCCATCATAAGTCATGAACAAATAAGGGCTATACACCTTTCCTTCGTTAGATTTTCAACTCACCGGTCCTACAAATTATAATGCATGGGCTCTCACTTTGTAGTACAATCTTCCGGCGTTTTCACTTTGGGGGTATATTTATTGCTCCACAAAGTGCCCTACCGCAACGGTTCAAACTCCTGGATAATCCTTATCATCTCTGTCCTATGGTGAGTCTCCAATAACTAGTAATCAGTGGATTCATACTGATCAACAAATTATTGCATATATCTTGAGATCAGTTGCCATTCCTATTCGTCTTTCCTTTAGATGTTTGACCACCTCTTGCGATCAGTGGCTCGCTGTCAGTCGCATGTTTGTTCAAACTGGAGCTGCTCATGAGTATCAGTTGCATCAAGCCCTTCAGGATGCTAGTCAAGAGGATAGTTCTATTCAGGAGTTTCACAACATGCTCTCAGGATATTGGGGAGAACTGCAAACTATAGAGGAATTCATCCATGCCTAGTTGATTGATCTTACACTCAAGTTTCAAAAGAAACGTAATAGGCAACATCTTTATCATTTTGTCATGTGCCTTTGTCCTGAGTTCAAAGGGTTGCGTGGTCATATCCAACATCGTTGTCCCCTTCCAAAACTTACGGATGTTATCGCAGAATTCATGGCCGAAGTAACATGCCTTCAGATGCTTAAATCCTCACAGGCCATGCCTTCACCTACTATATCCTCCGCCACTGCTCCAGCTATGCAGCACCGCTCTCCGGCATCCCATGGCCCTCCCAACAGAACCTCAGACAAATCCCTTTTCTGTCGCTATTGCAAAAAGAAAGGCCGCTTAATTCATAACTGTTCGATACGGCCACCAAAGCCACAGCCCTACCATCGCCGTGTACCTTCGGTTGCTGCTACTGCTGCTACTGCCAATTCATCAGCTAAACCACCACCACCACAACCAGCTCTACTTTCAACACAGTCACAGTCTCTTTTTCCTTCCGTACCTCCGCCACATGGCTCCCTCACTTTGGCACTGCTTGCAGAGATCGCTACTTATGTTGCTCAGAATCTTAGACTCAACTATGCCTCCTCTAGTTCTGACTTTACTGCCATGTCTGCCTCCTCCGGTATTTCTACTCCTTAGATTTTTGACTCGGGTGCCTCTCATCATATGACTTTCAATTCTACTATTCTTACTAACTGTAAGCCTGTCTCTTCACTTTTCATTCATATTGCAAATGGCACACCTCTTGCGGTAACGCATTATGGTGATATCACACCAGCTTCTTGCACGTCTGGTTGTTTGTCTTTATCTTCTATCTTGCTTATTCATAAACTTACCATGAATTTGTTTTCTGTAAGTCAACTAGCAGATGCTGGTTATACCGTCATTTTCTCATCCACCTCTTGTACCGTGCAGAATTCCTGCACCGGTCAGAAGATTGAGATCGGTCATAGAGTGAATGGGTTGTATCATTTAGAGAATCTTCATCTCCCTCCTTCCACTGCCGGCTTTGGACTTTCCACCTTAGATATTTGGCATCGCCGGTTAGGTCATTTTTCTGATCCTCAACTGAAAGTTTTATCCGATTATGGTTTTCTTAGTTCTTTCCCTTTTGTTTCTAGTTCAAATTGTAGTACCTGTCGCCTTACTAAATAAGTTGCTTTACCCTTTTCCTCGAGTCATAATGTGTCTTATGAACCTTTTGAACTTATTCATTCTGATATTTGGGGACCAGCACCGTCTACTTTTTTGTCTGGTTATAAATACAATGTCTGCTTTATTGATGACTATTCACATTATACATGTGTTTATCTTATGCGTGCTCAGTCTGATCTTATTCACATTTACACAGAATTTACAAATATGATTCAAACGCAATTTCATAAATGTATAAAAGTGTTTAGGTCTAATAATGCCCTCGAATATGTTTCATCCTCAATGCAAAATATTTTTAAAACCCTTGGCACCATCACTCAGCAATCCTGTTCTCACACATATGAACAGAATGGTGTTGCTAAACGCAAGCACCGCCACATCCTTGAAACCACTCACGCTCTGCTTTTTTCATCATCTGTTCCTAACTATTTTTGGACAGAACGCATCATGATAGCTACACTACTAATTAACATCACTCCGTCATCTGTTCTAAAAGTCCTTTCTTTATATTCTCGTCTCCATTCGATACCTTTTAACTATTCTCTTCTCCACACGTTTGGTTGTGTCCGTTTTGTTCTCCTTCCACTACATGAACGAAACAAAATTTCTCCACAGTAAGTCAAATGTGTCCTTCTAGGATATAGTTATACTCACAATGCTTACCGCTGCTATGATCCCATAACAAAACGCCACCGTATAGCTCGACATATTACCTTTTTCGACACCGTACCCTACTTCACTTCATCTTCACCACCAGATCTCTCCTTTCTTGACTTACCTTATCACTCACCCATCTTACCTTCTATCACTACATCTTCCTATATGCCTACCTTGCCTTCCCTTCCTATTTCGTCTGAGTTGCTACCCAATCCTACTTTTGTCATCATCACACCTCCTATAGATGCTCCAACGATCGATGTTCCCTCTAAGGTTAACCAATCTTCTTCGGTGCATTCTTATACTCCACATCGCAATCCTGCGTGAAACCGGTGATCTCCTGCTTGCTACAGTTTTTCTATAATTAACTCTTATTCCCCTTAATTTGTATCTTTTCTTGCTGCTATTCATTCTCTTAAGGAACAAATGTCTTATTCTGAGGTTATAAAAATATCAGAATGGCAACGGGCTATGCAGGAAGAACTAGAGGCATTCTGTCACACTAATACTTGGGATCTCGTACCACTACCATTCGGGATCAAACCTGTCAGATGAAAATAGATTTACAAATCAAGATGAAGTCTGATGGCACTATCGAACGTAACAAAGCTCAGCTCGTGGCTCGTGGTTTCTCCCAAGAATATGGTATTGACTATGAAGAAACTTTTGCTCCAGTTACAAAAATGACCTCTGTTCTCACTCTTATCACTATTGCTGCTGCCCGAAACTGGACCTTATATCAGATGGAAGTTAAGAATGCCTGTTCCCTCATAAAAAAAGAAAGGAGGAAAATTCCCCACTATTCAAGTCTCATGTGTTAAATATGTGAGCACCTATATGCAAAAGCATATAGGCGCTGCAGTTAAAAAAAACGGGCTAAAAGAGCCACAATGTTAAACACGTGAGCGTCTATATGTAAAGCATATAGGCATTGCAATCAAATAATTGCTAAGCCAAACATGCCTCACGTGTTAAATATGTGAGAGCTTATATGCATATGAGCGCTGAAAATAAAGTATGCTAAAACCCATGCTAGGGGTCACGTGTTAAACACGTGAGTTCTCCTGCTACACTCTTCAGCAAGATAGAATTAAATTCTATGTGATAGAATTAAATTCAATTTGAGAAATATTTTCCCCGATCTTTCTAATACGGAAAGATTCTTCTTTAACAGAATTTTGGATTTAAAATCCAATTGTGATAAAATATCACCAATCAAACCACCTGATAGAATTAAATTCTATGTGGGAAATATTTCCTTAATTTTTCTCAAACTAGAAATATCTTCTCTGTTAAACAGAAGACCCTTGGATAAAAAATCTAACGGTAATTATAAAATCATTCCCCGATCATCTGATAGAATAAAATTCTATCTTAGAAAAATATTTTCCTAATTTTGTTAAATTAATAAGATATTCATGGGAAAATATTTCTTAATCTTGTTAAACAAACAAGAAATCTTCTCTGTTAAACAGAGAGCTTTTGGATTGAAAATCCAACGGTGAATAAAATTCACCAATTAATCTTCATGATCTCTCAATGAGAGATTTTCTTAACATGCTGATTTTTTCCCTTCTCTTATAAATAGTAGCAAGGAGATTAAATCTAAAGATACACAGAACTCCCCACAAGCTTCTGTAAAAAAAAATATACATTGAGATCTCTGTGTTTTTTTACCTAGGGTTTCAATGAGGCAAGTCTTCTTCTTCTTTGAGAATTAAATTCTCTTTCTTTTTCAAGAGCTCATAGGGTCTCTTCTTTGCCTCTCTAATGGTTTAACCCTTCATATAAGAACTCACTTCTTTCTCTGGTTTAGATTTGCAGAAGCAGATTGTCACGACCTGAAATGGGAGACTGGCACTTGAATCATGTGAAGTCTATAGGACCCCACCTAATTCATGTAAGCCAAAAGCGCAGAAATCTAAACCATTTGAAAAGAGAGTGAAGGAAAAACTTAGTTTCTAAATAGGTGGTTTTTCTCAAACTAAAGTCGTAGTAATCATTTTAAAAGCCTTAAGTATTTCTAAAAATTTCGGTAGAGTTTCCCTTGTAAAAACTGGCCCCAAACGGGTACAAACATGCATAATATGCATAATGAATAAAGGCATCGCGAAGCGGGAGCTAGCTCTTCACCAATTGGAGGAAACAACCACGCAATTCAATATAATATACAACGCCGAAGGGCGACGATCGAAACTCAGCAAGGAAACCAACATCCTCAAGAAAATCAGAGAAAATCGTAATAATACAAGCACGTGACTTTAAGGTCGAAAGAATATACAACTGGTTTTCTAAGTCTAACAAATAATACAAGTCTGGTTGATGGAGTTTACTAGATATAACTGAATAAAAATAAAAGTATAACGTTGGTCACGATGTGAACCCACCTACCAAAGCAATCACCCAGTATGAAGAAGTGTGCCAGCAAAAGCCGCCAAGGAAATCTGTACGGCCAAACCTGCAAGAAAATGTGGCACAACGGGGGTGAGTTGCCAACTCGTGAGTAAAAGACACCGGCGAGCAGAAATCGCATGTATGACTCTATCCTAGGTCATACAATAATATCCTCATAAAATATAACCTGAAGCATCTAAATAGCAAGGTAATCATCTAACATACGTATAATACCAAGTGCTCGTGTCAGTGCCTTAGGTAGTAACATGACACGTATATGATGTACAAATGTATTAAGAATGAAAGTAAAATACATCATGTACGAGAAATCTGTTTTCTTATCTCAATGAGATTTTTATATAAAAACCGAAGTATCATCAATGAAATCAACAGAGAATCTGTGTCAAGCATCGACACAAAACATATATCCCAATATTTCAATATCTCAATATCTCAATATCTCGGGCTCCGGCAATCCGGACTGGCCCATATAATCAAATCTCAATATCTCGGGCTCCGGCAATCCGGACTGGCCCATATCATAAAATCTCAATATCTCGGGCTCCGGCAATTTGGACTGGCCCCGGGCTCCGGCAATCCGGACTGGCCTAAATCATCAAATCTTACGACTACGTCGGTATCTTCCGGATATCCGCCGCGTCACAAATAACCGGTCGGTAGTGCTCCCCAGCCGGGCTCAACGCCATCATCTGCGACCATCTTGCCCCAGGGTACCGCACCGGGTCCACCATGCACCCGCAGACGGTTCATCCTCCTCCTCGAATTGGGTGTATGATATTGCTCAAGAGCTGAGAAAACTCATGGTGGACACATCTCACATCATATCACGAGAAAACCGCAATTTTCTATCTTTTAGAAATGAAAATTAGTTTATATAATCCTTACGGTTTCTTCAAATCCAGAAAGCTCATGGAAAATTCGAAATCTCATAATCAAGAGTCAATAAACAGTGAATACCGGCATAAAACCCCATAATATTTCATGATAAATGAATATACACATGCATGGATATCTAAATAAATGATGCAATATCTAATTTAGCACATGAAAGCAGGCACACAAATAATATGTTGAAACTACCAGCTAGCAGGTTATACCGATAAGGTAATGTTTTCTAAAGTGTACGTAACATGGCAATTATCGATGATGATGTGTGTGAGCCGGCAACAAGTGTTCGTGGACATACGCATCATCGGAAATGGTGCTGGTGTCCTGACAATAGGGTTCATAATGACTAAAGAAAACGCAGGTATAAGCATGCAATGCGATGAGAACGTGAATATAACGGAGAATGAATAGTAATCGCAACAATGAAGAATATACATTTTTATATACGAGTCATACAGTGTTGACATTTGAAATAGCACGAATTGTGGTTTTTAGAAAATAGGGGCTATGGTGTTTTTAAGAAAAGGTACATCCTTTGGAAAATCCGTAGTATCCCTTGGCCTTTATTTAAAATACTCACGATTTGTTAGTTTTGAAAATAAGTATGACTCGAGCCCAGTTGACCATCTACCAAGTAAACTACTGGACGAAGCTAAGAGACTAAACGAAAGGGTAAGGAAAACCACCTAAGTCCGAGTCGATATATCAAGTAGTCGGCGATCCCGCCTCAATAGTGTCACGTACGGTAAAATATATAATACGACATCCTCGAATCAAGAGTGCGGATCAATCATAGTTTTATACCTCGTACGGTAAAATCCATCGTACGATATCCCGCAATCGGAGTACGGGTCAAATATCTCATATACCTCATTATTCATATGGTAATGTTATCATAATATCATGAACTAGGGGTACTGATCTAAAGTCTAGTACATTCCAATACCATCAACATATATCCGTGTGTGTATGAAAATACATCGTCCATCGATCCACTATAATATCATGTCGTATATCATAACACGACCCACATCACATAACCGATCTCACAGCATCATGCCCGATCATATCGACTCATCTCCAAGTACAATATACTATCCTCATCATCCGTGTATACGTATATGTATGTATGTATGTATGTATATATATATATATATATATATATATATATATATCAACACATCCACACACACACACACACATACACACACACATATATATACATATAAACATATACACTAAAAACATATCACGTGTGTGCATGTGTGTGTGTGAACCTTTACTCTAGGGTTTCGCGACTAAAAAACAAAACCAACAACTCTTTCATCCAATTACGCTAAACTTAACCCATATCTCCTAAAGCCTTTCTTGCTAACTGAACACATCTCAAAATACATATATTTATATATATAATATTCGCATGCTACACTACAAAACTGCGGGGGTGCTATACACCATCCACCCGACTTCCCCCGTAGATATACATCTACTCACCTTGATCCTTGCTTGCCGAAGTCGATGCCGCCACGCTCATCCTCATTGTTCAAAGTCCACATGAGGGTACCTACATATACACACACATAGCATCGTAAATAGAAATCGCACACGAAAACCAAAACGGCACACGAATCATACATAGGTTAAAACGTATGGTCTACGCATGCAAGAATAACCAAACAACTCCCTATATCGACATACAAACGTCAAGTGACCGAGAAAAAACACAACATCCAAAGTTCAAGTCACGAACAATCATGAAACCAAAACAGAATCTTAGAAAACATGCCCCGGATTTTGTTCCAGGTGAAATTAGCCAATTCTGCATATGGGGTAGGTCTAACTTGCCTAAAATGGAGCCATGGACCAAGCACGAGATGATTCCATCATACCAAGGCCGCAATTTGTGGCCAAAATGAGATAATTTGTGGCCTAAACTTGAAGATTTGGTCTCGGGTTTTGGGGTTAGCTTCTAGGTTGCCTGCACATCTCTCAGTCTTTGCTAAATAATTTTCAGGGCCCCCGGGTGAAAGCAGATCTCAAAACTACACCATAATTCCTACACAAATCCGATATCGGGGATTTCTAAGTTTGGGGTTTGGGGTTTTAGTCTCAGGTTGGTCAAGGTTTTTAAAACTAAAAGGGTTGTGGTCACCAATTACACTCCAATTGTACCATCACAACTCAATAATCCCTTACCTTCATCTAGAAATTTTCAAACATCACTAACCCTCACTAAATCAATTCTAAACTAAAATTAGAAGTTAATAAACTCAAATACTACACTAATGATGAAAGAATTATCTAATTTGGTAACTTAAGAATTTTCTTGAGTTGCCCCCAAGTGTCCAAAATCCCAACTTTCTTGGTCTACCATGATTGTAGTGAGCTTATGCATGAATTTTGTGAAGGGGATGTATGGTTTTGATATGGAAATAAGGCTGTTGTGAGGAGATAGAGGAGGTGGAGTGAGAGGGCAGCCATGGGAGGAGGAAGAGGAGAGAAAATAATGATGATGATGAAGAAATGAAGCCAAGTCAAAGAACCCCTCACCCTCTCTATCTCTCTTCTCTCTCTTGCTCATACCTCATTCTTTATTCTTATTCTTTTCCTTTTTTCTTTTATTTATCTTTTCTTTTCAAATCAAAACAATAAAAACAAGTAATAAAAGAATGAAGCATGGTTTTTCAAACAATTAACAAAATGTAACAAGTATTATGCAGCATATCATGTTGCATGTCATGCACATATTATACTTAAAGAAAAATTAGTAAACACTAATCGAGTTTAGTACTAACCCATACACAATTAATTGTATACTAAATTGTAAAATCTCCAATCTTCATACAATCTTTTAAAAATCAATATTTAGTATAATTTTTCAAATATTTCCCAATTCTCGGTATATAATTATACCATATCATTAAAACTAATCTCCACACATTAAATATTCATAATATTTATTATTTTAATTATTTAACTTGCCAAAAATAATATCTTATTTTTTCTGAAATGTTACACAGATCTCCCCATAAGTTGAGAATTTAATTCTCATCGGGACGATTCTGTTCTGCGGATTCAAAACTTAGGAGAAAATAACTAAGTTAAAAAGAAAAGAATAGGTGCATATGGGAATTTAATTCCTCCAAGAATTAGGGTTTAACCCTACAAAAAGGACTTAGTTCTTCAATACAAATAATAATGATGATCCAAGATGATCATCAATGACTAAAAATGTCATTAATAGAGATCAAATATCTCTAAGAACAAACAATAAGAATAACTTGGCGTCTCAAGACTGTTATAGAGCCCCACGTGTTTCCCACGTGAGTGGTCAAAATAAGGAAAAGCAAAGTTAAAACCGCCTCACATGTTTCCCACGTGAGTGCTCAAAATAAGCAAAAAACAATGTTAAAACTGCCTCACATGTTTCCCATGTGGGTGCCTAAAGAGCAAAGAAAAACTTCTTTGTCAATTAGGCAGCCGTCCATAAAGGAAGCAGTCACGCGAAACACACGTGAGCTCTATCCAAGTGCTTAGCACTTCTGTAAAAAGAGGGAAACGAACAAATAAAGCCCAAAGCCTAGACCCACGTGCTTCCCACGTGGGTATCATGCAGAGTGCTCAGCACTCCATGATTAATCAAAAATGACTAAAAACGCTCACATCTGAGCGCCTCACGTGTTTCACACGTGAGTACCACAGGACTCTAGTGCTTAGCACTAATCCAGCATCCCACGTGTTTCACATATGAGCGCTGTATGTCTCATTGTTCAGCACTGTTGGGTATTTATGGAAACTCCATCTCAGTCCAAAAATTGGCTAAGTTTTCTGAGGTCAAAGCTCTTTGTTTTTTAATCAATCAAGCCGACATGCTCTTGATTTTCAAAGCCTCAAATATGACCAAAAATTCTCAAGTCCACAACAACCCCTTTTCCCTCAAATACGGGATTTGGTTTAAGGGTACATCTCTTCACACCTCTGATACATGTCGTTGTAATTCCTCAACGTCTTCAGAGAGGTGGAGGGTCCCGACGACCAATAATTTCTTTCGTTGATGCACTTCCAAATTGACGTACACGCCTTAAATTGGATCGTGCCCTAAATTGGGCACATTCTATATTACCATTGTTCACTTCGTCACATAACAAATACACGTGCGTGCAAGATGGGCGATATTGGACCGAAATGTCCTTAAACTAATATTCTCCTCCGAAATGGTGATAAAGGACCGAAACGTCTTTAAATTAACATTTCGTCTCAAACATAGCGATAATTGACCGCGATGTCCTTAAACTAAAATAATCGAGCCCAAATGCTCATATGTTTAAGCTGATCTTAATCTCAAACCAGATTAACGATCCTTAAATCAACCTAAACCTAAATCTAAAAATATACGGATTTAGACTAATCCACGCCCTACGGGCAACGCCATAAATTAGTCTCCGTATACAGTCCACGGGCAAACAAAACCAAAACAAAACACACGACACGAAGTGAACTTCCGGAGTAGGAGAAAGTGGTTATCACGATCCGATAACGTAATTAACTGCAGGGGCTTGTGCCTGCAAGGAAGAGCGTCCCATAATTAAAAACCCCTCATAAAATGAGGTGGAATCTGATGAAGACAGGCTACAATGGCCGCGTTTGTCCAAACCTCCGATATATGGTGCCATAAATCAACTTTGCATCTTCGGAGAGGTGTACGGATAAATCCAAATAGCATATGCCCCCAGAATTCATGCCAGATGTCCTAATGTCCCAGTCCATCTTCCGGCAGTGAACAGATTCTGGCACGCTCAGTGGGACCTTTTCCTCTTTCCACTCCACACATCGTGTGTCGTGTTTCACGAACAAAATTGCGGTTTGCTATGGTTGCCCTTGGATTCGAAGTACTAAGATTTGGTGTCTTTTTCCTGTGCAGAAGAAGAAAAAAATTGATGGCTTCCAACTACACAACTTGAAACAGCAAATCCCGCTCCGCCCTAAATGGAGGAGTGACTTATGGGCCCAATGCGGCCTCTATCTTTTCAATACCGGTGGAGAAAGTAACTCAAGCTACTAACGGATTGTTCTTCAGGACCATAATCCCACCAACGAGTTTCAGCGCCCCAGTGCCGCAAGACGAAGCTCCTAAGAAGTCGGTCTTTGATCGACTTGCAACCACAACGCCCATCTCAACGGGCCATCCAAATCCGATGCGTCAGTCTTCAACATGCCGAGTCAAAGCTCAGACGTCTCAGTCTTTAACAGCTGAGCCAGAACCAAAATAGGCTCGCAAAGAGGCTCGTCATACCTGGGCTGCCCCAAAACGGATAGCCCTCCTAACTCCTCCTGCAGGTGAAGCCGTCAAAATCACTTCCCCTATTAGAAGATTGGTCTTCGGAAGATTAGCCATTCCTCGGCAAACCCTACCAAGGACGCCAGTCTTCAATAGGCTGACACCAACAACAGTCCCTCACCATAGCCAGGACATGAAGAAGCCGCTTCTAAAACTGAGGCGGTCCCATCTGCAAGACACACTCGACGTCGCCACTGGGGCCAGGTGAGAAAAGCTAGGGGCAACTCCCCCTCTGGACTTACTCCGCCAGCTCTAGTAGTGGAAATTGATGTTGCTTTTCCAACCAGGAACAGTTTTGATTTTCTTAGGAGGGTGCGAAAGAACTCTCCAATGGCGGTGCTAAAGAAATCGCCCCACCTGCAGAAACCGCAGTGCAGGCAAAGCTAGAGCAGCCCCGTCAACGGCTCTCCTCCCAAATTCATAGAGTGTGGCGAAAAGTCCAGGACTCCATGACTGATCAAAACTATTCTCGTCGACCAAAGAAATAGATGGCTCGGCAAGAGGAAGACCATCCCTCCACCATACAGTGAGGGACTTCTTCTACATGGGTTCCTGTTACAACGGCTCCTTCAACATTGACCCCCACACAAGGAGGAGGTCGGAGAAAATCCCACCACCTGCGACAAATTCCAAAGGCGATAGACCTAAATGCCCTAAGGCTGGGGGCATGATCGTATACATGGTTTACATGGCTTCCGGGAAAGAGGAAAGCCGTGCTTCTGTGGCTCATCGACCGCAAACTCGGTTGCTAACAAAAGCTCAGGAGCAACACCAAAAGCTCCAAGAGATGCTGACCAAAATGATAGCACTCGCCGAGCAGAAAGAAAGTCCGAATCCAACAGCCGAACAACGCCAAGAACAGGAGACCGATACAGAATTCCTACGAAGGGTACTTGAAAGAAAGGACAAAGAAGCTGCTGTGCAAGCCGCCAACATAAAGCAGATGACGCGTTTATTCCAGGATATGTTTGGAATGATGATTAAGCCAAAACCCCTAGCCAATCCACCAATAATCATTGAGGATGACAGAGGGGAAACATCAAACCCTCTTCCGGCTCTATCAGTGGCCAGGGAGGCAATGATCTCCAAGGATGCTCTTGATGATTACATTGCTCAACAAATACGAGCTCATCAAGCTAGTGAAGTGGCTGGACAAATCGTCAGAACTGGGCGACTGTATCCAGGCTGGTATGACCAAATCAAATATCCGCCGGGATATACGATCCCTAAGTTCCAAGTGCATAAGGGGACAGGCAACCCACACCAGCACGTCGCTCAGTTCAGAGCTTTGTGCGGCAATACTGGAGGCGACGACTGTTAGTGTATATGCCCTAGAGGCCATTACTGTATCATACTAGTTTGTATATTACTTAATGGAAGCTTGGGATATTCACAGTTGTATATACAATCTTGCTCGAAATGGTAGTATGCTACTTGGTTTGTCTCTGCTTTAATATGTGCATGTGTTTCTTTTAGCATATTGCTGGTATACATATTAGTAGAGCCCTTAGGATCTTTGCTTGATTACCAGCGTTGTGATGGCGCTCGCACTCGTGGGAGCTGGGTAATCTATAAGCACATCCTTATACAGGTCCCTGGTCGTTGGACTATCGAGACAGGGCATCGATACTCCGGAGTAGACTGGCGTATGCGCTTCTCATCCCAGTGTGGGAGACGGTCTGTCCCACAGCCGTTAGTACGTCGTACTTGGGATAGTATGCGGGTGCTCGTTAGGTTACGAGTACACTGGACAGGACTCGTCGGGAACTGTTGGTTGGTAATATACCTATCGTCAGTTATCAGTTCCCAGGTGACATGAGTACAGCTTAGTCCGCTGACTTGACACTGTCACTTCGCCTCGAGTGTGTTCCCACTGCACTTTGATTACTACCCTACCACGGCTCAAAGGAGCTGTGCAAAAAGGTAGTTTTTGGGTGCAGTCCCGAAGCACTTGGAGGCAGTGACGGTTAGACAGGATTCGTCTCTCCCGGTATTGGGGGTTGACATCGCGCTGTGTCCAGGAGAGCCATTACACGAGTAGTCCCTGGCCAGGGCAAGCGAGATATACTGGTAGGTTTCCAGTGTTATCTCAGGGTGTTCTGGGCTACACTCCGACACGACTTGTACCGCTATTAGGGGACTGACGTTCACCGCCCCCCTAGGCCCACCATGCGATGTATCAGACGAACAGACCGGACTGTACGGAGACTGTCACATACAGGCTCAGTAGGAGTGCAGATGGGGTTCACCTCGTCAGTCTTCTTATCGACATCTACCTGGGGACCGTTACGTACCGCTAGTGCCGCTTGCGGTCTGTGGTTAAACCCACTGCCAGCGTAGTGTCGAGTCTTTAGAGTCCCACACAGAGAGCTATTCGCCTTTAGGCAAAATGAGTAGAGGTCGCATGGTTTTGCGACAGGGTTCGTTCGCATCCGCGCACTTGTGCACGTTTGCTGTCCGGACAGTTTATACTAGCGGGCTTTGGTTTAAGCCGGATCCTAGTATATGATTTGAGATTGGTTTTTCTCAGGGTATTCGTGTTCCTCGGATCACGAATACGGGTGCGTATGCACAGTTGCTTGAGATTGGGGGAGAGGACCTTGTTTAGGGTTAATGGCTTTTGTCATTTTATTAACCCTATTGATTTTGTGTGGATTATAGTTAATTGATAATTAGCTTAATAATTGTGCATGGTTGTTGTTGACAATTTGACTTCATTGACTTGTTGACCTTGTTGACAACTTGACCATAATCATTTCATTTGGAAGATGCTCTTTGATCTTTGCAAAATTGAAATGATAATGGTCATGTCATGATTTATCATGACAATTTTCAAGCTAATTATCCAATTAAAATTATCCACACATATTAGTGAGAATGGCTCACTAATAATTCATTCTCTCATATTATTTCTCTCTCTTGCTCATCCTCTCCCTCAAGCTCTCTCCCTCTCATGTGTTGAGAAACAAAAAACTTGAGAAAAACCTTCACTTGATCCTCTCTACTCTCTTCTAGGGTTCAAGTCTTAGCATTTCTTGCACTCTAGTTACTCCTAGCTTGGAGTTGAAGCTAAAGGTGGTGGCTTTCAAGTGGATCCTTCTTTGACGGGAGAAGACAAGCAAGATGAACTCTCTCAACCATTCCAAGGAGCAAGGAGAGAAGGACTTTGAGCTCAAGGTATAACCTTTCCATCACTTAGCTACTTTGTAGTTAGGGTTAGCAAGTTTATGTTTAGCAAAGATCCTTAAAGCATAGTCCATGTTGCCTATAGTTGATAAAAATCAAATTTTTATTATGTTTTCCGCCTCCCCGTAAGCACCGGGGTGGGCAACACGGACTTACAGTGGTATCAGAGACTAACTAAACCTAAACTAGCTAAGTAGTTAAGTGTAACGAAGTTTCGAAACCAAAAAACCCAAAAACCAAACTTTTTCAAAATCCAAGTTTCTGTTAAAATTTTTTCTGGTCCAAATGAAAAACTTTATACTTGTAAATTCGTCTCAGGGTTTTGTATGAACACCCAAGAAAAACGATGCAGTGATTCGTTCAAACCGCCGCGCTTCCGCCGCACGAGGTAGGCATGTGCCGCGGAAGCGCCGCGGTTTGTCGTCTTCTGTGCATCGTTTTTCGTGCAGTGTTTGTCTGTGTTGGTTTTGGGATTTTTGAAATATATTATATGTACCCAGATTTTCCAGAAAAGAAATTTCCTTTTGGGGTCCTATAATTCCGTATTTTTTTCGGAACTTCACTACACTTTAACTATATCGGTTATATCTGTGATGCTTGTATGTATTGAACGTCGGCTAATCGCTATAAGTCGATTAGTCGGGGTTATACATCTCTGTGATCTGTGATTGTTGGTTTGTGGATATGAATGGATTGGATCGTCACGGATGAATAGCAGGGTTGGATGTGAGATGAGCGTTATTTTTCTTTCATTCATTTGTAACATGTAAATTGATGTAATAATATTATTTGTATGGCCGCACAACCGGGTCGGGGTTGTAGCCGTCATTGTATAATTCTTTTTACTGTTTTTGCTCCTAGGATAGACCCATGGAGGGGGTGCACAAACTACCGGGTATCTCGAAGTGCCGAGTGGCCTACTCACGGTGGTGAGGGAGGTTGCTTCGCTTCGGGTGCTTGGCGGGTAGTTTGCCGCACCCGTAGGGGTCTTGGGTGGGGTTTTGGCTATTCACCGCGACCGTGTAATCCGCTTTGCGTTGCAGGCTCGAACGCATTGCGGATTCCTAGTATATCCAATGTATTCATCTGTGATCTGTAATGTCTATCATTGCTATATATTTATATATAATAACTATTTAGGCGTTGCTTATGTTTTACAGCCGCGCTAGCCCAGCCCCCGCTCTGTCGTTAGTTAAGTAACCTAACGGGTGATGACGGGGCCCCGTGGCGAATGCGAATGGCATAAGCGTACGTCATATTTTGGTTGTTTTCTGCAATGGTAGGATTAAATGATGGGACGCATTAAAAGAACTAATGCAAGAAATAAACCAAGTAAAAGTCGATTGGAACACTTTGAAAACCACTCGGTTCTTTTCAAAACTAAAACTTTTAAACGCGGAGCTTGAACCACTCCTTTTAAAAGCTATCTCGTTCCATCGATTATATCAAGTTCACTACGTTCACGGTTTCGCCAAAACCATCCGTAGCCCTCCATCATTTCGGTTAAATATTCGGTAGTATTCAAGCTATGTATTTTGACCTCACGCCAAGGCATAGTGATTGGTAGCTACCGGATATTTATCCGTTGCATAGATAGAATGCGTTGATTTGAGACAGTCGTACTGCCGTTTTGGCCTACGTCAAGGGTAGGTACGGGTGGGTTCAAATTAACCAGGATAATGATGGGAAGAACTTGACATGTGACTTATGACATTTTGACCTCACGCCAAGGTCATAAGAGCATGGGGCAAAAATCTACATCGGGAGTTTCATAAGTACTGAAACTTGCTAGCGTTGCATACCATTTGGAGTGTGATGATTCTGGTAGGATTCCTTCGGTTTTATCACGCGATGATATTTGGATCCCGATCCTACTGTGAGTATATGCTACTCCTCGGGAAAACTCTCACTTAACGATCAATGCTATAAACCTAGTAGGTGCCTAGAAAGGTGTTAGCGGGGCTACGCCCACAGGGAAAAGAGGTTACTTAATTAAGGAACTTCGCGAAAGCGTTGGAAAACCTCCCTCGAAGTACCGACACTGGCCTGGCTGAACGGTTAAGCAAGTATTGTACGGTGAGAATGATCCCGGCTAATCCTTTTCTTTACTGTTTGAGAAGGGATTCGAGAGACAGTGGGAGCCATCCAGTTTAGACAAACTAAAAACCACTCTAAACTTGCAAGAGCATCATGCTAAAGTGTTTCTTTTCTCTCTCCTAATTGCAGCGACCATTCAAGATGACCGGACTTAAGTTACTATTAGATAAAAACATATTGACAGGGCCAAACTACAAAGATTGGCTCAGGAATGTCAAGATGGCTATCACTTATGACAAGCTGGGGTATATACTTACCACCAAAGCTCCCCCCGTCCCAGGTCCCACCTCCAGCGTCGCGGATGTAGAAATCCGTAAGACATGGGAGATAGATTGCGCGAGGGCCAAATGCCTCGTACTAGCCTCGATGGACAACGACCATCAGAGGAGGCACGAGAATATGGACCTAGAGTCCATATTTCTCCAAACAAAAGAACTGTATGGAGAGCAGTCTTGTATCGCAAGATACGAAGTGTCGAAGAAGCTCTTTTCAGCAAGGTTGGCCGTCGGATCATCGGTAGCGGACCACGTGCTTAAGATGATCGGCTACATAGAGGAGCTCGCGGACCTTGGGACCACGTTGGAGAATGAACTCTATACCGATTTGATTCTCCAGTCCCTTCCTTCCACTTACGCCCAGTTCATTCTTAACTTCAACATGCAAGGAAAGGAGGTTGAACTTGCCGAACTTCTGAACATGTTGAGGACTGCTGAGGGCATCCTACAGAAGGGTAGGGAGACATCCACTTTGTTTGTAGGAGGATCTTCCTCTTCTAGGTCCAGGGCGAAAGCCAAGGGCAAGAAGAAGAAAGCCCCCGCCAAACCAAGAGGCGGTGTCGGTAAAGTGGATACGAAGGGAAAGGGTAAAGCAACAAAGGTAGCGGGGAAGCTGGTGGGGAAGGAAGAATGCTTCTATTGTCACAAAAGTGGCCACTGGAAACAAGATTGCAAGGCTTGGAAAGCCAGAACACAGGATTTGAAGCGAGTTGCAGCTTCAGCTTCAGGTGTGTATGTTATTGAAAACTGTCTATCAATAAACTCTACATCCTGGGTATTGGATACCGGATCAGGATCTCATATCTGTAATTTTTTGCAGGCGTTGAGAAAGCGTAGAGTTTTGAAGGCAGGTGACATGACCCTCAGAGTTGCGAACGGTGCTAGCATGGATGCTGAGGCCGTGGGGGACTATCACCTGGGATTATCAGATGGACAATTTTTGGTTTTGCGTAGTTGTTATTATGTACCAAATGCAACCTGTAATATCATTTCTGTATCTTTATTATCTAAAGAAGGTTATGAATTTGCATTTGTAAGTAATGTAGTGAACATTCACCTTAATCAAGTGTTGATTGGGTCAGGTACATTGAACAACGGTATATACGTTTTAAACCAACCACAGGTTTTCAATATCCAGAATACACACAAAAGAAAGTCTCCAGAAATTAATAAAACTTTCTTATGGCATTGTAGACTGGGTCACATCAATGAGAGAAGATTGACTAAGTTACATACTGAAGGATATTTAGATCCGTTCGAATATCAATCATATGCAACTTGTCAATCCTGTCTCAAAGGAAAGATGACAAAGGCTCCGTTTTCTGGACACGGAGAAAGAGCGAGCGAGCTCTTGGGACTCGTACACAGCGACGTGTGCGGTCCAATGTCTACACATGCGCGAAGCGGTTTTTCTTACTTCATAACTTTTACGGATGATTTCTCAAGATTCGGACATGTCTTCTTAATGAAGCATAAATCCGAAGCTTTTGATAAGTTCCAGGAATATAAGAATGAAGTAGAAAAACAAACAGGCAAAAGTATCAAGATCCTAAGATCGGATCGAGGAGGAGAATACTTAAGTGCCGAATTCCTGAATTACTTAAAAGAGAATGGAATTCTCTCTCAGCTTACTCCTCCATACACTCCGCAACATAACGGTGTATCGGAGAGACGGAACCGAACCCTATTAGATATGGTACGGTCCATGATGAGTAACGCTGAGTTACCGCGATCATTCTGGGGATATGCGCTAGAAATAGCTGCATATCTTTTGAACCGTGTTCCCACTAAGACTGTGCCTACCACACCATATGAGTTATGGAGTGGGAAGAAACCCTATCTTCAATACTTGAAGATTTGGGGATGTCCAGCTTATGTCAAAAAGCAGCATGCGGACAAGCTCGAGGCACGCTCAGTACTGTGCAAGTTTGTGGGATACCCAAAGAACTCCAGGGGGTATCTTTTCTATTACGCAGAGGAACAAAAAGTCCTTGTTTCTCGCAATGCCCACTTTCTGGAACATCAGTTTTTAGAAAAAGAAATAAGTGGGAGCGCAATAGAACTGGAAGAAATTCCAGAACCACAAACTATTACTGAAAGTTTAGTGGAACCAGAAGGTTCAAAAGAACAGGACATTCCTGCGCCACTCCGCAGGAGTAGTAGGCAGTCTCATCCGCCCGAGAGGTACTACGGTTTTCTCATTGACGGGGATAGAGAGGACTGCATCATAGATTGTGATGAGCCTACTAGCTTCCAGCAAGCCATTCAGAGCGTCGACTCGGTAAAATGGCTGGATGCAATGCGGACCGAGATGGAGTCCATGTACACCAACAAAGTATGGACGTTGGACATTGCTCCAGACGGGGTAAAACCCGTAGGATGCAAGTGGATCTTCAAAAGGAAGATTGGTGTAGATGGATAGGTTGAGACCTATAAAGCTAGACTGGTAGCAAAGGGTTTTCGTCAGCGACCTGGTTTGGACTATGACGAAACCTTTTCTCCAGTAGCTATGCTGAAATCCATTCGGATCCTTCTTGCCATCGCTGCTTTCCACGATTATGAGATTTGGCAGATGGACGTAAAGACAGCTTTTCTAAATGGTCATTTAGAGGAGTGTGTCTATATGGACCAGCCAGAGGGTTTCATTCAGGGTGGGAGCAGCGGAAAGGTGTGCAAGTTGCTCAAGTCCATTTATGGACTCAAGCAGGCATCGCGGAGTTGGAACATCTGTTTTGATGAAACGGTCAAAGAATTTGGCTTTATCAAAAATCCAGATGAACCATGCATCTATTGTAGATTTGTAGCGAGAACTGTAGTATTCCTCGTTTTATACGTGGATGACATTCTCTTAATAGGAAATGACATTCCTATGCTACAATCTGTCAAGGGGTTCTTGTCACACAGGTTCTCCATGAAAGACCTGGGTGATGCCTCATACATTCTGGGTATCCGGATCTACCGTGACAGATCCAAGAGGATATTGGGACTCTCGCAGTCCAGGTACATCGACACCATACTGAAGAGATTCAGTATGGAAGATTCCAAGCGCGGTAATCTACCGGCTTGTCACGGGATCACCCTCTCCAAAGAGATGTCTCCCAAGACTGATTTGGAGAGGGATCGCATGTCTATTATACCCTACGCTTCTGCGGTAGGCTCTATAATGTATGCGATGTTGTGTACCAGACCGGATGTGGCTTATGCACTGAGTGTGGTAAGCAGGTATCAGTCAAACCCTGGGGAGAAACATTGGATAGCAGTAAAGAACATTCTCAAGTACCTGAGAAGGACTAAGGAGATGTTCTTGGTGTATGGCGGAAAAGACCTGCAGATTGAGGCCTTTGCTGACTCCAGCTTCCAGAGTGACAAGGATGATTCCAAGTCCATGTCGGGTTTTGTCTTTACCCTCAATGGAGGGGCGGTGTGTTGGAAGAGCTCCAAACAGGAAACCGTTGCTGACTCGACTATGGAAGCGGAATACATCGCTGCATCTGATGCCGCAAAAGAAGCTGTCTGGATGAGGAAGTTCTTGAAAGAACTTCAGGTGGTTCCGTCCATTGTTGACCCAATACCTCTGTATTGCGACAACAACGGGGCTATAGCTTTAGCGAAGGAACCCAGGTCCCATCAGAAATCCAGACACATCTTAAGGCGGTATCACCTGATCAGGGAGATCGTGGATCGCCAGGAGATCGAGGTCCGGAGAGTTGCATCAGAGGATAACACAGCAGATCCATTCACCAAGGCCTTGCCCCAGACTCAGTTCGAGCGGCTGATCGAGATGATAGGTCTTCGATACGCCAGTACATGGCCTTAGTGCAAGTGGGAGATTGTTAGTGTATATGCCCTAGAGGCCATTACTGTATCATACTAGTTTGTATATTACTTAATGGAAGCTTGGGATATTCACAGTTGTATATACAATCTTGCTCGAAATGGTAGTATGCTACTTGGTTTGTCTCTGCTTTAATATGTGCATGTGTTTCTTTTAGCATATTGCTGGTATACATATTAGTAGAGCCCTTAGGATCTTTGCTTGATTACCAGCGTTGTGATGGCGCTCGCACTCGTGGGAGCTGGGTAATCTATAAGCACATCCTTATACAGGTCCCTGGTCGTTGGACTATCGAGACAGGGCATCGATACTCCGGAGTAGACTGGCGTATGCGCTTCTCATCCCAGTGTGGGAGACGGTCTGTCCCATAGCCGTTAGTACGTCGTACTTGGGATAGTATGCGGGTGCTCGTTAGGTTACGAGTACACTGGACAGGACTCGTCGGGAACTGTTGGTTGGTAATATACCTATCGTCAGTTATCAGTTCCCAGGTGACATGAGTACAGCTTAGTCCGCTGACTTGACACTGTCACTTCGCCTCGAGTGTGTTCCCACTGCACTTTGATTACTACCCTACCACGGCTCAAAGGAGCTGTGCAAACAGGTAGTTTTTGGGTGCAGTCCCGAAGCACTTGGAGGCAGTGACGGTTAGACAGGATTCGTCTCTCCCGGTATTGGGGGTTGACATCGCGCTGTGTCCAGGAGAGCCATTACACGAGTAGTCCCTGGCCAGGGCAAGCGAGATATACTGGTAGGTTTCCAGTGTTATCTCAGGGTGTTCTGGGCTACACTCCGACACGACTTGTACCGCTATTAGGGGACTGACGTTCACCGCCCCCCTAGGCCCGCCATGCGATGTATCAGACGAACAGACCGGACTGTACGGAGACTGTCACATACAGGCTCAGTAGGAGTGCAGATGGGGTTCACCTCGTCAGTCTTCTTATCGACATCTACCTGGGGACCGTTACGTACCGCTAGTGCCGCTTGCGGTCTGTGGTTAAACCCACTGCCAGCGTAGTGTCGAGTCTTTAGAGTCCCACACAGAGAGCTATTCGCCTTTAGGCAAAATGAGTAGAGGTCGCATGGTTTTGCGACAGGGTTCGTTCGCATCCGCGCACTTGTGCACGTTTGCTGTCCGGACAGTTTATACTAGCGGGCTTTGGTTTAAGCCGGATCCTAGTATATGATTTGAGATTGGTTTTTCTCAGGGTATTCGTGTTCCTCGGATCACGAATACGGGTGCGTATGCACAGTTGCTTGAGATTGGGGGAGAGGACCTTGTTTAGGGTTAATGGCTTTTGTCATTTTATTAACCCTATTGATTTTGTGTGGATTATAGTTAATTGATAATTAGCTTAATAATTGTGCATGGTTGTTGTTGACAATTTGACTTCATTGACTTGTTGACCTTGTTGACAACTTGACCATAATCATTTCATTTGGAAGATGCTCTTTGATCTTTGCAAAATTGAAATGATAATGGTCATGTCATGATTTATCATGACAATTTTCAAGCTAATTATCCAATTAAAATTATCCACACATATTAGTGAGAATGGCTCACTAATAATTCATTCTCTCATATTATTTCTCTCTCTTGCTCATCCTCTCCCTCAAGCTCTCTCCCTCTCATGTGTTGAGAAACAAAAAACTTGAGAAAAACCTTCACTTGATCCTCTCTACTCTCTTCTAGGGTTCAAGTCTTAGCATTTCTTGCACTCTAGTTACTCCTAGCTTGGAGTTGAAGCTAAAGGTGGTGGCTTTCAAGTGGATCCTTCTTTGACGGGAGAAGACAAGCAAGATGAACTCTCTCAACCATTCCAAGGAGCAAGGAGAGAAGGACTTTGAGCTCAAGGTATAACCTTTCCATCACTTAGCTACTTTGTAGTTAGGGTTAGCAAGTTTATGTTTAGCAAAGATCCTTAAAGCATAGTCCATGTTGCCTATAGTTGATAAAAATCAAATTTTTATTATGTTTTCCGCCTCCCCGTAAGCACCGGGGTGGGCAACACGGACTTACAACGACAAACTGTTGCTTCGCAAGTTCGTTGGCAGTATGTCAGAAACGGCTTTTGAATGGTACTCGGAGCTCCTAAATGACTCCGTAAAGACAATCATAGAGATGGAGCTGCTATTCACACAGCGGTTCGCCAGCGCAAGCGAGCGCACCCCGATCACGGCTTTAATCAATGCTAGGGTAAGGCCGGGAGAAACTTGGGTCCAATATGCGATCCGGTGGTGGAACCTGTGGTCAAAGCGTGAACAACGCATAGAAGAATCCCCCGCAGTGGACATGTTCTTCGGGACCCTAGATCCACAAACGACTGTATCCCAGTTCATGACGTTCTTCAAGCCGACGACCTTCTAGGCTCTGATCGATAAACTGGCCCAAATGGACCAGATGGGCCATGAGCCTTCCTCTTAAAATATGGACCCTCTAAACATCAAGGGTAATGGGAAAGCAGCCTTCTTCACCAACACTCAACAAAAACTTAGCGACCCAAAACCGGCTGTTCGCCAAAACAATGCACGTCCACGCATATCTCTGGAAGAAAGGCTAGGATGCGCTTACTCGTTCCCCGTGATAATACGAGGAGACTATTTTAATTGGCAATGCGTAACAAAATTGTCACATTTCTAGACACACGGCATCCACCGCAACCTGGCGACGTCAACAACCCCAACTACTGCTCCTATAACAGAATGGTGAGCTACCCAATTAAGAATTGCTACGTCTTCAAGAACTGGGTCGAGGATCAGTATCAACAGAGGAAGTTCGTGCTGTCTAAGAACTGGAGGGTGAACCCGCCACAGAAGCACACTCCCAAAAAGGTGGATGCACCGGGGGTGTTCACCACCGAAAACAGAGACGGACCGCGTAGGTCGTCTTGCCAGAATTTGGGGGTAGATGCTATTCGGGTTTATCCGTCCACCTCTTCGAAGATGCCAAATTGATTTATGGCACCGTGTATTGGAGGTTTGGATGGATGCGGTCGTTGTAGCAGACTTCGTCAGATTCCCCCTCGTTGTGAGAGGTTTCTGATTGTGGGGATGCTCTTCTCTGCAGGCGCAAGCCCGTGCAGTTAATTACGTTATCGTATCGCGATAACCACTTTCTCCTGCTCCAGAAGTTCACCTCGTATCGTGTGTGTTTATTTTATTTTTGGTTGACCGTGGATTGTATACAGAGACTAATTTATGTTGCTGCCCGTAGGGCGTGATTAGTCCAAATCCGTATATTCTTAGATTTGGGTTTAGTTTGATTTAAGGATCGTTAATCTCATTTGAGATTAAGATCAACCTAAATGTTTGCTGAGAATACGTTAGTCTAACTTTAGACTAAGATCTACTCAATAGGATTTTGGGATCATTCAGATCCAACAAAAGAGCATTTGAGCTCTATTGTGTTAATTTAAGGACGTTACGGTCCGTTGTTAGTTTAAGGACATTGCGGTCCGTAGCTAGTTTAAAGACGTTGCGGTCTGTTGTCACCATTTTTGGGAAGCGCTTTCAAAAGAAGTTGGTTGTTGGGACCCACCACCTCTCTGAAGACGTTGAACAATTACAACGACATGTATCAAAGGTGTAGAGAGATGTACCCTTGAACCAAATTCCAGATTGAGGGGAGAGATCATGGTGGACCATCTAAGAATCATTAGTCATTTTTGGGAGACTAAGATTAACTTAGGAGATGTGGGATGAATATCATTCTGGTCAATTAATTTGGGAAGTCATGAGCATAGATGCTTGGTCTATTTGGAGATCCAAGATATTTTAATCTCAGGAAGACTTAGCCAATTTGGGGCTGAAATTGGGTTCTTATAGTTTTAAACACTAATATATGCTCGGTGCTCACATGCTCCTACGTGAGACTCTAAAGCAGTGTTAAATATTGAAATTTGGGGCGCTCACGTATGACATGTGAGGCGCCCGAAAGTTGGCATTGTACACTTGGGTCCGAATCCCCGTCTGTATATAAGTGTTAAACACTTATTTCTTGTGGCCATCACGTATGGGAACGTGAAGCATCCCAGAGTTGTGCACTGCTTCTTTGGGTTTATTCCCTCTTTCTTTTATAAGTGCCAAGCACTTAGCTCATATAGTGCTCACGTGCGGACACGTGAAGTGATTAAAATGTGAGCTCTGTTTTTGGATCTATTCCCTTTTTTATATAAGTGCTAAGCACTTGATTGGGGGTCGCGTGGAAAACACGTGACTCGATCTCAGTCATTCCTTTTTGTTCATCGGAGGTGCTCACGTGGGAACATGTGACCGGTCATTTCTTTTATATGCGTAGAGATTTTGATCCGAGTTTTAAGAATTTCAGGTCCCTTATTTTATAAGAATTAAATTCTTTTACAGGGTTAAACCCTAGTTTTATCAGAGAAATTAAATTCCTATTTACTTTTGGAAGAATTAAATTCTCTCGACTTAGTTCTTTCTTATAAGTTTTGAATCTGCATAACAGAATCTCCCCGATGAGAATTAAATTCTCAACTTATGGGGAGATCTGCTTCTGCAGACCTTAATCAGAGGAAGAACTAAGTTCTTGTATGAAGGGTTAAACCCTTAAAGAAGAGATAGGATAATCTCTGTACTTTCTTCTTACCTAGGATTTTGTTTTAGAAGGGGTTTTTCTTTTTCTAGAGAATTGAATTCTCTCTTTTTTCTTTTATCTTTTGTTTTTTTGAAAGATTATGGGGGGTCTTTCCTTGTTCTCTCCTCCTCTCCTTGCTCCTATTTATACGAGAAGAATAAGAATCAATTTGTTAAGAGAATTTCTCATTGAGAGATCATGATTGATTCTATGATCTTTTAGATCAATCAGTGAATTTTATTCACCGTTGGATTTTTTAATCGAAAGGCTCTCTGTTTAGCAGAGAAGATTTCTCATTTTTTAAATAAATTAGGAAATATTTTCCTAAGATAGAATTTTATTCTATCAGACGATCACCGTTGGATCTTTGATCCAAAGGTTTTTCGCTTAACAACAGAGGAGATGTTTCTATTTAAATGAAGATTAGGGCTATATTTCCCATATATGTAGAATTTAATTCTATCAGATAGTTCAGAAAGATTTAAGGAAATAATTTCCAAAAAGGATTTTGATCCTTTTATTTAGAATTTAATTCTATCAGCTTGGAAGGTGATTAGGAACACTCACGTGTAGCACGTGATCCCCCTGGAATTAAACTTATTTGCTTATATGCAATAGCTTAACAAAGGGCATCACGTGTTAATACGTGAGCTTCTCTGGCATGCTATTTGTTTTAATATGGAGCCTATATACTTTGTATATAGATACTCACGTGCTTACACGTGAGGCTCAATTTCAGCCTGTTAAGCGCCTATAATCTTTGTATCTAGGCGCTCACGTGTGGGCACGTGAGGCTCCATTAGTGGGGAATTTTCCCCATTCCTTTTTTCTCTTTTTTTTATAAGGGAACAAATGCCCCCCAGCGTTGTTCTCACGTGGCTTGCACGTGAGTGCAACGCTGTAACCCTTTCAGCCGTTGGATCTGCCTAGGGGAACGGGAAGATGAATTGCTCCCCATCATGTCTTATAAATGTAAAGGTTTTGCCTTTGGGAAGCCACTGTTCTTTCATCTTCTTCCTTGATTATTTTCTTGAGAATTTAATTCTCATATTCAGAGCTTAGTTCTCTGCCTTAAAATCTTTCAGAGTAAAACTCTGCAAAACTTCCCTTTCGGTAAGGATCTTGAACGACCCTCTCTTGCTTTCTGCCCTGGATTTTAAATCCCTCATTAGAGCATAGCTCTTTCTTGAACCGGTTTCTTAAAGATCCCAAAACATAATTTTTTGTAGATTTTGAAGCCTTGGATCATTGGGGATTGTTAATCCTCCTTTTATGGTTTTAACCCATCACCGATATTTAAGAACCTTGGAATTTAATTTCGTTTTCCTTGCCTCCTTGCCATGGGGGTTTTCTGGTATTTAATCCCTTTATTAAGCGAATTTAATTCCTTGTTCATAGGGCTTGGCTCGGAGATAGACATAGACTTTTTTTTTCCTAATGCTCTCGATTATTTGAGGTTTTAATGCCCCTGAAGCAGATTTGAATCTGTCATGCATTTTAACAGAACTTGTTTTTAAGAGGATGTTAGGAGTTGTTTAAACTCTATAGTTTATTTGATGAGAATCCTTTTAGATTCTCATAATAAGCGCTTTCTTTATCAATTTGATCGCTAAACTCTTACTGATTTTTCTTTTCAGATATTATAGCTTCTCTTCTTTACGATCTCGAAGAGAATATCTCTTATGAGGACATTCGCATCCAGGGCCGTTGCCAGGGCCAAAAATTTACCGACGCTCATTGTGCTGATGTGATGCGTCGTTTTGACGATTACAACGGTCGGCTACTCCCTCACCATTCTGCTATCTTGAACATTATCGTTAGGTCAATCTAGGCAGCAATTCCTGGGCTTGACGAGCCTATGTCCCTCGAGGCGCTTGATGATGCCGAAGATAAGGTGCACTCGGTATATCTGATGAGCCTGATTTCAAAGAAGCGGAGGGATGACCTTGTCGATATTCTGTATCGTGTCTTCCAATAGAAGGCAATAATATCCGCATACTAGAGGACGTATGACATTAGTGGGGATCTTGACGCATTGTAAACTTTCTCATTTTTTCTCTACCATGTATAAATTTCTGAAGTATGAATGACAAAACATCCCCTTTCTTTTATACCATTGTTCATATGTGCCTCACGTGTCATGCGCTTGGGGTGTTACTGAGGGAATCGTTTCATCTTCATTATATATTCGCAGATGTATTTCGTCTCTATGCATGAGCTTTGTACTTTATGCTCGAGAATTTTTTTTCTAAGCGCAAACACCGTTGTTGTGTTATGCGCTGAACCCTCTTACACATACATAAATCGGCACGCTTTGAATGCAGTTATGAATGAACGCTTAATCGGGTGTGAATCAGATGCTGCTCTCCTTACTGGCTCGCATAGCACACGGTTGGTTCCCATGGGTTGCGCCTTTCTGTCTTGGCTTGACGTAAAGTCGTTTATATTCTCATCCCCGAATCTCTAATTTAAGAACTCATTTCGGAACTTGTAGTTTATTCACTCATCCCGGAGTCTCTAGTTTATGAACTCATTTCGGAGCTTGTAGTTTATTTTCTCATCCTGGAGTCTCTAGTTTATGAACTCATTTCGGAGCTTGTTTATCTTACCTCACTTGGGCTTGTAGGCAAACTGGTCCTAACGTCACATTTAACCTCTGCTCTTTACGACAGAGGTCCGTTAGGGTCTGTGGTACTAGGTTTTCTTGTCCGTTGTACCGTCGCGTTGGCTGATGCATTCTCCGATATGCAATCTTCCTATTCGAGTAGCCGCGCGAATGTCGTGTCTCTGATCCCTTCGGGGCTAGAAAAGACGTCTTCAAATAATCTCCCAGGTCATATTACCGTCGGGAAAGCATATTCTCACTAGAAATCGTGAGGATTTCTAAGTGTTCATCGCCTCCGTGAGTCGCAAGGATCTCACCCAGGTATTTTTCCCTTACGAATCGTGAGGACCCGGAAGTAGCTTCTTCATTTCAGGGGCATGTAACTTCAGTGAATGCGGCCCGTAGATAGTCCATCTTGACCTCCTTATGGGGGCAGTGATGGCTTAGAAAATAGGTTTGGGTTTGTCGCCTAAGGCTTTTCAAGTTTATGAGCCGTGAAGGTCTCATAAAGACTTTCCTCCCTATGAGTCAAGAGGATCCAGTAGGTGTATTTTCTCCTTAGGAGTCGTAAAGACTCCTAAGTGCGTTTTCTCTTAAGAGTCGTAAGGATCTCACAAGAGAATTTTCCCCCTTACAAGTCGAGAGGACTCGTAAGTGGTTTTTTTTCTTGTCGATATTCGACTTTGGAGAATATGGCTCGTGGATAGTATACAATAGTCCATCTTGGACCTACTTGCAGGGCCATAGTGCTTAAGAAATAGGTTGATATCCCCATTGCCTAAAGCTTTCCACCTTCATGATCCGTGAGGGTTTCACGAAGATGTTTTTCCCTACGAGTCAAGACAAGTCGAGAAGTTCTTGCAGGAACATTGTTTTTCCTACGATTCGAGACGAATCGAGAAGTTCTCGCAAGAATGTCCTAACGTCACAGTTAACCTCTGCTCTTTACAACAGAGGTCCGTTAGGGTCTGTGGTACTAGGATTTTTGTCCGTCGTACCGCCGCGTTGGCTAATGCATTTCTCAATACGCAATCTTGCTGTTCGAGTAGCCCCGTGACTGTCGGGTCTTTGATCCCTTCGGGGGCTGGACAAGATGTCTTCAAGTAATCTCCAAGGTCATATTACCGTCGGAAGACCAAGCATTAGGGATTTTCCATGTTGCTTTTTACTTGAGGTTAGGCTCAATTTGGGAGCTCCGATGAGTCATGACCACTCCTTGCTGGTGTGGGATAATCTCCGATAGTCTTTCAGGTTTTATTTGAGTTGCCGTTAAAACCCTAAAGCTAGGGATCTTCCTTTTCTTCATTTGATGACATTATGTCTGCTATATTGCGACGAATGTCGAGGTTGTCTCTAGGTTGTCTGTGAACCGTCGAGGCTCGGAACTAGGGACTTTGCCATGGCTCCACTTTGTTTCGACCCTGGGGTCGGTTGTTGACATTACGTCTGCATCTTGCTGGAGTGAGAAGGAAGGCCATTGTGATCTCTAGGCTGTAGATGTTGCCGTCGAGACTGGAAACTAGGGATTTTGCCATGGCTCTGTTTTATTAACGTTGCATCTGCATCTTGCTGGAGTGAGAAGGAACGCCGTTGTTGATCTCTAGGCTGTCTGTGAACCGTCGAGATTTGGAACTAGGGACTTTTGCCATGGATCCATTTCGCTGACGTCGCGTCTGCATCCTGTTGGAGTGGAGAAGGAACGTCGGGGTGATCTCTAGGCTGTCTATGAACCGTCAAGATTTGGAACTAGGGACTTTGCCATGGCTCCGTTGACGTCGCGTCTGTATCCTGTTGGAGTGAGAAAGAACGCCGTTGTGATCTCTAGGCTGTCTGTGAACCGTCGAGATTTGGAACTAGGGACTTTGCTATGGCTCCGTTTTGTTGATGTCGCGTCTGCATCCTGTTGCAGTGAGAAGAAACGCCGTTGTTGATCTCTTGGCTGTAGATGTTGCCGTCGAGACCTGGTTTTCCCTTTGACGAAGCCTGGAAGGAAAATGTGTTTCCCTTTTCGTTTGTGCCCATGGATCATATACAGGGGTTGATGCAGACTCACCTACATGGAAAAAAAATTTCTCTTCTTTTTTTTGTTCCTTTCTCCGATGCTCTATCATTTCAGCTTTTTATATCGCGAAAGTCATGATTGCTCAATCATTTCGGTTATTTTTCGCGGTGCCCAATCATTTCGGCTATTTATATTTTTACTTGCTTTTTTTTATTGCCAGTTGCCCCACCATTTCGGCTATTTCATATGCATATATTTTTGGCTCACTGATTTTGTTGCGAGTATGGAACTTGAGATCTGATACCAATCTTAGTATCAGCATCGCTGTGACTGGAATATGGCCAGGAACGAATCATCATTTGCCTTGAGAGGACTTGGAATTTTCTACCAATTTAGGCATCAGCATCGCTACCACTGTAATGTTGCCAGGAGCGAATCATCATTTTCCTTTGCTGATTTGAACAAAGGTGGCTTAGCAAACAGGGTTAGAATCCTGCTGACTAAGGCTTTTTGACTTCATGAGCCGTTAGGGTCTCATAAAGGGTTTTCTCCCTACAAGTCGAGAGGATCTCGTAAGCGCGTTTTCTCCTTAGGAATCGTGGGATTCCTAAGTGATATTTTCTCTTGCAAGTCGTAAGGATCTTACAAGAGTGTTTTCTCTTTACAAATCGAGAGGACTTATAAGTGTCATTCACCACATGAGGACATTCCTCGTCATTGCTGGAACTTGGTGGGGGAAATTATTTATTTGTGCCCGTGGATTGTATACAAGAGCCAATATTGACCGCCTGTTGGGAAGTTGTAGGGTTCCTAGGCACTCTTGTGAAGGTTCAAAAGGCATCAAACATGCCCGGATAAAAATTTAGACGTGCCGAACAACCCAAAGCCGGGATCTTTGCTAGATTATTAGGGTTTAACATGCAAGAAGATAACTTTTATCTAAGTGTGAGGGATTACAACCTTTGTAGTCCGCTCCTTCACTTCACAAGCTCCGAGTAGAAGTCCCTTTGCCGCGATCCACGATCTCCCGGACTCATGAGAGGCTCCACGACTCGAACGATCCATGCTAGCTCGAAGTATTCCAAATCTCCGATGATCTACCTCGAAGTTGCAAAGACTCAAGCTTTCTCACTCAAAAGAGATGAACACACTAATCCCATGGGCTAGATGAGATGAGGATGAGAGAGTAGTAATTTTGCTTTCTTTTTAAATCATTTTCTCATATTATTTCATCACATAAAGAAAAACTAGCAAGCTTTCTTCAAGAGAGAAGAAGATGATAATGAAAAAGGTAATGAATTATTTTCTTTTGTGATGAATAGAATAAAAGCTATATGATTGAATTGTAAACCATGGTCAAGGATGAGTGGCTAGGATTTAGTAGAGAAATAACTAGAGTTAGGGTTTGGTTGGGTTAAGAATGTGTCATCCTAAAATATCTTAAGAATGACAAAAGAAAAAGCTTCTAGAAGGTGCATGAAGCAACTAACCCAAATCAAACCCTAACCTCAATTAATCATCCTTAAACATGTTTAACAATTAATCATATCATGTCACAATAATATATATCACATATATATTATATATTTGCAACAAAAGAAAATAATACAATTAACATATATCGCATATATATCAATGTATCATCCACTGAGAAAATGAAATAATAAAGCGAGCTAATATTAGATAATGTAATAATATATCATATATATATTATTATACATTAAATCATCGAATCAACACTTGATCCGACGATCCGGCTATATCGAATATTACCGACTAATATATCATGTACCGATTCATCGAATCAACACTTGATCCGATGACCCGGTTCATTTCTAAATATACCGAGATAATAATACGGTATCCCATATCGCATTATTCTCGGTCCTGCACATATCACATATGTGCCTCTACTCCGTTTCGCCTGAGCCAAGAAACCTCTGTGTAGGACTCTAAAGAATCGTCAATACGCCGGTAGCAGGTGATGATCATATCAAACACCCACAAGCTGCAAGCGGTCAGCTAAACGTAACAGCCACCCAGGTATTGAGCGATCAGAAGATCAACAAGCTAGCCTGTGCGTTCTCCTGTGAATCCAACCAGTAACACTCCCGTACAGTCCGGTCTGTTCGTCTGATATGTCGCATATCAAGTCTAGGGGTGGTATACGTCAGACCCCAGTAACCGATAAGTCGTGTCGATGTGTGGCTCATAACGGGTCGAGAAACTACTAGTAACACTTACCAGTAAATCTCTATATCAGCCCTGGCCAGGGACTTCCAGTTATAGCCAATCGAACACAGCACAACATCAACTCCCTATACCAGGAGAGACGAATCCCCTCCTATCGCTCATTGCCTCCATGTGATTCGGGACTGTACCCAAAAGCCACCGTTTTCCACGCCTTCTTGGACGTGGTAAGGTGGAAATCAAAGCACAGTGGGAATCACACAAGACTCTATGACGATCTCGGGTCTACAGACTACCCTGTACCTGTGTCACCGGAGAACTGCCATCTGACGTGTGGTATATCACCATCTGGGAGCTCTCGGCGAGTCCGTCCAGTGTACCCAGTCTCCACTGAGCACCCGTAAACCATCTCTGATGTCTAACACCGATGGATATGGGATCATCCATCGCCCATCATATGGGTCAAGATGCGTATACGCTAGTCTACTCTGGTGTATCGATGCCCTGTCTCGATATACCCTCGACTAGGAACAGTTATAGGATGTACTCATCGACTGCCGCGGCCCCACTAGTATGATCTCATCATAGTCCCAGTAGTCGAGTACAGATCCTAAGGGCTTTATCAACATGTGAGAGTAAAACAGTAAACCAATACAAGTCAACATGTTAAGATAAAGTGAAACCAAATAGCATACTATCATGTCGAGCAAGAAAGTCTTCTCTATATATAACCAAGCATCCATTATAATATACATCATATGTACAACAATGGCCTCTAGGGCATATACATAACTAACAATCTCCCACTTGCACTAAGGCCAGCTGCTGTAGTATCTCATACCTAGCATCCCGAATAATCTCTTAAACTGTATCTGGGGAATAGCCTTGGTGAATGGATCCGCAGTGTTGTCCTTCGTATCTACTCTCCTGACCTCGATCTCCCGGCGATCAACTATCTCCCTGATCAGGTGATACCGCCTCAGAATATGTCTGGACTTCTGATGGGACCTGGGTTCCTTGGCCAAAGCCATAGCTCCATTGTTATCGCAATACAGAGGTATTGGATGCTCAATGGATGGAACCACACCAAGTTCACTAATGAACTTCTTGATCCAGACAGCTTCTTTGGCAGCATCGTTGGCAGCGATGTATTCAGCCTCCATCGTCGAGTCTGCAACGGTATCCTGGTTGGAACTCTTCCAACATACCGCCCCTCCATTGAGGGTAAAGACAAAACCCGAATGCGACTTAGAGTCGTCCTTATCACTTTGGAAGCTGGAATCGGTAAAGGACTCCACCTGGAGTTCTCTGTTACCATACACCAAGAACATCTCCTTAGTCCTTCGCAAGTACTTGAGAATGTTCTTCACAGCTGTCCAATGGCTCTCTCCAGGATCTGCTTGATACCGACTCACTACACTTAGTGAGTATGCTACATCGGGTCTGGTACATAGCATCGCATACATGATAGAGCCTACTGCCGAAGCATAGGGTATCCCTTGCATGCGAGCTCTCTCCAAATCAGTCTTGGGAGACATCTCTTTAGAGAGAGTGAGTCTAGAGATTGTGGGTTGGTTCCCACGCTTGGATTCTTCCATACTAAACCTCTTTAGTATGGTGTCAATGTACCTGGATTGGGACAATCCCAGTATCCGTTTAGATCTATCTCTATAGATCATGATTCCCAATATGCAGGAGGCATCACCTAGATCTTTCATTGAGAATCTCTGTGATAAGAAGAGCTTGACTGATTGCAGGATAGGAATATCATTTCCTATCAAGAGTATGTCATCCACGTACAATACGAGGAAGACAACCTTACCCTCTGCTACCTTCTTATAGATACAAGGTTCATCTATATTTTTGATGAAGTCAAACTCTTTGACTACAACATCAAAACAGATGTTCCAACTCCGCGATGCTTGCTTTAACCCATAAATGGATTTAAGCAACTTGCACACCTTTCCGCTGCTCCCACTATCTACGAAGCCCTCTGGCTGAGTCATGTACACGCACTCTTCTAAATCACCGTTTAGAAAGACGGTCTTAACATCCATTTGCCAGATTTCGTAGTCATGGTATGCAGCAATGGCAAGTAAGATCCGGATGGACTTAAGCATAGCCACTGGAGAAAAGGTTTCGTCATAGTCCACACCTGGTCGTCGACGAAATCCCTTTGCTACAAGTCTAGCTTTGAAAGTCTCAACTTTTCCATCTACACCAAATTTCCTTTTAAAGATCCACTTGCTCCCAATGGGTTTTACCCCTTCAGGAGCATTTTCCAAAGTCCATACTTTGTTGGTGTACATGGATTCCATCTCAGATCGCATTGCATCCAGCCATTTCACAGAGTCACTACTCGTGATGGCCTGCTCGAAACTAGTCGGGTCATCATCATCCATGATGCAATCCTCGCTTCCACCATCAATGAGAAAACCGTAGTATCTCTCAGGTGGACGAGAAACCCTATTAGATCGGCGGAGAGGCTGGGGTTCGTCGGGTACTACTGAATCCTCTGGTTCCACTAAATCTTCAGTTGTAATTTGTGTTTCTGGAACCTCTTCCAGCTCTACCTCTTTGCCACTAATTTCTTTTGCAAGAAATCCCTTTTCCAAAAAGATGGCATGTTGAGCAACAAATACTTTTTGTTCCTCAGCGTGGTAGAAAAAATATCCTTGAGAATTCTTTGGATATCCCATAAATTTGCAAAGGACTGATCGTGCCTCGAGTTTGTCTGAATTTTGTTTTTTGACATAGGCCGGACAACCCCATATCTTAACTCGTTTAAAATATGGTCTCTTCCCACTCCATATCTCATATGGTGTGGTAGGTACAGATTTAGACGGAACTAGATTCAATATGTATATGGCTGTCTCAAGCGCATACCCCCAGAAGGAAATAGGTAACTCAGCATCGCTCATCATAGATCGCACCATATCTAATAGGGTCTGATTCCTTCGTTCCGATATACCGTTGTGCTGTGGTGTATAAGGAGGAGTAAGCTGAGAGAGAATCCCATTCTCTTTTAGATAATCCCGAAACTCATTGCTCAAGTATTCTCCTCCTCGATCAGATCGAAGGATCTTAATACTTTTGCCTGTTTGGCTCTCTACGTCGTGCTTATATTCTCTGAATTTCTCAAAAGCTTCAGACTTGTGTTTCAACAGGAACACATGTCCGTATCTGGAGAGATCGTCAGTGAATGTAATGAAGTAGGAAGAACCCTTCCTGGCATGCGTAGACATGGGACCGCATACATCACTATGTACTAGTCCTAAGAGTTCGGTAACTCTTTCTCCGTGTCCACTAAACGGAGCTTTGGTCATTTTTCCTTTGAGACATGAATGGCAAGTATCATAAGATGATAATTCGAACGGATTCAAATAACCATCTTTATGCAACTTAGCCAGTCGTGTCGCATTGATATGACTAAGTCTACAATGCCACAAGTAGGATTCGTTCATATCTGAACTTTTCCTCTTGTGTGTGTTTTGTATATTCAGGACTGTATTCTGATTTAGAATGAATATGCCATTATGTAACGAGCCTGATGCAATCAACTTTTGATCTAGGAATATGTTCATAACATTATCCTGTACTACAAAATTATATCCCTCTTTACTCAATAAAGAAACTGATATAATGTTGCACATCATGTTCGGTATATAATAGCACTCATTTAGAATCAGTGTATTACGACTTGGTAATACAAGGTGATATTCGCCAACTGCTTTGGCTACAATACTTGCACCATTCCCTACTTGAACGGAATGATCCCCTTTTCCTAGTTCTCTATATTTTCGTAGCCCATGTAACAATTTACATATGTGGGATCCTGATCCGGTATCTAATACCCAGGACGTAGGGTGAACTGAGAAACAGTTCTCAATAACTAACACACCCGAAGAAGATGCATCAACATGCATGTTCTTTTGGGCGGCGTGAGAATCCAGATATTCTTCTATTTCCTGTTCAGTCTTATAACTCTTATAAGAAAGAACGGGTCCAACATTCCCTAGCTCAGTACAATAATTAGGTTTAGTCAATACATCCATATTATTATCTTGATTATAGCATGACATGGTCGCTACCTGGAGAGAGAGAGAAGAAAACACTTTTAGCGTATGCTCTTGCAAGATTACATTGGTTATTATCTTATCTAATCAGGATGTCTCCCACTGTTTTTATCAAATCTACCTTAAAACCCTAAAAGGTAAGATTAGCCGGGATTAATTACACCTTACAATTTCGTCAATCTTTCAGCCAGATCAGTGTCGGTACTTTGAGGGAGGTTCCCCGTGCTATCGCACGGACCTAATTAAAGTAAACCTCGTTTTCCCAGAGGCGTAACCCCGTTAACACTTTTCTAGACACCTACTTGAATGACTAATTGTCCTGTGTAAAACTCTCCCAGGAGTAACACTTACTCGCAGTGGGTGTCGGGATCCAACTATCTCATAGGAGGTATGCAATCTCATTGCACATTTCAACACTTGAAATTCCCGATAATATTTTGCCCCTAGCGATCTATGACCTTGACTAAGTCAACAAACCATAAATCGCAAGTCAAGTTCAACCCGTACATTTCTTGATTGAATTAAACCCACCCGTACGACCCTTGACTGAGTCAACAAGGCCGTGCGAATACCCTAATCCAATCACATCTCATGTTTTAGCAGATAAACATTACTTAGCTACCGTACACTACGCCTTGACTAAGTCAACAAACATAGCACGAATACTAAATAATATCTATCTGAAATGACGGAGGGCTACGCAGGTTTTTTTTCAGAAAAACCCTGAGCGTAATGAACTTGATATCGTCGTAGAATCGAGTGAAGTTTTGAAAATGAGTGTTTTTGAGGCTTTTCTTAGTTTCGCTAAAGGGGTCACTCCCGGTGAAGGGATCGTCGGCCCTTTCCTCATCTAATAAGGTGCAGGATATATCATATATACCGCTGTGCAAAGCAAAACACTAAAAGCAATCAAAAGACAAACCGAGTTTTGTAGCATCTGCCAGTTTTGCTAAAGGAGTCACTCCCGGTGAAGGGATCTCGGTCCTTTCCTCATCGAATAAGGTGCAGGATATATCGTATATATCACTGTGCAAAGCAAAACTGTAGCTACCCCTTTTATAAAGTTTTGATTCTACAACATCTTTAGGTTTCTTTTCCTTTTATTAATCATATTAATAAAAATCCCATCAGCTTATGCTTCCTAAGCATCACAGAAGAAACGAAAGCAGTAATATTTATATATCAGCATATATATATAGTATAGGCATTCGTCTCAGGCAGTAATATGATCTCATCACAGAACATTGCAGCAGAAGAACATATATGAAATATTGGATATACTAGGACGTCCGTGTTTTCAATACGAGCCTGTATAAAACACGGATTCCACGGTCGCGACGAATAGCCAAACCCACATCCCAAGACCTCTACGAGAGCGGCAAGTAACACTGCCAATTCTAGGGTTAGGAGACCCGGTCTCGACTCCTCGAGATGGCCTCCCACTGGACCCTAGAACCCGGTTACTTGTGCTCCCCACCTTGGGTCTACCTAATGCGGAAAAGTAAATAATATACACTGGTGACTGCAACCGCAACCTGGAAGTGCCCCAAATAAAAGAATATTACATTACAAATGAATTTTACAAGAATGAAAATAAAAACCCTCATCTCACATAAAACCCCAGGCTATTCAGAACGCGACGATCCAATATAACATATCACAGCAACACATAATATCTCATATCATCAACGTAAGTAAATATGCGCATCCCAATTGTCGTTGACATATAGCAACGAAACCGGCGATATCACATATTACACTTACGGTCACAGAAAAGAAAGTGTAAAACTACAATATTTGGAATCCACAATCACTTTAGACATCGTAAATCCGAAATATCACATACTCCGCATTTCATGCCTAACTCTATGAATTCCATATATTGTATCACATTCCAGATAAATAGACAGTATTAAACTTTCTGAACAGATAATCAAACACCCAAAATTTCCTAAACTGCTCAACACTTGAGCGGAGTTCAAATAATCCCAGAATATGTCACAGTACCGGTGATCCAGCCGTAGAAGGGTCAAGCCAACGCCACACATGTGGCACGCCGTACTGCCCCAAACCCGAAGGTTCAAAAGGCAGTTCAAGACGGTCACATAATCGAGTTAAGGTTTGTTGTCTTCTAGAGGGTCCACCGCTTAACTTGTACAATTTTTCCGAAAGATTTAAACCCGAAAAAAATTTCAACACTTGAAAGTTTGCCGTACCGGGAAACAGTGAGTTAATGATATCCGTTCAAATAGTTTAACAATTTCTAAATATCCGGAAAGAAAAACGAACTTAAATATTCCGATCGAATCTACTATTACAAAATAAACCCCAGATTTAAACAATACTGGAATCACTGTTAAAAATATCCAGAAGCATCAACAAGTACCTAAGGACATTACCATAAAATCCACGTGTCACAAATCCACTGTTCCGCCGCGGAACCGCCGCGCAAGGCATGCTTGTGCCGCGGTTCCGCCGCCGTTTAGTCGAATTAGGGGCTCGGGTTTTATGGTAATTCTTAGAATTCCCTGCTGATTTTTTTACATATTTTTAATTCAGAAAAATCCCAAAATTTAAAAAATTTCCAGAGAGGGGTCCAATTTTGTCGTTTCGGGTTCGATCGGAGTTTTAACTTCGTAAACACATCGCCTAATGCTCTAGCTAGGCTCTGATACCACTGTAGGGTTCCTAGGCACTCTTTTGAAGGTTCAAAAGGCATCAAACATGCCCGGATAAAAATTTAGACGTGCCGAACAACCCAAAGCCGGGATCTTTGCTAGATTATTAGGGTTTAACATGCAAGAAGATAACTTTTATCTAAGTGTGAGGGATTACAACCTTTGTAGTCCGCTCCTTCACTTCACAATCTCCGAGTAGAAGTCCCTTTGCCGCGATCCACGATCTCCCGGACTCATGAGAGGCTCCACGACTCGAACGATCCATGCTAGCTCGAAGTATTCCAAATCTCCGATGATCTACCTCGAAGTTGCAAAGACTCAAGCTTTCTCACTCAAAAGAGATGAACACACTAATCCCATGGGCTAGATGAGATGAGGATGAGAGAGTAGTAATTTTGCTTTCTTTTTAAATCATTTTCTCATATTATTTCATCACATAAAGAAAAACTAGCAAGCTTTCTTCAAGAGAGAAGAAGATGATAATGAAAAAGGTAATGAATTATTTTCTTTTGTGATGAATAGAATAAAAGCTATATGATTGAATTGTAAACCATGGTCAAGGATGAGTGGCTAGGATTTAGTAGAGAAATAACTAGAGTTAGGGTTTGGTTGGGTTAAGAATGTGTCATCCTAAAATATCTTAAGAATGACAAAAGAAAAAGTTTCTAGAAGGTGCATGAAGCAACTAACCCAAATCAAACCCTAACCTCAATTAATCATCCTTAAACATGTTTAACAATTAATCATATCATGTCACAATAATATATATCACATATATATTATATATTGGCAACAAAAGAAAATAATACAATTAACATATATCGCATATATATCAATGTATCATCCACTGAGAAAATGAAATAATAAAGCGAGCTAATATTAGATAATGTAATAATATATCATATATATATTATTATACATTAAATCATCGAATCAACACTTGATCCGACGATCCGGCTATATCGAATATTACCGACTAATATATCATGTACCGATTCATCGAATCAACACTTGATCCGATGACCCGGTTCATTTCTAAATATACCGAGATAATAATACGGTATCCCATATCGCATTATTCTCGGTCCTGCACATATCACATATGTGCCTCTACTCCGTTTCGCCTGAGCCAAGAAACCTCTGTGTAGGACTCTAAAGAATCGTCAATACGCCGGTAGCAGGTGATGATCATATCAAACACCCACAAGCTGCAAGCGGTCAGCTAAATGTAACAGCCACCCAGGTATTGAGCGATCAGAAGATCAACAAGCTAGCCTGTGCGTTCTCCTGTGAATCCAACCAGTAACACTCCCGTACAGTCCGGTCTGTTCGTCTGATATGTCGCATATCAAGTCTAGGGGTGGTATACGTCAGACCCCAGTAACCGATAAGTCGTGTCGATGTGTGGCTCATAACGGGTCGAGAAACTACTAGTAACACTTACCAGTAAATCTCTATATCAGCCCTGGCCAGGGACTTCCAGTTATAGCCAATCGAACACAGCACAACATCAACTCCCTATACCAGGAGAGACGAATCCCCTCCTATCGCTCATTGCCTCCATGTGATTCGGGACTGTACCCAAAAGCCACCGTTTTCCACGTCCTCTTGGACGTGGTAAGGTGGAAATCAAAGCACAGTGGGAATCACACAAGACTCTATGACGATCTCGGGTCTACAGACTACCCTGTACCTGTGTCACCGGAGAACTGCCATCTGACGTGTGGTATATCACCATCTGGGAGCTCTCGGCGAGTCCGTCCAGTGTACCCAGTCTCCACTGAGCACCCGTAAACCATCTCTGATGTCTAACACCGATGGATATGGGATCATCCATCGCCCATCATATGGGTCAAGATGCGTATACGCTAGTCTACTCTGGTGTATCGATGCCCTGTCTCGATATACCCTCGACTAGGAACAGTTATAGGATGTACTCATCGACTGCCGCGGCCCCACTAGTATGATCTCATCATAGTCCCAGTAGTCGAGTACAGATCCTAAGGGCTTTATCAACATGTGAGAGTAAAACAGTAAACCAATACAAGTCAACATGTTAAGATAAAGTGAAACCAAATAGCATACTATCATGTCGAGCAAGAAAGTCTTCTCTATATATAACCAAGCATCCATTATAATATACATCATATGTACAACAATGGCTCTAGGGAATATACATAACTAACAAAAGCTTGGGGAGTGTGATGGCTTAAGAATAGGTTCAGGTCCCTGTATTTTAAGGCTTTTGAAACCTATGAGCCGTGAGGGTCTCATAGGGGGAATTCTCCTTACGAGTCATGAGCATCTCGTAAGTGTAATTTCTCCTTAGAAATCATGGGAATCCCTAAGTGTGTTGCTCCCTTGTGAGTCGTAAGAATCTCACGCTGGTGTTTTCTCCTCACAAGGTCGAGAGGACCTTGCAGGTGTTTTTATTTTAACGAGATTGCGCCCTTTCAGGTTTTCACAAACTCGCTGGTAGCCCTGCTGTTTTAACTCACGGAGCCCTTTCGGGTTTTCAACCGTGCCCATTTCGCTTGTGGGCGTACCTTTTTTTAATTTTATTTACCCTTCTGTTCTCCAATGGCAGTTATGGGGGACTTCGCCACCGGGGTAGCTACGTAGCCAGCGGGATTTGAGTGGCAACTCTTGCCGTTGGGACTTGTGGACTTGCATTCCATTATCGCCGCGCTTGAGGTGACATATTTAGTTTAAGGACATTACGCTCCCATGTTAGTTTAGGGACATCTCGGTCCGTTGTAAGTTTAGGGACATCTCGGTCCAATGTTTAGTTTAGGGACATCTCGGTCTATTGTTTAGTTTAGGGACACCTCGGTCCATTATCGCCATTTTTGTAACAACCCCAAATTTCCGATACAAAATTTTCAAAATATTTTTTTCAAAAATTCATAAAGGGGTATTTATTACCTGAGCACAAGACTTAAGTAATTAAATAACTCCATTTTTAAAGTACAAAAAATTGATTTAAATTCAAATTAAACTTGGAGTATTTAATGTTGCTGATATCTCTTTAAGTAATTATTTCACACAAATAATTACAAGAAAGAGCTTTTGGCTCATTGGTAATACCTTGCACTGCTGAACCAAGCCACCAGAGTTCAAATCACATGCCCCACATTATTTTTAATATTATTTTGTTTTAAATCCTTTGGAAGCCCAACAGTCCACACGCCATAACTCCCAAAACTTGAACCGAACTTTAAAAACTAAATATACCAGTTCTTACCCCCACGAGACCCCCCACCTTCTCGACTCCCGACTCGGCCGGGATCGGCCGAGTCGGCCGGCGGACCGACCGACTCGGGCCGGCGCCGCCGGACTCGGCCGGACGGCCGAGTCCCCAACATGAAAGTTGGGTCTCTTCGCCTTCCTAACCCCCCTGCTTTCTTTAAATTAATGGATCGGTTCCAGAATACCCATTAACACCTAATTACTCAAATTTTAATGAATTTTCTATAATTTTTACATTTTTTTAATTAAAAACCCTTCACCTATCCTACCCTTAGCTTACCCTATAAATACACCCCCTACTCTCTACCCACTCATCCCAAAATCCTGAGCCCACTCTCTTAAAATCTTCTCAAGAGTTGTGTACTTTGAAAACAAGTTCGCAGTGAAGCTCCGGCGAAATTCCGGCGACGTTTTTAGGAACCACCGGCGACAAAGCAACGCCTCGGCAACCCCTTTAGTCCCCCCTCACTCCTTTGCTTAATCGAAACCCGTAAGTCCCATTCTATCCCGCTTTCTTATTCTCTAAAATACGAAATTACAAAATCCGACAGAATCGGGACAAATCCGATTTCCGATTCGGTTTTCTAAAAAATTTCACTTCTCACCAATTCAATCATGCTTAAACATCTTATTGTTGACTATTAAACATTTAACAAATAATTTGAACAAATTTCATCACATGAAATGATAGTCTTTTCAAATTATCGTATTTTTCACTTAAATACCATAATATTTCGATTTCACATTTAACCCCTTAACTTTGCTATACATTTAAAGTAGAGCACGAGGTAATGACCTACCTCCACACACACGCAAATACAACCCTAAACGATATCATCAAAACTTAGAATACGATAAAACAATACTTTCAGTTAAATACCATATTCTTAATAAAACCATTCCTGAAAGTTTTAGATTTGTTACTCTTTTAAATAAATACCTCTTATTAGGAAAACACGATAAGTTGTGGACATCGGTCGTTTATCTAAACCTGACTTTGTGGTGTCTAGGCTAGGCAAGTGAGAAAGGTAACTTTAAAAGGCCCGTCTCACAGTGAGTCGTGAGCGGATCCCTCCTTTCCTTACTTGTACTTACCTGGCCACAATTGGCGCTGAAGAGACGATTTGAGGCATCTAACAACTTGTCGTTTAGACCATTTAGAATTAGGCTAGTCGACTTAGGAAACCCTATAATCTAAAATACGGAAAATTTACATTTTTAAAAATAAATACCTTTTATTTTATAAAACCGTTTTTTTAAAGGATTAGTATTTTACAATCTTTGCAAACTGCCGCTACAATCCATTTTTGGAGAACCCGTTCGGGATGGTGTGGATTATCGCACCTCCTCGGGCTTAGTAGTGCAAGATTCAGACCTCCGCAATGAGCATTCGGTCTCGAAAGTTTTAAAATACGACATCTTAAGAAAATGAGATTTTTTTTAATATAATAAATATATTAAAAATATTTTTGTACAAATATATGTATATTTATCATTAAAATATCTATTTTGTTATGATATAAATATTCCACTTTTTTCTGAAAAATCACAAGAATAAATTTTACACTAAAATACTGTGAATTCCAAATAAATCAACTTTACAAATAAATACCTTCATTTATGAATTTAAGATATTTTCACTAGAAATATCACAATATAAAAGTCACCTTCATTACAATTCTAAAGGCGAATAACGAATACTTGAGGTGTATTTTGAAAAGTATATAATAGTATTTTTTACATAAAACCCCCTTAAGTTTTATAAATTTCCCTAAGGACCTTAGCAAATTATAGGTAAGAATTAATCAAGACTTCGATTTACATTTCTACTGTCTGACTCGGGTTTGAGTCTGATTATATCTGACTTGAATATGATTCAAGTCAATCTATAATCTACAAGATTCCAATTCAATATGAACACATGAATCCATGAATCCAATTATCAATTTATACAACTTGACTGAACCGAACCATGGATATATTCCTTTTCGTGATTCTCAGTTATTCTATTTACATGACTCTACAGTTATATCCGTTTACCGATATCATGGTTTCGGTCAGTCAATCAATTATACAATCAGTACAATTTACAAGACAAACAATACAATTAAAACACTGCGGGGTTTAAGGGGTAGACTGGTATGGAATATGTTAAAGGTGGCATGAGGTGGTCACTTAAGACGTAATTACATCCATGCCGTTGTTCCGTGGTATTATCGACGGAGCCTTATACTACAGGTTACCAAGGTCCCCGGTGTAAGTGGGACTCCCCTCGTATACACTGGCATCTTCTGTACCAGGCTATAAACAACAAAGTTAATACAACATTACAATATTATAATACAACATTAAAAGTTACTCTCTCTCTTTCTCTTACTCTCTGTCTATTTCTCCCTTATCTTTGGGACTTACCGAGCAACCTGTTCGCTGACGACATTCTATTTCTTTCTTCTTTGAATGTCGTCAGGTGGTTTGGACCCGGCAGAGATCGAGCCATCTGCAGAAGACTTGGAGCAGTTTGCCGAAGATCCAGCACTTTAGTTTCATTGTACACTTTTCCAGTCAATACTTTTCATTTCCTGTTATGCCACTGTTTAGGCATCTTTTATTTCAGTTGTATTTCCTTTTCATGCATTGTACAAAAGAATGTTAATAAATAAAAGTTGTTATTTTATTATCTCTTGTCTCTTGTATATTTATTTTATAATGCTTAGTTACGCTTAGCGTATTTGCTTCTGAGTAAATACGTAGTGGGCCAGTCGTGCCCCCTTCGCCGTACACCGGGAAGCGGGGCATGACAGGTTTTGTTGGTGGCCCGTGCATGTCAGAGCTGTATGAATCCCTAACATGCAGTTATGTTCTGCGTGAACAACTTAAGTAATATAACACAAGAACCAGCAATTAAAACATTCTTTACAATTCATGTCCCTTGAATCTTACAATTTCATATTTCTTGAATCTTATTATTTCATTTGAATCTGTCCAAACCCAAATTTTTCTTCAGGGTTATGGATTCCCCGAACAGCACCGGCATCAATATCAACAACACACCTCCACCACTACCACTCACACCTGCCGTTCCTGTTCCACTCAACGAGAAAATGGTTCTGCTTGAGGCGATCCGCAGCCTTCTTGAGGGACAGCAACAACTCCTGAACCGTCCCGAGACTGACGCACCTGGGGTGAAGCAATTCAGAGCTTTAGATCCCGAATAGTTCTCAAGAAAGGGAAGCCCACTGGAAGCTAAGGAATGGGCTCAAAGTATCGAGGATGATCTGGCAGCAGCACAAGTGCCAGACATAACTTGGGTCCGTGTGGCGAAACTACAGCTCACGGACAATGCTCGCAACTGGTGGAAGGAGAAAGAAAGCCGTCTTGTACAGCCTATTGAATGGAAGACTTTTCACGAGAAGTTCGACATGAAGTACTTCCCTGTGACTTCCAGGTTTGCCATGGAACAGCAGTTCATTCATCTACAACAAGGTTCGATGCGGGACAAGTCAGTAGATGAGTATGACGCTGAATTCACCATGCTCAGTAGATTTGCGGCACACCTGATACCGACGGATGAGATCAGAGCTCGTCGATTTCAACAAGGTTTGGACACGGAAATACAGGCTGCACTAGCCACAAGGAAATTTCCGACTCACGAGGATGCTCTGGAAGCTGCCCGCCGTTATGAAGCAGTGATAAAGGCAAGGGGCAGACCTCAATCTGCAGGAGTGAAATGCCCTGCCACTCAAATGGCAGGAGGGACCTCTTCAAGGCCAGGTGTTGAACTTAGAAGACTGGAAGAAATCAAGGATCGGCCAAGACCCAATTTTTGCTTTTATTGCAAGAGGGAAGGACACTTGTGGAATAACTGTAGGCGCGCAAAAGGCCTATGCTTGGTTTGTGGCACGTCCAATCACGGAATTGGAAACTGTCCTTATAGACGCAACCCAGCACACACACCCACCAACTACCCACAGTAGCCAGCTATCCAGGCTCCTGCAACTCGTCCTGCACTCCCAGCACCACCTCCATGTGAATTTCCTGCTCAGCGGAATCGCCAATTCCATCAGGCACTGAGAAACATGCTTTGAGTACAGGGGAATATGCCTCCAGCTAGGAGGAATGTGCCGAGATGCCAGGTTTACAATTTGGTGGCCGTAGATTCTGTTACGGTTGGTCAGGATAACCCTGGTAATTCTCTTCAACATTTTTCACACCGTTGCATCACTTTGTCATTCTTCACACACTCTCACCAAAACTTTCCTTGAATCTGTTACACATTTCTTTTACAAATTTCGAGAACGAAATTTTTATAAGGAAGGTAGATAGTAACAACCCCAAATTTTCGATACAAATTTTTCAAAATATTTTTTTCAAAAATTCATAAAGGGGTATTTATTACCTGAGCACAAGACTTAAGTAATTAAATAACTCCATTTTTAAAGTACAAGGAATTGATTTAAATTCAAAGTATACTTGGAGTATTTAATGTTGCTGATATCTCTTTAAGTAATTATTTCACACAAATAATTACAAGAAGGAGCTTGTGGCTCATTGGTAATACTTTGCACTGCTGAACCAAGCCACCAGAGTTCAAATCCCATGCCCCACATTATTTTTAATATTATTTTGTTTTAAATCCTTTGGAAGCCCAACAGTCCACACGCCATAACTCCCAAAACTTGAACCGAACTTTAAAAACTAAATATACCAGTTCTTACCCCCACGAGACCCCCCACCTTCTCGACTCCCGACATGAAAGTTGGGGCTCTTCGCCTTCCTAACCCCCCTGCACACTTTAAATTAATGGATCGGTTCCAGAATACCCATTAACACCTAAATACTTAAATTTTAATGAATTTTCTATAATTTTTACATTTTTTTATTAAAAACCCTTCACCTACCCTATCTCTAGCCTACCCTATAAATACACCCCTACCCTCTACCCTTATACCAAAATCCTGAGCCCACTCTCTCAAAATCTTCTCAAGAGTTGTGTACTTTGAAAACAAGTTCGCGGCGAAATTCCGGCGGAAATTCCAGCGACGTTTTTCTGAACCACCGGCGACGAAGCAACGCCTCGGCAACCCCTTTAGTCCCCCCTCACTCCTTTGCTTAATCGAAACCCGTAAGTCCCATTCTATCCCTCTTTCTTATTCTCTAAAATACGAAATTACAAAACCCGACGGAATCGGAACAAATCCGATTTCCGATTCGATTTTCTAAAAAATTTCACTTCTCACCAATTCAATCATACTTAAATATCTTATTGTTGACTATTAAACATTTAACAAATAATTTGAACAAATTTCATCACATGAAATGATATCCTTTTCAAATTATCGTATTTTTCACTTAAATACCACAATGTTTCGATTTCACATTTAACCCCTTAATTTTGCTATACATTTAAAGTAGAGCACGAGTTAATGACCTACCTCCAAACACATGCAAATACAACCCTAAACGATATCATCAAAACTTAGAATACGATAAAACAATACTTTCAGTGAAATACCATATTCTTAATAAAACCATTCCTGAAAGTTTTAGATTTGTTACACTTTTAAATAAATACCTCTTATTAGGAAAACACGATAAATTGTTGTCACGACCCGAAGGTACGGAACGTGACTGGCACTTAGATTACGAGACGTCTAAAGGCGTACCGTAACCTAAGTCAGCCAAAGCCCAGAAAATCTAAACCAAAAATCAAAAGAGAGTGAAGGAAAAACCTTAAATGAAAACGGTTTTTAAATCAATTAAGTTGCATAGAATCCCTTTTTAAAAACATCAAAAATTTCCGAAAATTTCGGCAGAGTCTCCCCTGTATTTTCTATCCCCCAAAATGGATACAACAAGATATATATATAACCTGTAATCATAAAAGGCATCCCCAAGCGGGAGCTAGCTCTTCGCCCAAGGCGGATCACAACCACATGTAATATAATAGCAATATCAAGAAAAGAGCATAAAAGAAACGCAAAATATCAGAAAACACAACGCCGGCTCAAGTGAGCTCGACCCAAAAGAAACCACAAATATACAAATCTCTCAGTCTCATCACTAGGTCGCATATACAATATAAAGTGGTAGATGGAGAATACTAGATACAATGATAAAGCAAAAGAAATAAAGTGTGCTCGTAACCCACCTACGGGCGATGTCGCGAGTCTGCGCAAAAGGAGCTGATAATAAGATAGTCGCCGCTACGAGACTGATGAGTCCGACCTGCAAGACACTGCGGCACAACGGGGGTGAGTTGCCAGCTCATGAGTAGAATATAATATCTAGTAAGGCAATCGTAAGAATGCACGCAATGTGTCACAACATGTATGTCCATATGTGATATAATACTTCTAGTATGCATGCACATGTATGCAATGTCATTACTAAATCTTTAAGTGTTTTAAATGCTAAGGGTATTGAATTCTTAACTTTAGAAAATGAATATCTGTATAATAGCTAAGTACCATCAAGAAATCATCTGAAAACCCGTGTCAAGCATCGACACCAAATATGAAATCATATCTGTCACAATATCTCACTGCATCAATGTCTCAAATATCGGGCTCCGTCAGTCCGGATCGGCCCATATCGTCCAATCTCACGACAACGGTCGGTATCCTCCGGATATCCGCCGCGCCAAACATCACCGGTAGGTAGTCTTCCCCTACCAGGCTCATCGTCTACAACTCGATCTTCTTGTCCCGGGGTACCATACCGGGCCCACCATGTACCCGAGACGGTTCATCCACTCCTCGAATCGGGTCTCGAAATCCAACAGGAAACATGAAAACTCATGGTGGACGACACATACATCACGAGAAAACCGCAACTTTGTTTTAAAAAATGATAAATATAAGCTTTTTTTAAATTCTTGCGGTTTTCCCAAAAAATCCAGAAATCGCAGCAATACTGAAATCCTCAAGAAAATCATAATGTTCACATGTTATATATGATAAATGTCTATGATATCAATGTATACGATGTGAATTTTGGCTAGAAATCTATGTAAATATGATGATAATGGTATATGCAAGCTATGCAATTTCATATATATTGTATGAATGCAAGTGGCGATACTAAGTTAAACAGGTTCTATAGTGCACGTGGCATGGCAATTACCAAAGGCGTGTGTGTCACATGAATAGTGCGCGTGCAGCAGATGCCAATGGTAATGGTGTTTGTGTCCTACGAAGTGTTATCGCATATGTGTATATGAATGTTATATGAATGTCCATGCAATCTAGTATACGGTTAGCTGTGAGGGTATGCAATGCAATAAAGGGGTAAGCTATCTAGCAATACAAGTCTTGCAAGAAATAGGGTAATCCTAACTAGGGGCGCCTTGCGCCATCCAGACGATTCCCCCATAGATGAATACATCTACTCACCTGAAATCCCCGCTAATCCGATCCGACCACCGCCTTGCCTTTACGCGCCGTGTCCGATGTTTCCCCGATCGATCCTAAATTTGCACAACACCAAGCATAAGATTACAAAACCTAAAACGATACAAGTCACAATATACAATTATCGACGCTCTCTAATTAAACATAGCATGCACTCGGTGCACGGGAAAACGCACGAAAATCGCTAATCTTTAACTAGAATCGTCATTTCGGGGATATCGACAAAACTAAAACCCGACTAGACAAAACCCCGCATTCGCGCACTCTAATAGTCCTATACGAAGCTAATTATATCGCTAAAATAACGCAATTTGATCGCATTCTATTTTGCATAAAAAATCTAGTAAGCAAATTGCATACCGATTCGATGTAAACGTCGCAATTTATCGATCTAGCGAGCGTAACATCGCACAATTAACCATTCTAACTAATTAAATAACCACTAACCTAACTTAACCCACTTATCCTACAACAAATCCTAATTAGGGCATCAACACCTCTCTTGAAAATCATGAGCAAACAAATTAACCCAAATTTCACACTTAAACTACAAAATCTAGCAAGCTTAAACTACAATTAAACACTAGATTAAGATTATACCTCACAAGTGATGATTCCTAGTTTGCACTAGCCTCCAAGACACCTCTTTTCTCAACCTTCTAAACAAATTAGGGTTTGGGAAGAAGTGGAATGGGATTTAGGTTAGAATTAGTGAAGAAAATTGTGTATTTTTGTGGATTTTTGTTGATTTTTGAAGCAATTTTGAAGTAAGAAAGAGAGGGGAAAATGGTGTTTCCAGCAGTGAGCTCGGCCTGGAGCAAGGGAGGGTGGTTGTGGGAGTTTTGTGGAAGTTTCTATGTCAAAAAATCCCTTTATGTTCTCATTTAATGCTTTTCACATCAACTTTTTACAAAAAAACCCCCATTTTACATCATTTTTTCACTAAATTTCCAACCATAAAACCAAAATCTTATAAAGTTATGATACAATTTATTAACACTCTATTTTAGCTTATAAAGATTCCTAATTATGAAATTTACCTAATTAAATTTGTATTTATCACTAATTTAATGTATTTTTAAAAGCTTAAAATAATAAAAAAAATAATTAATTACGAAATTTTTTTATTTAACTAGAAAATTATAAGTGACATTTTAGTGATAAAATTATAGTAATATCTTATCTAAATTTTGTATAATTAGGTCTACAATGAAAAATACCTATTTTGACTTTTTACGAAAAAATCCGAAAAATTAGCCGATTACCGAAAAACTGCCTAAACGATTTTCGAAGGGTTACAATCTTCCCCCCTTAAAGAAATTCGATCCCCGAATTTAGAATTTAACTACGTGTACCTTCAAAAAGATGGGGATATCTCTTCCTCATCTCGACCTCGGTCTCCCAGGTGACCTCCTCGCTGTTCGGGCCACGCCAAAGGACCTTGACGGACGGTATAACCTTCGACCTCAATTTCTTCACCTGCCGATCCAAAATGACAACCGACTGCTCGGTGAAAGAAAGATCACGCTCTAGCTGGATCGTCTGGTGCTGAATCGCTTGGGAAGGATCATGAAGGTACTTGCGGAGCATCGAGACGTGGAACACGGGGTGAACATCGGGGAAGCTGGGCGGAAGAGCTAACCGATAAGCGACTGGACCAACACGCTCTAGGATCTCGAAAGGACCAACATATCTAGGACTCAGCTTCCCTTTCCGCCCAAATCTCATCACACCTTTCATCGGAGAGACCCTCAGGAAAACATGATCGCCAACAGCGAACTCGAGTCGGCGACGACGCTTGTCAGCATATGATTTCTGCCTGCTCTGTGCCGCTCTCATCCTGTCTCGAATCAGCTGTATCTTCTCGGTCGTCTCCTGTACGATCTGCAGCCCCAAAATACTGCTCTCCCTGAGCTCTGTCCAACATACAGGCGATCGACATCTCCTCCCATATAAAGCCTCAAAAGGTGCCATCTGAATCGTCTCCTGAAAGCTATTATTATAGGAGAACTCGATCAAAGGCAAATGACGATCCCAGCTACCACCAAAATCTAAAACACAAGCTTTGAGCATATCCTCAAGAGTCTGAATAGTACGCTCCGACTGACCGTCAGTCTGCGGATCAAAAGCTGTGCTAAAACTCAATCGGGTGCCCAAAGCTTCCTGAAGTTTCTGCCATAATCGGCTGGTAAACTGGGTGCCCCGGTCGGACACGATGCAAGTCGGAACGCCATGCAGTCGCACTATCTCATCAATATAAACCTGGGCGTACTGAGAAAATCCAAAAGTGGTCTTCACTGGCAGAAAGTGAGCCGCTTTCGTCAGTCGATCCACAATCACCCAAATAGAGTCATACCCTCGACTGGTCCTGGGTAGACCCATAATGAAGTCCATGGAGACCTGCTCCCACTTCCACTCAGGGATGGGCAAAGGCTGTAACTCGCCAGCTGGCCTCTGGTGCTCGGCCTTGACTTGCTGACAAGTCAGGCATCTCGACACAAAGTCTGTAATATCCTTCTTCATCCCGTCCCACCAGTAAACCTCTCTCAAATCACGGTACAACTTGGTGGAACCTGGATGCACACTGTATACTGATCTATGTGCCTCCTCGAGAATATCACGCCTCAGTCCCTCTGAATCTGGCACGCACAGTCGAGTCCCAATTCGAAGTATCCCCTGATCATCAATCACGAACTCAGAAACTCTGCCCTGCCGAATCTGCTCAATAATCTCTAAGATACGGGCATCGCCGGACTGTGCCTCACGGATACGGTCAAGTAACTATGGGCGTGCTCTGAAATGGGCCAGCTGTCCCCCTGTAGGTGTAAACTCGAACTGCACTCTGCAGTCATATAACACCTGCCAATCAGCCGTCAACTGCATCTGCATTGCGCTCAAACAAGATAAGCTACCTCCGGGCCTTCTACTCAAAGCATCTGCCACCACATTCGCCTTGCCCGGATGGTATAGAATTTCACAGTCATAATCTTTCACCAACTCCATCCAACGGCGCTGTCTCAGGTTCAGATCTCGCTGCTGGAAGATATACTTCAAACTCTTGTGGTCAGTGAATATCTGGCACGACTCACCGTATAGGTAATGTCTCCAGATCTTAAGTGCAAATACCACTGCAGCCATCTCTAAATCATGGGTGGGGTAGTTCTGCTCGTGTTTCCTCAGCTGCCGAGAAGCATACGCGATAACTCTGTCGTGCTGCATCAATACACAGCCCAGCCCCACTCGAGAAGCATCACAATATACCACGAACCCGCCTGATCCTGAAGGCAATGCTAACACTGGTGCAGTAGTCAGACGAGTCTTCAATTGCTGGAAGCTATCCTCACACGCCTGGGTCCAATCAAAAGGAACCCCCTTCCGGGTCAACCCGGTCAAAGGTGCAGCAATGCGGGAGAAATCCTGGACAAAACATCGATAGTAGCCGGCCAGACCTAGAAAACTGCGAACCTATGTAACTGATACTGGTCTAGGCCAACGCTGAACTGCCTCGATCTTCTTCGGGTCCACACAAATACTATCTCTCGTCACCACATGACCCAAGAAGTCGACACTGTCTAACCAGAATGCGCACTTGGAGAATTTGGCGAACAGCTGATGCTCCCTCAAAGTCTGTAATGTGATACGTAAGTGCTGCTCATGCTCCTCCCGGCTCCGAGAATAAACCAAGATGTCGTCAATGAACACAATGATGAATTGATCGAGATACGGCCTGAATACACAGTTCATCAAATCCATAAATGCTGCTGGGGCATTGGTGAGCCCGAACGACATCACCAAGAACTCATAATGACCATATCGAGTACGGAAAGCGGTCTTCGGAATATCCTCCTTCCGAACGCGCAACTGGTGATAACCTGACCGTAAATCAACCTTCGAGAAAAACCCTGCACCCTAGAGCTGATCGAATAAGTCATCAATGCGGGGTAGGGGATATCTGTTCCGCACAGTAATCCGGTTCAGCTGACGATAATCAATGCATAAGCGCATACTTCCGTCTTTCTTCTTAACAAACAAGAGGGGAGCACCCCAAGGTAACACACTCGGTCTGATAAGCCCTTTGTCCAGCAAGTCCTGTAACTGATCCTTTAGCTCTCTCAGCTCCGCCGAGGCCATCCGATAAGGCGGTATAGAGATAGGCCCCGTGCCGGGGATCAAGTCAATACAGAACTCAATCTCGCGCTCTGGTGGCAGACCAGGCAGCTCGTCAGGGAATACATCAAGAAACTCTCTCATAACAGGGACCTGGTCCAACGGAACCTCTGTGGAGCTAGTATCACAAATATAGGCTAAGAATCCCTGACACCCTTTTCTTAAGAGCTGACCAGCGCGAAGAGAAGAAATCAAGCTGGGAAGGGTAGCGCTATGATCACCGTGAATAACAAGAACCGGCTCACCAGGAAAACTAAATCTGACTGCCTTCTCACGGCAGTCTACAGATGCATAACAGGTGGCTAGCCAGTCCATACCAAGAAGAACGTCAAAGTCTAGTATATCGAGGAGAATCAAATCAACTAAAGAATCTCTCTCCCCGATACGAACGAAACATGATCGGTACACAAAACGAGCAACAAACGACTCGTCTACAGGTGTAATAACGACAAGCTGCTGATCTAACGGAGAAGATTCTCGGCCCAACCTCGGTGCAAAGTACGTGGATACATATGAATGTGTGGAGCCTGGATCAAATAATACCCGTGCATCAAAAGAACATACTGGCAGAGTACCTGTCACGACGGCATTGGATGCCTGTGCATCCTGAGGAGTCAACGCGAACACTCAGGCCTGTCCACCACTAATAGCTGGCTGTCCTCTGCCTCTACCTCGGCCTCTGCCTCTGCCTCTTTCGCCTCGTCCTCTCTGAACTGGACCGCCACGCCCACGGCCTCTAGAAGCATCTGACTGGCGTGGAGCATCATCAGGAGTAGGAAGTAGAGCTCTCTGAGGAGGTGGTGAGGGTGGTAAGGTCACATGCGGGACTGTCGCCGCGCCCGGACGCCCCATGGTACAGTCTCTGACACGGTGGTACTGACTCCCACACCGGAAACATCCTGGCGACGACTGCTGGGTCTGTGGATATGAACCAAATAACTGACCTCGTCTCAATCCTCTGCCTCCACCATCTCCCGGAAATAATCTATCGCGGTGTCTACCCATCTGCCGCTGAGCTGGCGTATCAGTACGGATCCTCTTCGGCCCAGAAACGACCGGAGTCTCAGAAATACGCTCCTCCAACAGTAAGGCTGCATCCATCGCGGCTGCGTATGTATCAAAGTGCTGGGTGCCGATGGCAAGGAATAGCTGTGTATCAAGCCCTCGTACAAACCTCTTTATTCTCTTCTCTTCTGTGTCGACTAGGTACGGAGCATATCGAGACAACTGAGTAAACTGTATATCATACTCCGACACCGTCATCCCAGGAGTCTTGCGCAAAGACTCAAAACTACGGGCTCGAGCATCTCGGACACTCTCCGGAAGAAAACGGGCAAGAAATGCAGCTGTAAACTCATCCCAGGTCATAGAAGGTAGACCTGCAGCTCGGCCTCTCTCTACTGAATCGTACCATGTCTGGGCAAGACCCTCCAGACGAAAACTCGCAAACTCCACCAATCTATCATCAGAACACCTCAACGAACGGCAAATCCGAGCCATCCTATCAAGAAATGCCTGTGGGTCCTCTGTCGCATCTGTACCGGTAAAAGCTGGAGGTCTCAATCTCATAAACTCCTGTAGTGAAACAGGGATAGTCTCCGTAGTAGCAGCAGGAGTGACCATCTGTGCAGCAGGTACGATCGTGGTCTGTGCGGTGGAAGGAACGTCCTCGGATCTCTGTGCTCGGCTGGACTCAACTAAAGATCCCATCATCTGCCGCAACTCTTGCATGCCGGCCTCTAATCTGGCAATACGATCAGGATAAGGTGGATCAGTATGACCCTGAGGGGTAGGCGTATCATCCCGCTCGATCCTCGCCTCAGACGGGCCCGCCCGAATCTCATCCCTAGCGGCAGCCCGCTGAGCTCTCGTAGTCTTTGGCGGCATCGAAACTTGAATAAGAAACAGGACTGATAAGAACATCGCAATTGGATCAAGGAATGCAAGGAATCAAGAAAGGAAATACAAGCAATTATGTCCTAAGGTTAGTTAGGCGGAGTACCGTATCGTAAGTATGCCGCGGATCATACCCACGGTACGCCACTCTGCTTAAGTCACCTACTCCATCTACCAAGGTCGTCCTACACTCAGAAAGATAAAACCTAGGCTCTGATACCAACTTTGTCACGACCCGAAGGTACGGAACGTGACTGGCACTTAGATTACGAGACGTCTAAAGGCGTACCGTAACCTAAGTCAGCCAAAGCCCAGAAAATCTAAACCAAAAATCAAAAGAGAGTGAAGGAAAAACCTTAAATGAAAACGGTTTTTAAATCAATTAAGTTGCATAGAATCCCTTTTTAAAAACATCAAAAATTTCCGAAAATTTCGGCAGAGTCTCCCCTGTATTTTCTATCCCCCAAAATGGGTACAACAAGATATATATATAACCTGTAATCATAAAAGGCATCCCCAAGCGGGAGCTAGCTCTTTGCCCAAGGCGGATCACAACCACATGCAATATAATAGCAATATCAAGAAAAGAGCATAAAAGAAACGCAAAATATCAGAAAACACAACGCCGGCTTAAGTGAGCTCGACCCAAAAGAAACCACAAATATACAAATCTCTCAGTCTCATCACTAGGTCGCATATACAATATAAAGTGGTAGATGGAGAATACTAGATACAATGATAAAGCAAAAGAAATAAAGTGTGCTCGCAACCCACCTACGGGCGATGTCGCGAGTCTGCGCAAAAGGAGCTGATAATGAGATAGCCGCCGCTACAAGACTGATGAGTCCGACCTGCAAGACACTGCGGCACAACGGGGGTGAGTTGCCAGCTCGTGAGTAGAATATAACATCTAGTAAGGCAATCGTAAGAATGCACGCAATGTGTCACAACATGTATGTCCATATGTGATATAATACTTCTAGTATGCATGCACATGTATGCAATGTCATTACTAAATCTTTAAGTGTTTTAAATGCTAAGGGTATTGAATTCTTAACTTTAGAAAATGAATATCTGTATAATAGCTAAGTACCATCAAGAAATCATCTGAAAACCCGTGTCAAGCATCGACACCAAATATGAAATCATATCTGTCTCAATATCTCACTGTATCAATGTCTCAAATATCGGGCTCCGTCAGTCCGGATTGGCCCATATCATCCAATCTCACGACAACGGTCGGTATCCTCCGGATATCCGCCGCGCCAGACATCACCGGTAGGTAGTCTTCCCCTGCCAGGCTCATCATCTACTACTCGATCTTCTTGCCCCGGGGTACCATACCGGGCCCACCGACGGTTCATCCACTCCTCGAATCGGGTCTCGAAATCCAACAGGAAACATGAAAACTCATGGTGGACGACACATACATCACGAGAAAACCGCAACTTTGTTTTAAAAAATGATAAATATAAGCTTTTGTTAAATTCTTGCGGTTTTCCCAAAAAATCCAGAAATCGCAGCAATACTGAAATCCTCAAGAAAATCATAATGTTCACATGTTATATATGATAAATGTCTATGATATCAATGTATACGATGTGAATTTTGGCTAGAAATCTATGTAAATATGATGATAATGGTATATGCAAGCTATGAAATTTCATATATATTGTATGAATGCAAGTGGCGATACTAAGTTAAACAGGTTCTATAGTGCACGTGGCATGGCAATTACTAAAGGCGTGTGTGTCACATGAATAGTGCGCGTGCAGCAGATGCCAATGGTAATGGTGTTCATGTCCTACGAAGTGTTATCGCATATGTGTATATGAATGTTATATGAATGTCCATGCAATCTAGTATACGGTTAGCTGTGAGGGTATGCAATGCAATAAATGGGTAAGCTATCTAGCAATACAAGTCTTGCAAGAAATAGGGTAATCCTAACTAGGAGGCGCCTCGCGCCATCCAGACGATTCCCCCATAGATGAATACATCTACTCACCTGAAATCCCCGCTAATCCGATCCGACCACCGCCTTGCCTTTACGCGCCGTGTCCGATGTTTCCCCGATCGATCCTCAATTTTCACAACACCAAGCATAAAATTACAAAACCTAAAACGATGCAAGTCACAATATACAATTATCGACGCTCTTGAATTAAACATAGCATGCACTCGGTGCGCGGGAAAACGCACGAAAATCGCTAATCTTTAACTAGAATCGTCATTTCGGGGAAATCGACAAAACTAAAACCCGACTAGACAAAACCCCGCATTCGCGCACTCTAATAGTCCTATACGAAGCTAATTATATCGCTAAAATAACGCAATTTGATCGCATTCTATTTTGCATAAAAAATCTAGTAAGCAAATTGCATACCGATTCGATGCAAACGTCGCAATTTATCGATCTAGCGAGCGTAACATCGCACAATTAACCATTCTAACTAATTAGATAACCACTAACCTAACTTAAACCCACTTATCCTACAACAAATCCTAATTAGGGCATCAACACCTCTCTTGAAAATCATGAGCAAACAAATTAACCCAAATTTCACACTTAAACTACAAAATCTAGCAAGCTTAAACTACAATTAAACACTAGATTAAGATTATACCTCACAAGTGATGATTCCTAGTTTGCACTAGCCTCCAAGACACCTCTTTTCTCAACCTCCTAAACAAATTAGGGTTTGGGAAGAAGTGGAATGGGATTTAGGTTAGAATTAGTGAAGAAAATTGTGTATTTTTGTGGATTTTTATTGATTTTTGAAGCAATTTTGAAGTAAGAAAGAGAGGGGAAAATGGTGTTTCCAGCAGTGAGCTCGGCCTGGAGCAAGGGAGGGAGGTTGTGGGAGTTTTGTGGAAGTTTCTAGGTCAAAAAAACCCTTTATGTTCTCATTTAATGCTTTTCACATCAACTTTTTACAAAAAAACCCCATTTTACATCATTTTTTCACTAAATTTTCAACCATAAAACCAAAATCTTATAAAGTTATGATACAATTTATTAACACTCTATTTTAGCTTATAAAGATTCCTAATTATGAAATTTACCTAATTAAATTTGTATTTATCACTAATTTAATGTATTTTTAAAAGCTTAAAATAATAAAAAAAATAATTAATTACGAATTTTTTTTTATTTAACTAGAAAATTATAAGTGACATTTTAGTGACAAAATTATAGTAGTATCTTATCTAAATTTTGTATAATTAGGTCTACAATGAAAAATACCTATTTTGACTTTTTACGGAAAAAGCCGAAAAATTAGCCGATTACCGAAAAACTGCCTAAACGATTTTTGAAGGGTTACAATTGTGGACATCGGTCGTTTATCTATACCTGACTTTGTGGTGTCTAGTTTAGGCAAGTGAGAAAGGTAACTTTAAAAGGCCCGTCTCACGGTGATTCGTGAGCGGATCGCTTCTTTCCTCACTTGTACTTACCTGGCCACAATTGGCGGTGAAGAGGCGATTTGAGGTATCTAACAACTTGTCGTTTAGACCATTTAGAAATAGGATAGTCGACTTAGGAAACCCTAGAATCTAAAATACGGAAAATTTACATTTTTACAAATAAATACCTTTTACTTTATAAAACCGTTTTTCTAAAGGATTAGTATTTTACAATCTTTGCAAAGCGCTGCTACAACCCATTTTTGGGGAACCCGTTCGGGATGGTGTGGATTATCGCACCTCCTCAGGCTCAGTAGTGCGAGATTCAGACCTCCGCAAGGAGCATTCGGTCTCGAAAGGTTTAAAATACGACATCTTAAGAAAATGAGATTTTTTTAGAATATAATAAATATATTAAAAATATTTTTGTATAAATATATGTATATTTATCATTAAAATATCTATTTTGTTATGATATAAATATTCCACTTTTTTCTAAAAAATCACAAGAATAAATTTTACACTAAAATACTATGAATTCCAAATAAATCAACTTTACAAATAAATACCTTTATTTATGAATTTAGGATATTTTCACTAGAAATATCACAATATAAAATCCACCTTCATCACAACTCTAAAGACGAGTAACGAATACTTGAGGTGTATTTTGAAAAGTATATAAAAGTATTTTTACTTAAAACCCTCTTAAGTTTTATAAATTTTCCTAAAGACCTTAGCAAATTATAGGTAAGAATTAATCAAGACTTTGATTTACATTTCTACTGTCTGACTCGGATTTGAGTCTGATCATATCTTACTTTAATATGATTCAAGTCAATCTATAATCTACAAGATTCCAATTCAGTATGAACACATGAATCCATGAATCCAATTATCAATTTGTACAACTTGACTGAACCGAACCATGGATATATTCCTTTTACATGATTCTCAGTTATTCCATTTACATGACTCTACGGTTATATCCGTTTACCGATATCATGGTTTCGGTCAGTCAATCAATTATACAATCAATACAATTTACAAGACAAACAGTACAATTAAAACACTGCGGGGTTTAAAGGGTAGACTGGTACGGAATATGTTAAAGGTGGCATGAGGTGGTCACTTAAGACGTAATTACATCCATGCCGTTGTTCCGTGGTATTGTCGACGGAGCCTTGTACTACAGGTTACCAAGGTCCCCGGTGTAAGTGGGACTCCCTTCCTATACACTGGCATCTTCTGTACCAGGCTACAAACAACAGCGTTAATACAACATTACAATATTATAATACAACATTAAAAGTTACTCTCTCTCTCTTACTCTCTGTCTATTTCTCCCTTATCTTTGGGACTTACCGAGCGACCTGTTCGCTGACGACATTCTATTTCTTTCTTCTTTGAATGTCGTCAGGTGGTTTGGACCTGGCAGAGATCGAGCTATCTGCAGAAGACTTGGAGCAGTTTGCCGAAGATCCAGCACTTTAGTTTCATTGTACACTTTTCCATTCAGTACTTTTCATTTCCTGTTATGCCACTGTTTGGGCATCTTTTATTTCAGTTGTATTTCCTTTTCATGCATTGTACAAAAGAATGTTAATAAATAAAAGTTGTTGTTTTATTATCCCTTTTCTCTTGTGTATTTATTTTATATTGCTTAGTTACGCTTAGCGTATTTGCTTCTGAGTAAATACGTAGCGGGCCAGTCGTGCCCCCTTCGCCGTACACCGGGAAGCGGGGCATGACAATTTTGGAGGCGGAGTTGTGTCGGATACCACTTATAGAGTATGGACTCAGGATGACAGCGAGTGGACACGAGCATCGTCATCTATCATTAACCTGAGCCATGACTCGTCAAGCGTAGTATTTCTTAAGGAACCGTCCGTTTATTGTCCGGAAGGGTCTTTCGCCATGCATATTCATGAGCAAGTAGGACCCACTTTGGTAGACCTTACCTATGATGTATGGACCCTTATAGTTCGGCTCGAATTTCCCCCACTTTGCACGGTTGGGAATCATAGGTCTTTTTACGATTAGTACGGGTTCACCTTGGCGGATTGTTCTCGGCATGGTTAGCCTTTCGTATGAGCGCGTCATCCTTGCTTTGTAAGATTCCAAGTTTTGCTGCGCTATGAGACGAGTTTCATCGAGGGCATCGATCTCCTCAAGCCGAAGATAGGCATTTTCTTCATCCGTCAGCTCGTCTCGAACTGCCACTCGCAGAGAGGGTAGCTCTATTTCCAAGGGAAGTACCGCTTCCGTGCCGAATACCAACGCGAATGGCGTTGTATTCATGGCTGTTTTGAACGTGGTTCGATTTGCCCAGAGAGCTTCATGCAGTCTCTCGTGCCAGTGCCTTTATTTCTGGACACTATTTTCTTTATGATCTTCGTCAGGGTCTTGTTGAAAGCCTCAGCTAGACCGTTAGCACGGGGATTATAGACTGAAGAGTATCTCCAATCTATATTATGCTGCTGTGCGAAGTGGCTGATCTTATGGCTCCTTTAGGCCGACCCATTATCCGAGATAATTCGTTGCGGAGTGTCGAACCGGTAGATGACATGCGACCTGAAGAAATGGAGGATGTTCTCCGTGTTCACCTGTCACGACCCGAAATAGCACGTGACTGGCTCTTGAATCATATGAAGTCTATAGGACCCCATTTAATTCAAGTAAGCCAAAAGCCCAGAAATCTAAAACCATTTTAGAGAATTTTTTTAGTAAAATAAGCCGAATATGCATTTTAAAATCACAAGTCTTTTCTGAAAATTTCGGCAGAGTTTCCTTTGTAAATTCTGGTCCCGAACGGGGTACAACATGATAAATATTTATATGAATGATAAAAGGCATCCCCAAGCGGGAGCTAACTCTTCGTCAATCGATGGTCACAACCACGCAGGCAATATAATATACAACGCCAAAGGGCGAGGATCAAAACTAAAAAGGAAACTCAAAACAACATGAAATCCATAATAATACAAGCGCGACTCTAAGGTCGAAATAATAAACAACCGGTCTCTAAGTCTGAATAAATATACAAGTTTGGTTGATGGAGTTTCTAGATACAACTGAATAAAATAAGTACAATGGTGGTCACGATACAAGTGAACCCACCTACCAAAGTAATCATCGAGAAAGAGAGCAGTGTGCCAGCAAAGCCGTGACGAAACCTGTACGACAAAACCTGCAAGAACTGTGGCACAACGGGGTGAGTTGCCAACTCGTGAGTTGAAATTATCACCGAGCAGAAATCGTATGTATGACATAATCCTAGGTAAATACGATCAATATATATATATATATATATAACCTCAAATGATAAGTCTGAAGCATGAAAAGGTGGCAAGCGTAAACATCTATACATAAGTGAAATCCCATGTGCTCGTGTCAGTGCCTCAGGTAATGATGTATCTTATGTATGAGGTATGAATGTAATGTAAGGAAATGAGCGAGACAATTGTTTTCTTTATTTAATGAGATTTATGTACGTATATAAAACGAGTATCATCAATGAAATCAACAGAGAAATCCGTGTCAAGTATCGACACAAAACCTAAATCCCAATATCTCAATATCTCAGGCTCCGGCTACCCGGACCGGCCTGTATCATTAAATCTCAAATCTCAGTGTCTCAAATCTCAATATCTCAATGTTTCAATACCTCGGGCTCCATCAGTCCGGATCGGCCCGTATCATAAATAACACGACCAAAAACGGTATCCTCCGGATATCCGATGCGCCAAACAATCACCGGTAGGCAGTCTGCCCCTGCTAGACTTATCATCCTCCATGAAATCATTCTTACCCCGGGGTACCTTACCGGGCCCACCATGTATCCGAGACGGTTCATACGACTCCTCGAATTGGGTCTCGAAATCCATCTCATAACCGAGAAAACATCATGGTGGACGACTCATACATCACGAGAAAACCGCACTTTTCATTTTTAAAAGAGAGTGAGAGAGAGAAAAGTTTATATATATTCTTGTGGTTTTCCCCCAAATCCAGGAATCTCATGAAAATCTGAAATCCAAGAATCAATAGTAAGTAAACAGTGAATATCGGCATAAAACTCCATAATACTGCATAACAGTGAATAATAATATGCATGAATTTGCAAGTAATAAGTGCAATGTCTAAACTGGCATATAAAGCAAGTACACTAATATCATGTCGAAACTATCCGCCAACAAGCTCTGTCAATGAAATAATATTCTCTAAAGTGTACATGACATGGCAATTACCGATGATGATGTGTGTGAGCCGGCAAGTAAGTGTATGTGGAACATACGCATCATCGGTAATGGTGCTGGTGTCCTGACAGTACGATCTCAATATTAACATATGAAAACACAATATAAGCATGCAATGCGATGCGAACATCAATAATATACGTGAGTTGAATAATAAACACAATGATAACTAATCGGCATTTATATAAAAAAAATGAATCATACAGGGTTGCCATTTGAAATAACACGAATCGTGTGTCAAGAAAATAAGTACTACGGTGTTTTTAAGAAAATGTACGTCCTTTGAAATATCTGTAGAATCCCTTGGGCTGTCTTTAAAATACTCACGATTCGTTAGTTTTGAAATAGGTATAACTCGAGTCTAATCTACCATTTACAAGTAAACTACAGGACTAACTAAAAGGCTGATCGAAAGGTAAGGAAGCTGCCTAACATCTGAGTCGATATATATATATATATATATATATATATATATATATATATATAATAGTCGGTGATCCCGCCTCAATACTATCCCATACGATATCCAATATAATATGACATCCTCGAGTCATGAGTGTGGATCTATCATCAATATACAGCTCGTACGGTAAATCCGTCGTACGACATCCCAAATCTAGATACGGGTCAAATATCACATCTATCCCATTATTCATCTGGTATCCTCTTTATCAAATATCATGACCCGGGGTACTGATCTACGTCTAGTACAATACCGATACCATATATGTATATGCATGCGTGTGTATGAAACACCACGTCTAAAGGACCCGCTAAAACATCATGTCGTATCTCAAATACGAACCATGTCACATCACCGATCTGACGGCCTCAAGCCCAAACTCATCGACTCATCTCCAATCCCAAGTACTATCTTCATGATCCGTGTATATGTATACGTATATATATATATATATACATAGTCCCATACCCATGTGTGTGTGTGTGTATACACACACACACATCCCCATATATAAATAAGTAAAATAAATGTATGCATGTGTGTGTGTACATGTGGGTGTAATCTCTAATCTAGGGTTTCACAACTAGCACTAAACTAATCCAAGAACATAAAACCCTATCACGATAAACAATATCATAACAATACATATATATAATATGTGTATACGAATTCGTATACCACACGACGAAACTGCGGGGGTGCTATACGCCATCCACCCGACTTCCCCCGTAAATATATATCTACTCACATGCATCTTGCGTGCCGATGCCGATATCGCCATCTTCTTCTTCCATGTCTTGACATCCACGTAGGGGGTACCTACACATATAACAAAATCGCAAATGCGTATTAAAATCACATCGGAAAACCAAAACGACACGCTAAAGGCCTATAGGTTAGAACCTATGGACCACGCCTTCAAAACCAACAACAACCCTCGATATCGTCGTACAAACGTCAAGTGATCGAGGTAAAACACAGATACTAAAATCCAGAATTCAAAATACGAGAAACGAAACCCCGAATCAAAACAGCAATTCTTGAAAATGGTCCCAGATTTTACCCTAAGTCAAATTAGTCAATTTTGCATACAGGAGGGGTCTAGTTTTCTGCTAAAGGAGCCATGGAGCAAGAATGAGGGACAACAAAAACACCCTGGTCACAAATTGCGGCCAGGAAGGATTTATTTATAGCCATAGCATGGTGGATGGGGCTCGGGTCTTGGGGTTAGCTTCCTGGGTGCCTGCATCTATCACTGTGTATGCTAAATAATTTTCCAGGTCCCCGAGTGTTAGCAGATTCCATATTCCCTACACAATTTCCACAAAATACGATATCGGCAGAAATTCAAAGTTCGTGAATTGGGGTTTGTCTCTGGTTTAATCCAATGTAACATCACTGCAGGGGTTGTATGACCTCCACTAATCTCAATTACACTTTACTACACAAGATTTCATCAAACACTAGCTAGGAATTTCCTACCCTCACTAAACATCACTAAAACACCTCTAATCAAACATGGAAGCTAAAGAGAATGAAATACAATGCAAATGGTATATGGATTACCTCATTTGGCAACTCAAGAAATTTCTTGAGTTTCCCCAAGTGTCCAAAATCAAAACTTGCTTGGTCCAAAGTGTTTGCCATGAGCTTGCGCACATATTTAATGAAGTGGGGATGGAGTTTTGATGATGAAGTGAGGGTTTGAAGTGGAGGGGAAAGGGGGTGCTGCCATAAGAGAGGAGGCAAAGATAATGAAGGAAATGAGAAGAGAAGGAATGGCCAAGACCTAGCTTTGACCCCCCACCCCCTCTCTCTCTCATGCCCATGCTTCATATAATATTGTTTTCCTTTTTCTTTTCTTTTCTTTTATTTTCGTTTCTTTTCTCCTCTCAAATAAAACAACAACCATGATATAAAACATGAAGAAAAGCCATGATAAAAATGCAACAAGTGTAAAAAGACGTGTGCATGTCATGTGCACAAAACACGTTTAGTGCCTGATTAGCGATATTCAATCGCGATTAGCACTAAATAGTGTCAAATAAATCGTAAAACTTCATAATTTGCCTAATTTCAATAAAAACACCCTCTTTTTATTGTAATTTCTAAAAATTTTCAAAATTTTCCCATTTATCGGTATTTAATTATTCCATAATATTAAAATATTCATTATATTTAATATTTAATTATAAAAATTCCCAAAAATAATATTTTATTTTTCTGAAATGTTACAATCTTCCCCCCTTAAAGAAATTCGGTCCACGAATTTAAATTTAAACTCCCTCTATTTCTAAAACATTTCAGTAAAAAGATCAAGTCGTCGGGGTCCCGAGATCATAAATACATAAAGCACAGTGGCGCAATGCATGCGCATGAATAATGAGGAGATAACTCAAAATCAAAACTCTGTCAAGCATCCCGCAATCATCGGAGTCATGGGGAAGACATCAATGTCTAAATCCAATACGAAAACCAACATAATATACATCAAACTATACATGTAACATTATCAAAACATCTGGAAGCAATGCATGCCAAATCCTTCCAAGTCGCTATGCGATGCGCGTATCACTGCGCAGTGGAGGACGTCTATTACAGAAAAATAACTATATATATATATATACTCTTTGTTTAGCTTACATGTCCCGCCGTTTTGAAAAATAATTTAGAAGGGTTTCCTTATTTTAAAAGTTTCGTGTCATATCAGACACGTAGGTAAATACTGAGATTATAGCTCCCCTTTTTTTGGAAATCCCTTCGATAACTATCAATGCATGCAAAATATATCCAGGTACCGTCCTGTGACTAGTCCTGCTCAGTACGAAAACAAATAGTAAATATCATAAAAACGAACTGCTCCATAAAAATCAATCCCAAAACGTGCATAAGAATGCCGCGCGCGTCTGGTGCGCACGGAAATCAAAATTCATGAATGTGCCATACATGTGCACAGAAACAAAAATCTAGGTGCATCGGGTGTGCACGAAACATCTGTCAAGGGCAATGGGTGTGCCTGACAGCAAAATCAGGTGCATCTGATATGCACGAAGAATCCCGATTTAGTGCATCTGGTGTGCACTAAAATCGCATCTCATATCATGCGCCCAACATACGTGAAAATCCAAATCAGGTATACCGTGGTATATAATCTCACATCCATGTGCATGAGCGTGCACAAAAGCAAATCAAATACTAAAAGTGCATGGAAACTATGTCGAAATCATAAGTCAAATCATATGCATGCACTAGGCATGAAATCACAATCAATATCTCAAATGACATCAAAACGAAGTCAGGTGCAATTATGGTGCACAAAATACGTATCAATGCACTGCAAGAATATGTGAACTATACCGAGTGAAAAAACCAAATCGTGTGCGTACCATATGCACAAAATATAAATACCCAGTAGGTGCAACCATGGTGCACGAAAACAAATATCATGAAACTCGGTCATCCAAACCCAATAATGCGAATAGATCGTCCAAAATTCTGAAATCAAGTATGGCGAAATAGTCCCGCTCAACCACATCCTCTAAGAATCTCTGGCCAACTGTCGTGGTCACTCATAACATGTCTCGTCGACGGTGTCGAACTCTGGCCTACTGGGTGTGCGTAAAATGACCACTCCTGGGTCCAAGTCTTCTCGTAAATTGTTCTAGAAAGGTCATGTCGAGGTCTCTCCCAAATCTTGTTTCTGCCGCACTGTCCGGAGGTTATCACCCTTTACTATATTAATCTCTAGTTCCGGAACAGCTGCGTACTCATCGTGACTCCTTCTGGAAGATATATCTATATATAACGCCTCTGTATGCGTGTCACATCTCTGATTTCGGTGGAGTGGAACGTCATCTCGTCGAAATCTCGTACGAACCTCATACTCCACTTTTCTCTAATGTCGACTGCTTCGGACTCGTCTCTTCGTGGCTGCATGGACTGCCTTTCAACGGCTATACTCGTATCTGGAGTCTCCCGAGCAATGCATCCCATCACATGATATCCGAAAGATGTCGAACCATCCGATCGACTCGTCAAAACCTCATAATCCCTCAAGAGATCAACATCTTGAGTATAGTTTAATAGTATCGAGTACATGCCACAGCACCTATGGACCAACCGTAGAAGGGCAAACCCAAGCCTCATTAATGGCACCGCGGAACTGCCACAAACCCGAAGGTTCAAAGGCTTTCACATGGTCATTATGTCGAGTTAGGGTTTCATTCTTCTAGAGGGTCCGTAGAATTACTTGTATGTTTTCTTCAAATACTTTAAACTTGGAAAATGGGTTTCTGACATTCGATCGTCTCTATCGACTCCCAACGTATCTGTGTGAAGTCTCCTCAAGCTGGAATCAATCAATCTGATGACCTCGCATCGGGGTAAACGAACGAACCACATGTCCTAGTCTTTCACCCTCGTGTGACTAGCGACCATCTATTATATCTCTGAGTATAACTCGTGCTGTAATAGCTCCAACATCTGGGGCGATATCTCGTCATTGGCAACAACAACTGGCTCATTCGTCTGCACGCTAAACAATGCCTCAATCATCATGAACAAGTGATACATCAATGGTCATCAAATTCTGGCTGGCCTCTATCAGTGGCTCAATCCTCTGGTGCTGATCTGCACGTCCGAGTAATCTCATATAAGCGATCCATCAAACGCCCACGGCGCGAAAACACAATAAAACGACGCCTCTATGCAATCGTATGTCCCTGGAATCATGCCCTGGTCAGTCCTCGTCCGTGACGAGCTCATGCTGACTGCAACTCTAGCCGTAGCTCTCTCTGCCCGTGTAATCGTGGCAGCAAAACCATAAACCGATATCGATGAGAATAGATCATGGATGAATATAATGTTGTGCAAGGAAATGTATATCCTAAGGCTTCTTAAGTGGAGTAGCATATCGTAAGTATGCCGCGGAACATACACACGGTACATCACTTTCCTTAACTCACCTACTCCATTAACCAAGGTCAACCTATGCGACGAAAGTTCGGGTCTAGTACCCCCTCGACTAAGTCTATGTTCCGTAAGGTCAAGCCTAGATTCTGTATATATACAAATGCCTTAGGCTCCGCATAGTCAAACCTACATTCGAACCAAGGTTAACCTAGCGCTCTGATACTAATTTTGTCACGACCCGAAATAGCACGTGACTGGCCCTTGAATCATATGAAGTCTATAGGACACCATCTAATTCAAGTAAGCAAAAAGCCCAGGAATCTAAAACCATTTTAGAGAAATATTTTAGTAAAATAAGCCGAATATGCATTTTAAAATCACAAGTCTTTTCTGAAAATTTCGGCAGAGTTTCCTTTGTAAATACTGGCCCCGAACGGGGTACAGCATGATAAATATATACATGAATGATAAAAGGCATCCCCAAGCGGGAGCTACCTCTTCGTCAATCGACGGTCACAACCACGCAGGCAATATAATATACAAGGCCAAAGGGCGAGGATCAAAACTGAAAAGAAAACTCAAAACAACATGAAATCTATAATAATACAAGCGCGACTCTAAGGTTGAAATAATAAACAACTGGTCTCTAAGTCTGAATAAATATAGAAGTTTGGTTGATGGAGTTTCTAGATACAACTGAATAAAATAAGTACAATGGTGGTCACGATGCATGTGAACCCACCTACCAAAGCAATCACCCAGAAAGGGAGCAGTGTACCAGCAAAGCCGTGACGAAACCTGTACGGCAAAACCTTCAAGAACTGTGGCACAACGGGGGTGAGTTGCCAACTCGTTAGTAGAAAACATCACCGAGCAGAAATCGTATGTATGACACAATCCTAGGTCAATAAGATCAAAAAATATATATAAATAAATAAATAAATATATATATATATATATATATATATAACCTCAAATGATAAGTCTGAAGCATGAAAAGGTGGCAAAGGTAAACATCTATACATAAGTGAAATCCCATGTGCTCGTGTCAGTGCCTCAGGTAACGATGTATCATATGTATAAGGTATGAATGTAATGTAAGGAAATGAGTGAGACAACTGTTTTCTTTATTTAATGAGATTTCTGTATGTATATAAAATGAGTATCATCAATGAAATCAACAGAGAAATCTGTGTCAAGCATCGACAAAAAACCTAAATCCCAATATCTCAATATCTCAGGCTCCGGCTACCCGGACTGGCCTGTATCATCAAATCCTAAATCTCAGTGTCTCAAATCTCAATATCTCAATGTCTCAATACCTCGGGCTCCGTCAGTCCGGATCGGCCCGTATCATAAATTACACGACCACGAACGGTATCCTCCGGATATCCGACGCGCCAAACAATCACCGGTAGGCAGTCTGCCCCTGCCGGGCTCATTATCCTCCATGAAATCATTCTCGCCCCGGGTTACCATACCGGGCCCACCATGTACCCGAGACGGTTCATACGACTCCTCGAATCGGGTCTCGAAATCCATCTCATAACCGAGAAAACATCATGGTGGATGACTCATTCATCACGAAAAAACCGTACTTTTCATTTTAAAGAAAGAGAGAGAGAGAGAGAAAAAAGTTTATATATATTCTTGCGGTTTTCCCCCAAATCCAGGAATCTCATGAAAATCTGAAATCCAAGAATCAATAGTAAGTAAACAGTGAATATCGGCATAAAACTCCATAATACTGCATAACAGTGAATAATAATATGCATGAATTTACAAATAATAAGTGCAATGTCTAAACTGGCCTATAAAGCAAGTACACTAATATCATGTCGAAACTATCCGCTAATAAGCTATGTCAATGAAATAATATTCTCTAAAATGTACGTAACATGGCAATTACCAATGATGATGTGTGTGAGCCGGCAAGTAAGTGTATTTGGAACATACGCATCATCGGTAATGGTGCTGGTGTCCTGACAGCATGATCTCAATATTAACATATGAAAACACAATATAAGCATGCAATGCGATGCGAACAACAATAATATGCTGGAGCTGAAAAATAAACACAACGATAACTAATCTGTATTTATATAAAAAAAAAAGTCATACAGGGTTGCCATTTGAAATAACACGAATCGTGTGTTTAGAAAATAGGGACTACAGTGTTTTTAAGAAAGTGTACGTCCTTTGAAATATCCGTAGAATCCCTTGGGCTGTCTTTAAAATACTCATGATTCGTTAGTTTTGAAATAGGTATGAATCGAGTCTAATCTACCATTTACAAGTAAACTACAGGACTAACTAAAAGGCTGATCGAAAGGTAAGAAAGCCGCCTAACATCTGAGTCGATATATATATATATATATAATAGTCGGTGATCCTGCCTCAATACTATCCCATACGATATCCTATATAATATGACATCCTCGAGTCATGAGTGTGGATCTATCATCAATATACAGCTCGTACGGTAAATCCGTCGTACGACATCCCAAATCTGGGTACGGGTCAAATATCACATCTATCCCATTATTCATTTGGTATCCTCTTTATCAAATATCATGACTCGGGGTACAGATATACCTCTAGTACAATACTGATACCATATATGTATATGCATGCGTGTGTATGGAACACCACGTCTAAAGGGCCTGCTAAAACATCATGTCGTATCTCAAATACGAACCATGTCACATCACTGATCTCATGGCCTCAAGCCCAAACTCATCGACTCATCTCCAATCCCAAGTACTATCTTCATAATCCATGTATATGTATACGTATATATATACATAGTCCCATACCCATGTGTGTGTGTGTGTATATATACACATCCCGATATACGCACAAGTAAAATAAATGTATGCATGTGTGTGTGTGCGTGTGGATGTAATCGCTAATCTGGGGTTTCGCAACTAACACTAAACTAATCCAAGAACATAAAACCCTATCACGATAAACAGTATCATAACAATACATATATATATAATATGTGTATATGAATTCGAATACCACACGACGAAACTGCAGGGGTGCTATATGCCATCCACCCGACTTCCCCCATAGATATATATCTACTCATATGCATCTTGCGTGCCGATGCCGATGTCGCCATCTTCTTCTTTCACGTCTTGACATCCACGTGGGGGGTACCTACACATATAAAACAATCGTAAATGCGTATTAAAATCACATCGGAAAACCAAAACGACACGCTAAAGGCCTATAGGTTAGAACCTATGGACCATGCCTTCAAAACCACTAACAACCCTCGATATTGTCGTACAAACGTCAAGTGATCGAGGTAAAACACAGATACTAAAATCCAGAATTCAAAATACGAGAAACGAAACCTCGAATCAAAACAACAACTCTTGAAAATGGTCCCAGATTTTATCCTAGGTCAAATTAATCAATTTTGCATACATGAGGGATCTACTTTACTGCTAAAGGTTCCATGGAGCAAGAATGAGGGACAACAACAACACCCTGGCCGCAAATTGCGGCCAAGAAGGATTTATTTGCTGCCATAGCATGGTGGATAGGGCTCGGGTCTTAGGGTTATCTTCCTGGGTGCCTGCATGTATCACTGTGTATGTTAAATAATTTTCCAGGTCCCCGAGAGTTAGCAGATTCCATATTCCCTACACAATTTCCACAAATTACGATATCGGCAGAAATTCAAAGTTCGTGAATTGGGGTTTGTCTCTGGTTTAATCCAATGTAACATCACTACAGGGGTTGTATGACATCCACTAACCTCAATTACACTTTACTATACAAGATTTCATTAAACCCTAGCTAGGAATTTCCTACCCTCTCTAAACATCACTAAAACACCTCTAATCAAACATGGAAGATAAAGAGAATTAAATACAATGCAAATGATATAGGAATTACCTCATTTGGCAACTCAAGAAATTTCTTGAGTTGCCCCAAGTGTCCAAAATCAGAACTTGCTTGGTCCAAAGTGTTTTCCATGAGCTTGTGCACATATTTAATGAAGTGGGGATGGAGTTTTGATGAAGATTTAATGATGAAGTGAGGGTTTGAAGTGGAGGGGAAAGGGGGGGCTGCCATGAGAGAGGAGGAGGCAAAGATGATGAAGGAAATGAGAAGAAAAGGAATGGCCAAGACCTAGGTTTGACCTCTCACACTCTCTCTCTCTCTCATGCCCATGTTTCATATAATATTGTTTTCCTTTTTCTTTTCTTTTCTTTTCTTTTCTTTTCTTTTCCCCTCTCAAATAAAACAACAACCATGATATAAAATATTAAGAAAAGCCATGATAAAAATGTAACAATTGTAAAAAGACTTGTGCATGTCACGTGCACAAAACACGTTTAGTGCCCGATTAGCGATATTCAATCGCGATCTGCACTAAATAGTGTCAAATAAATCGTAAAACTTCATAATTTGCCTAATTTCAATAAAACACACTCTTTTTTTTGTAATTTCTAAAAATTTTCAAAATTTTCCCATTTATCGGTATTTAATTATACCATAATATTAAAATTTTCATTATATTTAATATTTAATTATAAAAATTCCCAAAAATAATATTTTATTTTTCTGAAATGTTACATCACCTCCCTTAGCGGTACTGTCTCTACCCATTTAGAGAAGTAATCGGTTGTCGCCAATATGAACCGATGTCCTTTAGATGACGCTGGTTCGATGGGCCCAATTATATTGGTTCCCCAAATTACGAATGGCCAACTAGCCAGTGTTGGGTGTAGTGGATTTGGATGCTGGTGGATGAAGTCCCTATGAATTTGGCACAAGTGACACTATTTCGCATATTCGAGGCAATCCTGAATCATCGTAGGCCAATAGTTTAAACTTCATCTTTGGTCTGGCTTGATGAGAACCGCAGAGTCCGTCATGAGTTTCTTAGATGACCCTCCTTGCTTCCTCCGGTCCCAAGCATCTTAGCTATAAACTATCGAACGGCCTCTTATATAGAGTATCATTGACGAAGGTAAAAGATAGAGCTCGTTTCATGAGCTGATGTCTTGACGATGCGTCTTCAGGTGTTCGATGGGATTTAAAGTAGTCTATGAAGACATCTCTCCAATCCTTAGACTTTTCTTCGTCTTCTATTTGGCAGGCTGCTTGTTTGGCCGCTTCCTTTCCTTCAGACGACTCCGACGATATTTCTGCTGGCACGAGAATCCGGCGGCTTTGCACAATGATCCTTACATTATCGAGGTTTTCGTCAGCCAGTTCCTTAGCAAGTTTGGCTAATACATCTGCCTTGCTATTTTCTGCACGCGGTATGCTTTCCAGGATGTAGAAGGGGATTTGAGTCAGCAGTTGCTGCACTCTTTCGCCATATTTTACCAACTCTGGCTTGCACGTCTGATAGTCGCCATTTACTTGGCTAACAACTAGCTGGGAGTCTCCATATATGAGGAGGTTTTCGATGCCCATGTCAATAGCAATGTCAAGACCTGCTATCAAAGTTTCGTACTCAACCTCATTGTTTGTTCTCGGCTCTGTTAAGGAAAGGGCGAAACACATTATCCCTCCTCGCGGAGTCACGAAGATGAGTCCCACCCCAACTTTGATTATGGGGGTGCCTTTCTTTCACTTCTTCAAGAAAGATGCTCCGTCGAAGTATAGTTCCCATCGGGCATCATTCCCTTCTTTCTCCCCGTCGATTGTGTCAAACGCGTGTTCGTCTGGCAATTCACAATTTAAGGGAGAATCGGCTGGTATCCGATGTTCAGCGAGAAAGTCGGCGATGGCCTTGCCTTTCACTGCTTTGAGGGGCCGATACGTTATTGAGAATTCCATCAAGAAGAGTGTCCATTTGGCAAACCTTCCTGTTAGTATGGCCCTTGACATCAAATATTTGAGAGGATTCACCTTTGATATGAGATGGACCTCATATGCCAAGGCATAATGCCAAAGTTTTGTTATCGCGAAGATTAATGCCAGGAAATGCTTTTCGATAGGGGAGTAGTTGTTTTCTTCCCCCAGGAGAACTCGACTCAAATAGTAGAGAGCTCTCTCCTTTCCTTGATCATTCTCCTATGACCATAACGCGCATAGAGAACCTTTAAGGGCTGTTGTATACAGGATGAGGGGTTTTCCCTTGACCGGAATAGTCAGTACCAGTGGATTCTGTAGATATTTCTTGATTTCGTTCAGTGCACTTTGGCATTTACGATCCCAACGTACGGAGTCCCCTTTTTCATTAGATGGCTGTAGGGACGACATTTTCCGGAGAGGTTGGCTATGAGCCGCCGGATATACGCGAGCTTCACTTAGAGAGACTGCAGTTGTTTGAGAGTTCTTGGCGAGGGTATTTCCATAATCACCTTGATCTTTGATGGGTCTACTTTGATGCCTCGGTTTCATACGATGAATCATAGGAATTTTCCTGAGGAGACTCCAAACGCGCATTTCAGAGGGTTCATCTTCAGATTATATTTTTGAAGACGCTGGAATACTATTTTCAAATGCTCCCAGTGGTCCTCGTACGATTTGCTTTTCACCAAGAGGTCATTGATATAACATTCAACAATCTCGTGTATGAGGTCATCGAAGATCTTCGTCATGGCCCTCTGGTAAGTAGCGCCAGCGTTCTTCAGACCGAAGGGCATTACTTTATAGCAGAATATGCCCAACGGCGTTCGGAAGGCGGTGTGCTTTTGGTCTTTGGGATGCATCTTTATTTGATTGTAACCCAAAGATCCATCCATGAAGGAGAAGACCTCATGAGTGGACGTGTTATCGATCATCAACTCGGTAACAGGCACTGGGAAGTCATCCTTCAGACAAGCTTTGTTGAGATCCCGAAATCCACGCAGATGCGTACTGTTACATTTTTCTTCATTACCAGAACGATGTTGGAGATCCAGTCAGGATATTAAACTTCTTGGATGAAGCCGGAGTCAATTAGCTTCTTGACTTCGGCATTAATACTCATCTCAAGTTCGAGCCGCATTCTTCTTGGCGCCTGTTTGACTGGCTTGACGTCCGGTGATATCGCCAGTTTATGCATAGCTATTTTTGGATCTAGTCCCGGCATCTCGGAATAGTTCCATGTGAAGCAGTCTTTCTACTGTATAAGCACGTCTTTTAGTGTAGCCACCTGCTCTTTAGACAGCAGCTCACTGACGAACGTTGGTCTTGGATCGTTTGTCGTCCCTAAGTCGATTTTCTTCAGATTGTCTGCTGTGGTGTGTATCCCATATTCCAGCTCTTTTGGCGTCGGTGGAAATTCTGAGATCGCCTCGTCCTCATCTTCATTTGAGAAGCACTGGGAGAGGTCGTCCACATTCTCATGCTCTCCCTCCTTTGAGAATGTTATCATGTGGCAGGTACGAGCTCGTTTCCAAGCTCGATGTTGATCTGGACTTACCCTCGCAGTGTAGGTTGCTTTTGGCTCATGCTTTCATGGTGGGGCTACCCTCTAATTGTCGGACAGAGCAAACCTGCCTTGCTGATACTGGTCTTCGACCCAGTCTTTGAAGGTGAAGCAATCTTAAAGAGGATGTCCTATTGCTCGGTGGTAGGAGCAATAAGCCGGATGATGGACCTCATTTATTTTCCCAGGGTGCCAAGACTCCGAGAGCATCATTAGTTTATGCTTCATGACAAGGTTGAATATTTTCCTTGTCTTTTCTTGAGGGAAAGAGTATTCCAGACCCATCTTTCTCATAAAAGACGGATTCCAGCTGACTTTTTATCGATCGTGTGGCTTCTTGGATCCGCTTCACTGTTTTTGAACGCTATTCTCGTTCTTGATCTTGTTGTTGCTTCTGCGTCGGACTTTTTCCTCGCCATGAGAGCGCATAGCAGGTTGAAGATGAAGGGCATCGCAGTCTTCTCTTTCCGTGGACTGCTGAATGAGACGTTGCGTCCTGGCTTTCTCATAAATGGCCATTTCATTGCTGTGTTCATCCCGAACCTTTTGACCCGCTTTCCTTATTAGCTTGTCAATTTGTTTTTCGAACGACGGGCTTGGTATTCTCACGGCGGGATCTCGCTCTGGTTCGATATCAGCGCTATCTGGAAATGCATTCGCTTTTTCACCGGAGTTATTTATGACATGGCAACCATGGAACCGCTCCCGTTTCTTGGACCGAATGTATCCAAGCCCAGTCGTTTCCATCCTCTCGTTGGGCATCTTTCGTTGAGCCCCGGGAACGTCCCAAATCTTGTTGTAGAACTGGGCTTGCCGAGCGGTCTGTTTGAAGGGTATGCCTTGGCATCTTAATATCCTCTTCAATCCCTCTGCATAGTACCTAAACAGCCGAATTGGTTGAATCCTGTCAAGCGCAAGATCGGCACCATGCCAGACTTCTTTCTCCACTTTGGTCTCCATGGATTTATAGAAGTGGATCGCCTTTTCATCTCTCCGCCTAGGAGGAACATAGAAGGTCTGCAGCTCATGTATGCCATATGTATCGAGTGCATCAAGTTCCCTGTAATGCAGCTGCGGAACCATGGTGATTTGCAAACTCTGATCAGCTTCAGCGAAGGTCTGCATTGACGGGCGGACGGAGAACACTACGTTGGCATCGTCCTCAGAGTCACTGCCAAAGACCAAAATAGGAGTAGATGGTCCTTGCCTGTTGCCTTGGGGTTGCTCCGAGTAGACTATTTCTTCATCTTCCTCGGTATCGCTCCCAAAGATCGAGATAGTCATGACGGCTTTATGTTTATCCTCTGGTTTATGACTTCTTTCCATGTCTTCGAAGACTGGTAGGAAGTACTTGGCATCTTCATATTTGCGGACTTCATTTATGGAGAATGGGTTCAGCTCCACTGTAACTGTGTACTCGAGGCCATTTTTAAAGTACTTCATACACAGATGTTGTATAGAAGGGATCATATTGTACTCATGTAACCAAAGCCTACCGAGCAAAGCGTTGTAGCAAGTCTTGGCCTCGATGACATGAAATTTGATGTCAGTGACGAGCATCCCGAAGCGTAATGTCAGTATTACAGACCCGAGCGTCCGTTTTGATTGTGAGTCGGACCCAGAGATGCTAATTTTTTCCCGAGCCAGGTGCTGAACGTTCATGCAGATCTCCTTCAGCACCTTCACGTTGAGAAGCTTGACAAAGGACCCGTTGTCGACCAGGATCATGCCTATCTTAATGTCATGGCAGTACCCGGTGACATATAGAGGACGATTGTGCTCGCACGTTCCCAGGAGGAGATCTTCATCGCGAACCTCTTCCAGCTCATCCTTCATCTTTTCTTCCGCAAAGAAATCTTAGAACAGATCTGGCTCTTAAAGTGCCTTGATTAGAGAATCTCATGCTTCTTTGGACTGGAGGAGAGCCAGTATGCTTAGTTGAAAGGATATCTTCCTCAGGTGTGCCAGAACATTGTAATCCACCTTGTTTCTCTTAGGTAGGTCTTTGGCTGCGAGCTCTTTGACGACTCTATCATCGTGGGTGATTTCCTCAGGGACTTTTTCCTTTCCCTTGTGTCTTTTGTTTGAATCCTTGTTTGTAGACCCGAGGTTCTTTTCAAGCAACATACGGTTACGCAGCTGAATGTTCTCGCAGTTCTTCTCCCCTTCTTATTTTCCAGAGGTGGATTCTTTGAAGAGAGGTCCGAGGTTTATTTCTTCCTCAGAATCGTTCCCGAATGTGAGAATTTGAGATTTCATGGTATCAACCATATGATAGTTGCCGGTAGTTCCTTCACGCTCGTCTATCATGCTCTTCTGCTGCTCCCGACGGGCTTTGCGTTTCATCCGCTTGAAGTATTGTCAGTGAGCAACGTATCCTTGCCACCACTTCTTGAAGGCACTGTACTCTTCGGTGGGTTACGTAACCCTTTGATGGTATAAGCAGTAGTTCGGATGTACATTCGATTCGTCGAAGCATGTACTCCCAGGAGTATTTCCTTTGAAAGGTGGCAGCTTCATTCCCATTGACATGGCTTTGGCGAACCGTTTCCCCGTCTTAAACCTGCTTTTGTTTGTCGCGGGTGTACTTCGATCTGGTTGGAGTACTTCATGACACTACCTTGCTGCAACTTCTTCATCCTGATGCTTGGCCTTTTCATATATGGCCGTTTCACGCTCTCGGTTAGCTTTGCTCTTCTGAAGGGCTTCGTTCAGCAGCCTGTCAATTAGGTCGCCTAACGGTTCCAAGGATCTTTGCACTGGTCTTGCCCCCATTTTCCTCGGGTTGCTCTCCGACGCCGAAGGAGTTTCTTCGTCTTTTAACGACGAGTGAGAAACCATGTGGCAACTCGCTACAAAATCCTCAGATTCTTCTGACGAGTTGTTCCCCTCATCATTGTTGATGTCCTCGTTCTCAAGGATATGATTGAGAAACTCTTCGAGAGTGACTGGGGTCTACACCTTCTGGTTGTACTCTTCCAATGCGTCAATGTACTTTTGCAAGTCCGTACGCTCGTTATCAGGATGTACAGGCTTCTTGGTCTTCTTCTTTTTCGTCGAAGACTTTGAAGGCTTGGCCTGGAGGTCTTTCCCCTTGTTAGTAGTTTTCGGCGTTGGGTCCGGTTTAAGCATCTCCTCAATGATCTCGGGCTCCAGCGGGCTTTTCCATTTGATCACCGAACATGCTTGAAGATCCTTCAGCATTCTTTTAGTTTTAGCTGAAAGGACCACTTCCCACGGGGGTTCTTCTACAAATGAGCATGATGCCCCCGGCATATCCACCTTTTAAGAAGTGTGCTGCTGTGGCGGGTTTACCTTCCAGTTTTCGGACAGCGCAAACTTGCCATGTTGGTATTGGTCCTCAGCCCAGTTTTTGAAGACGTAGCAATCTTCGATTGGGTGACCCATCACTCTGTGGTAGGGGAAGTAGTTGGGACTGTTAGCGTCGCCAGGTTGCAGTGGGCGTCTTGGATCCGGCAAAGTGATGAGCCTGTTGCGCACCGCCAGTTCAAATAGTCTCCTCGTAACGAGTAAGGACGTCTCAACTTCTCTTCGAAGGATCGGCGTGTGTTGCTTTGGCGAGCAACCGGTTTCGGGTCACTCGGTTGTTGTTGAGCGTTGGCAATGAAGGTCACTTTCCCTTTGCCCTTTTCATTCCGGAGATCCGTTTTTGAAGAGGATGGCATATGGCCCATCTGGTCCATTTGAACCAGCTTGTCGATCAAAGCCTGGAAAGTGGTCGGCTTGAAGAACATCATAAACTGGTATATAGTCGCCTGGGGATTGAGGGTCCCTATGAACATGCCCATGGCATGAGCTTCTTCAATGCGTTGTTCGCATTTTGACCATAGGTTCCGCCACCAAATTGCGTATTGAACCCAGGTCTCTCCTAGCTTCCCCCTGGCATTGATTAATGCCATGATAGGGGTGCGCTCGCGAACCTCTGCGTGAACTGTAGCTCCATTTTTGTAAATGTTTTGACAGAATCATTTGGGAGCTCGGAGTACCATTCAAATGCCGTTTCTGACAAGCTGCCAACAAACTGGCGAAGCAGCAGTTTGTCGTCGCCTCCACTATTACCGCACAAAGCTCTGAATTGAGAAACGTGCTGGTGTGGATTTCCCGTCCCCTTATACATATGGAACTTAGGGATCGTATATCCTGGTGGGTACTTGATTTGTTCGTACCAGCCTGGATAAGGTCGCCCAGTTATGACGACTTGGCTTGCTGCTTCACTCGCTTGATGAGCTCGTATTTATTGAGCTATGTAGTCATCAAGGGCAGCCTTGGAAATTGTCTCTTTTTGGGCTGCTAAGACAACCAGAGGAGGGTTTTATGGTTCCCCTCTATCGTCTTCGATGATTATTACAGGGTCTTTGGCCAGAGGTTCCGGCTGGATTATCATCCCCACCATGTCTTGGAACAGAAGCGCCATCTATTTTATATTAGCGGCTTGTTCTGCGGCTTCCTTATCTTTCCTTTCCAGCACCTTCCGCAGGAACTCGGCGTCGGTCTCCTGATCTTGGCGCTGTTCGGACGATACTTTCGGGCTTTCTTTCTGCCCAGTGAGTGTGGCCATCTTTGTCAGCATCTCCTGGAGCTTTTATTGTTGCTCCTGATCTTTTGTCATAGACCGTGTGAGTGGTCGATAACCCGTGAAAGTACGGCTTTCCTCTTTCCCGGAAGCTATGTTCACCATGTGTACGATCATGCCCCCAGACTTGGGGTGTTTGGGTCCATCACCCTTGGGATTTGTCGCCGGTGGTGGTAGATTCTCTGGCCTTCTCTTTTTGTGAGAAGTTGAAGTCGAAGGAGCTATTGTAACAGGCGCCTGAGAAGTCCCTCGCTTCATGCTAGAGGGATGACTTCCCTCTTTTAGAACCTTTATTTTCTCCGGTTGATGAGAATAGTTCTTATTGATCACAGAATCCTGAACTTCACGCCAGACTCTATGAATTCGGGAGGACATCCAGTGAGGGGGCTGTTCCGGCTTCGCCTGTACCATGTTTTCAGCATGTGGTAGCGACTTCTTAAGTACAGCGGTTGGAGAATTCTTTCGCACCCTCCTGAGCGGATTAAAGCTGTTCCCAGTTGGAACAGCAGCATCAATTTCTACCATTGGAGCTGGTGGAGTAAATCTAGAGGGGGAGTTTCCCCCAACTCTTCTCACCCGGCACCAGTGGCGACGTCGAGCATGTCTTGCCGATGGGACCACCTCAGCTGTAGAAGCGGCTCCATCGTGCCCCTGCTTTGATGAAAGGCCGCCGTTAGTGTCAGCCTGTTGAAGACCGACGTCCATTGAGAGGGGATGGTCAATCTTGCGAAGGCCGACCTTTTGATAGGGGAAGCAGTCTTGGTGACTTCGCCGGAAGCATGAGTTGGAATGACCAATCTTGCAAAGATCGATCTTTTAGCAGGAGAATCCCCTCTGACGACTTTGTCTACCGGAACTGAAATGGCTATCCGCTTCGGGATAACCCCTTCAGGTATCACGAACCTTTTTCCAGGACCACTTGAGTTGCGGCTCTGCCTATTAAAGACTGAGGCGTTAGAATTGGACGACCCGTCGAGAGGGGCCGTGGAGTTTGCAAGTTGATCGAAGACCGACTTCTTGGGAACTTCTTGTGATGGAACTAGGGTACTAAAGCTTGCTGGCGGAATCATGGTCCCAAAAAAAGTCCAGTGGTGGTTTGGGTCACCTGTTCCACTGGCAATGCAAAGATGGAGGTCGTTTGGGGCCCATAAGTTACTCCTCCAGCGGGGACAGAGTGGAAGTTGCTTTTGCAGTTGGTGCAGCTGAAAGCCATCGATGTTATCTTTCTGCACAAGAGCAAGACACCAAATCTTAGTACCTTGAATCCAAGGGAAACCATATTAAATCGCGATTTGTTCACGAACACGACACACGAAGTGTGGAGTGGAAAGAGGAAAAGGTCCCAGCGGGCGTGCCAGAATCAGTTTGCCGCCGAAAACAGAGATGGACCGCGTAGGTCGTCTTGCCTGAATTTGGGGGCAGATGCTATTTGGGTTTATTTGTCCACCTCTCCGAAGATGCCAAGTTGATTTATGGCACCGTGTAATGGCGATTTGGACGGATGCGGCCGTTGTAGCAGACTTCGACAGATTCCTCCTCATTGTGAAGGGTTTTTGATTGTGGGGACGCTCTTCCCTGCAGGCGCAAGCCCCTGCAGTTAATTACATTATCGCATCGCGATAACTACTTTCTCCTGCTCCAGAAGTTCACTTCATATCGTGTGTGTTTATTTTATTTTTTGTTGCTCGTGGATTGTATATGGAGACTAATTTATGTTGCCGCCCGTAGGGCGTAGATTAGTTCAAATCCGTATATTCTTAGAATTGGGTTTAGTTTTATTTAAGGATCGTTAATCTCGTTTGAGATTAAGATCTACTTAAATGTTTGCAGAGGATACGTTAGTCTAATTTTAGACTAAGATCTACTCAACAGGATTTTGGGATTATTCAGATCCAACAAAAGAGCATTTGGGCTCTATTGTGTTAGTTTAAGGACGTTACAGTCCGTTGTTAGATTAAGGACGTTGCGGTCTGTAGCTAGTTTAAGGACGTTGTGGTTCGCTGTCGCCATTTTGGGAAGCGCATCCAAAAGCAATTGGTTGTCGGGACCTACCATCTCTTTGAAGACGTTGAGAAATTACAACGACATGTATCAGAAGCGTAGAGAGATGTACCCTTAAACCAAATTCCAGATTGAGAGGAGAGATCATGGTGGACCATCTAAGAATCATTAGTCATTTTTGGGAGACTAAGATTAACTTAGGAGATGTGGGATGAACATTGTTCTGGTCAATTAATTTGGGAAGTCATGAGCACAGATGCTCGGTTTATTTGGAGATCCAAGATATTTTAATCTCAGGAAGTCTTAGCCAATTTAGGGCTGAATTTGGCTTCTTATAGTGTTAAACACTAATATATGCTCGGTGTTCACGTGCTCCCATGTGAGTTTCTAAAGAAGTGCTAAACACAGAAATTTGGGGCGTTCACGTGTGGCACGTGAGGCACCTGAAAGTTGGCATTGTACACTTGGGTCCGAAGCCCCGTCTGTATATAAGTGTTAAACACTTAATTCTTATGGCCATCATGTGTGGGCACGTGAGGCGCCCCAGAATTGGGCACTGCTTCTTTGGGTTTATTCCCTCTTCCTTTTATAAGTGCTAAGCACTTAGCTCATATAGTGCTCACGTGCGGACACGTGAGGTGCTCAAAATGTGAGCACTGTTTTTGGGTCTATTCCCCTTTTTATATAAGTGCTAAGCACTTGATGGGGTCGCGTGGAAAAGACGTGACTCGATCTCAGTCATTCCTTTTTGTTCATTGGAGGCGCTCACGTAGGAACACGTGACCAGTCTTTTATTTTATATGCGTAGAGATTTTGATCTGAGTATTAAGAATTTCAGGTCCCTTGTTTTATAAGAATTAAATTCTTTTATAAGGTTAAACCTTTGTTTTATCAGAGAAATTAAATTCCTATATACTTTTGGAAGAATTAAATTCACTGGACTTAGTTCTTTCCCCTAAGTTTTGAATCTGAATAACAGAATCTCCCCGATGAGAATTAAATTCTCAACTTATGGGAAGATCTGCTTCTGCAGATCTCAACCAGAGGAAGAACTAAGTTCTTGTATGAAGAGTTAAACCCTTAAAGAAGAGATAGGATAATCTTTGTACTTTCTTCTTACCTAGGATTTTGTTTAAGAAGGGGATTTTCTTTCTCTAGAGAATTGAATTCTCTTTTTTTCCTTTTTCTTTTGTTTTTTTCAAAGCTTATGGGGGGTCTCTCCTCCTCTCCTCGCTTCAATTTATACGAGAAGAATAAGAATCAATTTGTTAAGAGAATCTCTCATTGAGAGATCATGATTGATTCCATGATCTTTTAGATCAATCGGTGAATTTTATTCACCGTTGGATTTTTTAATCCAAAGGCTCTCTGTTTAATAGAAAAGATTTCTCATTTTTAACAAAATTAGGAAATATTTTCCTAAGATAGAATTTTATTCTATCAGACGATCACCGTTGGATCTTTGATCCAAAGGTCTTTCGCTTAACAACAGAGGAGATGATTCTGTTTTAATGAAGATCAGGGATATATTTCCCATATATATAGAATTTAATTCTATCAGATAGTTTAGAAAGATTTAAGGAAATAATTCCCAAATAGGATTTTGATCCTTTTATTTAGAATTTAAATCTATCAGCTTGGAAGGTAATTAGGAACACTCACGTGTAGCACGTCACCCCCACGGAATTAAACTTGTTCGCTTATATGCAACAGCCTAACAAAGGGCATCACGTGTTAACACATAAGCTTCTCTGGCATGCTATTTGTTTTAATATGGAGCCTATATACTTTGTATATAGATGTTCACGTGCTTACACGTAAGGCTCAATTTCAGCCTGTTAAACGCCTATAATCTTTATATCTAGGCGCTCACGTGTGGGCACGTGAGGCTCCATTAGTGGGGAATTTTCCCCATTCCTTTTTTCTATAAGGGAACAGGAGGCATCATGCTCGCTCATGGAAGAAACTCCATGGGAAATCGTTCTTTCAGCAAAGACCAAAAGAATGCTGAAGGATTTATAGGTATGTCCGGCAATCAAGTGGAAATGCCTACTTGAACCTGAAATCATCAAAAGGATGCTGAAACCGCGTTCCGTATCAAAGATTGTCGAAAAAGGGCAAAATCCCCAAGTCAAGCCTTCAAAATCTTCGAAGAAAAAGAAGAAGACTAAAAAGCCTGTGTAGCCTGCCGACTATGACGACAAGCGCACAGACATACAAAAGTATATTAACGCGCTGGAGAAGTATAACCAGAAAGCGCGGAAACCGGTCATGCTCGAAGAGTTCCTCAAGCATATTCTTGAGAACGAAGATAGTGACAACGATGTGGAAAATGACTTATCAGAAGAAACCGAAGACCATGTAGTAAGTTGCTACATAGTCTCCCATTCGTTGTTAAATGATGAGGAAATTCTCTCAGTGTCGGAAAATAACGCAAAGGAACTGGGGGCAGAATCGGCTCTAAAATCCCCGGAACTGCCAGAAGACCCGATTGATAGGCTGTTAAACGAAGCATTTCGAAAAAGCAAAGCTGACCAAGAACGCGAAACATCCATATACGAAAAGGCTAAGCGTCAGCATCAGGATGAAGAAGCTGCGGCAATGATGATTCGTAAAGTACTACAACAAAACCGAAGCACCCCTGCCACAAAGAAATGCAGGATCAAGGCAGAGAAGCGGTTCGCCAAAGCCCTGTCAATAGGAATGAAGCTAACACCTCTCATAAGAAACGCTCCCAGGGTCATATTCCTCGACAGAGAGAATTCACATTCAAACTACTACTTATATCATCAGAGGGTCACCCACCCCACCGAGGAATGCAGCACCTTTAAGACATGGTGGAAAGGATACGTTGCCCATCAAAAACACTTCAAGAGAATGAAGCATGAAGCTAGTCGACAGCTAAAGAATATGACAGATGTGGATGAAAAAATGACTGGCAACTGTCATATGGTTGATACCAGTTCGGAAAAGGAAAAACCCCAAGTTCTTACTTTCGAGAGCGATTCTGAGGATAATATAACCCTCAGCCCTCTCTTCAAGAACTCTACCTCCGAAAAAGAAAAGGGGGAGAAGAACTGCGAAAACATTCAGCAACGTAACCGCATGCTTCCTGAAAAGAACCTCGAACCTAAAAACAAGGGTTCAAGCAAAAAAAACAAAGGGAAAGAAAAAATACCTGAGGAAATTGCCCTCGATGAAACCCGTCTTATAACACAGCAAAACCTGGAGGCTTATAAGGTAAGGATGACACGGTTATATGAAAGACTGACTAGGCAGAGAACATTCTGCCAAGGCGAGCTCGTGCTAGTCATCAAAAGACCAATGATCCACAATAGTGCAAATCAGGGGAAATTCGAGCCGAACTTTGAAGGCCCGTACATCATAGACAAAGTCTACCAAGGCGGAGCCTACCTGCTTATGGATATGCATGTCGAAAGACCCTTCCGGCCAATAAATGGACGATTCCTCAAAAAATACTACGCTTGACTAGTTATGACCTAGGTCAATGATAAATGTCGACGCTCGTATCCGCTCGCTATCTTTCCAAGTCAAAAACTCTGAGTGTAGTATGTAAAGAAGCACGTCGCCTTAAAAATGGCGATAGCGGACCGAGATGTCCTTAAACTAAAAATTCGCCTCAAACATGGCGACAGCGGACCGAGATGTCCTTAAACTAAAAATTCGCCTCAAACATGGCGACAGTAGACTGAGAAGTCTTTAAAACTAAAAATTTGCCTCAAACATGGCGATAACGGACCGAGATGTCCCTAAACTAGCACATCGCCTCCAAAACGGTGATATGCTCTCTTGAGATCTATATTGCAATCGAAGTCCCAATAGCAAAGACTGCAACTCAAGTCCCACTGGGTACACAGCTACTCCAGCGGCGAAGTCACTCCCAAGTCCCACTGGAAAACAGATGGGTCATTAAAAAAAATGGTATGTCCACAAGCAAAATGGGCACGGATGAAAACCCGAAAAGGCGTCGTGAGTAAAAACAGCAGCATTGCCGGCAATCTTGTAAAAACTCGGAAGGGCGCAATCTCATAAAAAAATGGTATGTCCACAAGTAAAATGGGTACAGATGATACCCGAAAAGACGCCGTGAGTAAAAACAGCAGGATAACCGGCGAGCTTATGAAAATACGAAAGGGCGCTATCTCGTAAATTTTTTTGCGCTTATGAGATCCTCTCGACTCGTAAGGAGAACTCCTCCTATGAGACCCTCACGGCTCATAGGATTCAAGAGCCTTAAGCTATAAGGATCCAAACCTGTTCTTAAGCCGTCGTATCCCCCAAGTTGCCCTACAGACGGTCCAATATTGACCCTTGTATACAATCCACGGGCACAAATAAACATTTCCCCTACCTAGTTCCTCTAATGGCGAGAAATGTCCCCATATGGTGAACGACTCTTGTATGTCCTCTCGACTTATAAGGAGAAAATACGCTTATAAAATCCTTACAACTTATAAGGGAACACACACTTAGGAATCCCCATGATTCCTAAGGAGAAAATACACCTACGAGATCCTCACGATTCATAAGAAGAAATAACTTTATGAGACCCTTACGGCTCATAAAGTCAAAAAGTCTTAGTCGACGGGATCCTAATCCTGTTTACTAAGCCATTTTTGTTCAAATCGACAAAGGCAAATGATGATTCGCTCCTGGCAATATTCCAGTTGCAACGATGTTGATGCCTAAATAGGTGTCAAACCCCCAATCCTCTCAAGGCAAATGATGATTCACTCCTGGCAACATTTCAGTTATAGCGATATTGATTCCTAAATAGGTGTCAAACTCCAAGTCCTTTCACGGCAAATGATGATTCGCTCCTGGCAATATTACAGTCGTAGCGATGTTGATGCCAAGGTTGATATCAGATTCCAAACTCATAATAAAAACATCAGCGAGCAAAAAATGCATATGAAATAGCCGAAATGATTGGGTAACTCGCAATAAAAGTCAGCGAGCAAAAATTATAAGCATATAAAACAGCCGAAATGTTTGAGCAACTCGCAATAAAAAAAATAGCGAGTTAAAAAAACGGTATAGCCGAAATGATTGGGCACCGCGCATAAAAAACCCAAAATGATTGGGCAATCGCAACTTTCGCGATAAGAAAATCTGTAAAGATAGAGCATCGCGGAAATAAAAAATAAAATAAAATAAAATAAAATTTTCTTTGCCCTGCAGATTAGTCTGCACTGACCCCTGTATACAATCCATGGGCACAAATGAAAAAGGGAACCTTATTTTCCCACAAGGCTCCGTCAAAGGGAGAGCCAGACCTCGACGGCAACATTTACAGCCTAGAGATCACCCCGACGTACCTTCTTATTCCGATAGGATGCAGACACGACGTCAATAATGACCCAAGTGTCAAATCAAAAGTGGAGTCATGGCAAAACCCTAGATCCAAGTCTTGACCGTCCATACACAACCTAAAGACTACCCCGACGTATCTTCTCATTCCGACAAGATGCAGACACGACGTCAACAAAGTTCCAATGGTAAAATCAAAAGTGGAGTCACGGCAAAACCCTAGCTCCAAGTCTTGACGGTCCATACACAACCTAAAGACTATCCTGACGTTCCTTTTCATTCCGACAGGATGCAGACACGGCGTCAATAAAGACCCAAAGGTCAAATAAAAAATTGAGTCACGGCAAAATCCTAACTCCAAGTCTCGACAGCGTATATGCAAACTGGAGGCTATCTTGGCGTTCCCCTCATCATTTCAGCACGACGCAGACGCAACTATCAAACAAAACGGGAGCAATGGTATATTCCTAGCTCCAGGCTTCAACTGCGACATATACAGCTTAGAGGTCCTACAGATGTCTACCCTACTTCAACAAAGAAATGGCACGACATCGTCAAAACAAAAAAATGAAGCAACGGTATATTCCCAACTTCGGGTCTCGACAGCAACTCATATAAAGCCTAAAAGACTATCAGAGATCATTCCACTCCAGAACAGAATAGTTATGACTCATTGGGGCTCCAAGTTGAGCCTGACCTCAAGTAAAGAGCATCATGGAAAATTCCTAACGTTTTCTCTTCCAACGGTAATATAGCCTAAGGAGATTACTTGAAGATGTTTTGTCTAGCCCCTGAAGGGATCAGAGATACAACAGTCATAGGACTACTCGAACAATGGCTTAAAGACCGCATATCGAGGAATACATCTGCTAACACGAAGGTACCACAGACCAAAACCCTAGTACCACAAAACCTAACGGACCTCTGTCGTAAAGAATGGAGGTTATCTACATATAACGTTAGGACAAGTTTTCCTGTAAACCCAAGGGAGGTAAACTAAATAAACTCCGAAATGAATACATAAAATAGAGACTCCGAAATGAGTGAATAAACTACAAACTCCAAAATGAGTGAATAAACTACGAACTCCGAAATGAGTACATAAACTACTTTACGCCGAGTCAAGATATCAAAAGATGGAGAGGCATAAATATGAAATGAAATGTATTTTATTCATAAATCAAAATGAATACAAGTTACAAAAAACAGAGAAGAAAATATACATCGACAAAAATTTCTAAGCTGGTGGGCGGTTCAATAAGCTAGCAAGATTGTCATTTTTCCACCAGAATTCCGCTTCAAGCTCTATCAATGCCACGAGCTGAGTTCCTGCCTGTGCCTGTTGATTTTGGTATAAAGAAAATCGACTCTCAAGCTCTTTTTCGGCAGTCTTGTGGACCTCGACCATCTCACGTATGAAAATGACAGCTTTATCGAGAGCTACCACCTGCGTAATGGTCTCCTTAAGGACCCGCCAAATTTTATAAGCTCAAGTAGTCTTGGTGGTGAGCTGGGCTTGAAGTTCCCTTAAATCCTTCGAAGCCAATTCCCTTGCCGAAAACTTTCGGTTGAGCCTTTCCTCACATGACTGAAGATTGGCCGCACACCAATCGATCCATCCACGCAAATTGGCCTTTACGGACAGGATATCAGAGGGAAGGCATATGCATTCAACCCCATGTAGAGAGGCCTCCACTTGACGGCAATACTCGACCCAAGTACGCACCAGCGCCTCATCATGATAGGTGGCAAGAACAGACAAAGAAGCATTGGCTTCAACACCGAATTCTTCGACCATGACGTAAGTGCCAATACGAAGATCTTCTATAAGAGTCGCCATGGAATGAATTCTTTGTTTTGATATCCTCTCAGACACGCGTCGGGCGTAATGGCCTGGCGGCATGGAAATCCGGGACTCTAATGGAGTCAGGATGGGCAAAACTATGAAAATATATATGTGTGGTTAATCGCCTTTCCAAATATAGAATAAGTAAAAGAATGCCAATGCTAAAGCGTCACTTACCCACAGCCATAGAAGGCGGATTTAAGAGATTTCCAGGCCCATCGAGAACTTCAACTTCATCATCAGCCTCTAAGACTGTGGTTTAAAATAAAGGGGGCACATCTGCATCATTATGAAAATATAAAACGGAAAAACAAAGGATTACCAATCTTGGCCAGAGGAAAGGACTATGCTCTGTGGAGGTATCGCTTGCGGGGCCGCTATGTCAAGTGAACGCTGGAAGGTTTTCTCCGGAGAAATATCTACAATGGAGACGCCAACTCCCGCAATTCTAAAAAAGGGGGGGTTCAGATATATGGAAGGGTCGTTCAACAAAAATGTAGATGTCTATAAAATGACCTTCGATGCTTTGTCCGCTTTGAACTGGAGGGATGGCAGCTTCAGTAATCTCTTCTACACCTTCCGGCGTGTCATTGGAAATATTCACAGAAGTCGTATCTGGTGTGGCGGTCTCTGCTGGAAGAATAGAAGCCGTTATCGGAGATTTCAAGGCGGGGATGGCAGCTTCCGTAATCTCCTCCATACCCTCCGGTGCATCTCTGGAGACATTGTCATGCCCCGCTTTCCAGAGTACGCTACGATAGGTACGTGACAGAGCCAACCATGCTACCTGTGGATAGGAAATATCCCTCCACAGTCACATTACGGCTGTAGAGATATCAAGAACAATAATAAACAACTATCTAATACATGTCCATGAGCCAGAATAACGAGTCAAGAATAAAATAATGCGGAAGCAAAATGATCCAATACAATAATAACTGGAATGTACGTCCCATAATGCGGGCTCACATCAGGAATGAAAATACTGAAAGGAAACTAAACCAACTAATAACAGGTCCTCACTGCTCGGCCTGTTGATCAAAGTACTCCTGGACAGCCTGCGATAATGATAAGGAATCTGAACCATGCAAAACCCAGACGGTGCGTCATATTATCAATAATTCTAAGCAAGCAGGATGTGATGAAATATGCAGGCATGAAGTATGAACAGTAACAAGTCATCAGTAGCAAGTGAACCGTAACATGAATATAGATCGGTAAACAGGATATAAACAGGTGAAGTGTAGTGAGTAGTATAAACAGTGCTACGGGTTAACTACTCTAAGATTATTCGAAATCAATTAATATAATCCTCACCGTAACTCATCGGTCTATACCCCGTTCATTCCACACGGGACCACGGTACAATATATAATAGACAGTAAGTCTATGCCCCGTTCATACCCCACGGGACCACGGTACAAGATGTAATAGCCCTTTGAGTTACATTCAGTTACAATCTTGATTTCTCCATACTCCCAAGGTTATGTGTGTAAGTCAGGGATTGATAAATTTTAGACTAATGCCAACACAGGATCAAGCAGGTACAGGTTTGTCTGTATAGACAACAGGAAATGTTCGTAAGGACAACAGGTGAAGATTGTCGGCATTAGTAACAAGATCAGGTAATATGTCACGTTGTGGTACATCAGGTCATGTCAGGTGGTGTACATGTATCAAGTCATGTCAGGTAGTGCACAGGTATCAAGTCATATCAGTAGTAGTGCATCAGGTCATGCCAGGTAGTGCACAAGTGTCGAGTGGGTGCTCATAATCAAACTATAATAAGAATGGGTACACAAAATCAAGTATGGAGTACTAATATAACAATAAAATGGAATAATGTGATATGGTATGCAAATAGATATAAATTCAAAGATATGGCTGCACAATTATCGATCAGGGTTACATTTATAGTTCCAATACTAATTAGGATGCTCTTTATTAAACATGGGGTGTTAATATCACAATATTATATATTAATGTGATCTATGGATGCAATTATATGTATTTTAAATGAGATGGATGCAAACGGGTATCCGAAAACAGTAAAACTGTAAAATGGTAATGTAGGATGTACAACTAAGTAATATGTGATGTGAATATTCCATTGGATGCAGTATAAGATAGTATAGTATGTAACAAGATAAGTTTTCATGACCTAGATCTAAAATGATATGAATGGATGCAAACGGAACATCGAAAAGTTACAAAACTAAACATGGGGTGCATGATTTAAAATACATGTATGATATTTATTTAAATAGGTATATAATGAATTATATAGCATGTAGCAAAATTAACTTGCCTAGACAGAACAAGAACGGATGTGTACGGAATGTCTCACGTCGGTGAAAAGTCGCGACACGTGCACGGTACACAGAACGGGTCCAAATAACGCGCGAGGGTGATCACGCAGTCCAGGTACGTCGTCTGGATCGTCGGCGTTGATCATGGCTCTGGCGAACTACGGCAACAGAGAAATCAAATCTTTAAAGAAATAAAGAAAAGAAAGAAAGCAAGAAAGAAGGAAGGGGAAGAAGAAGAAGAGAAGAGGGATTTCTCACTGAAGTTTGTGTACTGGGTTCGCAGAGATAGGTGGTGGTGTTGACGGTGATGAACGGAGCTCATGCGAAGGGGTTGGATTGCTAGGGTTCGGCTAGGGTTTCGCTTGCTGGGTGTTGGTGCAAGGATGGTGCAGGGTTCTTGTGAAGGGGAGAGGACAGAGGAGAGAGGAGAGAAGAGGAAGGAGATGGTGATGATGGTGGTGTGAGGCTGGGGTCGTCGGCGACGAGGTGGTGCTGGGTTCTCGGTTGGTTTATGGGTGCAGGGTTGGTGCTCGGGAGAGGAGAAAGAAGAAGAGGGAAAGGTGACGAGGAGAAAGAGGCAGGGAGTTTTAGGGTTATGGTTTGGAGAAGGCAGTGCTCGGTGATGTTGGGTGAGGCAATGGGAGCTCGGGGAGTTTTTAAATGGAAGGAGGAAGACGACGAGAAGAGGGGGTTGTTAAAGGAGGTGATTGTAGCACGAGGGAGGTGACCGTATCCCTATTCCTACAGGATCCGCGAGGTGGGAGAGAGAGAGGTCGCGAGAGGAGAGAGATAGAGAGAGAGCGGGAGGAGAGAGAGCGGAAGAGTAAACAGTAAGAAGATATAAACTCGTCGTTTTGTGAGGGGAGAGAGAAAGAGATAGCGCGTGAAGGAGAGAGAAAGAGAGAAAGGTAAGAGAGTGGGGCTAGGTAAAAGAGAGAGAGAGAGTTTGTAGTTAGGATTTTAATTTTGTAAAATATTTCAGTTTGTTTAGAAATATTATCTGTTAACAAAATTTTAAATGTAAAATTTAAAATAAATTTGAATTTAGGCGGGACACAAAAATATTCCAAAACGCGCCCGGGTCGGGTCTAAAAATTTAGATTTAAAATACGAAAAATATATGCGAGTTTCAAAATTCAAAATGAATGCTCAGGTAACGAAAATGCGTACCCCCAAGAACGGTTGCACGTATGTGCGCGTAGTCATCCAAACACGTTCGTTTCACTGAACGGGACGAGAACAAGATGCGCGGATGCTACCACGGGGTTAGGGGTATCATGCAGGCTATGAAATGCATTTTTTAAAAATATTTTACATGATCTAAAATGTTATATGGTAAGAGATGCAATGCCAGATAAAATGCAAGTATGTAGTAAATATGAAAGTGCACATGTCTATGTAACAAGTCAAGTTAAACTATAAACATAAATCGAGCAGGTTCCAAGCAAGCGGGTCGGGTCGAATGCAATGTTAAATGTAAAATACCATTCGCACCCAAAATACGATAAATCAAGAAAATACCACAGATAAGTAAATACGGGAACTGGAATTGGTATAAATGGACTAGGTTGTTACATTATACCCAACTACAAAAGAATTTCGTCTTCGAAATTCCAAGAACAAGAAAGGATAAACAATCAAGAAACTACAAGAATCGATGTGGAAACTTCTGTCGGATTTCATCTTCTCGTTCCCAAGTTGATTCTCCATGCGCCCAAAAAACAAGTACGAGAGGGATAACCTTGTTCTTAAGAACCTTTCCCTTCGATCCATAATCGACATCGGTCGTTCCTCAAAGGTTAAATCGTCTCGTACTGTCAGCTCCGAATGATCCAGCACGTGTGTTTCATCTTGAACATACTTACGGAGTTGAGATACATAAAACACGTCATGAACATTCGCCAAAAATTGCGGTAACGCCAATCTGTAAGCCACTTCTCCAACACGCTCCAAAATCTCGAAAGACCCTACGAATCGAGGATTAAGCTTGCCTCGACTCCCAAAACAAACCACTCTTCTAGTCGGTGATATCTTGAAGAATACCAGATCACCAACAACGAACTCTAGAGGTCTTCTCGATGTATCGGCCCAACTCTTTTGCCAATCTTGTGCTGCCTTTATATGATTCCGGATAGTATTAACATTCTCCACGGTTTGCACGATCAAATCCGGTCCCAACAATCTTCGTTCTCCAAAATCATACCAACAAACGGGTGAACAACACTTGCGACCATACAATACTTCGAATGGAGCCATTTGAATAGTCGCCTGAAAACTGTTATTGTAAGAAAACTCCACCAAGTGTAGATGATCCTCCCATGAACCCTTGAAGTCTAACATGCAAGCTCTCAACATGTATTCAAGAGTTTGGATTATTCTCTTCGACTGGCCATCTGTCTGAGGATGATAAGCTGTGCTAAACTTCAATCGAGTCCCCAAACTTTCCTGTAAACTCCTCCAGAAGTGTGATAAGAAACGGGTGTCACAGTCGGACACGATGCTCACCGGTACTCCATGCATTCTTACAATCTCCTGCATGTACCGTTTTGCTAACGCTTCCGTTGACTGACCAACTCGAAACGGTATGAAATGAGCTGCCTTGGTCAATCGATCAACAATCACCCAAGCTGCATTGTTGCCCTTTGGACTCCGCGGTAAAGCTGCCACAAAATCCATGGTTATATGTTACCACTTCCATTGAGGAATCGGAAGCGGTTGCAATAAACCAGCTACCCTTTGATGTTCAATCTTAACTTGCTGACACACCAAGCACTTCGCTACAAAACGGGCAATCTCCCTTTTCATGCCTTCCCATCAGAAATGTTGTCGTAAATCTCGGTATATCTTCGTGCCTCCTGGATGTACGGAATATGCGGAACTGTGTGCCTCCTTCATACTTCTTCGTGAATATCTCCTTTTGGCACACACAAACGGCTACCATATCGTAACGAACCATCTTCATGAACCAACAAGTCCGTTCGAAGCCCAGCTTCAACTTGTTCTCAAAACTTCTGCATCCTTGGGTCCTGCAATTGCGCTTCTTTAATATTCTCGATCAACGACGATTGTACTTGCAGCTGCATCAACTGTCCCGAAGAATGCGGTAGCACGATCTCCAACTCGAATATCCGAAAGTCTTCGATAAGCTCCTTTTGTGCAGTTAACATCCGAATTGCGGGCAACCGACTAAGCGCATCCGGCACTACATTAACTTTCCTCGGATGGTACTTAAGATCAAGATCGTAGTCAGCCATCAGCTCCAACCATCTACGCTGCCTCATGTTAAGCTTTTTCTTTAAGAACGCATACTTTAGGCTTTTTTGATCGGTGAACTTCGAACCCTTTTGCCCAATAAGTAGTGTCTCTGAATCTTCAAAGCGAAAAAAATCACAGCTGCTAGATCCAAATCATGAGTTGGGTAATTCTTCTCATGGGTCTTCAACTGTCTCGATGCGTAAGCCATGTCCTTTCCATGCTGCATCAAAACACATCCCAAACCTTTTTCAGATGCGTCGCTGTGAATCACCAATCCTCCGGAACCGTCTTGTATGGTCAAAATAAGGGCGGTTATCAATCTTTGCTTCAACACCTCAAAAGCTGACGCACATTTATCCGTGTGCCGTCTTTCTTCTTTACTAGAAGAACTGGAGCTCCCCAAGGTGAATTGCTGCTGCGAATCCAACCCTTTCTCAAGCAATTGACTTCTTCCAACTCCATTGGTGCCATTGGACAATACGCCTTTGAGATTGGCGCTGCACCAGGAACAAGGTCGATTGCGAACTCCACATCTCGCTTCGGGTAAACCCAAGATATCCTCGGACACGTCCATGAAATCTCGAACTACAGCTGGCGCTTCAACTTCTATCGATGGAAGAACATTGTTTGTCGGCCTAGCCCTACACTCGACTGGTCCGACAGAACTGCTAACTCCAAAACAACCTCCGGATGTTCGGGAATCTGGAAATTCTCTTTCTTTGCTCTACAATTAATGTGAGCGTGGAAAGTTCCAAGAAAATCCATTCCCAAGATAACTTCATAACTACTGGTATCAATCACTAAGAAATCTGCGAATAACTCCCGTCTGCAAATAGCTACAGAACAATTCTTACACCCTCTACTAGTTATGATTTTCCCATTCCCAGTGTGTATGTCCCAATAACTAGACAAGGTCGTGCAAGTAATCGAGTGTGTAGTATTAAACTTGGACGACATAAATCAATGGGATGCACTAAAATTGAATAACGGTAATGCGAGAAAACCATGAACAAGTAGGATACCTGGAACGACTTCCTCTGAAGCCTTAGCCTCTTCAGCCGTCAAGGTAAATGCTTGAGCTTGATTAGATCCCTGAGTTAACTGCTCCTGCTCCTGAAACTGCTTTTGCGGTGGCTTCTGAATATCTTCCTTCAATCATAGTTTTGACGGACAATGATCAATGATGTGATCAGCTGATCCGCAAACAAAACAAAGTCCAAGTCTTATACGACAATCCCTTCGATAGTGACCCGGTTGTTGGCAGTAATCGCACAACACCCTTCCCTTTTGCCTAGGCAAAACTGGCCTCAGAACATTTTCTTTCTTACGAAGCTTCGACGGATAACCATTGATAGTGTGATCCGCCGATCCACAATTTAAACAAAGTCCAAGCTTCCTTCGACACTCCCTTTGCACATGTCCAGGTAAATGGCAAAAGTCACAAATCACGCTCCTTCTCCGATCAGCAACGATTGTTTTCTTCATTGGTGCTATGCCACGTCGGTTCACCGGAATACCTCTACGTACGGGCATTTGGTTTCGTGCGAACGCCGGCTTCTGCTCGGTCTGCTGCTTGTGGTCCTCTAGTAAGTCACGAATTACTCCAAGCAAAGTGGCATCATCCATATGCCTCTGGTACGATCGTAGATTCCTGGCTTCCATGATCCTGCAACCAAGACACTAAAAAGGATTAGTATGATAAACAAGATTCAAAACTTGCGATGAATGATGATCATGAATCAAGGATATGAATCAAAACTAGAACTCCAAGTTACTTAAATAGAGTACCGCATTATAACCATGCTGCAGTTCATAGTTACAATAGCATAACTCCGTTCAATTCGCCCAAATCCTAGTGTCAGAATCAAAGGAATATGATGGAAGAAACAATAGGAAACCAAAAGAATTTCAACTCGAGATGCAAAGTTGTTTGCATATCATCAAGACGAGAGTCAAGAGAAAGATAAGATTCAAGAATCATGAGAACAATGTGGCAGGACATGTTCCTAATTACGGGTTTTCTGATTCGTGTATTGGGTCCAATACCCAACTACAAAAAGAATCAAACCCGATTAACCTAAATCCTATGGCTCTGATACCAAACAAACCCTGTCACGCCCCGCTTCCCAGAGCACGCTAAGATAGGCACGTGACAGAGCCAACCATGTTACCTGTGGATAGAAAATATCCCTCCACAGTCACATTACGGCTGCAGAGATATCAAGAATAATAATAAACAACTATCTAATACATGTCCATGAGCCAGAATAACGAGTCAAGAATAAAATAATGCGGAAGCAAAATGATCCAATACAATAATAACTGGAATGTGCGTCCCATAATGCGGGCTCATATCAGGAATGGAAATATTGAAAGGAAACTAAACCAACTAATAACAGGTTCTCACTGCTCGCCCTGTTGATCAAAGTACTCCTGGACAGCCTGCGATAATGATAAGGAATCTGGGCCATGCAAAACCCAGACGTCAGTGCGTCATAATATCAATAATTCTAAGCAAGCAGGATGTGATGACATATGCAGGCATGAAGTATGAACAGTAACAAGTCATCAGTAGCAAGTAAACCGTAACATGAATATAGATCAGTAAACAAGATATAAACAGGTGAAGTGCAGTGAGTAGTATAAACTGTGCTATGGGGTTAACTTCTCTAAGGTTATTCAAAATCAATTAATGTAATCCTCACCGTAACTCATTGGTCTATGCCCCGTTCATTCCCCACAGGACCACGGTACAATATATAATAGACTGTGAGTCTATGTCTCGTTCATACCCCACGGGACCACGGTACAGGATGTAATAGCACTTTGAGTTACGTTCAGTTAGAATCTTGATTTCCCCATACCCCCAAGGTTATGTGTGTAAGTCAGGGATTGATAAATCTGAAACTAATGCAAACACAGGATCAAGCAGGTACAGGTTTGTCTGTATAGACAACAGGAAATGTCCGTAGGGACAACAGGTCATAATTGACGGCATTAGTAACAAGATCAGGTAATATGTCACGCTGTGGTACATCAGGTCATGTTAGGTCGTGTACATGTATCAAGTCATGTCAGGTAGTGCACAGGTATCAAGTCATGTCAGTAGTAATGTATCAGGTCATGTCATGTAGTGCACAAGTGTCGAGTGGGTGCTCATAATCAAACTATAATAAGTATGGGTACACAAAATCAAGTATGGAGTACTAATATAACAATCAAATGGAATAATGTGATATGGTACGCAAATAGATATAAATTCAAAGATATGGATGCACAATTATCGATTAGGGTTACATTTATAGTTCCAATACTAATTAGGATGCTCTTTATTAAACATGGGATGTTAATATCACAGTATTATGTATTAATTTGATCTATGGATGCAATTATATATATTTTAAATGAGATACATGCAAACGGGTATCCAAAAACAGTAAAACTGTAAAATGGTAATGTAGGATGTACAACTAAGCAATATGTGATGTAAATATTCCATTGGATGCAGTATAAGATAGTATAGTATGTAACAAGATAAGTTTTCATGACCTAGATCTAAAATGATATGAATGGATCCAAACAGAACATCGAAAAGTTACAAAACTAAACATAGGGTGCATGATTTAAAATACAGGTATGATATTTATTTAAATAGGTATATAATGAATTATATAGCATGTAGCAAGATTAACTTGCCTAGACGGAACAAGAACGGATGTGTACAGAATGTCTCGCGTCGGTGAAAAGTCGCGACGCGCGCACGGTATACGGAACGGGTCCAAATAACGCGCGAGGGTGATCACGCAGTCCAGGTACGTCGTCTGGATCGTCGGCGTCGATCCTGGCTCCGGCGAACTACGGCAACAGAGAAATCAAATCTTTAAAGAAATAAAGAAAAGAAAGAAAGAAAGCAAGAAAGATGGAAGGGGAAGAAGAAGAAGAGAAGAGGGATTGCCCACTGAAGTTTGTGTACTGAGTTCGCAGAGATAGGTGGTGGTGTTGACGGTAATGAATGGAGCTCCGGCGAAGAGGTTGGATTGCTAGGGTTCGTCTAGGGTTTTGCTTGCTGGGTGTTGGTGCAGGGATAGTGCAGGGTTCTTGTGAAGGGGAGAGGACAGAGGAGAGAGGAGAGAAGAGGAAGGAGATGGTGATGATGGTGGTGTGAGGCTGGGGTCGTCGGCAACGAGGTGGTGCTAGGTTCTCGGTTGGTTTGTGGGTGCAGGGTTGGTGCTCGGGAAAGAAGAAAGAAGAAGAGGGAAAGGTGACGAGGAAGAGGAGGCAGGGAGTTTTAGGGTTAGGGTTTGGAGAAGTCATCCCTTGGTGATGTTGGGTGAGGCAATGGGAGCTCGGGGAGTTTTTAAAGGGAAGGAGGAAGACGACGAGAAGAAGGGGTTGTTAAGGGAGGTGACCGTATCCCTATTGCTACAGGATCCGCGAGATGAGAGAGAGAGGTCGCGAGAGGAGAGAGATAGGGAGAGCGCGGGAGGGGAGAGAGAGAGTGAACAGTAAGGAGATATAAACTCGTCGTTTTGTGGGGGAGAGAAAGAAAGAGATAGCGCGTGAAGGAGAGAAAAAGAGAGAAAGGGAAGAGAGTGGGGCCAGGTAAAAAAGAGATAGAGAGAGTTTGTAGTTAGGATTTTAATTTTGTAAAATATTTCAGTTTGTTTAGAAATATTATCTGTTAACGAAATTTTAAATGTAAAATTTAAAATAAATATTAAATAAATTTGAATTTAGGTGGGACACAAAAATATTCCAAAACGCGCCCGGGTCGGATCTAAAAATTTAGATTTAAAATACAAAAAAATATATGCGACTTTCAAAATTCAAAATGAATGCTCAGGTAACGAAAATGCGTACCCCTAAAAACGGCTGCACGTACGTGCGCATAGCCATCCAAACACGTCCATTTCACTGAACGGGACGAGAACAAGATGCGCGGATACTACCACGGGGTTAGGGGTATCATGAAGGCTATGAAATGTATTTTTTAAAAATATTTTACATGACCTAAAATGTTATATGGTGAGAGATGCAATGCCAGATAAAATGCAAGTATGCAGTAAACATGAAAGTGCACCTGTCTATGTAACAAGTCAAGTTAAACTATAAACATAAATCGAACAGGTTCCAAGCAAGCGGGTCGGGTCGAATGCAATGTAAAATGTAAAATACCATTCGCACCCAAAACACGATAAATCAAGAAAATACCACAGATAAGTAAATACGGGAACTGGAATTGGTATAAATGGACTAGGTTGTTACAGACATTCATAGAATCCACGACCGGTTTAGCAATCTCCGCCGGAGGAATAGAAGCCGACACCGGAGGCTCCATGACGCAATCTGGGCTCAAGACTACGCCTGCGGCAGAAGGCCCCACAAAATTTTTGTAAAGATAATATGATGTAAAAGTAATTATTTACCAAAAAAGGCGTAAAAATATACATACAGATACGCCAGGGAGCCTGAAGGATGGTTTTCTCGAGCCGCTACACTTTTCTGTTCAGATTCGCCCATCGGGTTTCAATCGAAAATGAATCCCTACCCGCTTTCAGAGCAGCCTCATCTTCAGAGGCGTCCGATACCAGCTGTTTGAGGGTTCGTTCCTCTTCCAGCGTCAAAGGAGTTATCGGTAACATGGCTGGAGCCAGATCGACATCATGAAACTCAACAGCAGGAAGGCATTCTTTCCTGGGGCACACGTTTTTAGCTTCATCCCGTGAACACTTTAAAGCCTCGGCCAACTGAGCGGCCTCCTCTGTGGATGAACCAGGAAAGAGAAGATCATTGTCCGGTTCATGCGCAGATATCGGCTCCTCCTGAATAAGCGGCATCTGTTCATCCTGAATAAGAGGCTCGGTCTCAAGCAACGCATCAAGTAAACCGGCGACCGATTTCTTCGTCCTTTTAGGGCCCGAGCCAGCACTAGAAGAAGGGCGCTTCCTCCCCTTCGGTGCTTTTGCGCGACACTGGCCAACCTCGCTTTCGGTATCCGCCTTTGGTGACGCCACAGTAGGCACTTTATCAAGAACCTCTGCCTCGGCTCTAGTACGTACCGGCATACGAGCAGTACAGGGGATTGATTCTACTTGAGCGGCTTTAGGGATGAGCATTGAACCGCTATCCCTCAGAGGAGGGCGAACAACCAACTGTGGCCGCAATGGGGCACTAACGGCTTGAGCAGAAGCAGGGGATTTACATTCAAAAAGAACCCTTCTTTCCTCTGTAATGATGGAACTAACCCAGTGGCGATACTAGCCCTTAAAGGGTCCCACGGGCCTTGGAAGAGAGTCAGGCTCGGGAATCATGAAGAAGGAACCTGTACCCAACCGCATGAAGTGGTGAATAACGTCGCGAGCGACCTCCAGCAAGAGAGTGGGCTCAACTAAAAAGGCTTCGAGGGGGATGCCCTGGTTGTAACCTAACTGCTGGGTGAAGCGATGCAGATTATACCGCATGAACATAGCAGTATCATTTAGGCAGAACACTAAGTACCCCGGCCGGATTGATTATAAATGCATGATCTCTTTGGGCTTTAAAGCCGGAGCTCCACTCTTTGACAAATCGAACAACTGTTAAATGGGCCCCGCTGGAGCAGAAAAGACTCGGTCATTGGAAACCATCCTGCCTTCATTCGAATACGGATTAAGCAATACCCGTAGAGCTCCTAACTAAGTCGGATAAGGAGCGGAAGCATCAACCAGCCTCATGACTCGTGGGAAGGTATATGCTTCATAGAAAGCATGGCGCCAGTGTGCAGCAAATGCGCCTAACACATGTATCTCAATCCATGACGTGAAATAGTGGAGGGAGAAATTCACGGTGTTCGCACCCAGGTTTGAAGTGTTGGCGGCAGTACTTAAACCGTGATATATGTGTGATAGTCCTGCATCGCCAACAGCAAATCGTGCTCCTTCGGCTATGCGATGGGCAAGGATAGAAGATGGAGGCTCTCATAAAACGGCGATATATCGGCATGGTAAACCAGCTAAGACAGAGACTGATGAAGTCGATAAAGAAAGTTTCTTCATCTATTCCAGAGGTAGCGATTACATCAAAGGTCACAGCCAATGAAATTGGAATGTAAAACTGTGGCTGATCTTCTTCTTTGGACGGACGTTTCTCCAAACCGAATCCGCAGGGGTCCTCAACCTTCTCAAATTTCAGAGCTTTCTTGGATAAAACATCTTCACGAAGAAAGAACACAATGAAAGCGTTAAAAGTGACACCTTGTCCGTCTGATGCTACGAATAATCTCTCAAAAATGCCCAAGGCCTTGATTAGACTCGGGTGCTCATGCCGAATAGTATTCTCGGTTGTTAAACCTTCAAGTATAGCTGGCACTGTAGCAAATATATACTCGTCATGGGGCAATAATTTTTCGTAATGCTCTCCCCTAATCGACAGCCCTGAAATTTCTCGGAACTCCTCCAGCGAAATAGAGACTCCGCGGTCCCCTAGCAAAAACGTGTTTGTTGGAAGATTCCACTAGTTCAAGAAGGCCTTCACTCACCAGACGTGGGGAGCATAGTAGTAAAACAGTGACGCGTACACCGCTTGATACAACCTAACTTTCTGCAACCGTGAGCATTGGGAGGAGAGAATGTATCCGGCCTAAGGAAGGTAGCCCACTGGTTGGTGCGGGGTAACGCCTACCTTATAAACCTGCCCCTAGGGTCGAGCTTCAAGCTGACATATTCGGCGTCCTAAGATATCGATGGCCATCATGGGTTGATTGGGTATCCCGGTCGTCAATGGCTCAAGTGGGGGTCTAATGAGCCACTTCCACCACATAAGCAGTACGCGGACACTCCGTCAATGACATTAAGCGGATGGGTTTTGTTGGAGCTTCGCATGTAAAATTATGGCGGCCCCTGATAATAAGACCGTACCAAACTCCATATAGGAGAAGGCTCTTATTGTCCCTATCATGTTCCCTAATCATTGTCATAACTTCCTCGTCTGATGGCGACTGTGGAAAAGCGACTTCCGAGCGTGTGTAAGGGAAGTAAGGAAGTGAGGTCAAAAAAAGAAAAAAAATGTACCTAAAAAAAAGAAGGAAAAAAACCCATTAATGAAAAGTGTGAGTTTGTTTCATAGGACCACTAAATACAAAGCCAGTAGGCCCCACGAAATCCAAATGGCGGCTCACCAATGATGAGACGAGATAATCATTGTAAGAATCCAAAAGGATTCTTATTAAATAAACAATGGAATTTAAAAAACTCTTAACATCCTCGAAAAACGAGTTCTGTTAAAATACACAACAGATTTAAATATATGAAAAGGGTATTAAAGCCCTAAAAGAGAAAAATGCTCAAGAACACCAGGGAATAAAATTCCCAAAAGTGTTCGAGTCTTTTAGAGCTAAGTTCTGTAATATGGAATTAAATTCCTTTATTAATGGGATTAAATCCCAGAAATCCACATGGTAAGGAAACGAAGAAAATGGAATTATATTCCAAGGATCCTTAATGATCAGTGATAGGAGAACTAACGATTTTCAAAACCCCAGAGTCTTCTTAAAAAAGGGGGTGTTTTTAGATCTTTAAGAGATCGGTTCATGGCAAGAGCAAAGTTCCGTTGATGGATTTGAAATCCAAAGAAAAAAAAGGGTTTTCCCTAAGTGGTGAATGTCGTTCATGATCCTTACCCAAAAAGGAGTTTTGCATAGTTTAACTCTGAAAGTTCTATGGACAAAGAGCTAAGCTCTGAGAAGAGAATTAAATTCTCAATAAAAGATTAAGGAAGAAGATGAAGCAACAGTGATCATCTAAAGGGCCAAACATCCCTTTATAAGACGTGATGGGGAGCGGTTCAGCTTCCCGTTCCCCTAAGCAATCCAACGGTTGTAAGGGTGGACAACATTGCACACATGTGCAAACCACGTGAAAGCAACGGTGGGGGGCATTTGTTCCCTCATAAAAAAATAAAGGGGGAAAATTCCCCACTATTCAAGTCTTACGTGTTAAACACGTGAGCACCTATATGCAAAATCATATTGGCGCTACAGTTAAAAACAAACGGGCTAAAAGAGCCACACGTGTTAAACACGTGAGCGCCTATATACAAAGCATATAGGCGCTGCAATCAAATAATTGGCAAGCCAAACAGGCCTCACATGTTAAACACGTGAGAGCTTATATGCATATGAGTGCTGAAAATAAAGCATGCTAAAACCCATGCTAGGGGTCATGTGTTAAACACATGAGTTCTCCTGCTACACTCTTTGGTAAAATAGAATTAAATTCAATGTGATAGAATTAAATTCTATTTAGGAAATATTTTCCCTGATCTTTCTAATACTGAAAGATTCTTCTCTGACAGAGAATTTTGGATTTAAAATCTAATTGTGATAAAATATCACCAATCAAACCACCTGATAGAAGTAAATTCTATGTAGGAAATATTTCCTTGATCTTTCTCAAACTAGAATGATCTTCTCTGTTAAACAGAAGATCCAACGGTAATTATAAAATCACCCCCCGATCATCTGATAGAATAAAATTCTATCTTAGGAAAATATTTTCCTAATTTTGTTAAATTAACAAGATATTCATAGAAAAATATTTCTTAATCTTGTTAAACAAACAAGAAATCTTCTCTATTAAACAGAGAACCTTTAGATTGAAAATCCAATGGTGAATAAAATTCACCAATTAATTTTTATGATCTCTCAATGAGAGATTTTCTTAACATGCTGATATTTCCCTTCTACTATAAATAGGAGCAAGGAGATTAAATCTAAAGATACACAGAACTCCTCACAAGCTTCTGCAAAAAATATATATACAGTGAGCTCTTGAAAAAGAAAGAGAGTTTAATTCTCAAAGAAGAAAAAGACTTGCCACATTGAAACCCTAGGTAAAAAAACACAGAGATCATAGGGTCTCTTCTTTACCTTAATGAAACCCACAGGACTCTAGTACTTAGCACTAATCCATCACCCCACATGTTTCACACGTGAGCGCTGTATGTCCCAGTGCTCAACACTGTTAGGTAATTATAGAAACACCATCTCAGCCTAAATATTAGCTAAGTTATCTGAGGTCAAACCTCTTTATTTTTTAATCAATCGAGCCCACATACTCTTGATTTCCAAGGTCTCAAATATGACCAAAAATTCTTAAGTCCACAACAACCCCTTTTCTCTAAAATACAGGATTTGGTTTAAGGGTACATCTCTTTACATCTCTAATACATGTTGTTGTAATTCCTTAACATCTTCATAAAGGTGGCGGGTCTCGACGACCAACAACTTCTTTCGTTGATGCACTTCCAAATTGTTGTGCACGCCTCAAATCGGATCATGCTCTAAATTGGCACTTTCCATATTACCATTATTCACTTCATCACGTAACAAATACACGTGCGCGAAAGTTGGCGATATTGGACCGAAATGTCCTTAAACTAATATTCGCCTCCAAAATGGCGATAAAGGATCGAAACGTCCTTAAATTAACATTTCGCCTCAAACATGGCGATAATGAACCGCGATATCCTTAAACTAAAAAAATCGAGCCCAAATGCTCATATGTTTAAGCTGATCTTAATCTCAAACCAGATTAACAATTCTTAAATCAACACAAGCACAAATCTAAAAATATACGGAATTGGACTAATCCACGCCCTACGGGCGACGACATAAATTAGTCTCCATATACAATCCACAGGCAACCAAAACCAAAACAAAACACACGACACGAAGTGAACTTCCGAAGCAGGAGAAAGTGGTTATCGCGATGCAGTAACGTAATTAACTGCAAGGGCTTGCGCCTGCAGGGAAGAGCGTCCCCATAATTAAAAACCCCTAATAAAATAAGGGGGAATCTGATGAAGTTATGCTACAACGGCCGCGTCCGTCCAAACCTCCGATATATGGTGCCATAAATCAACTTGGCATCTTCGAAGAGCTAGACGGATAAATCCAAATAACATCTATCTCCAGAATTCAGGCCAGACATCCCAACTTCCCCGTCCTTCTCGGCGGTGAACAATGCCTTTCTTATTGGGGATCTCTCTGAAGTGGTTTATATGCTGTTGGATATATATGCCCTAGAGGTCTTTATTGTATAGGATGTTGGGGATATGTATGTACAGGACAATCTTGCTCGATATAATAGTATGATATTTGGTTTGTCTTTATCTTAACATATGATGTGTTTTACTTTATATTTCATATCTTGTATAAATGTTGATAAAGCCCATAAGATCATTGCTTGACTACCAGCGTTGTGATGACAATCATACTTGTGGGAGCTGGGTAGTCGATTAGCACATCCTTAAAACATCCCTAGTCATGGGAGTATCGAGATTGGGCATCGATACTCTAGAGTAGACTAGTGTATACTATCTAGACCCTGACGAGGGGCGATGGATTGGTCCCGCAGCCATTGGTGAGGTGCATTTAAGATTGTATACAGATACTCACTAAGGGTGATTACACCGGACGGACTCGCCGAGAACTGGCTAGATGGTATTATACCTAGCGTCACATAGCAGTTCTCTGGTGATATGAGTGTAGATAGTCTGTCGACCTGAGGTCGTCATTTGTCTCGTGTGTGTTCCCACTGTGCTTTGATTACTACTCTACTACGGTTCTACTGAGTCGTGCAAATAGGTTTTAGTTGGGTATATTCCCGAGCTCATAGAGGCAGTGAGCGACTGTTGGGGATTCTCCTCTCCCGGTATAGGGAGTCAATGTCACGGTGTGATCGGTTGGTTAACACCATAAGTCCCTGGCCAAGGCGGGTTGAGAATTACTGGTAATTGGACTAGTAGATTCTCGGATGGTCTTGAGCCATATCGACATGACTTGTCAGGTTATCAGAGGTCTGACGTTTTCCACATCCCTACACCTAGCATGCGATACTCTCAGACGAGCAGAACGAAATGCACGGAGATTGTCACGGACAGGCTTAGTAGAGGTTCAGATGAGTTCGCTCGTCGACCTTCTTTTCGACAGATACCTGGGTAGCCGTTACTTATAGCTAGTGCCACTGACGGACTTGTGGTTAAACTCACTGCCAGCATACTGTCAAGTCTTTAGAGTCCCACACAGAGCGTTTCCCTGGTTCAGGCGAAACGGCGTAGAGGTCGTATGGTTTTACGACAGGGTTCCGATCATATACATGTATTGGCTACGCCGATGTTATTCGGACGGATAATACTAGTAGGCTTTGGTTTAAGCCGGATTCTAGTGTTATATTATTGGATTATTATTATCTCAGTGTATTCGTATTTTTTACAGTACGCATATGGGTATGTATATATGATGAGGGCATTCTTGTAATTTCATAAGACATGCTTCTAGAAGGAGACACCTCATTATTAGATTTATCTATTTTTAGAAATAGATTAATGAGGTGGAAAATGGAGATATTTGCGGCATAGTTCAAGCATGGCTAAGTCATTTATTTTATTCATTTGACTTTACTATTCAAGCATGGTTTCTTATTTTCTATTGAAAATATTGCATGCTTGATGATTGAATGACTTAGCCATTCTCATTTTCCTCTCTACACATGAGCTCATTTTTGTGTTCTTCTCATTCTCTCTCCATTTTCTCTCCTCCTTCTACCTCAAGCCCTAACCCTTTCATGTGTTGTGAATCTTAGGGCTTCTTGAGATAAAATACTCTAATCATCTCTCTACATCTCCTAAGTTGTCTAGATTAGCAAACTAGACATCTTAGTTATCTCACACTAGAGGTTGAAGTTTGAACCGAAGACTCTCGAGTGGATCATCTTCGACACAAAGGAGGCCGACGACCGAGGTTGATTCAAGCCATCTAGAAGCTTAAGAAGAGAAAAAGAAGACCCGAAGGACTTGATCTCTAGAGGTGGATCATCTTCGACACAAAGGAGGTCGACGACCGAGGTATGTGTATATGAAGTTTTGGATCTTCGTTAATGAATAGCCGGGGGATGTGAGAAGAGTGTTTTCCTTTCTTTCATTCATGTAAATTGTCACGACCCGAAGGTACTGAACGTGACTGGCACTTAAATTACGAAACGTCTGGAAGCGTAACGTAATCTAAGTAAGCCAAAACCCATAAATCTAAACCGTTTCAGAAATAGAGTGAAAGAAAACTTGTTTTAAAGAAAGTGATTTTCACAAACTAAAGTCGTAGTAAACATTTTAAAAGCATCAAGTTTTTCCAAAAATTTCGGCAGGTTTCCCTTGTAAAAACTGGCCCCAAACGGGTACAAGACAAGAATAATCATAAGCAATAATAAAAAAGCATCCCCAAGTGGGAGCTAGCTCTTCTCCAATTGGCGGAAACACCCACGCAAGCAATACAAATATACAACGCCGAAGGCGAGGATCAAAACTCAGAAAGAAAACCAACATCCTCAAGAAAACCAGAGAAGAACTATAATAATACAAGCGCGCGACTCTAAGGTCGAAAGAATATCAACTGGTTTTCTAAGTCTATCAAATATAAAAGGTCTGGTTGATAGAGCTTACTAGATACAACTGAAATAAATAAAAGTACGATGGTGGTCACGATACAAGTGAACCCACCTACTAAAGCAATCATCCAGAAGGAAGCAATGTGCCAACAAGCCGCAACGAAACATGTACGGCCAAACCTGCAAGAAACTGTGGCACAACGGGGGTGAGCTGCCAACTCGTGAGTAGAAGACATCACCGAGTAAAAATCGCATGTATGACGATCTCCTAGGTCATACGATAAAATACTCATAATATAACACAGGAACATCTAGTAAGGCAGAGTAATAGTCTATGCATAAATGTGGTACCAAGTATCCGTATCAATATCACGAAGTAGCAACATATCATTTATATGATGTATGGAATGCATCATGAATGAATAATCCACAAGAAGTCAGAATATATCTGTATGAGAAATCCGTGTTCTTTTCTTAGTAAAATTTAGTATAAAAACTGGAGTATCATCAATGAAATAGACAGAAAACCCATGTCAAGTATCGACACCAAATATGTATATCTCAATGTCTCAATATCTCCATACCTCGGGCTCCGTCAGTCCGGATCGACCCATAACATCAAATCTCACGACCACGTCGGTATCCTCTGGATATCTGTCGCGTCAAACATCACCGGTCGGTAGTGCTTCCCTGCCGGGCTCAACGTCATCTATGCGATCTTCTTGCTCCGAGGTACCGTACCGGGCCCACCATGTACCCACAGACGGTGCATCCCCCTCCTCAAATCGGGTATGTGATACGGCTCAAGAACTGAGAAAACTCATGGTGGACACCCCACACATCATATCACGAGAAAACTGCAAATTTCTATCTTTAGAAATGATAATGAGTTTATAAAATCCTTGCAGTTTCTCCAAATCAAGAAATCTCATGGAAAATCCGAAATCCTAAAATCGAGAGTCAATAAACAGTGAATTACCGGCATAAACCCCCATAATATTGCATGACAAATGAATATACACATGCATAGGTATCTACGTAAAGAATGCAATATCTAAACTAGCATAGTAATGATATATTGGAACTATCAGCTAGCAAGCTATATCAATGAAGTAATATTCTCTAAACTGTACGTGACATGGCAATTACCAATGATGATGTATGTGAACCGGAAAGCAAGTGTTTGTGGACATACGCATCATCGGTAATGGCGCTGGTTTCCTAACAAACGAGATCATAATAGTTAAGGAAACACATGTATAAACATGTAATGCAATGAGAACATGAATATAATGGAGAATGAATAGTAAATGCAATATTGAAGAATATACATTTCTATATACGAGTCATACAGTTTTGGCATTTGAAATAACACGAATCGTGGTTTTTAGAAAATATGGGCTACGATGTTTTTAAGAAAATGTACGTCCTTTGAAAAATCCGTAATATCTCTCGGTTTGTCTTTTGAAAATACTCACCATTCGTTAGTTTTTGAAAATAGGTATGACTCGAGCCTGGTCTAACATCTTCCAAATCAACTAAAAGACTAAACTAAGGAACCAGTCGAAAGGCTAAGAAATACACCTAAATTCCGAGTCGATATACCTAGTAGTCGGCGATCCAGCCTCATAGCGTCACGTACTGTATAATACATAGTACGGCATTTTCGAGTCAAGAGTGCAGATCAATCATCATATCTATACCTCGTAAGGTAAAATCCATCATACGGCATCCCAAAATCGAGGGTACGGTTCAACTATCATATATGCATCATCATTCATATGTCATCATCATCGAACGATATCATGATCAGGGGTACTGTTCTAAAATCTCATGCATTCCAATATCATCAACACATATTATCGTATGCATGAATACACATCGCCCAACGACCCACTGTAATATCACGCCATATATCATATCATGACTCGAACACATATCCAACCTCATGGCATCATGCCCAACCATATCGACTCATCTCCAAGTATCATATACCATCCTCATCTCACGTGTGTGTGTGTGTGTAAACATACACTCATACATGAATATATATATACACACACATATACACATAAAAACAAGTGTGCGTGCGTGTGTATGTGTGTGACTATATGTAACATGTGATTCACCTCCAAGGTAATCATCCTCTGGATAGGTCTTCCTAATTCAACATAATCTAACCTAAGGTCTTCTAAATACCCTACTCACCAAGTATCCAATGTCACAACCAAAACCCATAATAATAATACGGTAATAACCATATTCTACGTTTGTGGGGGTGTTATACACCATCAACCCGACTTCCCCCGTAGATATACATCTACTCACCTTGATCCTCGCTTGCCGAAGTCAAAGACACCACGCTCTTCCTTATTGTTCGATGTCCACATGAGGGTGCCTACATATCACAAAATATATCGTATCGCATTAAAATCCGATTGAAAAACCGACACGACACGCGAAGTGCTCAATGGTTAGAACCTATAGCCACGAATGCAAAAACAATCATAGAACCCTCGTCGTTGACGTACAAACGTCCAACGACTAAATCCACAATTAAATGCCAAAATCCATGTTTTAGAAATCGGAAAACCATTGCTATTATTAACTAAAACGCTCCAAGATTTTTCCTAACAAAACAAAAATTACAGTGGCTATGTTATGAGGAGTGTGAGTTACAGGACAAAACCCAACATCAACAGCCAAATTCTGGCCGACCAATAGTGCTATAGTAACAGCCCCCGGCGGCCTAATTTTTGAAGTTTGGTCTCGTCTTCTCATAGTGGTCTCCTATTGATCAAACTAGGTTAATGTATATTTTTGATTTTTTTTATAAAGGTCCCGGGTTGCTCCAGATTCCTTGTAAACCTCAAAAATATCACAAAACCGACACAGAATGTTTCTAAAGTCCAAGTCTTGGTGTTTCAAATTTCACTTGGTCCAGGATTTTTAACACTAGATGGGTTGTAGTCACCAATTACACTCAATAGCACCATCACAACTCATTGAAATCCTCAAATCCTCATCTTGGAATTTTCCAAGACACTAAACCTTTCTTAATCAATTCTAAACTAAAATAGAAGCTAAAGAAACTCAATAACTAAACTAATGGTGAAGGAAATAGCTCATTTGGCAACTCAAGAATTTTCTTGAGTTGCCCCTAGTGCTCAAAATCTTAACTTGCTCCCACCATCATACTTGTAGTGAGCTAGAGATCATTTTTTGTGAAGAGGTTAAGGTGTTTTAGTGAGGATTTTGCGGTGGCCATGGGGGGTAGTGGAGGTTGAGGAGGAGGAGAAGATGGAGAAGATGAAGATGAGAAAAAAATTAAGAAATGAGCCATGGTCAAGTCAAGAAATATGTAGAAGGTTCTCTCATCTCTCTCTCTCCCCTACCCTCTCTCTCTCACATCAACCATGCCATGATACTTGTCACCTCATCCAAATTATTTATTCTTTTCTTTTATTTTCCTTTTTTTCTTTTTCTTCCCATCTTAAAACAAAACCATAATATATGCAAATGAGGAATTAAAATCATGTTTCTAAAAAAATGTAACAAGTGTTAGCAATATGACATGATGCATGTCACCTGCATAATCAAACTTAATGCATAATTAGTAATTATTAATTAAGTTTAGCCGTAAACTTGTATGTAATTAATTATAAAATATCCAAATCGACTTAATACCCTCAAAATCAATAATCATGTAGAATTTTCAAATATCTCCCTAATTATCGGTATATAGTTATACCATATCATTTAAATCTCCATATTTTAAAATGTTCATAATATTCATTATTTAATTTATTTAAATTCCCAAATACAATATTTTATTTTCCTGAAATGTTGCATAAATTTGTAAATTTATGTAATATTCTTTTGCGGGGCACATCCGGGTTGAGGTTGTAGCCACCGTTATATTATTTCATTTATTTTTCTTGCATCTAGGATAGACCAAAGGTAGGGTGCACAAACTACTAGGTTCTTGAAATGCCGAGTGGCCTACCCATTTTATTGAGGGAGGTTGCTTCACTTCGGGAATTTGGCGGGTAGTTTGCCGCACCCGAAGGGGTTTAGGGTGGGGTTTGGCTATTCATCACGACCGTGGAATCCGTGTTTCGTTATAGGCTAAACAAAACACGGAAATTCTAGTATATCCAATATATTCATTCATGTTTCTATGATCTGGAATGCTTATTATTGCGTGAGACGAATGGCTATATATATATATATAAACGTTGCTTATGTTTTACACCCGCGCTAGTCCAGCCCCCGCTCTGCCGTTAGTCAAGTAACCTGACGGTGTATGACGGGGTCCCGTGGAGAATAAGGATGGCATGAGCGTACGCTCTATTTTCGTTTCTTTTCTGCAATGATAACGTTAATTGATGGGACTGCATTAATATTGATTAATGCAAAGGAATATACCTAAAATCTGATGTCGTTGGAACAATTACAAAACCACTCAGTTTTCTTCAAAAAGCATTTTTAAAAGCGGAGCTTAAACCACTCCTTTTCAAAGCTATCTGATTCCTTCGAGTATATCAAGTTCATTACGTTAATGGTTTTCACTAAAAACCAGCCGTAGCCCTCCGTCATTTCAGATAGGTATCTACTAGTATTCTTACCATGTGTTTTGACTTTTGCCAAGGCATAGTGTTTGGTAGCTAGTGGGTGCTTATCTGTAGCATAGATAGATGCATTAATCTAGGACAGGCGTACAACTGTTTTGACCTTCGTCAAGGGCTTGTACGAATGGGTTTAAGTTAATCTGGATAAAGACGGGTTGAACTTGACTTGCGACTTATGATGTTTTGACTTTCCTCAAGGTTATAAGCGCTCGGGGAAAAAATCACATCGGGAGTTTCAAACATAAAGAAAACTTACTATTGTTGCATACCTTTTGGAGTATGGTATTTTTGGTAGGCTTCCTTCAAAATCATCAAACAATGATAGTTGGGTCCTGATTCAACTGTGAGTATCCGCTACTCTTCGGAAGCATTTTTCACTTCAATACTATAAACCAAGTAGGTGCGTAGAATGGTGTTAGCGGGGCTACGCCTTCAGGGAAAAGAAGTTATGTAATTAAAGAACTTCGCGAAAGCATTGGAAAACCTCTCTCGAAATACCGAAACTAGCCCTGCCGAAAGGTTAAGCAAGAATTATAAGGTGCATATAATCCTGACTAATTCTTCTTTTAAGGTTTGAAGAAAAATTTGATGAAATAGTGGGAGCCATCCTGTTTAGTAAACTAACAAGCAATCTAAACTTGCAAGAGCATATGGTGAGTGTTTCTTTTCTCTCTCCTAATTTCAGCAACCATGACAGGACTTAAGCTAATACTAGATAAAAATAAACTCGTTGGGCCAAATTATAAAGACTGGCTGAGAAATGTCCAAATGGTTGTTACATATGATAAGGTCGCATACGTTCTTACAGCGAAAGCTCCCCTGTTCCCGGTCTAGAATTCTCGGTCGCAGACATTGAGATCCGTAAGACCTGAGATCTTGATTGCACGAAAGCCAAGTGCCTCGTGCTGGCCTCCAAGGATAATGAATATCAGAGGCGGCATGAGAAGATGGACCTTGCTTCCATCTTCTTCCATACCAAAGATTTATATGGAGAGCAATCTCATATCGTTAGATATGAGACCTCGAAGAAATTGTTTCAAACGAGGTTGTCTATCGGATCATCTGTTGGGAACCACGTCTTAAAGATGATTTCTCTCATAGAAGAGCTCGCGGGCCTCGGAACTATGTTGGAGAACGAGTTGTATATCGAATTGATTCTACAGTCCCTTCCCTCCACCTATGCCCAGTTCATATTGATTTTCAATATGCAAAGTATGGATGTTTCACTTCCTGAGCTCCTCAACATGAGAATGGCAGAGGGCACCTTGCAGAAAACCAAGCAAACACTCGCTCTGTTTATTGGGGAATCTTCTTCTGCTAAATTCAAGACTAAGGCCAAGGGGAAGAAGAAGAAGAAGACCCCCACCAAACCGAAGAGAGGTGTGCAGAAGGTGCAGGAAAAGGGAAAGGAAAAGATAGGGAGGCAGCTACAAAGGAAGAAAGCTTCTATTTTCGGAAAAAGGGACATTGGAAGAAGGACTGCAGGGCCCTAAAGGCCAGAAATCAGGACACAAAGAAAGTTGTGGTTTCGGTTTCAGGTGTGTTCGTGATTGAAAACTATTTCTCTATAAACTCTACTTCCTGGGTATTGGATACTGGATTAGAATTTCACATCTGTAATTCATTGCAGGCGCTGAGAAGCCGTAGAGTTTTGAGGAAAAGTGATATAGCCCTCAGGATTGGTAACGGAGCCAATGTGGATGTTGTTACAGTAGGAGAATATCATCTAGGATTGGCGAGTGGACATATTTTGTTATTGCATAACTACTTTTGTATACCCAGTATAATGTGTAATATTATATCTCTACCTTTGTTATCAAATGAAGGATATAATTTTCCACTTGTAAACAATGTCATAAACATTCTCCTAAACCATGAAATGGTTGGGTCGGGTATACTGAGTAACGGAATATACATTCTCAATCAACATCATGTTTTCAATGTCCAAAACATATTTAAAAGAAAGGTTTCAGAATCAAACCAAGTTTTCATATGACATTGTAGAATTAGTCATATCAATGAAACAAGACTGACTAAATTACATAAAGAAGGATATAGATTCATTTGAGTATCAATCATATGCAACTTGTCAATCATATATCAGAGGAAAAATGACAAAAACTCCGTTCACTGGACACGGAGAAAGAGCTACTGAGCTCTTGGGACTCATACACAACGACGTGTGTGGGCCAATGTCTACACATGCAAGAAGTGGCTATTCCTACTTCATTACTTTCACAGATGATTTCTTAAGGTATGAACATGTATTCTTAATGAAACATAAATCCGAGGCCTTTGAGAAATTCTAAGAGTATAAGAATGAAGAGGAAAAAAAAACCGGCAAAAGTATCAAGATGCTCCGATCTGATCGGGGTAGTGAATACTTAAGTGCCGAGTTCCTGAATATCTAAAGGAGAATGGAATTCTCTCTTAGCTTACTCCTCCATACGCACCAAAATACAACGGTGTATCAGAAAGACGAAATCGCACCTTACTTGATATGGTGCGTTTCATGATGAGTAATGCTGAGTTGCCGCCCTCCTTCTGGGGTTATGCACTAGAAGTTGCTGCATACCTATAGAATAAGGTTCCAACTAAGTCTGTGCCTACCACTCCATATGAAATGTGGAGTGGAAAGAAACCCTGTCTTAAGTATATAAATATATGGGGTTGTCCAGCCTTTATCAAAAAGGTTCATCCGGACAAGCTCGAGGTACGTTCAGTATTGTGTAAGTTTGTGGGATATCCCAAGAATTCTAGGGGGTATTATTTCTATTACACTGAGGAACAAAAGGTCTTTTTCTCTCATCATGCCCGCTTCATGGAAACTTAATTTCCTGAAAAGGAGATAAGTAGGAGCGCAATAGAGCGGGATGAAATTCCAGAACCACAAACTATTACTGAAAACTTAGTAGAACCTGAGATTTCAATGGAACCGGACGTACCTACGCCACTCCGCAGATCTAGTAGGCAGTCTCATCTTCTCGAGAGATACTACGTTTTTCTCGTAGACGGGGATCGAGAGGATTGCATCATCGACGATGATGAGCCGAGTAGTTTTCAGCAAGCCATCACGAGTAAAGACTCAGTGAAGTGGCTAGATGCTATGCGATCCGAGATAGAATCCATGTACACAAACCAAGTATGGACTTTAGATTTTGCTCCTACTAGGGTAAAACCCGTAGGATGCAAATGGATCTTCAAAAATAAGATTGTTGTAGATGGTCAGGTAGAAACCTACAAAGCTAGATTTGTTGCTAAAGGTTTTCATCAAAGACCAGGATTGGACTATGACGAAACTTTTTCACCAGTGGCTATGCTTTAATCCATTCGGATCCTACTTGCCATTGCTGCCTTCCATGACTATGACATCTGGCAGATGGCTGTTAAAACTGCTTTTCTAAATGTAAGTTTAGAAGGGTGTGTTTATATGGATCAACTAGAGGGTTTCATAGACAGTGGGAGCAGCGGAAGGTGTGTAAGTTGTTCAAATCCATTTATGGATTAAAGTAGGCATCGTGGAATTGGAACATCTGCTTTGTTGAAACGGTCAAAGAATTTGACTTTATCAAAAATGTAGATGAATCGTGTATTTATAAAAATATTGTAAGGAGAACTGTGGTATTCTTCGTTTTATACGTGGATGGCATTCTCCTGATAGAAAATGATATTCCTATACTACAATCGGCCAAGCTGTTCTTATCACAGAAGTTCTTTATGAAAGACCTAGGCGATGCCTCGTACATTCTGGGGATTAAGATCTATCGTAACAGATCTAAAAGAATGTTGGGACTTTAACAGTCGAGGTACATTGACACCGTACTAAATAGATTTAGTATGGAAGATTCTAAGCACGGTAATTTACCCGCTTATCATGGAATCACCCTCTTCAAAGAGATGTCTCTCAAGACTGATGAGGAGAGGGCTCATGAGCATAGTACCCTACGCTTTGGCAGTAGGTTGGATAATGTATGCGATGTTATATAGCCTAGCAGGTATCAGTCCAACCCAGGTGAGTAACATTGGATAGCAGCAAAGAACATTCTTAAGTACCTAAGAAGGACTAAAGAAATGTTCGTGGTGTATGGTAATGGGGACCTCCAGATCGAGCCTTTTACCGAATCTGGCTTCTAAAGTGACAAGGATGAATCTAAATCTGTCTCGGGTTATGTGTTTACCCTCAACAGAAGGGCGGTCTGCTGGAAGAGTTCCAAACAGGATACCATAGCAGACTCGACGATGGAAGCTGAGTACATCGCTGCTTGTGATGCCGCAAAAGAGGCAGTCTGGATGAGGAAGTTCATTTCTGAACTTCATGTGGTCCATCTATTGCTAATCCAAAACCTTTGTATTGCTATAACAACGAAGCCAAGACTATGGCAAAGAAACCACGGTCCCATCAGAAATCCAGACATATCTTGAGGCGGTATCACCTGATCAGGGAGATCATAGATCGCCAGGAAATCGAGGTGCGGAGAGTAGATACAAAAGAAAACACGACAGATCCATTCACCAAGGCCATCCCTCAAGTCCAGTTCGAGATGTTGGGTATGCGGTACGCCAGCAACCGGCTCTAGTGTAGACGTTGGGTACTTAATACGCCAATACTGGACTTATTGCAAGTAGGATATTGTTGGATATGTATGCCCTAGAGGCCTTCATTGTATAGGATGATGGGGATATGTATGTACATGACAATCTTGCTCGATATGATAGTATGCTATTTGGTTTGTCTTTATCTTAACATATGATGTGTTTTACTTTGTATTTCATATCTTGTATTAATGTTGATAACCCCGTAGGATCTTTGGTTGACTACCAGCATTGTGATGGCAATCATACTCGTGGGAGATGGATAGTCGATAAGCACGTCCTTAAAATGTCTCTAGTCATTGGAGTATCAAGACTGGGCATCGATACTCCTAAGTAGACTAGTGTATATATATCTAGACCCTGACGAGGGGTGATGGATTGGTCCCGCGGCCATTGGTGAGGTGCACCTAAGATTGTATATAGGTGCTCACTGGGGGTGAGTACACCGGACGGACTCACCGAGAACTGGATAGATGGTATTATGCTTAGCGTCAGATAGTAGTTCTCTAGTGACATGAGTGCAGATAGTCTATCGACCTGAAGTCGTCATTTATCTCGTGTGAGTTCCCACTGTGCTTTGATTACTACCCTACCACGGCTCTACTGAGCCGTGCAAACAGGTTTTAATTGGGTACAGTCCCGAGCCATATAGAGGAAGTGAGCGACTGTTGGGGATTCGTCTCTCCTGGTATAGGGAGTCGATGTTGCGCTGTGATCGGTTAGTCAACACTATAAGTCCTTGGCCAGGGCGGATTGAGAATTACTGGTAGTTGGACCAATAGATTCTTAGATGGTCTTGAGCCATACCTACATGACTTGTCAGGTTATTAGGGGTCTGACATTTTCCACCCCCTAGACCTGGCATGCGATACTCTCAAGAGAACTAACCGGAATGCACGGAGATTGTCACGGACATGCTCAGTAGAGGTTCAGATGAGTTCGCTCGTCGGCCTTCTTTTCGACAGATATCTGGGTAGTCGTTACGTACAGCTAGTACCACTGACGGACTTGAGATTAATATCATGCCTCGCTTCCCAGTGTACGGGTAAGGAGACGCGACGTGTCACGCGACGTATTTACTCAGAAATAAACACGCTAAGCGTATCTAAGCAATATAAAGTAAAATGTACACAAGAAACATGAATATAAATGAACATCAACTTTTATTTATTTAACATTCCTTTACAATACAACTGGAAATGTAAATACAGGAATAGAAAGCAATGCCTAAACAATGGCATGAACTGAAAATAAAATGAGTACGAGTAAAGTCAATGCTCAGGGTCTTCTATGAACTGCTCTAAGTGCTCCTGGCTGATCTCGAACTCCTCAAAGTCGGGTCCTCCTGACAACATTCCAAAGAAGAAGAGAAATAGGAATGTCGTCAGCGAACAATCGCTCAGTAAGTCGCAAAGAAAGAAGGAGAAAATAGACACAGAATAGAACTGGTGAAGTAGATAATGTTATATTTGTTATATTAACGTAATTGTTGTAGCTTGGTACAGAATATGCCAGTGTATAAGAAAGGAGTCCAACTTACACCGTGGACTTTGGTAACCCGTAGTACAAGAATCCATTGATAATATCACGGAACAACGACATGGATGTAATTACGTCTTTTAGTGACCACCTTGTGCCACCTTTAACATGTTCCGTACCAATCTACCCCTTTATAAACCCCGCAATGTATTTTGTATTGATTATATTGATTGTACTGATTGTGCTGTATTATCTTGTAGTAAATGGAAGACTTACTGAAACCATGATATCAGTAAATGGAATGAATATAAATGGATAGTCATGTAATCAGAGTATATCCATGGTTCGGTTTGGTCATGTTCATATTGATATGGATTGTATTCTGGTATTCATGGATTCATATTGAAATGGAGTTGTACTTGAATTGAATTCAAGTCAGATTGATTTCAAATTTAACTATGACTCGAACTGAGTCAGACTTTTAAACAGAATTGAAGTCCTGATTGTTTTGGAGTTATCGGTAACTGCTGCACATGGACGGTAGGATTTGTGTCTTTTTCCAAGACAATTACCGTGTTGATAACACCATTTTTAGGTTGTCTACCTTAGATAGGCAAGCACCCATATTCTCCGGCTCCCTGAGGCTCAAAAGAACTGGTCCCGCTTAAACCTATGTTTACTAGGGTCCTTAATATAATTTAATATAACTTGAGGGGGTTTTATGTAAAAATAGTTTTGATATAATTTCAAAATACACCTCAAGTATTTAATTATCGTCTTTAGGGTTTTCATAGGTGTATATTTTATAAAAATAAAATTTTCTAGTGAGTAGAACCTAAATTTCATTGTATGTGGTATTTTAATGTAAAATTGGAATGGTATTGAATTGTAAAGGTAGTTTCATGAAATTGGTGATCTCTTTGATTTAGAAAACATGGAATATATATATAGTATATTTAAAGTAGATATTTTGATAATATTTATATATCTAATATTTATAAAAATTAGAATTTATTAATTAAATAGAAATCACATTTTTCTTTAAAATTGCATTAAAAATTCCATCGAGATCGAATGCTCCTTGCGGAGGTCTGCATCTCGCTCTACTAGGCTCGAGGATGTGAGATAACCCGCACCATTCCAATCGGGGTTCTCCAAAATAGGTTGCAGAGGCGTAATTGTAAGGAATTAAATAACACACTTTTTAAAGAAAACGGGTTTTGAATGTTTAAGCTATTTAATCGTAATCTCGTATTTTCTTATAAACCAATGTCCCAAGAGTTATCGTGCTATGTCAGAAATGTGTGTTTTGATGAGGTAGGTCACTACCTCATGAGATTTCTAAAGGTAATACAGTTGAATTGAACAATTATAAGTTGTATGTAACATGATGGTATTTTACTGTAAAAGTGAAATAAAAATTGCAACATGAATTATTTTGATGTGAAACTTGTTCTAATGTGTTTATTTATATTTGTTAAACATTATGAGAGAATAAGGTATTTTATTATTTAAGAAAAATAGAGTTTTTTTTAAAGAAAAACGAATAGAAAGTCGGAATAACTCCGCTTCCGACGAATTTTCGAAATAGATTATTTTAGAATAAAGATGGAGGAGGGGAAAGGGGACTTACTGATTTTAAAACAAGAGGAGAGAGAGAGATGAAGCTATCAGAATCGTCGGGGAGTTGTTTTGTCGCCGGAATCTTCCCGAAACGTCGCCGGAAATTCGACCTTTGCTAACTCCACTTGTATAATTTGGGACTTAGGATTTTTTATGAAATGTGGTATGGTATTATAGGGAAAATTAGGGTTTAGGGTAATGAAAAATAGAATTAAAATGTGCATTAAAATATGGATAAATGCCCATTTTTAATTCTCTGGAAATGTGCAGAGAAATCAAACAGTATAGGGGTAGTGGGGGGAGTCCAAGAGGTGTAGGGTTAAAATTTGGAGAGCATCCCTTACGGGGGTCCCAGCGGTGCCGGCCGTAGGCATCATCTCGCCGGTCGAGATCCGGTGAGGGATGGTGGGATCTCCGCTACGTGTCAGGGTCTGTTGGTATAACATTTTCCACATATTTGTTTTATCTGTGACTTTTCATTTTACATGTAGTGCACGTGTAAATCTTTAAGCTTCTAAAAGATTAAAAGAAAAATCAAAAAAATATATGTAGCTGAGGGGATTCGATCACAGGGGCTACGTCACAGCAGTGCAAGGCTTTACCAATGGACTACAAGTGTTTTCTTGCTGTGTAAAAGCCAATCAAATTTATAACTTGTGCTCAGGCATAGGTATTCCTTTATGTATTTTTGAAAAAATTCTGTACAGAAAGTTTAGGATTGTTACATTCTACCGTCCTTATAAAAAAATTTCTTTAAAATTTGTAGAAGGAATGTGTAACAGACTTAAAGCAATTTGGTGATAAAACTATTGATCATGCATGAAAAATATTTGGAAGAACGAAAGAATGCAAAATTTTTGGACAGATGTAAGGGAATTACCACTACTACAATAAGAGGTTGCCACTACGGCTACAGGAATCCGTAGGGGCAACTTTTTATTGCCCCTACGGATTAATCTGTAGGTCCCCATGGTTGTCCCTACGGTGCCCTATGGATTAATTTAAAAATACGTAATTTTTTATTTGGCCCTACGGAGCCGTGAAAGAAAGCCCTACGGATTAATCCGTAGGGGTATAAATGGGTTATTTATAAAAAAAATAAAGCCCAAAAATTTCCTCATTCCCCAAATTTCCCAACTCGCTCTCACCGATCTCCCATGCGTGCCTCCTTGCCACCACACCCCCGCTCTCCTCGTCGTCGCCGACTTCATCGTCGACTTCCTCGTCGACAGTAGGATCCCTCTCGTCACCAATCTCCCGCTTGCGTCATCGACAATGGAATCTCCGGTCTCCTCCACCTCGTCGACAGTAGAATCGCCGTCCTAAGCTGAGTTAATTTCAATTTTTATCTTTTAATTATGCTCTTATTTATGTTATTGTTGATTTTTGGGTTGCTACAATTGCTTAGAGTTAGGGTTCGGTCTAGGGTTTGAGCTATGGTTAGGTTAATTAGGTAGGGTTAGGGTTCGGTTTAGGTTTAGGATTCAGTTTAGGATTAGGGTTAGGGTTAGTGTTAGGTTTAGGGTTAGTTAGGGTTAGTTTGGGTTAATTAGGTAAAATAGGGTTGGTGATGATTAGGGCTAGGGTTTGGGTTAATTAGATTAATTAGGGTTAATTTTGGTTTGGGCTAGAGTTAATTTGTGTTGGGGTTTGGGTGATGATTAGGGTTAAGTTAATTTGGGTTAATTAGGTAAAATAGAGTGTATTTGTGTTAGTATGTTGATTAGGGTTAATTTGGGTTAATTAGTGATAATTTGAAGGGTTAGGGTGTTGATTAGGGTTAATTTGGGTTAAGTTTGGGTTAATTAGGGATAATTTGAGTTAGGGTGATGATTAGGGTTAATTTGGGTTAATTAGGGTTAGGGTTTAAGGTGCACTAGTTCCTTCAGTTGGATACTCGATGATAACGTAAACTTACAACTTTACAGTAAACGCAAGAAAAATTTACCCTGAACTAAAAACTTTGATCCCTTAATAACGAAACATAAACGTAAAATCTATTCATGTTAAATGTTCGAGTTAAAACAAATATATGATACTCGATGATAATATGAAACTTTCATATTCTCATCGATACTTAAATATGAAAATCTAAGCGCGACTTAGTCCCCGTCTATCGGTTAACATACATTCGATATTCATCATGACATAGAACTATACGAAGGTTGTTAAATATCGGACGGTATAGTTCGGTACTAACAACCGTCGTGTAGTCTATATGACGAGAAAATTCAATCGTATGATAACCAATAGATTTGTCCAGTGTGGACAAGTTAGGAATGTATAAAGCAAACACCTGCATTCACTTGTGTATTCATTCGTTTCGAGTTATTTCGTCGGTACTTTTCCGCTGGTTCTCCGTATATAAAGATAGATTAGATGTTCATTTCAACGTTATTTCACAGCATTGAAATGAATATCTATTCTATTATAGTGTACTCGGAGAACGGCGGGGAGGTGCTGCCGAAATTTACTCGAAACGGTTGAAAGCACAAGAGAATGGATGTCTACCTTATACATTCTTAATGTGATAGAAGCCTTACCCTTGACAGCCGAAACACACACATACAACACGAATACACAAAAAACGCACACACAAAGCACATACACACTAACAACCTTACACTTAAGCGAAATCATAAATTGAAATACATATATACAGAATACAACTCATACTTAGGTATCTTCGAATCTAACTTTGTTTAGATAATTTATTCTTTTCAACGACAAACGCACACACAAAACACATACACGGATTTTCTTCGATGTCAGTAACCATCCCGTTCTTATATTTCTCAATATAGCCATCATAACCTATAATTTATATGTTATACAGTCTAATATGACCCATGAGTACATCAGAGTTAAGGACTGGATGTATGTGGGTTGGCAACAACGTATGCAACCTAAATTTGTCGCAGGAGTTGCCGCTTTCATTTAATTTGTACGCGCACATAATAAAATCGTGTTAGAGAAGATTCTCTGCCCGTGCGATAGATGTGGGAATAAGTACTGGCAAAAGGTAGAATTCGGAGAGCTTTATATCGTTAAACATGGTTTTACTAGACTTTATACAACTTGGCTATATCACGGGGAAGGAGAAGAAGAAGAAGACAATAATGTGGCAGAAGAAGAAGGAGAAGACGGTAATGCGGCAGAAGAAGAAGACGGTAACTTCTTTCCAGGAAAAGAAATGGAGGATATGGTAGAGGCTTACCCTAGGTGATAGTATTCGTACTGAAGATGACATTCCTTCCGGTCAAGGACCGCGTGCGGATAAGTATGAAAAGTTCATGAATGATGATAGAAAACCAATTTATGAGAATATAAAGTATTCCACCCTCTCATGGTTCGTCCAACTTTTCTATATTAAGTGCCTAAATGGATGGAACAACAAGTCATTCACAATACTTCTGAAGTTCTTAAAAAATTCTATGCCCCCGGGAAATAACGTGCCCGACAGCTGGTACAAAGCCCAGATGATGATGTCTGATTTGGGTCTGAAGTGTGAGAAGATTCAAGCATGTCCCAAAAATTGCGTGTTATACCGGAAAGAGAATTTAGATTTAAAATAGTGTCCAACATGAGGAGAGGCCAGGTATAAGCTGAAAGATTCTGATAAGAAGCCCGATATACCTGTCAAGATAACACGATATTTTCCCATAACACAGAGGCTGCAGATGCTATTCAGGTGCAAGAAAACAGCCGAGACAATGATTTGGCATCACCGTACTCCTCCAAGTGAAGATGGAAAAATGAGTCATCCAAGAGATTCACCGGCATGGATGGATTTCGATAGGAGGCACGAAATATTCAGTAGTGATCCTCGCAATGTCAGGCTCGGACTCGCTGGTGATGGCTTCTTCCCATTCAACTATATGGCTGAAAGCCACAGCACATGACCAGTTTTAATGATAGTTTATAATTTGTCGACTTGGTTGGCTATGGATCAATCCTATTTTATGATGCCTCTTCCTATCAATGGACCAAACTCACCAGGAAACAATATTAACGTCTATCTCAGACCTCTGATCGATGAGTTAAAATCTTTTTTCATTAATAGTGTAGAGACTTACGATGCAAACACAAATACAACCTTCACACTGCGTGTGGCTTTAATGTGGACAATTAATGACTTTCCTGTGTATGGAATGCTATCAGGTTGGTCGGTACATGGTCACAAAGCATGCCTTTATTGCTATCAATATACAACATCGAAATTCTTGAATTTTAGAAGGAAGGTTTGTTATTGCGGCCATCGACGTTTCCTACCACTAGACCATCCCTACAGGTTAGACACTGCTCACTTTGATGATCATCAGGAGCTTCTTGGGCCTCCAGCCCCATTGTCCAGAGAGGACGTGATTGCTGAGTGGAATGGTTACAATAATGTGACCTTCGGGATAGATCCGACAAAACAGGTCAAACCACCCTTCTGGAACAAGTTAAGCATTTTCTTCGAGCTTCCGTACTGGTCAACAAATGTAGTGTGTCACTGTCTGGACGGCATGCACATAGAGAAGGGAGTATCCGAGCACGTACTCAACTTTCTTGTTTATAAAGACGGAAAATCAAAAGACAACCTCCATGCTCGGATGGATCTTCAGGACTGGGAAATTAGAAGTGAATTGCATCCTAAACCGATTGCGGGTAAACCAGAAAAATTTGTACTTTCCAATGCTGCGTATCATATGTTACAACCGGAGAAGAAAAGATTTCTGCAGGTGTTACATGATTTGAAAGTTCCCACAGATTTCTCAGCATCATTTAGCAATAAAATAAAATTTGTGAAAGGCAAGATCGATAGGTTGAAAAGTCATGATTACCATGTTATTATGGAGCACCTTCTCCCATTAGCCATCAGGACTTCCCTTCTCAAATCGGTTGGTCTAGTAATCAATGACCTATATTGCTTTTTTAGATAATTGTGCGCTAAAACCCTGGATGTTGTGACGCTGGAGAAACTAGAAAATTCTTTTTCATTGATACTTTGCAAGCTTGAGCATATTTTTTCACCGTCGTTCTTCGATATCATAATACACCTGACGGTTCATCATGCAACTGAGGCTAAGTTAGCTGAACCGGTACAATATCGATGGATGTATTCCATTGAAAGGTATATGGAATTTTTCGTTTCGCGCAATTTGTAAAATTATTGGTGTCGTATATGCCCATATTTATTTATTTAACATATTTTTCTTTAGGTATCTCTACACTCTAAAAAAGTATATAGGCAATAGAAATCGATTAGAGGGTTCTATCATGCAAGGTTATCTTCTAGATGGAGCAACCACATTTTGTTCCCACTATCTGAATGAGAACATTGAGACGAAAGTTAACCAGCCTCGAAAAATTCAGGACGGGCCATATGGTAAAGCTGATAATAAGATAATAGACACTATGTTTATCAACAAGATATATCGGTTTATCCTCCTCATTAGCATGTGTCTTGAAGAAATTAGAGAGTAAGTTTTTTTTGGATCAATCTTTATATTTGTGTTTGTGTGTGTATGAAATGATATAATACTAATGATATAATTTATTGTTGAGAACATAATTCATTTTAACGAGGTGCGTGAGGGGCATCCTGATTGGAATGATGAACGATTGGAAAAATATTATCAGGATAAGATTGGGTTGCAGATCATGCAAGTTTTTCGAATAACATGTTATTACTACCAGTCTTAATCTAAACTTATATCGTTATGTATTTGTCGTAAAATTTGTTTTGTCAGATCCATGATCCGAACTTATCTGCATCATTAGAGAGTGATTCAAGATGTTTAGCTCAGCTTCCTAGTATGGAGATTGTATATTACAAAGGATTCGGTGTTCTTGGATACAAATTCGAAGTTAAGGACATAGAAACATCTCGAACCACTCAGAATAGTAGGATTGCGACGGTAGGATCGGATTGTGTGATTTATTATGGATACTTAAATTGCATACTTGGCATCCAATACCCCAGACGACTAGAACCGTTATATATATTTTAGTGTACTTGGTACGATACACGAACCGATATGGATAAGTGGAGAAACAATCTCGGGACTTGGAAAGACGAATATGGATTGACCAGTATGAACACACTTCGATTTTAAGGTCAGGACGATCCGTTTATCTTTCCGAACCAAGCATTCCAAGTATACTACTCACAGTGCTTGAAGCATCAGGGATAGAGTGTCATATGCAGTTGGAAACCCAGAGATGTTTACGATGTCCCAGACTTCGAGGAAAGCGATGAGGATGAAGAAAAGAAAAGACTCAGTGTGCTCCGACCGTCTGTTTCAAAAGACGGGTTGTCTTGAGCTGATCGTGAAGTTACGTGGGTTAGAAATGATATCGATGATGAAATCCAAGTAGATATGTCTAATGCGTCCACAAAACGAAAAAGGTTATCAGTAATATTATATTATTACTTCATATTTTTACGATCTATATTTATATATATAGCATGCATATGTATTAAATGTACTCTTGTCTAAATCTGATGACGACGACCGGAGCAGCGAAAGGCAGCAGGAGCACCAGCCGCAGCACCGAAAAAGGCAGAGGCAGAGCAGTTCTGCCGCCTGGAGAGCTACGTAGGGAGCTTCACAGGGCCGGTCTTGCACCCCGATCGGAGACCCCTTCGGATTACTCCTTCCGTATGAACTTTGCCACACCTCCTGGTATATTGCACGCATATTCATTTTGAATGTAATATTATAGATATACATGCATATATATGTCAAAATTACTTATATAGTCAATGTTTGATTGTGTAGCAGTTGGTGGTGCGTCCACATCAGAGGCAGAGGCCACTCCCGTACTTCCAGGTATATTTATATAACCTATAGTGCATGCATATTGATTTAGAATGCTATATCATAAATATACATACATTCTGTTTTCTCTTACGTACTTAGATAATCATTTTTTTATTGTCTAGCAGTAGGTGGTGCTTCCATATCTCAGGAAGAGGCCACCACGACACCTGCAGGTATGTTTATATATCCTATAGTGTATGCATGTTGATTTAGAATGTTATATTATTGATATACACATTCTTTTTGCAATTACTTATATAATATATTTTTAATTGTCTAATTATAGGTAGTGCGTCCATATCTTGCGCAGGGGCCACTCCCGCCACTTCCGTACCCTCCGCTCAGTCTGCAGGTTAGTATGACTAAATATAAAATATTTATTCATTTTACATATCCTTTAAGAATAAACAGGAACTTCATGTAATGTTATCGTCAATGTTTATTTTCTAGTTGAAGGGGATGCGTCTACGTCCGGGTCACCGGCTGTTCCTCACCGGAGAAACTATCATCCCGCTTCTGCTGCTGCCCGGGCCTAGGCTCGTGCTTTTGTCGCCGGAGATATATATCGCACTTCAATTTTCGTTAAACCTTGATTTCTTAATACCACTTTGTCTTAATATTGATTGTCTTGATATTTCTTGTAGATGTAGGGCAGCCCCATCCCGAGAGGAGGACTCGAGGCCCGAATCAGTCTCACAGGATGATGCCTGATAGAGGTAGGGGGGAGGCAGCATTCCCTCTCTTCTTTACCCCCGATTACCGCTATACCGGAGATTATGCCAAGAAGTTCAGCCGGTATATGGAGGATGAGAGCCACCTCGTGAAGAAGTATCCACTTCACGTTGAGTGGGGCGATCAGCACCGGCGCTCATTTGCCCTCTTCTGGGATCAGGATCGGGTATTAATATATATTTTCATTTGACTTATCCAATATTTATTGTTATTTAACACTTGCAATTTAAATACATTGTTTTTTTGTATTTGCAGTTGGATTACGACTTTCAGCCTGTACCCGACCCTGATCACCTTAAGAGAGTGCTCGATCTTCACGCTCTGTACCATGGCCTGATGAAGAACATGCAATCAAAGGTCCGATACAATACAAACGAGCTGAAGATCGACTGCTATTCCCTGTGAATGGCGACCCCCGAGACAGAGAGAGCGGCTCTCCTACATAATCCGGCCTTTGCGAGAGTCGACGTAGATACATGGCCTCTCTTGTGCCGATATTTTGACTCTCAGCGCAAACAGGTTTGTAATTTAAATGTAATTCATTGGTTAGTATATAATTTATTTTTTTGTGTTGCTTAATTAGAAAACTAAATCTTAATGTATTGTGCAGAAATAGGCCGTTCAAAATAAAGAGAATAGAAAATCGGCGAAGAGGGGTCCCCCCACTTATACAGGTGGCTCGAGGAATATTACTCGTGCCATGGAGGTATCGGGTAAATTACAATAGATGTACTCTGATATAATGTAATATTAAGAGTTATTTTATAATATATGTAAATTTTTTGCAAATTGCAGAAAGCTCAGACCCTAGCACTGGATGGTACACCGAGCTTGCTGACCGTGTATCCTGCCGTCCACGGCACCTCGACAGATCCCGCCACGGGCGACCTTCGATTCCCCGACACCGCTACCCAGGAGTATTGCATAAGTGTTAATATTTATTCTAACAGGTTTGAAATTTTTGTTTTGAAAAGTTCAAATTTAAATGATATACTTATATTTTAATGGTTAATGTGGGTATAAGAGCGAGTGGTGGAGCAAGGCGGAGGCATCGGGAATCGATTTTACTGGACAGACCGATCCGATACTGCTGACCTTAATCCTAGACGCCGCAAACTGAGGGCAACACGGAGGTTGGGAGAGAGGCCGGGGACTGAGTCCTAGCAGGGCCTATATGAGGTTGGACTCCACTCCGGAGGTTACTTCCCTTACCCCCCGTGAGCGACGTCTAGAGCATGATGTTGCCGCCTTGAAGACCACCGTCGAGGAGTTGAAGGAGATAGTACGTATACTACTTAATAGTAAAATCATATTATAGATAGTAACATATGCAATATTAATAGCCTGGACTTATTTGGTTGTAGACTTTGCTTTAATTAATCATACTTACATAAAACTATATAATTAAAATAAACTATAGCTTTCCAAACTAGATACCCAAATGAGGCTTAAGTCCCTAAGTATTCTTATATTAGGGTTTCGCAATAATCTGATAATGATATGAATTCGACTAAAATATAATACACCGTTCTTACTCGTTTATTACACACAAAATTTAACAGGTGCGACAGGTTAGTTCGGCTGCGGCTCCACATGCATCTCCTTCGGCTGAGGCTCCGCAAGCCACTACCTTGGCTGCGGTTGCGCAGACCACTCTTGCAGCTCCACAGCCCGCTCAAACTCCCGCACAGTCCTCTCCTTCATTAATCGATTTTTTGATGACTCAGGGCTGCACCGAGGAGCAGATGCGCCAGATTACGGCGATTATCAGAGGTAAAGGAGCTAGACCGAGCAAAAGAAGCTTTATTTATATTTTTGAGGATGTTTGTACTTATCTGATACATATTGTATAAATTTTGGACGATATTGGTGGTTGTTTGCTTGTTCACGATAATTTAGTTTGATATCGTATTCTGTTTGTTTATTTCTTTTATATATTATGCGTGAGATGCTGGTTATGAATATTTCTTTATTTGTTTATATGATGTATATATTATGTGCAAAAGGCGGGGGGAAAACATGAAGCCTCTTTTTATAAAAAAAACCCTGATATTTTTCCCCTACGGATTAATCCATACGGTCATCTGTTGCACCTACGGATTAATCCGTAGGTCCAATATTTGCCCCTACGCAGTTAGCCGTAGGGACAAAATATCATGATACCTGACATTTTGTCCCTATGGACTCAATAAAACTTGCCTCTACGAAGTTATCCGTAGGGCCATTTATCTGGACCTATGGATGTATTCGTAGGGGCACCAATCAGGCCCTACGGATACATCCGTAGGGGTAATTATTTTATTTTATAAATAAATTAATTAAAATATTTATCAGGACCTACGGATTACTCCGTAAGGATAGTGTCCCTACGAATTAAGGCGTATGGGCAATTATTACTCTGTAGGGGCAAGTTCAGGGCAAAGACTTGCACCTGCGGCCTTTGCACCTGCGGGGTATTTTTTTGCCCCTACGAATATATCCGTAGGGGCAGTGCTTTGATCCTACGAATAAATCCGTAGGGGAAACCCCTTTATTGTAGTAGTGTACCAGGGTTATCTTGGTCTACAATCTCGGCTTCTACGGCTGCTAATATGAAAGCCTGAGCCGGGGTACATTCCTCCTACATGGAAGCACATTCCTCTGTTCTTGGGGCATGTTTCTCTGCGCTCGAGGCATGTTCCTCAGTGCCCGAAGGAATTGGTGATTAGGCTGTGCAGGAGGTCCACGTGGAGGTGGAGCTGGAAGAGCAAGACGAGATGCAGGAGCCTGGATAGCTGGCCGCTGTAGATAAATATTGTGAGTTGGAACTATGTTGCGCATATAAGGACATGTTCCAATTCTATGATTGGATGCGCCGCAAACTAAGCACAGGCCTTTTGCACGCCTACAGTCCTACCACAGGTGTCCATCTCTCTTGCAATAGAAGCAAAAATCTGGACTTGACCGGTTATTTGTTTCTTCCAGTCTTCTGGGTTCAAAAGTTGGCCTTGAAGAGAGAAAGATTCAATCTCTATAGAGAACTTTGTTCAAGCTTTAGCTGCCAAATTTGCCCTCAAGGAGCTTGGTTCTTTGAATTATTTTCTGGAGATAGAAATATTGCTAACTAAAAGTGGTCTCTTCCTTAGCCAACATAAATATATACAAGATCTTCTGGTTAAATGCAAGATGGATGGAGCAAAGGATCTTGTTACTCCCATGTCTAGTACAAGCTCTTTGTAGTTGACTGATGGTTTCCCTAATGCAGATGCAAGTGAGTATCGAAGAATAATTGGTGCTCTACAATACTTGCTCGTGATCAGGCCTGACATAGCATATGCAGTCAATAAACTATCTCAATTCATGAACAAACCCTCAGAAAGTCATATGGAAGCGTTGTAACGAGTTCTACGATATCTTAAAAGTGCAATGTATCTTGGTATTGCTTTAAACTGCGTTAAATATTATTCACTTCATACATATTCAGATGCGGGCTGGGCTGTCAATTTGGATGATCGAACTTCAACAACTGCCTTTGTGGTTTACTTTGGGGGCAATCCCATCTCATGGAGATCCAGAAAGCAACGTTCGGTAGCCCGTTCATCGACTGAAGCTAAATATAGAGCAGCAGCCACTACTGCTGTAGAGCTTGCATGGATTCAGGGGTTACTACCAGAATTGGGAATTCGATTACCTTCATCCCATAAGATATTTTTGTGACAACAAAGGAGCTACCTATGTCTGCTCCAATCCAGTATTTCACTCACTAATGAAGCATATCAAATTAGACTATCACTTTTTGCGTGATCAAGTGTCGAAAGGCCATCTTTCAGTTGTTCATGTTTCTTTCTAGAACCAACTTGCTGACACATTGACAAAGCCTCTTGCAAGAACTCAATTTCTTCGGTGCCGATACAAGATAAGGTGTTCTAGATGGAACACCCATCTTGTGGGGGCATGTTGGAATGACTTAGTCTACAGGACTGGATCTCAAAGTCGTAGTCTTATGGAAGATCAAACAGTCGTAGTCTTTCGGGATTCAGTTTGAAAGTCCTATTCTTTTGGGATTCAAATCTCTGAATTATCTTCTTGTAAATCTATAAATACTATTGTAAAGTTAGAAGAAATATATAAAAGAAATATCCATTTCATATCTTCTTCTTTTCTTTTTCTAATAAAGGCCAGCTAAAAATACATATGGAAATGGTATGTTCATGTACCGATATATAGAATTTCCGTTGTCAGGTATTGATGATGCTCGATATCGTCGATCTCCCAGATCATGACACAGGGCAGATGATGTGTCCCAGAGCATGCAAGAAAGGGCCTACAATAGCCGACCAAACCACCCCTATGTTCTTCCTACTGAGCAGACACTGACTTGCCCCAGCACGATGGGCCTCCTCGGCCTCACAGCTCGTTCCCAAGCTACCGCAGAAATTAGATACCTCGGCTCTCCTGCTCGTCCACGAGCTCTCCTGCCAAGGTCATCTTCTTCGGTCTCCTCGACCGACCAATAGAACCGCTTGCAGGCGTAACCGCCATCCCGTAAATCTCGCCATGTGCGAGATCTCCGCCAGCCACATCCCACGTTCCACGCAACCACGATCCCCATTAACGAGCCTATCTCACCATTAATGGGAGGTCCCGGTCTTCACGCGGGCATGATGTCGGGAGCGTAACGGCCGGCGTGGTTCTCCCGCCTGCTGCACCTGCTGCCACCATTACTTAAACCCCTCTTTCAGACGGTTAAGGTAAGCCAATTCTAATCCACTAAGCCGTTACCCTGCTCGGATCTCTAGACTAAATTGATCGTCAGAGGGTCCTCGGTGGTACAACCACCCCGGGACTTCCTTGCATGTAACTCAGCAACCTCAACCTCAACGCATTGAGATCCACACGCTTCAGGAGCGACAGCCTCCAGATCCAATCTCAACCACACATAGCTAGCCATCCGCAGATCAACGGGAAGCAACATCTTAAGAAGATTCCACCCTCCATCAGCTGGCGTCGTCTGTGGGAAACTAGATACCACAAGAACAAAAGTTTGCCTCCCGATCTCACCCCAATGGCGAGCGATCATCAAGACGATCCAAGCGCCAACCGTCGCCTCCCTCTCAACGGTGGCACAGACGAGCTTCCTCCGTCGAATGCCATCAACGCCCTCACCGGCCGGATAGACTGACTCGCATCCTTCGTGGAGGCGCTCGTCCGTGTCCAAACGGCGGGGCATAATCCCCAGGTCGCCGCTTCCCCGCCTCGGGACTAGGACCCCTACGGGGGAAAAGAAGACTCAGCCCGCGTCGACATGGCCGACCGCCGCCTCGCTGCCTCCCACGGCCGCGGATCCCCCGGGCCAGTACATTCTGCGACCCGCTGGGCGTCCAACAGCTCGACACCGAGGTCCGCCGCTAGAGCGCCCCCCAAGATCTTTCATGCACTGTCCCTCCTGAGGAAATGTCGGTCAGCTCGCTTGTCACCAGGCATTGCCGACACACCCTCCCCCGACAGGGCCGCGCAGACAGGGCTCGCCAAGGCAGCTCAAGGGCCACCTCACCTAGGGATTATAGGAACCTTATTGAGAGAAACCGCGGTTGAGGCCAGACGCAGGCTGCCAACAGCAGACGCCTAGGATCAGGATGCGCCGAGTCATCGGGGTACCATAGCCGACTCGACGCCCTCGAGAAGAAGATCGAGAGCCTGCATCGGGAAGGTCTCCGTTCGAGCGACGGGGCTAAGTATGACGCCGAATCTCTCACAAAACCGTTCACCGAGGAGCTGCTCGTCGTCCATGTCTCCTCCCGCAACAAGCCCCCAAAGGTCTCCCTCTTCGACGGCAAATCTGACCCGAAGGACCACTTGGATGCGTTCACCACGGGAATGAGCTTCCAAGACCACTCCGATGCCGCCCAGTGTCGAGCATTCCCGGCCACTCTCATCCATCTCGGGTGAGACTGGTTCCGAGGACTCGAGCCGTGCTCGATCTCAACCTTTGACGAGCTTGCCACAAAATTCCTCGGCCATTTCGTCGGGAACAGGCGGTAGAAGCGCACAGTCGACTACCTCTTCACGATCAAGAGCGAGGACAGGGAGACATTCAAGGCGTACGTCACCCGTTTCTACAATGCCCTTCTCGAGGTCCCAGAGCACCGGGACAAAATGGTCATCACAGCTCTAAGGTCTGGTCTTAGGCACAAGGAGTGGTTACGCTCTTTTGCACTGGCTCAACCTAAGACCATGGCCGAGGTAAAGGCCTGGACCGAGCACGAGGTCCAGCTCGAGTCCGAGGTGAACGCAAGCCTCCCCTGAGCAGAGCAAGCCGACCAGAAAAAGAGGGCCAGGGACGAGAGAAGAGGTTCCAGGAGTACACGCCGCTTAATTTCTCCCAGACAGTGCTACTTAAGAAAGCCAAGGACGAAGGGTTCTTCAAGTTCCCCCCGATCCCATGCTTGGCTTCAAAACGAACCCGGGGCCCCTACTGCGGCTTTCACAGGTCACTGGGCCACTCAACGGAGAGCTGCAAACAACTCCGAGATTACATCGAAGAGGTGATCCGTTTGGGGCACCTCATGGCATACCTGAGGGACAAGTGGCAAGCTGACCGCGAGCAGGAGCAACGTCCCCCTCCAGCCGAGCAGACCATCGGCCAGATCATGGTAGTGTCAGCAGAGCATGCGACTGCTACCCCCGAAGCGCGGTACCCCATGCCGAGCACAGATACCAGCAGACGTATGGGGGGCTCAAGCTGCATGAATAAAAGAATCTACTAGCATGTATTTTCTTTTCAAAACAATGTACCATCTTCTTAAGATCTCTTGTTTATACAATAAAAGGATCAATAGAGCATTGCGGAAAAGAAAAAGAAATTTTGTTCATTTAAAAGGCACTATCGGCTCTTCGGCCGTTCACAAAAAGAAAAATTTTATTGTTACAAAAGCAGGGGAAGGGGTGCAGAGAGCACTGCTCGTGGTACCCTGAGCATATCTCCTCCAGCCGAGCCCTCGCAGCGTCTAACCTCTACCTCCGATCCCCCCCACGAGCTTTGGCGCCGAGCCTCAACTGGTAGCATTCACGGATGAGCGCTTCCGAACGGTTTAGCCGGCTCACGGAGATCATGCCGAAACGCCTCAGATACCTTAGCTTGCCTATGGCCTCGTCGAACAACATTTCGGATAAGGGGTTGTAAAGCCCCGGCGACGCCGTCCAGATGGTATACATTAGTAGCTGAAGGAAGGAAGACCGCCGGGGAAGGAGTCGGCCGAAGTGGTCCTCGATCCTACCTATTACCAACTGCACCATGTCCTCAGTGCAGTACGGGTCATAGAGGTAGACATCCCCGAAGCTTACGATGTCTTCGATGGTGAAGAGGAATTCTTGCATTTTTGCATTTCGGTCGCAAGGAAAAGAGTAATCAGCAATCCCAAACGATTCCATCTTATAGCCAACGACGCTTGGGAATCCAACAGTCGCCCGTTTCACACGCAACGCAGGCGCCACGCGGCAAGCGTCGCGCCTCCCCATGTGAAACTGAAACGACGAGACTCCGGCGCTTCGCCTTCACAGCGCCCTCACGACACGTGTCTTTGATGCCTTCCCACTCCTCAGTGCTCACATGGGAAGGTCGGGCAGAGCCTCGCCAAGAGGCAACCGAGCAGCTTCACTGCTCGGTCCTTCTTCGTGGAGCAAAGCCCTCAACAAGAGACAGCCAAGCAGCTACCCTGCTCGGCCATCCTTGGTCGGTAGCTTCCCTACCCCACGACGCCAGGGAACAAAGCCCTCACCAAAAGGCAGCCCTGCAGCTACCCTGCTCGGCTATCCCTGGCCGGTAGCTTCCCTACCCACAACGCCAGGGATCAAAGCCCTTGTTTCCCCCAATCAGAGCAAAGCACTGTTTAAAATTCAAATTTTGAAATGAAGCAATGCTTCAGAAGCAGCGCCGGGTGCGCTGCGTCCTAAGCAGTGCACCACGTGAAAAGCACGTGTGCGCTAGTGCGAAGAGCGCTGCACTTAAGTGGCCCATCATGTGAAAAACACGTGTGCGCTAGCGCTATGAGCGCTGCACTTAAGCAGCGCACCACGTGCAAAGCACGTGTGCGCTAGCGCTAAGTGCGCTGTGCTCTGAGAAGCACACCACGTGCAAAGCATGGGTGCGCTAGCACTAAGTGCGCTTCACTCTAAGCAGCGCACCACATGCAAAGCACGGGTGTGCTAGCGCTGGAACTAAAAGGTCCCCATTGTCGGATCAAAAATCTAATAATAACGATAAATCATTAATTAATCAGAATTAAATTCTGTTAAAGGAAGATTCCTCAAAATCTTTCCAAACCACAAGATTGTGCTCTGTAAATCAGAGCACCGTTGGATCAATAATCTAAGGGTGATTAAAAATCATCAAAATACAGAATAAATTCTGTATGGAAAAGATTTTCCAATCATGTTAAAAACAAAAAGATTGCCTTCTGTAAATCAGAAGCCCTTGGATCAAAGATCCAACGGTGGGGAAATCCCCAAATCAATTGGAGAAAAGATCTCCTTAACTGATTGAACTAATCAGCATGCCCTATATAAAGGCCCCAAGACTTCAAGTCTCAGATATACAGAAGTATAGAGAGGAACCCTCCATAAGCTTTGAGAAAAATATTATAAAGAAGAGCCAAGCTCTCAGAAAAAGAAGAGTTTCTTCAAGGTAAAAGAACAAAGAGATGAAATCATCTCGTAATTGAAAAGAAGAACTCACTTCTTTAATGATCATAGATCTACAAGACCAAGCTCTTTCACAAAAAGATCAAAAGATCTCATCATAAATAAAAAGAAGAATTTGCTTCCTTCTCACAGATCATAGATCTATAAGACAAATTGTCTTTTACAAAAAATGATTATGAACATCTCACTATAAAATAAAGGGGGAGAGAATAATTCAATTCTCTTAAGGATCATAGATCCATAAAGGAAAAGCTTTTCATCAATACAAGAGATTGAAGCATCTCCTATAAAGTAAGAACTTGTGTTCTTAGGATCTTGAGACAAAGTCTCTTCTCAGGGAGAATTTATTTCCCTGATCATAAAATTGATCAATGCACTTCTGCGCTCTTGGACTGGTGCTCAGCGCCAAGCGCACTACGTGTCACTCGCGTGTGCGCCACTCAACAGTTAGCGTTGTGCGCTCTTGAACTAGCACTTTGCGCTCATGGACTGGCGCTCAGCGCCAAGCACACCACGTGCTCCTTACGTGTACGCTACTGAACTAATAGTGCTTTGCGCTCATAAATTGGCGCACTGCGCTCATCATCTGGTGCTTAGCGCCAAGCGCACCACGTGTCCTTCACGTGTGCGCTACTTGGCAGAAGCATACTGCGCTCTTTGATTTGCGCAAAGCGCCAAGCGCACCATGTGCTGCGCTGATAGAACATAAATTGTTCTTTAATAAGCTCGGAGCCATGATGAATGCTCAGCATTCAATAAAAGACAAAATATTGTCAGAATGCAAGTCAATGCTCGGCAGTGTTAAAAGGGCCAAGCCCAAACAAATGCTCAACAGCCCAAAATAAATGTTAAACATTTTAACTTGATTGGACTTAGCCCAAGATTGGCCATAAGTCCTCAACTCAGATTAATTGAGCCCATATGCTTGTAAATCTTTCAACAGATCTTAGTCCCAAATTGGACTACAGATCTACCAACCAAAATTGGTTTAAGGGTACATCTTTTTACTCCTCTGATATTTGTCGTTGTAATCCTTCAACATCTTCAGAGAGGTGACGGGTCCCGACAACCATACATTTCATGGACTATGATGTCCTTAACCTCGAATTGTGGGGTCCTTAAACCCACGGACTTTGATGTCCTTAACCTTGGACTGTGATGTCCTTAAACTAACCATGGACCGTAATGTCCTTAAACTAATAATGGACCGCAACGTCCCTAAACTAAACAATAGAGTCCAAATTCTCTTTTGTCGGATCTAAATGATCCCGTTAAGTTGATCTTAGTCTAAAATTAGACTAACGTATCCTTAACAAATGTTTAAGTTGATCTTAGTCTTAAATGAGACTAACGTATCCTTAAACCTAACACCAAACCCAAATCTAAGAACATACGGATTTGGACTAATCCACGCCCTACGGGCGACAACATAAATTAGTCTCCGTATAAAATCCACGGGCAACCAAAAACAAAACAAACACATACAACACGAAGTGACCATCTGGAGAAGGAGAAAGTGGTTACCGCGATGCGGTAGCCTAATTAACTGCAGGGGATTGCGCCTGCAGGGAAGAGCGTCCCCACAATCAAAAACCCCTCAAATGAGGGGGAATCTGACGAAGTCTGCTACATCGGCCGCATCCATTTAAACCTTCGATACATGGTGTCAGAAATCAACTTGGCATCTTCGGAGAGGTGGACGGATAGCACCAATTAGCATCTGCCCCGAATTCAGGGAAGACGGACCTGCGCGGTCGCGTCTCCGCGTTCGGAGGGGAACAGATTCTGGCATGCCCGGTAGGACCTTTTCCTCTTTCCACTCCACATTTCGTGTGCCGTGTTCGCGAATGAATCGCGGTTTAATATGGTTGCCCTTGGGTTCGAGTTACTAAGATTTGGTTTTGCTCTCGTGCAGAAAAAAGAAATAGTCTCTAACTACTCCAGCTGCAACTGCAACTCCCGTTCCACCTCATCTGAAGATGTAACCTACAGGCCCCAAGCGGCCTCCCTTTTCAAGATGCCAGTAGAGCAAGTAACTCAGGCCACCTCTGGACTGTTTTTTGGGACCATGATCCCACCATTGAGCTTCAATGCCCCGTTGCTGTCGCAAGAAGCCCCAAAGAAGTCAGTCTTTGATCGACTTACCACTACCGTGGACCCTTTCAATGGGTCGCCCAAATCCAATGCCTCAGTTTTCAACAGATTAGGCCAGAACGCCAACAAGCCCATGATACCTGAAGCAGCCATCCCAAAGCGGATAGCTATCCCAGCTCAAGCAGACGAAATCATCAGAGAGACTTCTTCGACCAAGAAGTCAGTCTTCACATGGCTGGCCATTCCGGCTCCCGTTCTAGGCGAAGTCCTCAAAGCTGCTTCCCCTACTCGGAGGTCTATCTTTGAAAGATTGGACACTGCTTTTCAACGGACATCGGTCTTTAAGAGGCTGACAACAACAACTTCTGATCAACATAGGGGGCATGAGAAAGTCACCCCTATGGCTGAGATAATCCCAACGGCTCGACGTCGCCACTGGCGCCGAGCAAGGAAGGCTCAGGGCAACTCTCCTTCTGGATTGACTCCACCGGCTCCAATGGTGGAAATCAACGCTGCTGTTCCGACTGGGAACAGCTTTGAACCGCTTAGGAGGGTCCGCAAGAACTCTCCAACTGCCATACTGAAAAGATCTCCACCTGTGGAGAATGACATAGAGAAGAAGCCGGAGCAGCCCCCTCAGCGGCTGTCCTCCAAAATTTACAAAGTCTGGCGACAGGTCCAGGAATCGGTGATTGATCAGGACTACTCTCGCCAACCAAAGAAGATTAAAGCTCGGCAAGAAAAGAGCCATCCTGTGGTACCACAGAAGATATCATCCGTCTGGGTACCCGCTGCAACGGCTCCCTCAACGTCAACCGCTCTCAAGAGAAGGAGGCCGGAGAAAGCCCCTGTGACCGCGGCGAACCGCAAGGACGCTGAATCTAAACGCCCCAAGTCTGGCGGCATGGTAACACATACCATTTATATGGCTTCGCGAAAAGAGGAATGCCGTGCTTCTACGGGTCATCGACCGCTTACCCGATCGATAACAAAGGCTCAGGAGCAACAGCAGCAAAAACTTTAGGAGATGCTGACTGCAATGGCCGCACTTACTGGGCCGAAAGAAAATCCAGAGACCTCAGAGCAGCGTCAGGAACAAGAAACTGATGCTGAATTCCTCCGAAGAATGCTCGAGAGGAAAGAAAAAGAGGCCACGGAACAGGCGACCAACATAAAATGAATGGCTCTTTTGTTTCAAGACATGGCCGGGATGATATTACAGCCGGAATCTCCAGCTGAAGACCCCCCGATCATCATTGAAAACGACAGAGGGGAGATATCAAACCCTCCTCCGGCTCTTTCAACAGCCAAGGAGGAGACCATCTCCAAGGCTGCTCTGGATGATTACATCGCTCAACAAATACGAGCTCATCAGGCGAGCGAAACGGCCGGGCAGATCGTTAAGACTGGACGACCCTATCTGGGCTGGTATGACTAAATAAGGTACCCTCCGGGATATACGATCCCTAAATTCCATGTATATAAAGGGATAAGCAATTCCCACCAACATGTCACCCAGTTCAGGGCTCTATGTGGCAACACTGGAGGTGATCATAAACTACTGCTCCGCCAGTTTATTGGCAGCTTGTCGGAGACAGCGTTCGAATGGTACTCTAAAGTCCCGAACGACTCTGTCAAGACATTTGCAGAAATAAAGCTGTTGTTCACGCAGAGATTCGCAAGCACTAGCGAGTGTACTCCGATTACCGCACTAATTAACGCCGGGGTGAAGCCAGGCGAGACATGGGTCTAATACACAATACGATGGCAGAATCTGTGGTTGAAATGTGAGTAGCGCATCGAAGAAGCGCTAGTAGTGGGCATGTTCGTGGGTACTCTCGATCCGCAGGCGACCATCTCCCAGTTCATGATGTTTTTTTAAGCCCGCCACCTTCCAATCCCTGATTGACAAACTGTTCCAAATGGATCAGATGGGCCACATGCCTTCCTCTTCGAAGACGGAGCCGTGGAATGAAAAAGGGAAAGGGAAAGCGACCTTCGTCGCCAAAGCTCAACAGCAGCCTAGTGGTCCAAAATTAACTAATCGCCTAGACGAGAGTCGGCGATTTTATAATGAGAAAATGAATCGCCCTTACTCGTTTCCCCGAGACAAAACGAGGAGATTGTTTGAACTATCAGTGCGCAACATGCTCATCACTCTGCCGAATCCGAAATGCCTATTGCAACTCGGTGAGGCTAATAATCCCAATTATTGCCCCTATCACTAAGCGACATGCCATCCAATTGAAGATTGCTTCGTCTTTAAAGGCTGGATTGAAGATCAATATCAACAGGTCAAATTCGCCCTGTCCGAGAATTGGAAAGTAAGCCCACCTCAGCTGCAAGCTCCTAAAAGGGGAGACACACCGGGGGCATCATGCTCTTTTGTCGAAGAAGCTCCATGGGAGGTCGCTCTTTCAGCCAAAACGAAAAGAATGCTGAAGGATCTCCAAACATGCCCGGCGATCAAATGGAAAAGTTCGCTGGAACCCGAGGTCATCGAGGGAATGTTGAAGCCGCGCCCGACGCCAAGAATTGGTGAGGATAGTCAAAGTGCCCACACCCAGCCGTCAAAGTCTTCGAAGAAGAAGAAAAAGACCAAAAAGCCCGTGAAGCCTGATGACAAGCGCACGGACCTGCAAAAACATATCGACGCGCTGGAAGAGTATAACCAGAAGGCGCGAACCCCGGTCACACATCAGGAGTTTCTTAGCCACATCTTTGAGGACGGAGAGGATGAAAATGGAGAAGACTCGTCAGATGAACCTGAAGATTATGTGGCAAGCTGCCACATGATCTCTCGCTCGTTAATAAACGGTGAAGAAGCTCTGGATGCAGAGAAACTGGGGCGGTTCCCGAGCCGGAACTTCGAGGACCATCAGACGAAGTGATTGACACATTCCTAAACGAAGCTCTTCTGAAAAGCAAAGCTGATCGGGAGCGCGAGATGGCCATATTTGAAAAGGCCAAATGCCGGCGACTGGACGGAAAAAGCGAGACACTCCCACCAAATCAAAGTACATCCGCCGCAAATAAAAACAAGTTCAAGAAGAGGAAAAGGTTCGCTAAAGCCATATCGATGGGAATGAAGCTGCCACCCTCTGAAGGAAACACTCCTGATGAAGCGGATATACATCCTAGCTACTGCTCAATCATCGAAAGATTGCGCACCCCACCGAAGAGTGCAATGCTTTTAAAAGTTGGTGGCAGGGATATGTTGCTCACCGACAATATTTCAAGCAGATGAAACGCAAAACTAGTCGGGAGCAAAGAAATACGACTGAGGAGCGCAAAAGAACTACCGGCAACTGTCATAAGGTCGACGCTGGGGGATCGCAAGTTCTCAACTTTGGGAGCGATTCTGATGAAGAAATAGCCCTTGGCCCTCTCTTCAAAGAATCCACCTCAGGAAAAGAGGAAGAACCGAAGAGCTGCGCAGTCGCACGTTACCTGAAAAGAATCTCGGATCTGCGAACAAGGGATCGAATAAAAAAGATAAGGGAAAAGAAAAGGTCCCTGAGGATATCACCCTCGATGATCGAGTCGTAGAAGAGCTGGCAGCCAAGGACCCACCCAAGAAAAGTAAGGTGGATTACAACGTTCTGGCACACCTGAGGAAGATACCCTCGCAGCTCAGCATTCTCGACGCCCTTCTGCTATCAAAAGAAGCGAGAGATTTGCTGATCAAGGCGTTGCAAGAGCCTAAACAGTTCCAAGCTTTCCTCGCCGAAGAAAAGATGAAGGACGAGCTGGAAGAAGTGCACACAGCCGATATCATCTTTGGCGATGAAGATCTCCTCCTCAGGACGTGCGAGCATAACCGTCCCCTTTATGTCTCTAGATACTGTCATGATATTAAGATAGGCAAAATCCTGGTTGACAATAGGTCCTCCGTCAATCTCCTCAATGTAAGAGTGTTGAAGGAAATCTGCATGAGCGTTCAGCACCTCGCTCGTGATAAAATCACCATCTCCGATTTTGACTCCCAGTCATCACGGACGCTCGGGTCTGTGATACTGACGCTGCGCTTTGGGCTGCTAGTCACTGACATCAAGTTTCAGGTCATTGACACTAAGACCTGCTATAACGCTTTGCTCGGCCGGTCTTGGTTATACGAGTACAATATTATCCCTTCTACACAACATCAGTGTATGAAGTACTTCAAAGATGGTCTCGAGTACACTGTGACAGGGGAACTAAACCCATTCTCCATGAACAAAGTCCGCAAATATGAGGATGCCAAGTACTTCCTGCCAGATTTCGAAGGCACAGAAAGATGTCTCAAACCGGAGAACAAGAACAAAGCTATCACCACAATTCCGGTCTTCGGGAGTGATACCGAGGAGGAAGAAGAAATAGTTTATTCAGGGCCGCCCCAATGCAACAAGCCGGGACCGTCCACCCCTATTCTGGTCTTCGACAGCGATTCGGAAGATGAAGTCAATGCCGTATTCTCCGCTCGGCCATCAATACAAGCCTTCGCTGATGAAGATCAAAGCTTGCAAGTTGCTATGGTTCCGCACGAGCATTACAAAGAGCTCGATGCACTTGAAACTTATAGTGTGCAAAAACTGCAGACATTCTATGTTCCCCCTAGGAGAAAAGGTGAAAAGACGATCCTATTCTACCAATCCGGGGAAACCAAAGTGGAGAAAGAAATTTGGCATGGTGCGGATTCTACACTTGACAGGCTCCAGCCCATCCGTCTGCCCAGATACTACACAGACGGATTAAAAAGACTGTTGAGGCGCCAAGGCGTACCCTTAAAATAGACTGCTCGACAAGCTTAGTTCTACAACAGGATCTGGAATGTCCCCGGAACTCAACGAAAACTGCCCAACGGAAGAATGGAAATGATCGGGCTTGGATATGTTCAATCTAGAAAGAGAGCGATTCCGCGGATGCTACATCATACATGATTTTGATGAATAAGGAGATGCTCTATGGGAAGATGCTAACCCTGAACCAAAACGAGCGCCCGTTGTGAAAATGCCAAGCCCGTCGTTCGAAGAACAGATGGACAAGCTTATAAGGGAAGCGGGTCAAAAGGTTCGAGACAACCATAATCGCGAAATGACTATCTACGAGAAAGCCAGAACGCAGCGCTTCTTTCAGCAGGCTACGGAAAATGACGATGCCCTTCGTCGCCAGCCCGTCATATAAAAGACCCGACGCAGAGGTAGAAATAAACCCAAGAATGGAAAAAGCGTTCGACAGCGACAAAGCGGGTCCAAGAAACCACGCGATCGAGAATCAAGCAACCAAGATTCGTCTCTTATAAAGAAGATGGGTCGAGCGTATTCTTTTTCCCAAGATAAGGAAGATACTCGATCTTGTAATAAAACATCAGATGATTACCCTCCCGGAGTCCAAGCACCCCGAGCAAGTAGGTGAGGTCTCTAACCCGGACTATTGCTCCTATCACCGAGCGATAGGGCATCCTCTTAAAGACTGCTTCACATTCAAAGACTGTGTAGAAGACCAGTATCAGCAAGGCAGGTTCACTCTATCCAGCAGTTGGAGGGTAACCCCGCCGCAGAAGCATGAACCGAAAGCAACGAGAGTAGAGCTGGATCAATATCGGTCTTGGAAACGATCTCACACCTGTCACGTGATAACGATGTCAGGAGAAGAAGTATGCAAAGATATGGTTGATCTCCCCTGGTGCTTCGAAAACGATGATGACGAGGTGACCTCAGAATTTCCACTGGCGCCAAAAGAGCTGGAAGATGGGATACATACTACCGCAGATAATCTCAAGAAAATTGACTTGGGAACGGCAGGTGACCCATTTCCGACATTTGTCAGTGAGCTGTTGTCTGAAGAAAAGGTGGTTACGCTAAAAGACGTGCTCATGCAGTATAAAGACTGTTTCGCATGGAACTACTCCGAGATGCCGGGACTAGATCCAGAAATAGCCGTACACAGATTGGCGATATCTCCTGACATCAAGCCAGTCAAACAAGCATCGAGAAAAATGCGGCTCGAGCTTGAGATGAGCGTCAACGCCGAGGTCAAGAAGATAATCGACTCTGGCTTAATCCAAGAAGTTCAATACCCTGACTAGATTGCCAACATCGTCCCAGTGATGAAGAAAAATGGGACGGTGCGTATATGCGTAGATTTTCGGGATCTCAACAAAGCTTGTCCGAAAGACGATTTTCCAGTACCGGTCACCGAGCTGATGATAGATAATACGTCTATTCATGAAATTTTCTCTTTCATGGACGGATCATCAGGATACAATCAGATAAAGATGCATCCAGACGACCAGAAACATACCGCTTTCTAGACCCCTTTAGGCATATTCTGCTACAAGATGATGCCCTTCGGTCTAAAGAACGCCCGTGCCACCTATCAGAAGGCCATGTCGAAGATCTTCGATGACCTCATACATGAAATCGTCGAATACTATATCGATGACCTCCTAGTTAAAAGCAAATCATACGAGGAACATTTAGATAATCTGAAGATCGTGTTTCAGCGCTTTCGGAAATACAACTTGAAGATGAATCCTCTCAAATGCGCATTCGGAGTTTCCTCAGGCAAGTTCCTGGGATTCATCGTCCGACACCGAGGCATCGAGATAGAACCCTCGAAGATCAAGGCGATCATGGAAATGCCTCCGCCAAGAACTCTTAATCAACTGCGGTCTCTCCAAGGAAAGCTCGCGTATATCCGGCGATTCATAGCCAATCTCTCCGGCAAGTGCCGTCCTTACAGTCATCTAACGAAGAAAGGAACCCCTTTCGTCTGGGATCGCAAATGCCAAAGCGCACTTGACGAAATCAAGCAATACCTGCAGAATCCTCCGATGTTGACCGCTCCAGTCAAGGGAAAACCCCTCATTCTGTACACAACTGCCCTCGAAGGTACTTTAGGCGCGCTGTGGGCACAAGAGAACGACCAAGGGAAGGAGAGAGCCCTCTACTATCTGATTCGAGTTCTCCTGAGGGCAGAAAACAATTACTCCCCCATCGAGAAACACTGCCTGGCATTAATCTTTGCGATAACAAAGCTCCGGCACTATGCGTTGACGCATGAGGTCCATCTCATATCAAAGGTGGATCCTCTCAAATATTTGATGTCAAAAGCCATACTAAAAGGACGACTCGCTAAATGGGCCCTGCTCTTGATGGAGTTCTTGATAATGTATCGTCCCCTCAAGGCGGTAAAAGGCCAGGCTATCGCCGACTCCTCGCTGAGCATCCGATATCTGCCGATTCTCCTTTGAACTGCGAATTGCCCGATGAGCACGCGTTTGACATGATCGATGAGGAGAAAAAAGAGAATGATACCCGGTGGGAACTCTACTTCGATGGAGCATCTTCCATGAAGAAGCGCAAACAAAGCACCCCCATAATCAAATCTGGGGTGGGCCTCATCTTCGTGACACTACAAGGAGGGATAATGCGCTTTTCCTTTTCCTTGACAGAGCCGAGGACGAACAATGAAGCCGAATATGAAACCTTGACAGCAGGTCTTGAGATCGCTGTCAACATGGGAATTGAAAACCTTCTCTTATACGGAGACTCCCAGCTGATCGTTTGTCAAGTATACGATGATTATCAAACGTGCAAGCCAGAGCTGGTGAAGTATGGCAAGAGAGTACAGCAACTGCTGACTCAAATTCCCTTATACAAGCTGGAAAGCATACCGCGCACGAAAAATAGCAAGACGGATGCATTAGCCAAGCTCGCTAAAGAACTGGCTGACGAAAACCTTGATGATGTAAGGATCGTGGTACAAAGCCGTCAGGTTCTTGCACCGGCAGAAATATCTCCGGAGTCGTCCGAATAAAAGGAAGTGACCAAGCAAATGGCCCTACAAATAAAAGACCAGGAAAAGGCTGTGGATTGGAGAGAAGTCTTTATAGACTACTTCAAATCCCATCGAACACCTGAAGATGCGTCTTCAAGACATCAGCTCATGAAACGAGCTCTATCTTTTGCCTTTGTCAATGATACTCTGTATAAGAGATCGTTCGATTCCCTGTGGCTAAGATGCCTGGAATCTGAAGAGGCAAGGAGAGTCGTCTAAGAAACTCATGACGGACTCTGCGGTTCTCACCAAGCCGGGCCGAAGATGAAACTGAAGATCAAAAGGATGGGTTATTATTGGCCCACGATGATTCAAGACTGTCTCGAATACGCGAAGCAGTGCCACTCGTGCCAGATTCACAGGGACTTTATCCACCAGCATCCGAATCCACTACATCCAACGGTGGCTAGCTGGCCGTTCGAAATGTAGGGAACCGGCTGTTTACCCCAATCAGAGTAAAGCTCTGTTCAAATTCCAAGGTGGGAAAAGAAGCAATGCTTCTGTTTTTCTCCAATCAGAGCAAAGCTCTGTCTTGAAAATTAAAGTGAAAAATTGAAATTAAAATAAATGAAGCAACGCTTCAGATTCCTTGCGTTGCGCGCAACGCGCCATGTGTCAAAATCAGACACGTCAGTACAAGGAGCGCAGCGCCCAAGGCAGCTCACCCAATCAGAGCAAGGTTCTGTTTAAAATTCAAACTTAAATTAAAGAAGCAACGCTTCAGCTGGCGCTGCGCTCTGCGCTGCGCGCCACGTGGCAGCGCAGTTGCGCTAGCGCAGTCACACTGCACAGTGCGCTGCGCGACACGTGTCAAGCACAGGTGCACTTGCGCCAAACAGAAAAAAATTCTGAAAGATTTCTCTGATCTTATCAAAATAATAAGATCCTCTCCTGTAAAACAGGAGCCCTTGGATCAAAGATCCAACGATGGGGAAAATTCCCCAAATCACTCAGAGAAAGATCTCTTTAATAAATTTAACTAATTTATGGGCACTATAAAAAGGACCCTAGGCCTCAATTCAAAGGCATCAACATTTTCTGGAAAAAAAAGAGAGAACTCTAAAGAACTCCTCAAGAACAAAAAGGTAAACACCTTTAGAAAAAGAGAAAGTTCTCTTATGAACAGATCATAGATCTAAAAACAAGATCAATGATCTTGAAAAAAAATAAAAATAATAATAATAATAAAATAGTGCTTTGCACTTTTATGAACCTTTTGTTCTTTGAGATAAGAAAAACAAGAAAAACTTATCTTTTCTTTGATCTAAATTAGATCAAGAAATCAAATAGTGCTTTGCACTTCTGTTCTTGAATCTAAAAGATTCTTAGTGCTTTGCACTTCCAAACTGCGCTGTTGCGCTCTTGGGAGAGCGCCACGTGTCAGCTCCAAAACAACTTGCGCTACGCGCTTTTGAAATAGAGTTTTGCTCTCTGAAATTGGCGCAACTCACCAAAATACGCCACGTGTCAGCAGCGCAAGCGCAGCGCACTGCGCTTGCATGACACGTGTCGTCATCACAAGCGCTTGCGCTCCTTGATTGGCGCAAAGCGCCTAACAAATGCAATGCATTACTTTAAAAAAAAGGGCAGAGCCCAATATAAATTGATGCCCTGTATCATTCATAAAAAGGCAGAGCCCAATAAAATTGATGCCCTGCATCATTCATAAAAGGGCAGAGCCTAAATAAAATTGGTGCCATAAATCAAAACAAACACCCACGACACGAAGTGAAATTCTGGAGAAGGAGAAAGTTGTTACCGTGATGCGGTAGCGTAATTAACTGCAGGGGCTTGCGCCTGCAGGGAAGTGCGTCCCCACAATCAAAAACCCCTCAAGCAAAGGGGAATTTGACGAAGTCTGCTACATCGGCCACATCCGTCTAAACCTCCGATACACGGTGCCATAAATCAACTTGGCATCTTCGGAGAGGTAGACGGATAAAACCATATAGCATCTGCCCCGAATCTCAGGCAAGACGTCCTCACGTCGTCGCCGTCTTTTGGAGGGGAACAGATTCTGGCACGCCCGGTGGGACCTTTTCCTCTTTCCACTCCACACTTCGTGTGTCGTGTTCGTGAACGAATCGCGGTTTGCTGTGGTTTCCTGTGGATTCGAAGTACTAAGATTTGGTGTCTTGCTCTGTGCAGAAAACAGAAGATCAATGGCTTCAAACTGCACTGCCTGCAACAGCAACTCTCGCTCGGTCCTTGCTGGAGAAGTGACTTATGGGCCCCAAGCGGCCTCCCTTTTCAAGATGCCAGTGGAGCAGGTAACTCAGGCCACCACTGGATTATTCTTCGGGACCATGCTCCCACCAATAAGCTTTAATGCCCCAACGACGGTGCACAAAGCCCCAAAGAAGTCAGTCTTTGATCGAATTACCATTGCCGCGACCCCTCTCAATGGGTCGCCCAACTCCACTGCCTCAGTTTTTGACAGACTAGACCAGAGCTCCATTAGGCCCATAAAGAAGCCTGCCATACCAGAAGGCGTTATCCCGAAGCGAATAGCCATCCCAACTCCCGTTCATGGCGAAATCGGCAAGGTTGCTTCCCCTACTCGGAAGTCTGCTTTTGATAGGTTGGCCGTCCCCGTTCAACGGACGTCGGTCTTTAAAAGGCTGGTACTAGCAGATTCTGACCAACGCAGGGGGCATGAGGAGGTCACCCCTATAGCTGAAATAACCCTATCAGCACGACATGCTCGACGTCGCTACTGGCGCCGAGTAAGGAAGGCTGGGGGCAATTCCCCCTTTGGGCTAACTCCACCGGCTCTAGTGGTGGAAGTCAACGCTGCTGTTTCAGTTGGGAACAGCTTTGAACTGCTGAGGAGGGTACGTAAGAACTCTCCAACCGCTGCATTGAAAAGATCTCCTCCGCCCGCGGAGAGAGTTCCGGAAATGAAGCAAGAACAGCCCCCTCAACGGCTATCTTCAAAAATATACAAGGTTTGGCGGAGGGTTCAAGACTCCGTGATTGATCCAGACCACTCTCGTCAATAGAAAAAGGCGAAGGTGCAAAAAGAAAAGGACCGTCCTATTAAACAGCAGAGGACAACGATCACCAGGATGCCCACTGCAACGGCCCCCTCCACTTCAACGGCCCACAAAAGAAGAAGGCCAGAGAAAACCCCCGCGCCGGCGACAAATATCAGAGGTGGTGAACCCAAACGCCCTAAGTCAGGGGGCATTGTAGTTCATACCGTCTATATGGCGTCTGGTAAGGAGGACAGTCGCATATCTACGGGTCATCGACCGCTTACGCGATCAGTGACCAAGGCTTAGGAGAAACAGCAAAAGCTCCAGGAGATGATGACCATGATGGCCGCACTCACTGGGCCAAAAGAAACCCCTGAAACGTCCTCGGATGAACGCCAGGAACAAGAAACTAACGCCGAATTCCTTCGTCGCATACTGGAGAAGAAGGATAAAGAGGCTGCGGAACAGGCAGCCAGCATAAAGAAAATGGCCTTCCTGTTCCAGGACATGGTGGGCATGATGATTCAACAAGATCCACCTGCTGAAGATCCCCCGATCATCCTTGAAGACGATAGGGGAGAAACGTCGAATCCTCCTCCAGCTCTCTCAACGGCCAAGGAGGAGGCAATCTCCAAAGCCGACCTGGACAAACATATAGCTCAGCAGATCCGGGTTCATCATGCGACTGAGGCAGCCGGTCAGATCGTCCAAACAGGACGACCATACCCGTGCTGGTATGATCAGATACAGTACCCGCCGGGCTATACAATACCTAAGTTCCGCATATATAAAGGGACAGGGAATCCGCATCAACATGTCGCTCAATTCAGGGCCTTATGCGGCAACACTGGAGGCGATGATAAATTGTTGCTTCGCCAATTCGTTGGCAGCTTAGCAGAAACAGCCTTTGAATGGTATTCGGAGCTACCTAATGACTCTGTCAAAACATTTACGGAGATGGAGCTACTGTTCACGCAATGATTCACGAGTGCTACTGAACGCATCCCGATAACAGCACTGATAAATGCCAGGATAAGGCCAGGTGAAACGTGGGTCCAATACGCAACACGATGGCGAAACCTATGGTCGAAATGCGAACAACGCATAGAGGAGGCACCTGCGGTAGGCATGTTCGTGGGTACCCTTGACCCTCAAGCGACCATCTCACAATTCATGATGTTCTTCAGGCCGACCACCTTCCAGGCTTTGATCGACAAATTAGCCCAAATGGACCAGATACGCCTTGGACCGTCTCCTCCAAAACCTGATTCTCGAGACGAGAAAAGAAAAGGGAAAGTGATCGTCGTCACCAATGCTCAACGACAGTCGAGCAACTCAAAGCCGGTCGTTCGCCAAGACAACGTGCGTCCATGCCCATCCCCTGAAAAGAGGCTAGGACGTCCTTACTCGTTTCATCAGAATAAAACGAGAAGACTGTTTGAGCTGGCAGTGCGTAACAGACTCATCAATCTGCCGAGTCCAAACCGTCTATCGCAGCCAGGCGATCTTAATAATACAAATTATTGCCCTTACCACCAAACGGTAAGTCACCCGATTGAGAATTGTTTCATCTTTAAGGGATGGATCGAGGATCAGTACCTACAAGGCAAGTTCGCGCTGTCGGAAAACTGGAAGGTAAACCCACCACAGCCGCACTCTCCAAAGAAGACGGACACACCGGGGGAAACTTGTTCTTTTGTCGAGGACGAAAACGATGGAGAAAATTCATCAGATGAATCCAAAGACTACATAGCGAATTGTCATGTGATTTCTCATTCATTGACGGACGATGAGGAGGCTCCTTGCGCTGAGAAATCAATAGCGAATCCTGAGCCGGAAATTCTACAGCCATCAGACGAGCTGATCGATGTCTTCCTAAATGAAATTCATCTGAAAGCAAAAGCCAATCAAGAGCATGAAATGGCCATACTGGAAAGAGCCAAGGCATTCCCGTCAAATCAAAAGCCATACACTGCGGGTAAAAACAAATTCAAGACAAGGAAAAGGTTCGCCAAGGCTCTATCAGTAGGAATGAAGCTACCGCCCTCTGAAGAAAATACTCTCGTTGAGGTAGAGATACACCCTAACTTCTGTTTATATCATCAGAAGATCATACATCCTACCGAAGACTGTGAATCCTTTAACTGTTGGTGGCAAGGGTATGTCGCTCAAAAGCAACACTTTGACAGGGCAAAATGTGAAGCTCGTAGACGCCGAAAAAATGCGATAGATGAGCGCAAAAGAGCCGCCGACGATTGTCATATAGCCGACTCCAAGGGATCACAAATCATCACCTTTGGAAGCGACTCTGACGAAGAAGCTACCCCCAACCCTTCTCTCGGGGAATCTATTTCAAAAATAAAGGAATTGAGGAGCTGCGAGAACGTTCAGCCGTGCAATCGCACGCTACTCGGAAAAAATCTCAGCTGCGCAAACAACGGAGCGAACAAAAAGGATAAAGGAAAAGGAAAAATGGCCTTCGTCGCCAGCGCTCAACAACAATCAAGTGACCCTAGACCGGTTGCTCGCCAAAGCAACAAGCGGCAACCCCTCCAGGAAAAGTTGAAACGTCCTTACTCGTTTCCGCAAGATAAAACAAGGGGACTGTTCGAACTGGCAGTGTACGACAGACTCATCAATCTGCCGAGTCCAAAACGTCCGTTATGGCCAGGCGATGTTAATAATCCTAATTATTGCCCTTACCATCAAACTGTAGGTCATCTGATCGAGGATTGCTACATCTTCAAAAACTGGGTTGAAGATCAATACCAACAGGGCAAGTTCGTCATCTCCGAAAACTGGAAGGTGAGCCCGCCACAACCACACGCTCCGAGAAAGATGGATACGCCAGGGGCATCATGATCAGTCATAGAGAAAGCCTCATAGAACGAAAAGTCAATAAACTAGATATTCGCCTCAAATACGGCGACACCGGACCGAAACGTCCTTAAACTAATGATGGACCGCAATGTCCTAAAACTTGCAAATGACCGAAATGTCTTTAAACTACTACCGCAGCATCCTCAGGCTGACGAGAATATAAAAAAAAAGAGAAAATAAAAAAAACGGTATGTCCATAAGCAAAATGGGCACGGATGAAAACCCGAAAGGGCTCCGTGAGTAAAAACAGCAGGGCTACCGGCGAGTGTTTGTGAAAACCTGAAAGGGTGCAACCTCGTTAAGAAAAAAATAAGAAGAATAAAAATAATAAAATAAACAGTATGTCCATAAGCAAAATGGGCACGGATGAAAACCCGAAAGGGCTCCGTGAGTAAAAACAGCAGGGCTACCGGCGAGTGTTTGTGAAAACCTGAAAGGGCGCAACCTCGTTTAAAAAAATAAGAAGAAGAATAAAAAGAATAAAAAAAAAGGTATGTCCATAAGCAAAATGGGCACGGATGAAAACCCAAAAGGGCTCCGTGAGTAAAAACAGCAGGACTGCCGGCGAATGTTTGTGAAAACCCGAAAGGGGGCAACTTCGTTAAAAGACACTTATAGGGTCCTCTCGACCTTGTAAGGAGAAATCACCCGCGTGAGATCCTTACGACTCACAAGGGAGCAACACACTTAGGGATCCCCACGATTTCTAAGGAGAAAATACACTTGCGAGATCCTCACGACTCGTAAGGAGAACTCTCTTATGAGACCCTCACGGCTCATAAAATTTGAAAGTCTTAAGTTACAGAGATCTAAACCTGTGCTTAAGAAAACCCCCAACCACAACTTCCGATATTGCCCTACAAGTGGTTCAGTACTGACCCTTGTATACAATCCACAGGCGCGAATAAACATTCCCTAACCAAGTCCCATCCGTGACTGGGAATATGTCCATAAGGTGAACAACCCTTGCAAGTCCTCTCGACTTATAAGGAGAAAATCCTTTTGTAAGATCCTTACTACTTACATGGGAACATACACTTAGGAATCCTCATGATCCCTAAGGAGAAAACACACCTACGAGATCCTCACGACTTGTAGGGAGAAATACCTTTGTGAGACCCTTACGGCTCATGAAGTCAAAAGCCTTAGTCGACAGAATCCTAACCCTGTTTACTAAGCTACCTTTGTTCGACATCGATAAAGGCAAATGATGATTCGCTCCTGGTAATATCCCAGTTGTAGCGATGCTGATGCCTAAAACGGTATCAAATTCAAGTCTCCTCATGGCAAATGATAATTCGCTCCTGGCAATATTCCAGTTGTAGCGATGCTGATGCTGAGATTGGTGTCAGATTCCAAGTTACACACTCGCGATAAAAAAATCAGCGAGCCACACATGCATACGAAATAGCCGAAATGATGGGGCAACTTGCAATAAAAAGCAGCAAGTAAAAATGTATGCATGCAAAATAGACGAAATGATTGGGCAACTCGCAATAAAAAGCAGCGAATAAAAATAAAATAAATAGCCGAAATGATTGGGCACCGCGAAAAATAGCCGAAACGGTTGGGCAATCGCGACCTTCGCGATATAAAAGATGAAATGATAGAGCATCGCGGAAATAAAACCAAAAAAAATGATGATGATGATAAAACTTTTACCCTACAGGTTAGATCACATCGATTCCTGTATACAATCCAGGGGCACAAACAAAGAGAGAAACATACCTTCCCAACAGGCTCCGCCAAAAAGAGAAGCCAAATCTCGACGGTTCATAGACAACCTAGAGAGAACCTCGACATTTGTCGCAATATTGCAGACACAATGTCAGCAAATGAAGCAAAGGAAGATCCCTAGCTTCAGGATCTCGACGTCAACATCGACGACTTAGAGATCAACACCGGCGTTCTTCGTCCCTCCAACCTGATGCAGACGTGACGTCAACAACCGACCTCAGAGTCGCAACGAAACGGAGCCATGGCAAAGGCCCTAGTTCCAAATCTTAATGGCCACATCTGCAGCCTGGAGACCAACAATGGTGTGCCTCCTCATTCCAGCAGGACACAGATGTTACACCATCAAACGGAGTGACGGCGAAATCCCAGCTCCACCTCAGCATTCGTCTCGTTACAGCAGACGAGATGTCAACGACAGCGTTCCTTCACAGTCCAGCAGGATGCATATGCAACATAACCAAAAGGAGCCACGGCAAAATCCCTAGTTCCAAACCTCGACGGTTCACTGACAACCTAGAGACAACCTCGACATTTGTCGCAATATTGCAGACACAATGTCAGCAAATGAAGCAAAGGAAGATCCCTAGCTTCAGGGTCTCGACGTCAACATCGACGACTTAGAGATCAACACCGACGTTCTTCGTCCCTCCAACCTGATGCAGACGTGACGTCAACAACCGACCTCAGAGTCGCAACGAAACGGAGCCATGGCAAAGGCCCTAGTTCCAAATCTTAATGGCCACATCTGCAGCCTGGAGACCAACAATGGTGTGCCTCCTCATTCCAGCAGGACACAGATATTACACCATCAAACGGAGTGACGGCGAAATCCCAGCTCCACCTCAGCATTCGTCTCGTTACAGCAGACGAGATGTCAACGACAGCGTTCCTTCGCAGTCCAGCAGGATGCAGATGCAACATCACCAAAAGGAGCCACGGCAAAATCCCTAGTTCCAAACCTCGACGGTTCACCAGCAACCTAGAGACAACCACGACATTCGTCTCGATACAGAGGACGCGATGCCAGCAAACGAAGCAAAGGCCAAATTCCTAGCTTCAAGGTCTTGACGGCAACCCATATAAAGCCAGAAAGACAACTGGAGATTGTCTCACACCAGTGTGGAATGGCCACCACCTCGACGTTCGTCTCGACACAGCAGACGCAACATCATCAAACAAACGGAGCCACGGAAAAATCCCAGCTCCACCCCGACGTTCGTTTCGATACAGCAGACGAGTTGTCACCCCAGCGTTCTTCCTCCAGCGGGATTCGGACGCGACAATCAAACAAACGGAGCCACGGCAAAATTCCAGCTCCACCTCGACGTTCGTTTCGATACAGTAGACGAGTTGTCACCCCCAGCGTTCTTCCTCCAGCGGGATTCAGACGCGACAATCAAACAAACGGAGCCACGGCAAAATTCCAGCTCCACCTCGACGTTCGTTTCGATACAGCAGACGAGTTGTCACCCCAGCATCCTTCCCCCAGCGGGATTCGGACGCGACAATCAAACAAACGGAGCCATGGCAAAATCCCTAGTTCCAAACCTCGACGGTTCATCAGCAAACTAAAAACAACCACTACATTCGTCTCGATACAGCAGACGCGATGCCAGCAAAACGAAGCGAAGGACAAATTCCTATCTTCAGGGTCTTGACGGCAACTCACATAAAACCTGAAAGACTATCGGAGATCATCCCACACCAGCGCGGAGTGGTTATGACTCATCGGGGCTCGCCAAAATGACACTAACCTCAAGTAAAAAGTGGCATGGCAAATCCCTAACGCTTGCTCTTCCGACGGTCAAACTGCCTAGGAAGATTGCTTGAAGACGTCTTGTCCATCCCCCGAAGGGACTAGAGACACGGTAGTCGCAGGGCTACTCGAACAGCACGATTGCCTATCGAGGACTATATCAGCTTATGCGACGGTACGATGGCCAAAACCCTAAGTACGACCAACCTTAACGGGCTTCTGTCGTAAAGAGCAGAGGTTAAATGCGACGTTAAGATGTTCTTGCGAGAAACGCTCGATTCGTCTCGACTTGTGAAGAAATTGTTGAGGCGGCTCGACTCGTGAGCTAAAGCCTTAGGCAGTAGACGTAAAAGAAGCATGTTTCCTAAGCACTGGGACCCCGCAAGCTGGCCTAAAACGGTCTCTTGCATACCATCCACGGGTCTCACTCTCCAACGTCGAATTTCGACAAGGAGGGAAACAACCGCTTACAGGTCCTCTCGACTCGTAAGAGGGAAAGTTCTCTTATAGGATACTTACGACTTATAAGAGAAAACCACACTTAGGAATCCTCACGATTCCTAAGGAGAAAAAAAACCACCTACGAGATCCTCTCGATCCGTAGGGAGAAAAGTCTCTATGAGACCCTCACGGCTTATAGAGTTGAAAATTCTTAGGCGGCAGATCTGAACCTGCGGCTTAAGCCCTCGCTATCTTACTCTATTACCTGCTAATTGTGACGACATGCTGAGAAAGAAGAAAAGCAACAGAAAGAGCATCCGATTTACATTTGATCAAGCGTTCAAGACACATTCATTCATGCATGGGCAAAAAGACTCAGGACAAAAGATATATAATAAAGACAAGCTAGGATAAAAAAAAATTCATTAATATTGCCCGAACTTCTTACAGTCATAAAAACAAAAAACGAAAGTTACAATGGAATAATCTCAGATTCAGGGCATGGATTGAGGAATTCAAAAGCGACCCTATCTATGACTTTCCAAGTCTCGCGGACCATCCTAGCGTGCTTTCTTTCGCGAGCACAAGCGTCAGGGTCCCCCCTGATGTCTTCCACCCTCCGATAAGCAGCGAGTATGGCAGACTGTTGAAAGACCTCGTGCAAGAGATCAATAAGACTGTCTCGCCGTCTTTTTGAGATAAAGTTCAACGGGTACACCGAGTGCACCTTATCTTCAGCGGCATCCAGCGCCCTAAGCGGCACACCAGAACAGAACGGGGGAAGCGCTTCCCAGATGGCTCCCACGATAAGCTTAAGAAGGGAGGAACGCCGGGGAAGCAGAGGACCGTTGTACGCGTCGAAGCGGCTCATGATTTCAGCACACTCCGCGTTTGTGAACTCTTGATCTTGAGAGCGGCCAAGTCGGCCTATGTCCCCGTAAGAGATGATCTCATTAGGAGCATACATATGGTCGTCCATTGTTTCTGTGAAAGAGAATCAACAAAATTGTCAGAAAGACTGATTAAGAAAAGCAATATAATGTACCGAGGAATAAAATGCCATCTTTAAACTCCAAGATCAATGAAAAACTCCTAAGAGTTCTTTTGTATGATTTGGAAGGAGCAAAGCTCCACTAATGAAATGAGAAAATACAAGAAAAATCTTTTATAGAGCAAAGCTCTATTAATGGAACCTTAACAGGGTTCTTCTGAGTTCTCTTTGGACCCCTTTTAGAGCAAAGCTCTGCTAAGTGAAACCCTAAATGGGTTTTCTTTAGATCAGGAATCTATGGAGAGCAAGGCTCTGTCAATGAAATTTAATTTAATTTAATTTAATTTAATTCTAATTTAAATTTGCACCTAAAAAGTTTTAAAGAGTTTAACTCTTGGAGTTCTTGAAAATAAAGAGCAGGGCTCTGAGTTCTGAAAGTAAAATTTTGAAGATGAAAATCATCTAAAGGACCAAAGGTCCTATTTATAGGCATCAAATACCCTTTCAACTTCCAAAAGTTGCCACAACGGTTGGAATTCTTTCACCGTTGCGCTCACATTTTGGAACCACGTAAGCGCAACGGTGGGGGGCATTTGTTTACCCCAATCAGAGCAAAGCTCTGTTCAAATTCCAAAGTGGGAAAAGAAGCAGTGCTTCTGTTTTTCTCCAATCAGAGCAAAGCTCTGTCTTGAAAATTAAAGTGAAAAATTGAAATTAAAATAAATGAAGCAACGCTTCAGATTCCTTGCGCTGCGCGCAACGCGCCATGTGTCAAAATCAGACACGTCAGTATAAGGAGCACAGCGTCCAAGGCAGCGCACCCAATCAGAGCAAGGTTCTGTTTAAAATTCAAACTTAAATTAAAGAAGCAACGCTTCAGCTGACTTGCGCTCTGCGCTGCGCGCCACGTGGCAGCGCAGTGGCGCTGCGCTCTGCGCTGTGCGCCACGTGGCAGCGCAGTCACACTGCACAGTGCGCTGCGCGACACGTGTCAAGCACAGGTGCACTTGCGCCAAACAGAAAAAAATTCTGAAAGATTTCTCTGATCTTATCAAAACAATAAGATCCTCTCCTGTAAAACAGGAGCCCTTGGATCAAAGATCCAACGATGGGGAAAATTCCTCAAATCACTCAGAGAAAGATCTCTTTAACAAATTTAACTAATTTATGGGCACTATAAAGAGGACCCTAGGCCTCAATTCAAAGGCATCAACATTTTCTGAAAAAAAAGAGAGAACTCTGAAGAACTCCTCAAGAACAAAAAGGTAAAAACCTTTAGAAAAAGAGAAAGTTCTCTTATGAACAGATCATAGATCTAAAAACAAGATCAATGATCTTGAATAAAAATAAAAAAAAAATAATAATAATAAAATAGTGCTTTGCACTTTTATGAACCTTTGGTTCTTTGAGATAAGAAAAACAAGAAAAACTTATCTTTTCTTTGATCAAAATTAGATCAAGAAATCAAATAGTGCTTTGCACTTCTGTTCTTGAATCTAAAAGATTCTTAGTGCTTTGCACTTCCAAACTGCGCTGTTGCGCTTTTGGGAGAGCGCCACGTGTCAGCTCCAGAACAACTTGCGCCACGCACTTTTGAAATAGAGCTTTGCTCTCTGAAATTGGCGCAACTCACCAAGGTACGCCACGTGTCAGTAGCGCAAGCGCAGCGCACTAGCGCAGCGCACTGCGCTTGCATGAAACGTGACGTCATCACAAGCGCTTGCGCTCCTTGATTGGCGCAAAGCGCCTAACAAATGCAATGCATTACTTTAAAAAAGGGCAGAGCCCAATATAAACATTCATAAAAGGGCAGAGCCCAATAAAATTGATGCCCTGCATCATTCATAAAAGGGCAGAGCCCAAATAAAATTGGTGCCCTGCATCATTCATAAATGAGCAAAGCCCAAGATAAATTGATGCTTTGCATCCATTATGGGTAGAGCCCAAATAAAAATAAAAAGAGATGCAAATCAAAAGCAAATAAAATGTTGAACATTTTTAACTGGACTTAGCCCAATTTGGTCGTAAGTCCTCAAACTAAATTGACTGAGCACAGCTGCTTTCTTAAATCAATTTACATCCGGTTCGAGGGTACATCTCCGAACTCCTCTGACACCTATCGTTGTAATTCCTCAACGACGTCAGAGAGGTGACGGGTCCCAACGACCATACATGAATACGGACTGCGGGGTCCTTAAACTCGTGGACCGAAACGTCCTTAAACTAATATCGGACCACCACGTCCCTAAACTGGAATATGGACCATCACGTCCCTAAACTGAAATGTGGACCACCATGTCCCTAAACTGGAATATGGACCGCAATGTCCTTAAACTACCAATGGACCGCAATGTCCCTAAACTACCTATGGACCACTACGTCCCTAAACTGGAACAATAGAGCTCCCAAATGCTCTTTTGTCGGATCTAAACGATCCCGTTTAAGTTGATCTTAGCCTCAAATATGGCTAACGTATCCTTAAACATTCAAACAGACTTTAGTCCCAAATTGGACTATAAGACCCCCAATCAACTTTGGTTCAAGGGAACATCTCCGAACTCCTCTGACACATGTCGTTGTAATCCTTCAACGTCGTCAGAGAGGTGACGGGTCCCGACGGTCATATATTAAATGGACCGCTACGTCCTTAAACTGGAAATGGATCTAGACGATCCCGTTAAGTTGATTTTAGTCTCAAATCAGACTAACGTATCATTAACGAACGTTTAAGTTGATCTTAGTCTCAAATGCGGCTAACGTATCCTTAAACTAAAAACACCAAACCCAAATCTAAGTAAATACGGATTTGGACTAATCCACGTCCTACGGGTGACGGCATTACTCAGTCTCCGTATACAATCCACGGGCAACCACAAACAAAACAAACACCCACGACACGAAGTGAAATTCTAGAGAAGGAGAAAGTTGTTACCGTGATGCGGTAGCGTAATTAACTGCAGGGACTTGCGCCTGCAGGGAAGAGCGTCCCCACAATCAAAAACCCCTCAAGCGAGGGGGAATCTGACGAAGTCTGCTACATCGGCCGCATCCGTCTAAACCTCCGATACACGGTGCCATAAATCAACTTGGAATCTTCGGAGAGGTAGACGGATAAAACCATATAGCATCTGCCCTGAATCTCAGGCAAGACGTCCTCACGTCGTCGCCGTCTTTCGGAAGGGAACACCGACATAATCGGGCCCATCAAACTAGTATCGTCCAGAGGATATCGATTCATTTTGGCAACAACTGATTATTTCTTCAAATGGGTGGAACCAGTACCATTAAGAGAAGTGAAGACGGAGAATATCCTCCATTTCTTCAAGACACACTTCATTTACCGGTTCAGCACTCCGCGACGGATTATCTCCGATATCGGGCCAGTCTATAGAAGCCACAAGATCAGCCGCTTCGCACAACAGCATAACATAGACTGGAGGTACTCTTCGGTCTATAATCTCTGAGCTAACGGTCTAGCTGAGGCTTTTAACAAGACCTTGACGAAGATCGTGAAAAAGACGGTGTCTCGAAATAAGAGGGACTGGCACGAGAGACTGCATGAAGCTCTCTGGGCGTATCGAACTACGTTCAAAACAGCCATGAGCACAATGCCGTACGCATTGGTATTCAGCACAGAAGCGGTACTCCCCCTCGATATAGAATTACCCTCTCTACGAGTGGCCGTTCACTACGAGCTAACAGACGAAGAAAATGCTCACCTTCGGCTTGAGGAGCTCGACGCCCTTGATGAAACCCGGCTCATGGCGCAACAAAATCTTGAGGCTTATAATGCAAAGATGACGCGCTCATGTGAGAAATTGACTAGGCCAAGAACATTCCGCCAAGGCTAACTCGTGCTAGTAGTCAAAAGACCTATAATCCCCAATCATGCCAAACGGGGGAAATTTGAGCCGAACTATGAAGGCCCGTATATCATAGACAAAGTTTACCAGGGTGGAGCCTACCTACTCATGGACATGCATGGTGAAAGACCTTTCAGGCCAATAAATGGTCGCTTCCTAAAAAAATACTACACCTGACGAGTCACGGCCTAGGTCAACGATAGATGACGACGTCTATGTCCGCTCGCTATCTTCCTAAGCCCAAACTCTATAAGTAGTAGCCGACTGTTGGACCGAAATATCCTAAAACTAACAATGGACCGAAATTTCCTAAAACTAACAACTGACCGAAACGTCCTTAAACTAATGACAGACCGAAACGTTCTTAAACTAACAATGGACCACTATGTCCTAAAACTGGCTGTTAACCGAAACGTCAATAAACTACTACGGACCACAGCATCCCAAGGCTGTCACAAAAAAATAAAACAAAAAAAGAAGAAGAAAAAGGTATGTCCATAAGCAAAATGGGCACGGATGAAAACCCGGAAGGGCTCCGTGAGTAAAAACAGTAGGGCTACCGGCGAGTTTTGTGAAAACCCGAATGGGCACATGCTTGTTAAAAGACACTTGCAAGGTCCTCTCGACCCTGTAAGGAGAAACCACCTGTGTGAGATCCTTACGACTCACAATGGAGCAACACACTTAGGGATCCCTACGATTCCTAAGGAGAAATCACACTTGCGAGATCCTCACGACTCGTAAGGAGAACCCTCCTTTGAGACCCTCACGGCTCATAGGATTCAAAAGCCTTAAACTACAGGGATCTGAACCTGTTCTTAAGCTATCATAACCTCCAATTCTGCCCTACAAGTGGCTCAATGCTGGCCCTTGTATACAATCCACGGGCGCGAATAAACATTTTCCTAACAATGTACCATTCGTGACTAGGGATTTGTTTGCACAGCGAACAGCCCTTGTAAGTCCTCTCGACTTATAAGGAGAAACCACTCTTGTAAGATCCTTACGACTTATAAGAGACCATACACTTAGGAATTCTCACGATTCTTAAAGAGAAAAAGCACCTACGAGATCCTCACGACTCGTAGGGAGAAACACCTTTATGAGACCCTTACGGCTTATGAAGTCAAAAGCCTTAGTCGACAGAATCCTAACCCTGTCTACTAAGCCACCTTTGTTCAACATCGACAAAGGCAAATGATGTTTCGCTCCTGGAAATGTCCTAGTTGTAGCGATACTGATGCCTAAATCGGTATCAAATCCCAAACTCGCAGAGAAAATTCAGCGAGCCACAAATGCATACGAAATAGCCGAAATGATGGGGCGACTTGCAACAAAATCAGTAAGTAAAAATTTATGCATACGAAATAGCCGAAATGGTTGGGCAACTCGCAATAAAAAGCAGCGAGTAAATAAAACAAATAGCCGAAATGATTGGGCTCCACGAAAAATACCCGAAATGATTGGGCAATCGCGACTTTCGCGATATAAAAAGCAGAACTGATAGAGCATCGCGGAAAGAAAAATATATAAAGTGAAACTTTTTGACCTACAGGCGTCACATCGATCTCTGTATACAATCCAGGGGCAAAAACAAAGAGGGAACCATACCTTCTCCCCCAGGCTCCATCCGAAAGAGAGCCAAGTCTCGACGGTTAAGAAACAGCGTGGAGATCATCTCAACATTCGTCTCATTACAAACAGACGCAACATCAGGAAAGCGAAACCACGACAATGCCCAGTTCCATGACTCGGCGGTGCACAGACAGCCGAGAGTCAACCCCCGACTCCGTGAAATGCGGATAAAGTCAACCAAATCCTGGTCCTTGCGGAACACGACTAATGTTTGTTGAAGTCGAAAATTGCACCCCGGTTGACCAAGCCAAAGTCAAAGTCAATCCCAAGCCAAGTGGGCCCATGCCCAGGTCGAGTTCGAACATGAAGCGGCCGGCCCTCCCCATGCCAAAATGAGAACATGTAATAAATAATTTTTATTTAAGTTTTTTATGAATGAATGTAAACAAAATGGGCATAAAGCCAAATTTTTGTAAGCCCGTGGCTTATGTGCAAAAAGAAATAGCACATGAGACATGGGATGAGCAAAATGCCATTTTGTAAAGCCCAAGGGGCTATATGTAAATATGTAAGCCTATATAAGGCAACATGATGATGAATAAAGGATAGACTTTTCATTCCCCAAAAATTAGGGCCTGTACCTCTTTATCCTTCCTCAAGGTTCTAAAACCTTCTTCTTTCTTTTGAATTAAATCAAGAGTTTTACTCTTCCTTTTATAAAACTAAATAGTTTTTCACCACAAAACCCATAAAGGGGAACTCAGATTTTCCATCAGATCTCAGAAAGGAGAGATTTTTAAAATCTCATACTTCTTGATCTTCAAGATCCTGCAAACAAAGGAAGAAGAAGGAGATGCATCTTCAGAAACCCCACTTTAGGGAAGATCCAGGGCTCAAGGGGAGAAGCCCCTTCATCAGCCTCAAAATATTCTAGGAGTTTAACTCCTCATATATATATATATATATATATATATATATATATATATATATATAGACACACACACACACACAAAATAATAAGTGCCCCTTTCTGGAAGTACAACTCCCATTGCAGGGACCAAGTCCCTTTTGCCTCCCGAGCGCCCACGTACCTGGTACGTGAGGCGCTAGCGCCCTTGCGCTCAAAACTCTAGCGCCCAAAGTGCTAGCGCCCGAGCGCCCACGTGCCTGGCACGTAGAGCCAAAGCGCTCTTGCGCTCAGAGCGCTAGCACCCAAAGCGCTAGTGCTCTTGCACTCAGAGCGCTAGCGCCCGAGCGCCCACATGCCTGGCACGTGGGGCGCTAGCGCTCTGGCACCCAAAGTGCTAGCGCTCAAAGCGCTAGCACCCAAAGCGCTGGAGCTTTTTGCCCACGCATCCTTTGGATGCCCTTTCCCTTACACACACACACGCATACACACACACACATACTCCACGACATTGTCCCTGTTAGAAAAAAAATTCTAACGGGATGCTGCCCGCACCCCGCAAGGGGGCTGCTAGCCCCCTTGACCCCCCAGCCCGCTATCCGGGTAGCGGGACCCCCGTAAAAACTCTGCGGGGCCCCCAATATATCCAAAACCCCTTCAAAACACAACACTGCACATTGAGTTCACATGACCAGTTTAACCCGTTAATCGGAGGTTCCCTCACCCCAAAGGCGAGGGGTAATTAACGGCAGCTTAGTCTGGGGCTGCCGGAGATTTGGATCCCCGCAATCAATAAACCCCAGCGTACCCTAGGTAGGGGGAATCTGTAATGCGCCTGACATGCGCGCGCGTATTCCCATCTCAATTGGGTGACGAAAAATACCATACAGATTCTGGCACGCCCGGTGGGACCTTTCTCTCCTCCCATATTTCGGGTTAAACGTTCATGCGAACTCAATCAATATACATATCGACTGCTTGTACTGAAATCATGCTTTTTTGTGCAGGTTAACAAATTTCAAATTGCAATCTCCAGTCGCAGCAAAAATGTCTCCAAGGACAAGCTTAGCTCTCGACACGGCTCCCATATCCTACACGATGAAGATGAACGCCAGGACGGTCCTTCCGGCCAGTCTCGGGCGACAATGAGAAGAGTCGTCGCTACCATTCAGCTCTATCCTGTTCGTGTCAGCTAACTCCATCCCAGCTCCTCAAGCCCCGGTGACAGACAAACCGGCCTCGAAAGGCAAGAGGCCAAATGTAGTGATCTCAAGGGCACCACTACCCAAACACAAGTCGGTGTATGAACGACTTTCCTTGGCCCCAGCTGGGGGCAAGGCCATCAACACCAACAAAGCTACAACGTGTCTCGAGCAAGCTCCGGCGGTGCCCCTAACAACTGCTCGATCGGGTGTCTTCTCTAAGCTCCCCACTAATCGACTCACAATGGCTTCCTGGATAACGGATGCCCGCCAAGCCTTCAAAATCGAGAAGCTGAGGCAGACAAGGCTCAGATATAGAGCCAACAAAAGGGTTAGGGCTCCTGCTGGGATGAACTTCATGAGGTTCGAGGAACGGGGTCACCCCGCCAAAGATAAAGAGACGGCTGGATATGCGGTCCACACTGTCTGCATGGTCGGACATGAAGAAATGAACACTCCTATGCTTCACAGCCAGGATGATGATACGGTGGATGCTACCCAATGTCAACTCGGTCTAAATGATGAGGAGCTCCCTCAGGCCGATATGCCAAAAGAGCCTGGGGTTGCTGCGGAATTGAGCTCAGGCAATAAGGATGACCCGGTTGTCATAACCGGAACTACAGAACAAGCATTATTCCGATGGCTTCAAAGGAAGCTTCAGGATAGGGATGAGAAGTTAGCCAAGGTACAATCTAAGGTCGACGAATTGGCAGACGTCGCAGCCGATCTCGCGATCCAAGTCGCCTGATTGCAATTACAGCAGAATCAAATTTTGGTTCATGAGCCAGGGATTGATACCCGGAGGCAACCAACTGATACACCCTTCAACCTAAGAGCGGAGCGCCTTTGCAAAAAACGGCCGTGATCAGCCTCCAGTCCCTCCGATACATACACCGGAGGAGAATCTCCACTGAAAGAGAAGCTGGATAAGATCTATTCCTTCAGAAGGGACAAAATCCATAAAATATTCAAAGACGCCCTGAGGAACGGTCTACAATTCCCAGAATCAAAAAGACCGCAGGAAGCGAATATGACCGACGACCCTAAATACTGCCCCTATCATAGAGTGATAGGTCATGCCATTGAGGACTGCTTCGTCTTCAAAGATTGGGTCGAAAAGCAATACAAAATGTGAGAGTTAGAACTGTCTAAAAGCGTGTTAGCAAACAGTCAAGCTACGACCGCCGATTGCATACAAATGGAAACCAAAGCCTTTCGGGAACCTAATCCTCCCAGACATATGCCATTATCTGAAAGGGGCGAACCAAAGACTGATCGGCCTCAAGGACCAGCATCAGTAAGGGCACCTACTCTAATGGAGAGAAAGAAGAAGGTGTACTCTTTCAGGAGGGATGAGGTCCGCAATATATTCGAGGAAGCCTTGAACAACGGTCTGCAATTGCCTATTCCAAAGAGGCCACATGAAATGAACATGACCAGCAATCCCATATACTGCCCATATCATAGAATGGTGAGTCATACCATTGAGGACTGCTATGTTTTTAAACATTGGGTGGAGAACCAATACAAATTCGGGAAAGCCTCACAGTCATCAGATGTACCGACAAGCCACAGAGCTACGGTCATCAACCCAGCCCTGCTAAGATCAAAGTTCAAGGAGCTGGGATAAGCAAAGATGACCACCACGTCGTTAAACTGGGAACAGTCGACCTCTAAGTCGTTAAACCGGGAATGTAAAAAAAATGTGTATAAATAAAAAAAAGGAATGTGTAAATAAATAAATAAAAAGAAAAGCCGAAATGATGGGGCAACTCGCAATAAAAATCAGCGAGTAAAATAAAAGATGAAAAATGAAGACGAAATGATAGGGCAACCGCGAATAAAAGCCGAAATGATAGGGCAATCCCGACCTTCGCGATAAGAAAAGCTGAAATGATAGAGCAATCGCGGTAAAACAAAAACGGAAAAAAAGGCGAATGATGAGTCGCTCCTGCTACCATATTTCAGTGCAGCGATGCAGCCGCCAACCAAAATCCAATTTCCCAAAATTCTCCCAGCCCTACGGTTGGTCCCAAGTTGACTTCCGTATACAATCCACGGGCTCAAATAATTCTCACCATGCCCATGCCCTACCGCAATCACCAGTTACGCGGGTGATCTCCGCCCTCGGAATTATGCTCCATTGGGAAGACCCACTTATGTGTCCTCACGATACATAAGGAGAACAAACCTTTGTGGGATCCTTACGACTCATAAAGGAAAAACACACTTGGGGGTCCTCACGACTCCTAAGGAGAAAATTCACCTACGAGATCCTTACGAATCGTAAGGAGAAAATGCTTTTATGGGACCCTTACGGCCCATAAAATTGAAAAGCCTTAGGTGATAGGGATCTAAACCTATCTCCTAAACCATCGCTCCCCAATCCCCAAGTGGCGAATGATGAGTCGCTCCCGGTACCATATTCCAGTGCAGCGATGCAGACGCCAACCAAATTCCAAATCCCATACCCCAACGGCGAATGATGAGTCGCTCCTGGTACCATATTCCAGTGCAGCGATGCAGACGCCGACAAAGTCCCGAAATTTTTCCGGCCCTACGGTCTGGATCATATATCCTGCAAAACCGTATACAATCCACGGGCGTAAAACGATCCCAATCTCTCCCAAGTCCTGCCGGCGAGACCACATTCAAAATCCCACCGGCGATGAAGATTAAAAAAAAGGGGGTATGTCCACAAGCAAAATGGGCACGGATGAAAACCCAAAAGGGCTCCGTGAGTAAAAACAGCAGGACTGCCGGTGAGTTTGTGAAAACCTGAAAGGATGCAAACTCGTGAAAAAGAGATGAAATGCACTCGCAAAGTTCTCTCGACTTTGTGAGGAGAAAATTCCCATGTGAGATCCTTACGACTCACAAAGGAGTAACACACTTGGGAGTCCCCACGACTCCTAAAGAAAAAATACACCTACGGGATCCTTACGACCCGTAGGGAGAAAATGCTTTGTGAGACCCTTATGGCTCACAAAATTGAAAAGCCATCGCTTCCTAACAAGCAAGCGCAAATGATGATTCGCTCATGTTACCATATTCCAGTGTAGCGATGCTGATGCTAAACAAAACCTAAATCCCTAAATCCTCTTATGGCAAATGATGATTCGCTTCTGGTACCATATTCCAGTGCAGCGGTGCTGATGTCAACCCAAATCATATCGAATCAGCAAGTCAACTTCAACCATGACACCGCAAGAAGCGGAGCAAGTCAAATCACGCACCGACCATCCACGTCGCTAAAAGGGCAGCACCGACCGTCCAAGTCGCAAAAAGGGCAGAACCGACCGTCCACGTCGCAAAAAGGGCAACACCGACCGTCCACGTCGCAAAAAGGGTAGAACCGACCGTCCACGTCGCTAAAAGGGTAGCACCGACTGTCCAAGTCGCAAAAAGGGTAGCACCAACCGTCCAAGTCGCAAAAAGGGCAGAACCGACTGTCCACATCACTAAAAGGATAGCATCGACCGCCCAAGTCGCAAAAAGGGCAGAGTCGACCGTCCATGTCGCACAAAGGGCAGTGCAGGCTTCCAACAAAGCAGGAACCAGATCACTTCGGGCCAGGGAAAAGTCTACCACAGACACTCCGTCTCGGAGACACGTCAAGCGTCGACCGTCCATGTCGCAAAAAGGGCAGTGCAGGCTTCCCACAAATTGGGAACCAAATCGCTCCGGATCAGAGCATCGACCGTCCATGTCGCAAAAAGGGCAGTGCAGCCTTCCCACAAATCGGGAACCAAATCGCTCCGGATCAGAGCGTCGACCGTCCATGTCGCAAAAAGGGCAGTGCAGGCTTCCTACAAAGCAAGAACCAAATCACTCCGGGCCAGGGAAATGTCTACCACGGACACTCCGTCTCAGAGATGCGTCAAGCGTCGACCGTCCATATCGCAAAAAGGGCAGTGTAGGCTTCCCACAAATCGGGAACCAAATCGCTCCGGATCAGAGCGTCGACCGTCCATGTCGCAAAAAGGGCAGTGCAGGCTTCCTACAAAGCAGGAACCAGATCACTCCGGGCCAGGGAAAAGTCTACCACGGACACTTCTTCTTGGAGACGCGTCAAGCGTCGACCGTCCATGTCGCAAAAAGGGCAGTGCAGGCTTCCCACAAATCGGGAAGCAAATCGCTCCGGATCAGAGTGTCGACCGTCCATGTCGCCTAAAGGGCAGTGCAGGCTTCCCACAAATCGGGAATCAAATCGCTCCGGATCAGAGCGTCGACCGTCCATGTCGCAAAAAGGGCAGTGCAGGCTTCCTACAAAGCAGGAACCAGATCACTCCGGGCCAGGGAAACGTCTACCACGGACACTTCGTCTCGGAGACACGTCAAGCGTCGGCCGTCCATGTCGCAAAAAGGGCAGTGCAGGCTTCCCACAAATCGGGAACCAAATCGCTCCGAATCAGAGCAACCGTCCATGTCCCAAAAAGGGCAGTGCAGGCTTCCCACAAATCGGGAACTAAATCGCTCCGGATCATAGCGTCGACCGTCCGTGTCGCAAAAAGGGCAGTGCGGGCTTCCTACAAAGCAGGAATCAGATCACTCCGGGTTAGGGAAACATCTACCATGGACACTCCGCCTCGGAGACGCGTCAAGCGTCGACCCTCCATGTCGCGAAAAGGGCAGTGCAGGCTTCCCACAAATCGGGAACCAAATCGCTTCGGATCAGAGCGTCGACCGTCCATGTCGCAAAAAGGGCAGTGCAGGCTTCCCACAAATCGGGAACTAAATCGCTCCAGATCAGAGCGTCGACCGTCCATGTCGCAAAAAGGGCAGTGCAGGCTTCCCATAAATCGGGAACCAAATCGCTCCGGATCAGAGCGTCGACCGTCCATGTCGCAAAAAGGGCAGTGCAGGCTTCTCAAAAATCGGGAACCAAATCGCTCCGGATCAGAGCGTCGACCGTCCATGTCGCAAAAAGGGCAGTGCAGGCTTCCCACAAATCGAGAACCTAATCGCTCTGGATCAGAGCGTCGACCGTCCATGTCGCAAAAAGAGCAGTGCAGGCTTCCTACAAAGCAGGAACCAGATCACTCCGGGCCAGGGAAACGTCTACCACGGACACTCCGCCTCGGAGATGCGTCAAGCGTCGACCGTCCATATCGCGAAAAGGGCAGTGCAGGCTTCCCACAAATCGGGAACCAAATCGCTCCGGATCAGAACGTTGACCGTCCATGTCGCAAAAAGGGCAGTGCAGGCTTCCCACAAATCGGGAACCAAATCGCTCCGGATCAGAGCGTCGACCGTCCATGTCGCAAAAAGGGCAGTGCAGGCTTCCCACAAATCGGGAACCAAATCGCTCCGGATCAGAGCAACCGTCCATGTCGCAAAAAGGGCAGTGCAGGCTTCCTACAAATCGGGAACTAAATCGCTCCGGATCATACCGTCGACCGTCCGTGTCGCAAAAAGGGCAGTGCGGGCTTCCTACAAAGCAGGAACCAGATCACTCCGGGTTAGGGAAACGTCTACCATGGACACTCCGCCTCGGAGACGCGTCAAGCGTCGACCCTCCATGTCGTGAAAAGGGCAGTGCAGGCTTCCCACAAATCGGGAACCAAATAGCTTCGGATCAAAGCGTCGACCGTCCATGTCGCAAAAAGGGCAGTGCAGGCTTCCCACAAATCGGGAACCAAATCACTACGGATTAGAGCGTCGACCGTCCATGTCACAAAAAGGGCAGTGCAGGCTTCTCAAAAATCGGGAACCAAATCGCTCCGGATCAGAGCGTCGACAGTCCATGTCGCAAAAAGGGCAGTGCAGGCTTCCCACAAATCGGGAACCTAATCGCTCTGGATCAGAGCGTCGACCGTCCATGTCGCAAAAAGAGCAGTGCAGGCTTCCTACAAAGCAGGAACTAGATCACTCCGGGCCAGGGAAACGTCTACCACGGACACTCCGCCTCGGAGACGCGTCAAGCGTCGACCGTCCATATCGCGAAAAGGGCAGTGCAGGCTTCCCACAAATCGGGAACCAAATCGCTCTGGATCATAGCGTTGACCGTCCATGTCGCAAAAAGGGCAGTGCAGGCTTCCCACAAATCGGGAACCAAATCACTCCGGATCAGAGCGTCGACCGTCCATGTCGCAAAAAGGGCAGTGCAGGCTTCCCACAAATCGGGAACCAAATCGCTCCGGATCAGAGCGTCGACCGTCCATGTCGCAAAAAGGGCAGTGCAGGCTTCCTACAAAGTAGGAACCAAATCGCTACGGGCCAGGGAAACGTCTACCACAAACACTCCGTCTCGGAGACGCTTCAAGCGTCGACCGTCCATGTCGTAAAAAGGGCAGTGCATCCCAAAAGGTGGGGACCAAAGCAAGTCGCCTGAACGCAAAAGAAAATCCATCAATTTCATGCACACGACTCACATATGTGGTGTGCATTTATTGATGGGGGCACTTTGTTGAAATTGAAAATTGCACCCCGGTTGACCAAGTCAAAGTCAAAGTCAACCCCAAGCCAAGTGGGCCCATGCCCAGGTTGAGTCCGAACATGAAGCGGCCGGCCCTCTCCATGCCAAAATGAGATCATGTAATAAATAATTTTTATGTAAGTTTTTTATGCATGAATGTAAACAAAATAGGTATAAAGCCAAATTTTTGTAAGCCCGTGATTTATGTGCAAAAAGAAATAGCACTTGAGACATGGGATGGGTAAAATGCCATTTTGTAAAGCCCAAGGAGCTATATGTAAATATGTAAGCCTATATAAGGCAACATGATGATGAATAAAGGATAGACTTTTCATTCCCCAAAAATTAGGGCATGTGCCTCTTTCTCCTCCTCAAGGTTCTAAAACCTTCTTCTTTCTTTTGAATTAAATCAAGAGTTTTACTCTTCTTTTTATAAAACTAATTAGATTTTCACCATAAAACCCACAAAGGGGAACTCAGATTTTCCATCAGATCTCAAAAAGGAGAGATTTTTAAAATCTCATACTTCTTGATCTTCAAGATCCGGCCAACAAAGGAAGAAGAAGGAGACCTATATCCAGAAACTCCACTTTGGGGAAGATCCAGGGCTCAAGGGGATAAGCCCCTTCATCAGCCTCAAAATATCTTAGGAGTTTAACTCCTCACACACACACACACACACACACACCAAATAATAAGTGCCCCTTTCTGGGAGTACAACTCCCATTGCAGGGACCAAGTCCCTTTTGCCTCCCGAGCGTCCACGTGCCTGGCACGTGAGGCGCTAGTGCCCAAAGCACTAGCGCCCACATGCCTGGCACGTGGAGCGCTAGCGCTCTTGCGCTCAGAGCGCTAGCACCCAAAGCGCTAGCGCCCACGTGCCTGGCACGTGGGGCTCTAGCGCTCAAAGCGCTAGTGCTTTTGCGCTCAGAGCGCGAGCGCCCGAGCACCCACGTGCCTAGCACGTGGGGCGCTGGCGCCTAAAGCGCCATCGCCCAAAGCGCTAGAGCGCTAGCGCCTTTGCGCTCAAAGCGCTAGCACCTAAAGCGCTGGAGCTTTTTGCCCACGCATCCTTTGGATGCCCTTTCCCTTTAATGTATATATATACACACACACACACATACATACTCCACGACACTATCCCTGTTAGAAAAAAAATTCTAACGCGGCGCTGCCCCATACCCCGCAAGGGGGCTGCTAGCCCCCTTGACCCCCAGCCCGCTATCTAAGTAGCGGAACCCCCGTAAAAACTCTGCAGGGCCCCCGATATATCCAAAACCCCTTCAAAACACAACATTGCACATTGAGTTCGCATGACCAGTTTAACCAGTTTATCGGAGGTTCCCTCACCCCAAAGGCGAGGGGTAATTAACGGCATCTTAGTCCACGGCTGTCGGAAATTTGGATCTCCGCAATCAATAAACCCCAGCCTACCCTAGGTAGGAGGAATCTGTAATGCGTCTGAAAAGCGCACGCGTATTCCATCTCAATAGGGTGATGAAAAACACCCAACAATGTTAATCCTAACCCGTGGGAAATATCCAGAGCAAATCCTGGTCCGTGGAACACGGCTTATGTCAATCTTGACCCCGTGGGAAGCATCCAGAGCAAATCCTGGTCCGTGGAACACGGCTTATGTCAATCTTGACCCCGTGGGAAGTGTCCAGAGCGGAACCTAGTCCTTGCGGAACACGGCTAATGTTAATCCTGACCCCGTGGGAAGCGTCCAGAGCAGATTCTGGTCCTTGCAGAACACGACTAGTGTCAATCCTTACCCCGTGGGAAGCATCCAGAGCAAATCCTGGTCTAGTGGAACACGGCTAATGTCAATCATGACCCCGTGGGAAGCGTCCAGAGCGGATCCTGGTCCTTGCATAACACGGCTAATATCAATCCTGACCCCGTGGGAAGCATCCAGAGCAAATCCTGGTCTGGTGGGACACGGCTAATGTCAATCCTGACCCCATAGGAAGCATCCAGAGTGGATCTTGATCCTTGCAGAACACGGCTAATGTCAATCCTGACCCCGTGGGAAGCATCCAGAGCAAATCCTGGTCTAGTGGAACACGGCTAATGTCAATCCTGACCCCGTGGTAAGCGTCCAGAGCGGATCCTGGTCCTTGCGGAACACGGTTAATGTCAATCCTGACCCCGTGGGAAGCATCCAAAGCAAATCCTGGTCCCGTCGACCACGGTTAAAGTCAATCCTGCCCGTGGGAAACGCCCAGAGCAACCCCTGACTCCGTGAAATGCGGATAATGTCAACCCCATCAATCACTTACGGGTCCTCTCGACTCGTAAGGAAGAAAACTCTCTTGTAAGATCCTTACAACTTATAAGAGAACACACACTTAGGAATCCTCACAATTCTTAAGGAGAAAATACACTTGCGAGATCCGTTCGATTCGTAGGGAGAAAAGTCTTTATGAGACCCTCACGGCTCACAAAATTAAAAAGCCTTAGGCAGCAGATCTAAACCTGCTTCCTAAGCTATCGCTACCTCTCAAAGAGTTCAAAATGGAATGCTCTTTCTATCATCTACAGGCTACGCTGACTAAGATAACATGCCATAACAAAGAAAAAGAGAAGAAAGCGACAGTAAGGAGAACATTTGGTTCACATTCAGTTAAGCGTTCAAGGTATACCCATCCATGCATGTGCGAAAAAGTTTGATACATAAAATAGACACATGGAAATGAAAAAGCTCGCTATTCATACTTCAGAAGATGCCTACATTGATGATGAACAGTAAACAAAAACACAATTAAAGTGTTTACAAAGGCACGACATCAAATCCAAGATATGGATTGAGAAATTCAAAAGTAAGGCCATCCAAAATTTTTCAGGTCTCTCGGACCATCTTCATGTGCATCCTTTCACACGAGCAAAGCACGGGTGCGCTAGCGCTAAGTGCGCTGCGCTCTGAGCAGCGCACCACGTGCAAAGCACGGGTGCGCTAGCGCTGGAACGAAAAGCTCCCCACCGTCGGATCAAAGATCTAATAATAATGATAAATCATTAATTAATCAGAATTAAATTTTGTTAAGGAAAGATTCCTCAAAATCTTTGCAAACCACAAGATTGTGCTCTGTAAATCAGAGCACCGTTCGATCAATGATCCAAGGGTGATTAAAAATCATCAAAATACAGAATAAATTCTGTATGGAAAAGATTTCCCAATCTTGTTAAAAACAAGAAGATTGCCTTCTGTAAATCAGAAGCCCTTGGATCAAAGATCCAACGGTGGGGAAATCCCCAAATCAATTGGAGAAAAGATCTCCTTAACTGATTGAACAAATCAGCTTACCCTATATAAAGGCCCCAAGACTTCAAGTCCCAGATATACAGAAGTATAAAGAGAAACCCCCCCATAAGTTTTGAGAAAAATCTTAGAAAGAAGAGCCAAGCTCTCAGAAAAAGAAGAGTTTCTTCAAGATAAAAGAATAGAGAGATGAAATCATCTCTCTATTGAAAAGAAGAACTCACTTCTTTAAAGATCATAGATCTACAAAACCAAGGTCTTTCACAAAAAGATCAAAAGATCTCATCATAGATAAAAAGAAGAATTTACTTTTTTCTCACATATCATAGATATATAGGACAAATTGTCTTTTACAAAAAGAGATTATGAACATCTCATTATAAAATAAAGGGGGAGAGAATAATTTAATTCTCTTAAGGATCATAGATCCATAAAGGCAAAGCTTTTCATCAATACAAGAGATTGAAGTATCTCCTATAAAGTAAGAACTTGTGTTCTTAGGATCTTGAGACAAAGTCTCTTCTAAGGGAGAATTTATTTTCCGGATCATAAAATTGATCAATGCGCTTCTGCGCTCTTGGACTGGCACTCAGCGCCAAGCGCACCACGTGTCACTCACGTGTGCGCCACTCAACAGTTAGCGCTGTGCACTCTTAAACTAGCGCTTTGCGCTCATGGACTGGCGCTCAGCACCAAGCACACCACGTGCTCCTCACGTGTGCGCCACTGAACTAATAGCGCTTTGCGCTTATAAATTAGCGCACTGCGCTCATCATCTGGTGCTTAGCGCCAAGCGCACCACGTGTCCCTCACGTGTGCGCTACTTGGCAGAAACGCACTGCGCTCTTTGATTGGCGCAAAGCGCTAAGCGCACCATGTGTTGCGCTGATAGAGCATAAATTGTTCTTTAATAAGCTCATATCCATGATGAATGCTCAGCATTCAATAAAAGACAAAACATTGTCAGAATGCAAGTCAATACTCGGCAGTGTTAAAAGGGCCAATCCCAAACAAATGCTCAACAGCCCAAAATAAATGTTAAACATTTTAACTTGATTAGACTTAGCCCAAGATTGGCCATAAGTTCTCAACTCAGATTAATTGAGCCCATATGCTCATAAATCTTTCAACAGATCTTAGTCCCAAATTAGACTACAGATTTACCAACCAAAATTGGTTTAAGGGTACATCTCTTTACTCCTCTGATATTTGTCGTTGTAATTCTTCAACGTCTTCAGAGAGGTGACGGGTCCCGACAACCATACATTTCATGGACTATGATATCCTTAACCTTGGACTGTGGGGTCCTTAAACCCACGGACTATGATGTCCTTAACCTTGGACCATGATTTCCTTAAACTAACCATGGACCATGATGTCCTTAAACTAATAATGGACCGCAACGTCCCTAAACTAAACAATAGAGTCCAAATGCTCTTTTGTCGGATCTAAATGATCCCATTAAGTTGATCTTAGTCTAAAATTAGACTAACGTATCCGTAACAAACGTTTAAGTTGATCTTAGTCTCAAATGAGACTAACGTATCCTTAAACCCAACCCCAAACCCAAATCTAAGAATATACGGATTTGGACTAATCCACGCCTGTTCATACCAGAATATTGCATTTTATACTGCCCATTCTTACGCTCGTTTGTTTATAGGCAGGTGCTTTTGATCAGTGTTTGCTACATATTTGCAGAATACTGGTTCTCAGCTCTAAACAGTGAAATCCATGGAAAAGTACGACAAATTCCGGATTACTGCCAACAACAGATAAAACACGGGTCTCCGCTCTCTATCCGTATGTTTCCACATACCAGTTTTAGGGACAAAATGGCAAATCGATTGTCATTTTCATGCACAAAGCTCAATGTCAACACAAGATCAAAGAAATCTACGCGGAGCTCGAGGAAATCATGGCAAAAGATCCACATCACATCACCTTTTGTTCTACTAAAATTCTGAAAGAATTGTGAAGAGATTCTGAGAAAAGTACTATACCACACTGAAGAGGACCACAAACTAGGGGATACGACAAAATATGAAGGCACAATTCTTCTAAAGGGCCGCGGATCCGCGGCCATGTAGGCTCCTCAATTGATGAAATTTCAGGGTTATATTGGTAATTTTATATAGAGACAGATTGTTGCCCTAGGTTTCCACTTCCCTGCCTATAAATATCCCAGAACTTGCCAAGCCAAGGGTGTTCTTTTCATGCCCACTTTTTGTTAGCTTTTAGTTTTCTTCTTCTTCTTCTTCATCTTTTCTCCATTAAATTGTTGTCAAAGCTTTTGAGTGGATGTTAAATGAAGATGAGGGTTTTTTGTATCATTCTTTTTGGTTAGCTTCCCCCTTGAGCTCTCTACCTTAACTTGATCTTGCAACCTCTTAAGTGAGCTTGCAAGTTTAAGCTTTGGTCATTGATTTCAAGGGGTTGTATCATTTTGTTCTCTCTTTTGTACTTCATTCTCCATGAGTTATTTGCCTTTTCTTGATCTTGCAACCTCTTAAGTGAGCTTGCAAGTTTAAGATTTGGTTATTGAACCCATGTCTTGTATTTGGTTCTATGGTTCCTAGTTTCATTTCTTGCTCATTTACTTTCTTGCACTTTAATACTTGCTTTACTTTCATGCACTTAAATTCCATGAACTTTTAATTACTTGCTTGTAATCTTTTCTTTTCTTTGTTTATCTTTTCTTTTGCTCTTTTTGGTTTGTTTTGTGAATGGTTGTAATTGGTGTTGTTAAGAATAAATACGATATTGTAAGTTAATGTTTCTTTGCTCATTTTCTTTTCCCGTTATTTTCCTTTGAACTCTATCCAAACGTTACGCAAGCGCTCCGTTAGGCACCCTACCCTACCAAGGTAACGGTGATTCCTAACCGCGACCGGTTGCGTTCGGTTTGGTCGGAGGCGAAAGCAAGAGACAAGAACGGAAGGACAAGGGTCAATAAGCCGGATTCCACGAATACCGTGCTTAAGTACCCTAATCCATGTTGTTGCCGATTGCTCTAGCTTCAATTGGTCAAGACTCGGCTTAAAGGTTTTGAGTGCGGATTTCTTTAGCTTACACTTTCGTATCTTTTTCTTAACAACTTTATACTTGCATATAAAACACATAGGTTAGAATTGAACAAACATATGCACATTCTTTATTGACTCGTCTAAAACAAGAACGGACATACAACCATCTCCCTGTGGATCGACCCGTGATCAACCGGCTAGCTGCATAGCGACACCGTCCTGATCGCGGTTATAACTTTAGAACTTTGAACATCCGACACGCTTTTGGCGTGCGATCAAATGGCGCCGTTGCTGGGGAGACGGTAGCGTATTTCTTTCTTGTTATTCGGGTTAATATTCTTTTTGTATATATTTATAAATTAAAAAAAATCTTTTTGTTATTTTTGATCATTTTTGTGTGCAAGTGTGCAGATTTTTGCGGATTTGCAAACGGCGATTGTGGGGAGCAAAGTGTACGTTCAAGGCTAAGGTGATTGCAAAGTACAGTGCCAAAGATCCGGGAAGTTTGACCCGCGCAAGCAAACTTTTCAAGCTTACCGGATTTGATTCAACGGGGGTTTCCTAACCCAAAAACTTAACGGTACGTATTTCTTAAACACCTTCTTCTCAAATCCGACGCATCCATTATACTATTCTTTGCAGGATTCTTTGCAAGTTCGCTAGCAAACGCTAAAAAATTGACTAACCCGTATTTGTTGCAGTGCCGCGCTTAAACTAAAAAAAACGATTGTTTGATTCTTTAAAGAATTTTTAGAATTGCGCATTGCATACATTAATACGGACTTAAGAGCAAGCGAACCCCACAACATACGGTAAAGGATTTCATCACCTTTTCCGTGGCCCACAAATCACGAACTTGAGCATAACGTTTACCCGCACAAACTTTAAAAGAAACTAGACTTTAAGCCTTAAGGACTTCGCGCTCACTAGGAGAAGTTAACTGTGTTTAGAACCTCGCTTAACGGTACATTGTTTACGGGGTGTCTAGGAAAGTGTTAACGGCGAAACCGCCAAAAGAGAAAGGGTTATTTAATTAAGGACCTTCGCGAAAGCGTCGGAAAACCTCCCCTTATCTCTGCACTTACCTAGCCTCGTGATCAGTGTATCTTGAGCCCGTTTCTCGATACAGTTTTACTTCGACAATCAAGTTCTGGAGCAGGTCTAGTTGACCTAGGTGAACCCTAGAACAATTAGGTGTGTGGTATATTTGTGCCGTGATTGTTTTTGGTCCAGATTCTTTTTGTGTGTATATTTCAATCTTTTGTTAATAGCTAACTAAAAAAAATTTTAAAAAAAATTAAAATAAAATCACATTCTTTTTTCCCCTCCTTTTCTCTGCCTTTCTTTCTTTCTCTCTTCATATCATGGGTACCCCACCTCGCAAAACTCTTGCCGAACTTTGGTACCCACAACCAGACATAACTTCTTACGGTTCTTGCTTTGGCCGAACATCGAACGACCCCTCCATGCCCAAAATGTCATTGAAAGATCGCATAGACGCGTCTAGGACAAACACTTGCCCTCCGCATTCCACTTTGTATCAACCTTTTCAACATCCCGCACCCGCTTATGTTGATACCCCTTTTGCAAGTCGTCCTTTGTCCATCACTGAACGTATTGAACAATCGCATAGCCGATCTTTCACTCCTTTCACCACTTCAAATTCTTGGGATCAACAATTCCATTCACCTTCGTATCCAAATGTTGATCCTACCCCTGTCCAGCCATTCAATTCCTACTAGTCCTACCCGACTTTTACACCTTCCCTAGACATTGCTTCTGAACCGTCATTTGGGAGTTTTCAGTACCAAAACAACTTTGAATCTTTTACTGAAACCCCTTCACAACCCATGTCTAGTCTGGAACAGTCATTGGAAGACTATAGGGTAGCGTCGTACCAACAGATGATGGATTTGAATGCTTCCATGGCTGCCCTCATACAACTTAGTGACCCGGTAGCTAGTTTTCAACTAGCTCCAAATTTTCCAATGTATGAAAAGGCGGTAGGACAGGTTGAGAATTTGAGCGGAGAGAGTGAGCCATATACCTTTCCGAATCAAAGCTACCTGTTTCAACTTGAATCCCACAACTCCTGTTTTGAAAGTTTATCGAGTGTCCCAAATGATTTATCAATTGAAGATAGAACAGATAATGAGTTGTGTGACCTTATAGTGTTTGATTTGCCCGATTGTGAAGGGTCCCTTTCGAGTGAAACCGCACCCAACCCTTTTGACCTCTACACCTCCATCTTAGAACCTGAATTGATTCATATACATGCTTTTGTTGAGGTGTCTGAGAATATAGATTTTCACTTGATTGAGGATATTAACGCTGGAAATATTTTGGATGATGAACCCGTAGATTTGGCTGAGTTTTTCTCTCCAATTCATCATCCCGAGTCATTAAATGTTTTTCCCGAACCCCATATGCGTCTGGATTTTGAGGATAAACGCATGGATGTGCTTAACTATGAGGAGACTATTGAGGATAGTACTGAGGATGAACCAGTTTTAATTGATGAGTCGGATTTTCCAATTCATCCTGTTCCTTTCATTGACTGTGTGCACCCTCCTGAACCCTTAACCGATAGCCTTCTTCAATCACTTCCCCACATCCTTTCCGTCGTTTCGCCCTTGCAAGAAACAGTATCACTTTCATTTCATATGTCTGGTTTACCAAGTTCGGTGTACCCATGGTTTCTCACGAATCTTGAAGGATTTGACCCAATTTCTCGCCATATTGATAGATTAGTACAATCCATCTTTTCACATCGATCATTACAGATTGTACTCATTTATTCAATCCATTTCCACCCTCAAGTTCGTATTCCACTTCTTTCTCCCTTCCGCCATTCTTCTTCTCATATACCTAGACCGTATACTACTTCTATCTCCATACGGTCTCGCGTATTCTCCCTCTCTTTTCTCTATGCCTTCTTCCACCAACCTGTACATTATAGCGATAAAATATTTGAATGGTTGGTGCTCACTTTTGGCCTGTGTAAGACCTTGTATAGTTTGAAACTGTTTTCTTTCCCCCTAACCCTGAACTTCACCGCTTAAACAGTGGAAACACTGTTTCACTTAAGTTTGGGGGGAACCCTTTTTTGTATATATCTTTTTTGGTTTTCTTTTATGTTTTGTATAAAATTTTCTTTTGGAGAGAGCCGACAATTTTGACCCTCTTGGTGTAGCCTGACAGTGAGGGCACTGTCAAGTTTAAGTTTGGGGGTGTGCTCGGTAAGCTTTCTACCTTCGCATTCATTTGTATATTTTGCATTTGCATACCTATTTAAAAATCCATAAAAATCAGAAAATTTTCTAAAAACATAAAAACTTTTTGTCAAGTTAGCTAGTGGGAGAACTCTGATTCAACATTTCGACGGTTTTGTTTGATAAGATAAGAATAACTAAATCTTATTTTTAGATTTTGAAAACCTGAAAGATAAATCTCCTTTGAAGTTAACTATACCTGATATACGTCTTTACATCACACTACACGTGTCGTGAGTTTTGGAAATTAGATGAAAAGTCTATTATGTCTAAAAACTTTTAAATGGATAAATGATTTTCTGAGGATCAAATAGGTTTGTTCTGAAATAAGTAATATCAAGAATAGTTTATGAAGTGAAGCGTAAATGAAGGAATGTTATTGATGCCTTAATTGGAACTAATTCTGAAAAATAACCCATCTGGAACTTGATTGGAATGATTACACACCGAACCCACTAAATACGTCTTTTATCCAAAAAAATAACTGAACTGCCGGTTATATCTCCGTTCGCATTGAATCATCATAATTTTCACGCTAAATTGTCTTTTGTTTTTGGGCCTAGGTAACTTGAGTAATTAAGTCCGCTGGGGTGTCTCTACACCTAATGCTCTAAAACCAACTGGTTTGGGTGCATTGGCCCAAAGCTCGTTAAGAAGCCTAGAAAGTCCAGATTAAAACAAAGTCAAGCAAGTGTTCTCACCGAGTTAAAATTCCTAACGGTTCTTTGTGTGAGAATAATCTTGACAAAAGACAATTTTTTATAAAAAAAAATATTTTTAGCGGAGATATGAAGGTTTTATTCTATGATAAAGACTATTGCACGTTCACAGAGGTGTGTATGAAATGAAAACAAGAAAAAGGTGGCGTAAAAAATAAGACCTAGTTTCCTGTTAAGGAAGATAGAAATTCTGAAGTTGAAACCTTACTGGAAAACGAAACTTGAAAAAATGCTTAACTCTTTATAAAACTTATGTGATCCTATTAAAAATTTTATCTGGGCTTTATTGTATGACATAATGACTTTATTCGACCCTTCTGGAACTTAACGACACTATTTGCACTGCACATAAAGACATATAAAATCTTAAGTTAAATAAGAAGCGAGATGTGAAAAATAAAGGTTCGATAGTCTAGACTTAGGATAATAGAATTGTTATTTTCTGAAACAAAACTTTAGGGTTTGAATCATAGTAATTTTGCAAAACTAGCTTGACCGGATTTTGTGGGTAGTATCCGCTGAAAACCCTCCGGAGACAACACTCCTCCTACTAGGGACACCTAGAGGTTTAACGGCTTGTTGCACGTGCTCAGTGCAATCGCGTTCCCTGCGAAAGTTCGGTTAGGACTTTTTTTTGTGAATAATTGGTTTTGCTCGGGACGAGCAAAAGTTAAGTTTGGGGGTATTTGTTCATACCTGAATATTGCATTTTATACTGCCCATTCTTATGCTCGTTTGTTTATAGGCAGGTGCTTTTGATCAGTGTTTGCTACATATTTGCATAATACTGGTTCTCAGCTCTAAACAGTGAAATCCATGGAAAAGTACGACAAATTCCGGATTACTGCCAACAACAGATAAAACACGGGTCTCCGCTCTCTATCCGTGTGTTGCCACATACCAGTTTAAGGGACAAAATGGCAAATCGATTGTCATTTTCATGCACAAAGCTCAATGTCAACACAAGATCCAAGAAATCTACGCGGAGCTCGAGGAAATCATGGCAAAAGTCCACATCACATCACCTTTTGTTCTACTGAAATTCTGAAAGAATTGTGAAGAGATTCTGAGAAAAGTACTATACCACACTGAAGAGGACCACAAACGAGGGGATACGACAAAATATGAAGGCACAATTCTTCTAAAGGGCCGCGGAACCGCGGCATAAGCACGCTTAGGCCGCGGATCCACGGCCATGTAGGCTCCTCAATTGATGAAATTTCAGGGTTATATTGGTAATTTTATATAGAGACAGATTGTTGCCCTAAGTTTTCAGTTCCCTGCCTATAAATATCCCAGAACTTGCCAAGCCAAGGGTGTTCTTTTCATGCCCTCTTTTTGTTAGCTTTTAGTTTTCTTCTTCTTCTTCTTCTTCATCTTTCCTCTATTAAATTGTTGTGAGAGCTTTTGAGTGGATATTAAATGAAGATGAGGGTTTTTTGTATCATTCTTTTTTCTTAGCTTCCCCCTTGAGCTCTCTACCTTAACTTGATCTTGCAACCTCTTAAGTGAGCTTGCAAATTTAAGCTTTGGTCATTGATTTCAAGGGGTTGTATCATTTTGTTCTCTCTTTTGTGCTTCATTCTCCATGAGTTCTTTGCCTTTTCTTGATCTTGCAACCTCTTAAGTGAGCTTGCAAGTTTAAGATTTGGTTATTGAACCCATATCTTGTATTTGGTTTTATGGTTCCTAGTTTCATTTCTTGCTCATTTACTTTCTTGCACTTTAATACTTGCTTTACTTTCATGCACTTAAATTCCATGAACTTTTAATTACTTGCTTGTAATCTTTTCTTTTCTTTGTTTATCTTTTCTTTTGCTCTTTTTGGTTTGTTTTGTGAATGGTTGTAATTATTGTTGTTAAGAATAAATACGATATTGTAAGTTAATATTTCTTTGCTCATTTCCTTTTCCCGTTATTTTCCTTTGAACTCCGCCCAAACGTTACGCAAGCGCTCCGTTAGACACCCTACCCTACCAAGGTAACGGTGATTCCTAACCGCGACCGGTTGCGTTCGGAAGGACAAGGGTCAATAAGCCGGATTCTACGAATACCGTGCTTAAGTACCCTAATCCACGTTGTTGCCGATTGCTCTAGCTTCAATTGGTCAAGACTCGGCTCAAAGGTTTTGAGTGCGGATTTCTTTAGTTTACACTTTCGTATCTTTTTCTTAACAACTTTATACTTGCATATAAAACACATAGGTTAGAATTGAACAAACATATGCACATTCTTTATTGACTCGTCTAAAACAAGAACGGACATACAACCATCTCCCTGTGGATCGACCCGTGCTCAACCGGCTAGCTGCATAGCGACACCATCCTGATCGCGGTTATAACTTTAGAACTTTGAACATCCGACACGCTTTTAGTGTGCGATCAACGCCCTACGGGCGACAACATAAATTAGTCTCCGTATACAATCCATGGGCAACCAAAAACAAAACAAACACACACGACACGAAGTGACCCTCTGGAGAAGGAGAAGTGATTACCGCGATGCGATAGCGTAATTAACTGCAGGGGCTTGCGCCTGCAGGGAATAGAGTCCCCACAATCAAAAACCCCTCAAATGAGGGGGAATCTGACGAAATCTGCTATATCGGCCTCATCTGTTTAAACTTTCGATACATGGTGTCATAAATCAACTTGGCATCTTCGGATAGGTGGACGGATAGCAAAAATTAGCATCCGCCTCGAATTCAGGAAAAACGGACCTGCGCGGTCGTGTCTCCGCGTTCGGAGGGGAACAGCCCTCACAAGGAGGCACCCAACAGCTACCCTGCTCGGCTATCCCTGGCCGGTAGCTTCCCTACCCCATGACGCCAAGGATCAAAGCCCTGACCAAGAGGCAGCCCTGCAGCTTCCCTGCTCGGCTATCCCTGGCTGGTAGCTTCCTTACCCACAACGCCAGGGATCAAAGCCCTTATAAGGAAGCAGCCTTGCAGCTACCCTGCTCAGCTATCCCTGGTAGGTAGCTTCCCTACCCCACGACGCCAGGGATCAAAGCCCTCACAAGGAGGCAGCCGAGCGGCTAACTCTGCTCGGCTATCCCTGGCCGGTAGCTTCCCTACACCACAACGCCAGGAATCAAAGCCCTCGACAAGAGGCGGTCGGGCAGCAACCCTGCTCGGCCATCTTTAAGGACCCAAAAGCCCTCGAAAGGGGCAACCGCTTAGCACGACCATGCTCGGTTATCCCTGGCACACCACCAGGGATCAAAGCCCTCTCCATGAGGCACCGGGCGGCAACCCCGCTCGGACATCCTTAGTAGGCCTCCCACGCCCCTCCCGCGCTAAGGATGAAAAGCCCTCGAAAGAGGCAACCGCTTAGCACGATCCATGCTCGGTTATTCCTGGCAAAACCAAGGATCAAAGCCCTCGCCAAGAGGCACCGGGCGGTAACCCCGCTCAAGCATCCTTAAGGATCAAAGACCTCGCCAAGAGGCACCGAACAGCTACCCTGCTCGGCCATCCTTCACAGGCCTCTCACGGCCCCTCTCACGCTGAGGATCAAAGCCCTCGCCAAGAGGCACCGAGCAGCTACCATGCTCGGCCATCCTCAGCAGGCCACTCACGGCCCCTCTCACGCTGAGGATCAAAGCCCTCGCCAAGAGGCACCGAGCAGCTACCCTGCTCGACCATCCTTCGCAGGCCTCTCACGGCCCCTCCAGTGTTAAGGATCAAAGCCCACGCCAAGAGGCACCGAGCAGCTACCCTGCACGGCCATCCTCAACAGGTCTCTCACGTCCCCTCTCACGCTGAGGATCAAAGCCCTCGCCAAGAGGTACCGAGCAGCTACACTGCTCGGCAATATCCTCAGCAGGCCTTTTACGGCCCCTTCAACAGCTAAGGATCGAAGCGCTCGCCAAGAAGCACCTAGCGGCTACCCCGCTCGGCACCATCCTTAGCAAGCTAATCACGGCCACACCAACAACTAAGAAACATGACCTCACCGAGGGGCATCCGGTCTACCTATGTCTGAGCGATCTCCATCTCGACTTTGGGGCCATGGAGATGTAAGTGCACGACGGCGCCCCGGCCGTCAATCCGACGGCCAAATGCGGAAGCGGTGATAAACTTTAATTTTTCTTGAACTGGTAAACCGCCGCGCACTAATACCCGGATCGAACCACTAACTAGTCCTAGCTATCTACAAGATGGGGAAGAGAGATATACCGACAGATCCGAGTCCTCCGGTCTTCTCGTCGTCGTCCTGATCTCCTGCCGAATGTCCCGTCTCCTTCTCGTCGCCGGAAGTGCACCACATCGCCTACTTCTTTTACGGGCTCCCACCTCAATGCCGAGGCAACTCGGGCACGAAGCTGGCTAGTCGACGTGCCCAAGATTTGCTGTAGAATGTAGTGTACAAGTCTCATTTTGGGGTTGTAGGAATTGCCTTTTGTGGAGGAATTGAACTTGGGGCTTTTTGGATTGAACTTGTGGGAATTTTGCAACATGAAATGAAGCAAAATTCCACCCTCAAAATTTTGGACAGCCCACTCAAAGGGGAGGCCGGCCATGACCATATGAGAATGAGAGGGAGAGCCAAACTCAAGATGGTTGAATCAAATCAATAATGCAAGGTGGAGTGTCATGGAAAAAGCAAGTGATGATGAGAGGCAATGATCACTCCCAAAACCAATACACTACCAACTAATCATCAACAACCATGATGCTTACAAAGTCAAGCCATCATGAAGCTAGAAGTCAAGGTCAATGAGAGACTATCATGATACAAAAATAAGCAAAGACCCCCTTCCACAAATGCCTATTTGCAACAATGCAAATAAGCCCTCCTCCACCAATCTTCGGCCAATGAACGGAACAATGGAAATCGGCCGAAACGGAAAGCAAACTGGCAACTCCAGAAAACTGGTCCCGTAATAAATTACAGGAAAACCCCGATACTGTGCATACACACCCGCATCTGTATTTCGACCGAAATACAAATGCAATGAGAAGTCTACACTGTACTATACTAGGATCCGGCTTAAACCAAAGCCGGCTAGTAATATCTGTTCGATCCTGATCCGTGCAATACCGCACGTATCTGATCGAACCCTGCCATATATCCATACGGCCTATAGTACAAACTGTCCGATCCTGATCCGTGCAATACCGCACGTATCTGATCGGACCTTGCCATATCTCCATACGGCCTCTACAACCTTTCGCCCAAAAGCTGAGTAACTGAATGTGGGGGACTCTAAAGACTCGTCAACACCTTGGTTGTGGATTTAACCACTAGCACGTCAGAAGTATAAGCCAATACGTAACGGGCTACCAGGTATCGACTAAAAGGGACATCTGTGAGCGAACTCAGCCTGACAACCCTACTGAGCCTGTCAGTGACAATATCCGTACAGTCCGGTCCGTTCGTCTATGAGCATCGCATGGCGGGCCTAGGGAGTTGGTAAAAGTCAGACCCCCAAAAGCGGTACAAGTCATGTCGGAGTGTAGCCCAGAACACCCTGAGATACTACTGGAATACCTACCAGTAAATCTCCTTGCCTCGGCCGAGGGCTTCGTGTAATGGCTCTCCTAGACACAGCATGACCTCACCCCCAATACCGGGAGAGACGAACCCCTGAAGATACGCTCACTGCCTCCATATGGCTCGGGACTGTACCCAACTAAAACCTGTTTGCACGACTCCTTTGAGCCGTGGTAGGGTAGTAATCAAAGTACAGTGGGAACTCACACGAGACAAATGACGATCCCCAGGTCGATGAACTAACCTGCACACATGTCACCAGGGAACTGCCATCTGACGTCTGGTATATGACCAACTAGCATGTTCCCGGCGAGTCCTGTCCGGTGTACTCATAACCCAATGAGCACCTCTATACATCTTAGGTGATCCAACTGACACCAGTGGCTTGTGAGACCGGCCACCGCCCCTCGTCGGGGTCTCGACTGTATACACTAGTCTACTCTGGAGTATCGATGCCCTGTCTCGAAACTCACACGACTAGGGACCATTTAAGGATACGCTTATAGACCCCAGCTCCCACTTATATGATCGCCCTCATACTGCTGGTGGTCAAGCAAGAATCCTAGGGGCTCTATCAACGTGTAATAGCAACTTGTCAGGTCACCTAAAACAGTACACGATGATAAAGGTAAACCAGATAGCATACTATCATCTCGAGTAAGACTGTCCTACCGGGATAGGTCCTCCATCAATCATTGCAGTCACGTACCTGTGACCTAATAATTGACTCTGAGGGCACTATCTCCAACAATCTCCCACTTGCACTCAAGGCTAATTATTGCGATGTCGCATACTCACAGCCAGTGTGATACCGAACACCCAACTCCTCTACTAGTCAGTCTCATAAAGCTCGTTTGCGAAACTATTGCGTTCGAGGAACAGCCTCAGTGAGTGGATCCGCTTAGTTGTTTCTTTCTATGTCTCTCTATATCTCAAGTTCGCGGAGAAAGCCATCTCCTGAAAAGAGTAATACCTGTCCTAGAATGTCTGGATGTCTGATGGGAACTAGCTCATAAATGAACTCCAAATCATAAATGAACTCCAAATCCAAACTTCTTAGACTGTATCGTCAACTGAACTTAATCAGTATCCTGCGCCATGCCTCCCTCAGTATTGCCTTGGACCACCTGTCCAAAATACTGCCCCTCGTCAGAAGGAAAACTATAACTCTGACAACCTCCTTGTCGTCCAGGTCACCTTGGAAACCTGGAATGATAACTGTCTCCTGAATGAGACCGTCGTTATCATATCCCTAGAACATCCACTTATGTTCTAAAACTGCTTCCGACTGTTTCTCCAGGATTGGATCAATGTCAACTTATTGCATCTAGTGCAAGAACAATAACTGGTATGGTACTTGACATCTCATGATTGACTCAATTGCCTAAGCAAGTGATCTGCCAATCATGCGCATCCCTCTCTACTTTACTCTATAAGACACCTTTAGAGAGGGTGACTCCATTATCTGCAGGTACACTAACGTGCCAGGAGTCGTCCATTCTAAATACTCTTAGAATGCTGTCTAAGTACCCCGATTGGGAAACCACCCAAATCCAGATCTAAAACCATAGATCTAGTAACCAGTATGTCTGATATAATGTCCAAGTCCCATGTGGAGAAACCACTGTGTGACGACCAAAGTATAACCGATTGTAGTATAGGAGTCTCTTTTCCTACTCTGTGTATGTCATCCAAATACCAGGATATCACACCCTACTACCTTTTCAACAGATCCATCCCCTATTCTGATGAAGTCAAACCTATGACTGTCACGTCAGAAATAGATGATCTGTCTCCGCTACTGGTGCTTCAGTCTATAAATAGACATAAGCTACCTGTCCACCAATGCTTCCGCTGCTCCCACTGACTACGACAACCCTCTGGCAGAGTCATATAGACGTACACTTCTAAAACTAGTTTAGAACGACGCTATACTCATCCTCCCGCCGGGTCTCGCAGCCTGGAACAACAGCAATGGTAATTGTGGGTAAACAAGAACTTCCCTGTCACCGTCCTTGAGGCTACCGGAGTACCTCTCGGGTGCCTGAAGTTATCCACCGTATCTGCGGAGTGGCCAATGGAATGTCAAACCAGATTGAATCTTTAGGTTCCTTATCAAATCTTTAGTAATCGTTTGTGGTTCTGGAATCACTTCCAGTTCTACCATACTCCCACTACTGTTTTCTGAAAAAAATCCATTTTTTAATAAAACTGTGGCGAGTCTAGAACAATATTGCTATTGTTCATCTAGATGGTAGAAAATCAACCCGCGTCATAGCCTGGGTCAACCCACAAACAGCCATTACGAAAACGTGCCTTGAGTTGTCCAGTGTCTGGTTTTAATCATAAGCCGGACAACTCCCCGTACCTTAACATCGTTAAGATACGAACTGTTCTATATCCCATATAGGACCAGAGGCACTGATTTAATTGAACCAGATTCAAATCATGCAGCTGTCTCCAGTGCATGTCAACTAAATGGAGAGAGGCCGATCAGCGTTACTCAACTTAGGAATACTTCCAATTATGAGTAACCTGAAAGAGAAGCAAGATCTCTTTATCATTACTATCAACTGAATACCATGTACAAGTGTCTACATCTTTCGATTGCTTTGAAGAATCCCGATACTTGCTACACCTGGTTCTCTACTCTATTCAAATACCTATACCTTCTCAAAATTCAGACCCTGTGTTTCCGCGAAACACCTGTCTAAAAACTAGAGAAGTCATAAGTAAACAGAATATAGTACGAGGACCAACCCCTCTGTCCTGATGGACCCTGGACAACATACAATACTCTGTATAAGTCCCTTGAGTCTGATTACTCATTTACTGTGTGTCGTAGGTTGAAAATTGTACTTATGGTTAAGAAGAATTACACCGCTGTTTAATGCTCCCTACCTAACCATCCACTGATATAGGTAAATATCGTAGACATAATTTCAGAAAGGTATATCTCACTCTATGAAAATAGACGTACAGATATATCAATTTGAAATTGGTGCATAACAGCGGATATTCAAAACCAAATATTTGCCGACCGGCAAACTACCCAGGTGACTTCCTCAAATATCACCGATTACAACGAATCCCGATATAATGAGGATGATCACCCAATTCCCAATAACCTACTCCCACTCATCATCTGTAAAACCATACAGATGTGAGAATCATACCTGGTAAATACATACCCTGGAGCAAGTGTCTAATCGGGAAATCAGTTTTCCTTTAACAGTACACAATGAGACTGAAACATCGAAATGTTTCGATGGGGTATCCTGGTATTCTTAGTAATGCCTCTTCCAGATTCACGACTGTAACCGTATAATTCTTTGCCACCTCTCCATATCCCTTCTTATGTCTTTAGTCTTTACCTTCTGCACACTCCTTTAGGCCAATTGGTTTTCTTCCTTCCCTACCGTTCGGCACCAGCCTATGGTTTGGAAGAAGACTATCCAATAAGCATAATGGGTGTACTGTCCTAATCCTAGGAGCACTCGCAATGCGAGAGAAGGTGAAGATAAAAGACAACTGAATAAACCTTATTCCTATTTCTCCTGGACCAGAATCCATCCCCGAACTGGAACAAGTTCCTTTCGAGTTCGTATATAACCATACGATGGAGTATCCAATAAACTGTGGATCTTCGTAGTGATACGGAGTGTCCTGGAGAAATACAAAGGTGATTTAGGATTGGCGAAGGAATACTTGGTTTGGTCGTGAATATCAGTTGCAATTTACTTTGCCCTCTTACTAATCCCTTGCTTTGTCTTTACATAATACCTTCTGTACACCATCGTTAGGCTAATTGGTTTTCTTCATTCCCTACCGTTCGGCACCAGCCTAAGGTTTGGAAGAAGACTATCCAATTTGCGTAATAGGTGTCCTATCTCCTAAACCAAGGAGTACTCGCAACCTGAGAGAAGGTAAAAGGAAAAGACAACTGAATAGTCCTATTCGTTTCCTCCAGAACCGGAAACCATCCTCGAATAAATTCCTTCGAGTTCGTATCTAACCATACGATGGTTTTGTCCAATGGAAGTGGACGTTCGTAGTAATACGGGGTGTCCTGGAGAAAAGGGTAAAAGTAGGAGTGGCAATGAGGTTCGCAACTCTAACAATCCAAAAGCCAGTGTTTAAGAAGGTTCAGTTAACTTGGTCACTGAGTCATAGTCTTAGGGTCGGGTCAATGGTCGCTGCCGAAGAGAGAGAGAAAAGAAACACTCAGCGTGCACTCTAACCTAGATCAGAATGGTTACCAATTTATCTAATCTGGAATCCTCCCACTGTACCTCAAATTCTCCTCCAAACCTGAAAGAAGAATTAGTCGGGATCACCCGAGGAGTAAACTAACTCATCAGTGGGAATCGGGATCCAACTCTCATCGCATGACAACGTGACGGAATCCGCTCACGGTGTCACACTCCAGAAGGTATGCGCATATCTGGCAAGTTTCAGTTCTTTTGAAACTTCCGATGTGATTTCTGCCCCATGCTCTTATGACCTTGACGAAGGCCAACAAATCATAAGTCACATGTCAAGTTCTACCCGTCATTCTCCAGGTTGATTTGAACCCACCCGCACAAGCCCTTGACGAAGGCCAACAAGGCTATACGACTGTCCCAAACCAACGCATCTATCTATGCTGCAGAAAGGTAACAAGCAGCTACCATACACTATGCCTTGACGAAGGCCAACAAACATAGTATGAATACTACGTGCTACCCGTCTGAAACGACGGAGGGCTACGAATGGTTTCTGGCGAAAACCTTTAACGTAGTGAACTTGATATCGTTGAAGGAACGGATAGCTTTTTAAAAATATAGTGACGAAAACCGTTGCTAAAGAGGTCACTCCCGGTGAAGGGATCTCGGCTCTTTCCCCGTAGAATGGGGTGCAGGATATTCCAAATGAATACCACGGTGCAAAGCAAAAGTAATCGGCTATAGTGAAGTTATTGCCCTGACGCAAACTTTTGTCCAAGGGGTCACTCCCGGTGAAGGGATCTCGGCCCTTGCCTCGTCGACTGAGGAGCAGGATATTCCAACTGAATACCACGATGCAAAACAAAAGTGAACGTCCTTGCAATAACAGCTTTTTGAAAAGTGTTCCAACAACATCAAATTAGGTTTGTTTTTAACTTGCATTGATCCGAATCAACGCAGTCCCATCAATTGATCACACCACAAAGAACGAAAATATACTGATGTACGTATATGCCATCCGCATTCGCCACTGGGTCCCGTCATTACCCGTTAGGTTAGCTAACTAACGACAGAGCGGGGACTGGACTAGCGCGGATGCAAAACATATACAACATCTACTAATATATATACCAATATATTATATTTCGCTCAAGGCGTGAAAGAAATGCAACATCACAGAGAATGAACAGCATCACAGAAACAATACAGATATCTGGGATCCCCGGGTTTCACAGAGCCACTACTGAAACCCGACGTTCCCCTGGTCGTGTGGATAGCCTGTGCAATGAAATCCTAGACCCCTACGGGCGCGGCAAGTTACCCGCCAAAACCTGAAGCGAGGCAGCCCCCTTCAGCGACGTGAATGGACCACCCAGCACTTCACGGAATCCGGTAACTTGGGTACCCCTCCTGGGTCAACCTGTACCCCCTACGAGTGCGGCAAATAGCCCGCCAATTCTAGAGTGAAGCCCCTTCCGTCTCAATGCCATGAGATGCGGGCTTATTGCCCTCTAGAACCCGGCTATCCGTGCACCCCTCCGCGGGGCAATCCTAGTACAGAAAGTAAAATATACATACAACGGGTACAACGACCGCAACCTGGCCGTGCCCCAAAATAATAATACAAACAGGCAGTGACGGCAGTCCACATGTCGGACGCTCGCCCCGCAAAATCAAATGTACATAATACAACAAAACTGTACTAGCATTGCATCCAGGCTATCCCCACGACCGATCCGCAACATCACAGCAAAAACAGAACATCAACGTGAAAGTCACGTTCGCAAATCCGTCTAACCGGGTTATAGCAGTTAGACCGGATTTACCGATCAAGTGACATTCACGGTCGCAGATATAATGTAAATACTGTGAAATAATGTGTTTAAAATATCCGATCGATCAAAATTTAACAAGTGGGCCCCCAAGCAATACTGTAGCAGATCAGGAAATTCTGGGCCCAATATTAATATTCCAAAAACCCAATTTTCACCCACAAAGACACTGTAGAAATTTGGTACAGGGATCTCCACAGTGCGCGGCGGAAACGCGGCCCAAAGGGGGTTTTGGCCGCGGTTCCGCGCCTCCACTGTCGATTCACCCTGTCGAATTTCTACAGTAGCCTAGTGGTCTCCAGTACTTCAATTTTATACAACCTGAAAAAATTTTGGAGACCAAAAAATTTCAACAGAAAACTGTCGCTAGCAAAAATGTAGATTTTGGAATTTTGGTCGATCGGAAATGCAAAACACATTAAACCAAGCTAGACTAACTTAATGGCGAGGCTCTGATACCACTGTAAGTGCACGGCGGCGCCCCGGCCGTCAATCCGACGGCCAAATGCGGAAGCGGTGATAAACTTTAATTTTTCTTGAACTGGCAAACCGCCGCGCACTAATACCCGGATCGAACCACTAACTAGTCCTAGCTATCTACAAGATGGGGAAGAGAGATATACCGACAGATCCGAGTCCTCCGGTCTTCTCGTCGTCGTCCTGATCTCCTGCCGAATGTCCCGTCTCCTTCTCGTCGCCGGAAGTGCACCACATCGCCTACTTCTTTTACGGGCTCCCACCTCAATGCCGAGGCAACTCGGGCACGAAGCTGGCTAGTCGACGTGCCCAAGATTTGCTGTAGAATGTAGTGTACAAGTCTCATTTTGGGGTTGTAGGAATTGCCTTTTGTGGAGGAATTGAACTTGGGGCTTTTTGGATTGAACTTGTGGGAATTTTGCAACATGAAATGAAGCAAAATCCCACCCTCAAAATTTTGGACAGCCCACTCAAGGGGGAGGCCGGCCATGACCATATGAGAATGAGAGGGAGAGCCAAACTCAAGAGGGTTGAATCAAATCAATAATGCAAGGTGGAGTGTCATGGAAAAAGCAAGTGATGATGAGAGGCAATGATCACTCCCAAAACCAATATACTACCAACTAATCATCAACAACCATGATGCTTACAAAGTCAAGCCATCATGAAGCTAGAAGTCAAGGTCAATGAGAGACTATCATGATACAACAATAAGCAAAGACCCCCTTCCACAAATGCCTATTTGCAACAATGCAAATAAGCCCTTCTCCACCAATCTTCGGCCAATGAACGGAACAATGGAAATCGGCCGAAACGGAAAGCAAACTGGCAACTCCAGAAAACTGGTCCCGTAATAAATTACAGGAAAACCCCGATACTGTGCATACACACCCGTATCTGTATTTCGACCGAAATACAAATGCAATGAGACAAAGTCTACACTGTACTATACTAGGATCCGGCTTAAACCAAAGCCGGCTAGTAATATCTGTTCGATCCTGATCCGTGCAATACCGCACGTATCTGATCGAACCCTGCCATATATCCATACGGCCTATAGTACAAACTGTCCGATCCTGATCCGTGCAATACCGCACGTATCTGATCGGACCTTGCCATATCTCCATACGGCCTCTACAACCTTTCGCCCGAAAGCTGAGTAACTGAATGTGGGGGACTCTAAAGACTCGTCAACACCTTGGTTGTGGATTTAACCACTAGCACGTCAGAGGTATAAGCCAATACGTAACGGGCTACCAGGTATCGACTAAAAGGGACGTCTGTGAGCGAACTCAGCCTGACAACCCTACTGAGCCTGTCAGTGACAATATCCGTACAGTCCGGTCCGTTCGTCTATGAGCATCGCATGGCGGGCCTAGGGGGTTGGTAAAAGTCAGACCCCCAAAAGCGGTACAAGTCGTGTCGGAGTGTAGCCCAGAACACCCTGAGATACTACTGGAATACCTACCAGTAAATCTCCTTGCCTCGGCCGAGGGCTTCGTGTAATGGCTCTCCTAGACACAGCACGACCTCACCCCCAATACCGGGAGAGACGAACCCCTGAAGATACGCTCACTGCCTCCATGTGGCTCGGGACTGTACCCAACTAAAACCTGTTTGCACGACTCCTTTGAGCCGTGGTAGGGTAGTAATCAAAGTACAGTGGGAACTCACACGAGACAAATGACGATCCCCAGGTCGATGAACTAACCTGCACACATGTCACCAGGGAACTGCCATCTGACGTCTGGTATATGACCAACTAGCATGTTCCCGGCGAGTCCTGTCCGGTGTACTCATAACCCAATGAGCACCTGTATACATCTTAGGTGATCCAACTGACACCAGTGGCTTGTGAGACCGGCCACCGCCCCTCGTCGGGGTCTCGACTGTATACACTAGTCTACTCTGGAGTATCGATGCCCTGTCTCGAAACTCACACGACTAGGGACCATTTAAGGATACGCTTATAGACCCCAGCTCCCACTTATATGATCGCCCTCATACTGCTGGTGGTCAAGCAAGAATCCTAGGGGCTCTATCAACATGTAATAGCAACTTGTCAGGTCACCTAAAACAGTACACGATGATAAAGGTAAACCAGATAGCATACTATCATCTCGAGTAAGACTGTCCTACCGGGATAGGTCCTCCATCAATCATTGCAGTCACGTACCTGTGACCTAATAATTGACTCTGATGGCACTATCTCCAACAGGAGATACCGTCCTGCCGCCTGTCTAGGAACACTTGGGAAGTGAGCGGATTAAATTCGACGCGTAGTCGCCAGACAAAGAGACGACACAACACAAAAGCAGTCCCACGCAGATACAAGTGTTCACACAACAAGAAGAAAAATACGCGTGCAAACATGACTACTAGAAAAATACCTTTATTCGCAAAAGTTAAAGCTTCTACAAGGTATTGTGGGCTCCCCAGCCTTACAAAAAGCCCGGAGGCCTACCAAACTCCCGAGGAAACAAATAAAAAGAAAAAATAAAAGAAAGAGACGGCGGGTCTCAGGCCTCAAGGCCGGGCGGATCCCCGGGAAGCTCAGCGGCAGGGGCCTCGTCATTACCCTCGCCGGGCGCCGCCTCTTCGACCTCGGCCCTGAGGTCTTCCCCCTGCTCGTCGTCCCCGTGAGGATATTCAGCTCGGAGTTCCTGGTCAGCGAACCCCGGCACCCGAGCCTTGACGGCATCAAGGGACTCATGCCAGATGGCGGTAGTGGCCGAGGATAAAACGGTGTAAAATTCTTCCGATTTCTGGAAGTTCTCCACCGCCTTCGCCGCCAAGAGGTCGGCCCGTTTCGCCGCCTCTACTACCGCCCCCATCTCTTTCCGGAGGGTGATCACCGACTTCCTCATGGTGCCGACGAGTGCCATGGAGTCCTGGAGCTTGGCCTCGGCGGCGTGGGCGGCTTCGCGAAGCCTGGTAGCCTCTTGCTTCGCCGCCGCCACTTCCTTCTTCACAGCTGCCGCCTCCTGCTTCGTGGCCGCTAGCTCCTGCTTCCCGGCCATCACCTCGGCCTCGAGAGCGGCGACTCTCACCGTCGCAGCTTCCAGCACCCGCCTCGAGCTCTCCCTCAGCGAGGAGGACTCCCCCGAGGCTCGGATCGCCGAACCTATCTCCTCCTCCTCCATTCGAATGGCAAGAGCGATGTGGTGGAGGACCTGGGGAAACAAGAAAGGGGTCAGAAAGAAGAAGGATCACTAAGTCTCTCGAAAGATGAAATGCGCAAAGTACGAACATTAACCTGCACGGCCTCTTGGGCGATGGACGCCAGTTGCCCCTTCAAACTTCCCTCGGGGACCCTGCCCCCGGCCGACCTCTCCATGTCGTGCAGAAGGCTATCGGCGATGGAGCCCCGAGGGCACCTCAAACCGGAGCTCCCCATCGTCCACTAAGATCGGGGAGGCCGGGTCCTACGGGGTTGCATGGGGGTGCCTCTTGAGAGCCGGCAGCGGCAGACTGGTCTCCGCCTCCGAGACCGGGGCTTCCTGCCCTCTAGCCCTCTTTCGGGTCGTCGCCCTGCTAGACTCCGGGGCCCGATCCGCGCTCGAGCTCTGGTGCTGAACGGCTGCCGGAGGAGCCGGGGTCGGCGCCTAACGGGAAGAGCTGGTCCCTCTAGTCCTCGACCCCTTCTTCGACTTGCGCATAGCCGCTCGAAGATAGCTCAAATCCATAGGGTTCTGCACAAGACGAGATAAAATGGGGTCAGCGACTCAAGCAAAAATCAGAGTAAATGCAAGCCTAACTTACCGACGAACTGGGAAGGGCTGAGCCCGGCCCAACTAAGGGCCCGCTCAGACAGCAACACATCGGCCCGAGGAATGGGCTCCCACGCCGCCACTCTCACCACGTCGGTGTCATTGGACGGTTTTCCCTGCTAGCACTTATCCCTAGACCACTGGACGGGTACGGGCCAGTCCTCACCTTCTGGCGGCCCGACGAAGAAAAACTTCTTCTTCCAGTCGTGGATGGAAGAAGGCAGGACGACGACTCCCGACCCGGGCGCACTCCCCCGACGTTTCCTGAAGGAGAGGTAGACCCACCTCGGGTCGCCAGCGTGAGAGCCGGGGTGACTTTTGTAGATGAGAGAGGAGGCAAGGATGGACAGACCGAAAGGGACCATCTTCAATTTCAAGCGGACCAGAAACCCGAGGAGAATCCTCCAGGAGTTCAGCACTAACTTGCCCGGGGCTAACCCGAAGTAAGACAGCGCTGCAGCGACCTCGGGAGAGAAAAGCAAGCGCATTCCAGCCCAAAAGGATTCCAGGTACAGGGCAATCTCTTTACCCCTCACCTGATCTGCCCTCTCTCCTTCCTCGTCCAAGTGCAGAGTATAGCCAGAAGGGATATGGAAGCGGGCCCGAGCGGTGGCAAGATCTCCCTCGTACCTCACCAAAGAAGGCACCCCGGGGGCTTCCGCCGCCTCCACTCGGGGATCCGCTCCTGACACACGACCACAGAGAGAGGATCTAACCCAATCTCCCCGGAAAGAGCCCGACTCGGCAGAAGAATCCCTAGAATCTACCCCTGTAACATCTACAGACTCCCCAGAAGAAGATATCTAACCTGATTGAGAAGCCCTCGGGAAAGCAGGAGATCCGACCTAAGATGAGAGCGCCGAGCTTACGAGATGAAAGATGAGGGAAATATGAAGAGAGGAGGGCCCTAAAGCGGGCCCCATCTCTATCTATAGCCTCCGGCACCCCCATCCAACGGCGACCGTCGACTCCCGCCAAAAACAACCCCTCACATACGACGACCCAGATGGCTCCACCTGGCGCGCGCGCATTGGACAACATCACATCAGACACCGCAGGTCTGCAACACGTCGCGTCGTCCAACCGACGCTCGACATGTGGACCGTCGCTTCAGTAATGGAGCGCACGAACCGGCGCACCCTCTTTAATGCAGAAGGTCTCGCCCTGATTCGCCTGCGTCACCCCGAAAAAGACAACGGATTGCCCGGGGACACGCCCGACGATATCTTCGGAAGAGAGCTCACCTTGGGTGACTCAGCAGACCACTCTCAACCCGACCCGTCAGCTGGTCGGGACGAGAGTGGGCGGCTAATGATGATGCTCGATATCGGCGATCTCCCAGATCATGACACGGGGCAGATGACGTGTCCCAGAGCATGCAAGAAAGGGCCTACAGCAGCCGACCAAAGCACCCTTATACTCATCCTACCGAGCAGACATTGGCTCGCCCCAGCACGATGGGCCCCCTCGGCCTCACAGCTCGTTCCAGAGCTATCGCAGAAATTAGATACCTCGGCTCTCCCGCTCGTCCGCAAGCTCTCCCGCCGAGGTCATCTTCCTCGGTCTTCTCGACCGACCAATAGCACCGCTTACAGGCGTAACCGCCATCCCGCGAATCTCGCCATGCGCGAGATCTCCGCCGGCCACATCCCACGTTCCACACCACCATGATCCCCATTAACGAGCCTGTCTCACCATTAATATGAGGTCCGGCTCTTCACGCGGGCGTGACGTCGGGAGCGTAACGGCCGGCGTGATTCTCGCGCCTGCTGCACTTGCTGCCACCACTACTTAAACCCCTCTTTCAAATGCGGTTAAGGTAAGCCAATTCTAATCCACTAAGCCATTACTCTGCTCGGATCTCTAGACTAACTTGATCGTCGGAGGGTCCTCAGTGGTACAACCACCCCGGGACTTCCATGCAGGTAACTCGGCAAGCTCAACCTCAACCCCAACCCATTGAGATCCACACGCTTCAGGAGCGATAGCCTCCAGATCCAATCTCAGCCACGCATCGCTAGCCATCCGCAGATCAACGGGAAGCAACATCTGAAGGAGATTCCACCCTCCATCAGGTATTGTTTGCATCCAGCGGCGGAGCCATCAGCCAAGGTGGGTCGAGGTTGGGCAGCCGACCAACCTGGCTTGAGAGACTATGCAAACGTAGTTTTCGATTTGAAAGTAGTTTGCGCATAAGGATATTATCTTTGCCGACTCAAAATGTTTATAGGATGTACATAGTGATCAGAGGTTTACAGTTTGGGATTTTTTATCCCAAGTTCGAATCCCAAGTCATGTATTTATTATATTACACTTCATCAGTTTTTGATATTGATATTTAAATGATACACTTTGAACCGCTAAAAATTGTTTAGGTGTGCAGATTATCAAAATCTTGGGTGATAGTTCGTAACTTTATATGTTGAATAAAAAATTTTGTCTAATAATTAGAAGATAAAAAGCTATTGTTCCAGATTTGCCGCATCTCCCCTCATATATTTTTCTTATCATACATTTGATATATCTTAAAATTTCAATTGGTTTTCTTTTTTAATTTCTTTATTTTTTCTTGTTGGACATGTTTTCAAGTAAAAAAAAGCCTAGATGTGTAAACATACATCTAGAATACAATTTATACGTAGACATCAAAGAATTTTGGCAACAATTAGGGAATTTTTTTGTTGATGGCAAACTTTCAATCAACTTCGTTTGCACGTGCAAAACACATGCTGAATTACTAGTTTCCAATAGGTAAGATCGTGCCTTGTCTGATCTCAATTAAATTCAATTCAAATAAATAAGAGGCCACGGAAATAACAACACGATGGCTTATTGGAGAGTTGAAGAATATATTATAATCCAGAGTCATTTCTTCTTCCTAAGCAAAAGCGTCGGCCAAACCCCGATTGGCCTTATTAAGAAACGTATGCAAGAACGTGTTGGAAAATTTTGCTATTTAATTAGTTTATATCAGGAAAATTGAATAAACAAAAGTCTAACTTTTGTAGATCACAAATTTGAAAATGAGGTTTATAGGAAAGAGATATGCACTTGAGTGTACTGGCCTAAGAAAAATATCGTATCTCTCTTGGCAGGTTTACAGCAGCAATTTAATCACAAGATACAACTCTACTAGCTTTTCTAGTATTCCGGCTTGCACAAGACGCTGAAATAGTGTTAGTATCCTTTTCTGTTTCGAAGTCAGATACTCGGATAATGTGAATACAGTGAAAAGAAGGAAGAAGAAGAATTTCGTGTGTGCTCTTGGTTTTCTTGTTATTGGATTTTTGCCTTCGGGAAAGGGCTTTATATAACCTCTCAAATGGTTAGAACTCTTCCAACCGTTGCAACCGCTCGAACGATCACAGCTAACTGTCATAATCACAACCATTGCAACAACAACGTTCAAAACTGTTCATGAACGGTTGCACCCGTTCGTAAAACCTTTCATGAAAACAAAAACGGTTTCAAAAATATAGTATAAATTGTTTGACAAAATTATATATTAAAATAATTTATTATAAATAATCAACATACGACTTGGTCACAAAGCATGTATATAGTTTCTCCATTCTCTCCCCATACTCTCTTTCATTAGACGCAGCGAGGTCAAAGATAGAAGTGTTATATAAACACTTTCCCATTTCTTGGTGTGGGCAATGTGGGACTAAAACCCACCATGAGAAGTTTAGGCTTTTTCCTTATTTTGTGTATTTGCTCCAACAATTCCCCCACAAAGTTTAAACTTCAATACAACCTATAATGACTATGATTAATATGAGATGAAAATCTAACAATATTGTATATCGACGTAAGTGTAATAAAGTCTTGAACTTACACTTTGTATAGAAAACTCCAGAATGCAAGAATATAGTAGTCATTAAATGACCTTACAAAGCTATATCTTATTGATTGTTCCCTTATCAAAACACATACAATATGAAACAAAAATTTGGGTATTTAAAACGGTCATGCATTATGGTCATGTATGATACCTTAATTCTTATGAAAATTATAAGGGTTTCACCCACTCACCCTAAACCACGGCTTCATAATAATCTCACTTAGGTGATGTCTTAAGAGAATACTTATTGTCAGAGTACCTCGCAAATAATTTTGTATTTGACATCATTAAGAGTTAAATTCTTAACCTTAATTAACAACTAAAGCACAACAATATCATAAGAATATGATAGAATATAAATTCTTAAATAAAGTGCTCCCACGTTCACATTCAACAGATGCGTTCTTCCCATTACAAAACCTTTTAAGATTGGGTATCCAGTGTTGGTAAATTCAATACGGGTCTAAGTCTCATATCCGTCGATGCATTAAGAATCTTAGTTTTCGCAAGAGCCTTAGTAAAGCAGTCAGTTAAGTTTAGTTGACTACTTATAAACATAAGAGACGCGATAAAATTTTCTTTGTATTGTTTTATAGTCATATTTTAATGGCGGGAATCTATTTGTTTTTCTATTGCAATTTTTCTGTTCTAATAAATCTAATAGAGATCTATTATCACAATGAATTGTTATTGCTATAATTGGCTTTGGTACAAAGGGAATTTCAGATATTAAATTCCTTAACAATTCTGCTTCTACGCAGATGGTAACCAAAGCAATCATTTCAGCATCCATGGTACTTCTAGTAATTAATGTTTGTTTACACGATCCCCAATTAATTGCTCCACCACTAAGCACAAAATCAAAACCTATGGCAGATTTTATATCTAGAGTATTAGTTATCCAATTAGCGTCACTGTACCCTTCAATTTGATTTAGGAAATTAGAGTAAACAAGACAATAATTTATAGTACTTCTTAAATACTTGAACAATCGTTTCAAAGTATTCCAATGAAGTTGATTAGAGTTACTTGTAAATCTAATGAGTCTTGAAACCGCACATGAAATATCCGGTCTTGTTCGAATAGCTATATAGTTTAGTGACCTTATCAGTTGTGCATATTTATTTTGTAATATAGGTTCTCCTTTATGTTTAATGAGATGAATATTAAGACCAAAAGGAGCTGAGATAGGTTTTATATTGAAGTAATTATACTTCTTTAATAATTACTCTATGGCATGAGATAATGAAATTAAATATCTATTTTCAAATCTATTGATTTTTATGCGTAGAATGTAATCAGCCTCACCTAGATCTTTCATATGAAAGTTCTTAGATAAATATTACTTTATATCATTTATAACATTAATAGAAGAACCAAATATTGGAATGTCATCAACATAAAGACAAAGAACTACAAAACCATTTCCAAAAGATTTGTAGTATATACACGTGTCAAAATTATTAATTATAAAGACATAGCTAAGAATTATTTCATCGAACTTAGTATTCCATTATTTAAGGGCTTGTTGTAATCCATATAGAGATTTAAGAAGTTTACAGACTTTATTTTCATTCCCTTTTTTTATGAAATCTACTGGTTGTTCTATATAAATTTCTTCATCAAGATCACCATTTAGAAATGCGGTCTTTACATCCATTTGATATATTAATACCTTATGAATAGCGGTCAAGGCAATTAATGTTCTCATGGTTGTAATTCTTTCTACAGGCGTAAAAGTATCATTAAAGTGTATGCCTTTTCTTTGAAAAAAACCATTAGCTATTAGCCTGACTTTATATTTGTCAATACCACCATCAGCCTTTAGTTTCTTTTTAAAGATCTACTTACATTCTATTGCTTTACTACCAGGAAGTAAGATTGTTAGAACCCATGTGTTATATTCCGAATTCAATCAATTATATTTTGAATAGCCTCTTTCCAATGCTTAGAATCAGAAGATATCATTGCTTCTTCATAGGAAGAAGAATCTCCTTCCACTAGATAATAGTAGTAAGTATCATCAGTGAGTACTTTCCTTCTTTTAATTCTATCATTTCTTCTTAAATCTGGTTCAGATGTTAGAACTGAAAAAGATGCATTTTAAATTAATTCATTATTATTAGAAGTACTAGCTATGTTAGGGTTAGAAACAAAATCATCTACTTGTTTAATAATTTGAGTTATGTAAGAAAATCTATGTTCAAAGAAAATAGGATAGTTAGATTCTATTAAACTATTAACTTTAATATCAGTAATATCATATTTTAAGACAATAAATCTATAAGTAATATTGTCGAGGGAATATCCTACAAATAATGCATCTACTGTTTTAGGACCTATTTTGTTTTCTTTTTTGTGAGAAGAAATACATACTAGTGTGAGGCAACCCCAAATACAAAGGTAATCTAATCTAGAAGTTATTTCAAACCGTAATTCAAATGGAGATTTATTTATAGAATTATGAGGTATTCTATTTAGTATATAGCATGCCAATAATATAGCTTCGCCCTATAAACTTTCTTGAGCACCAGAACTAAATAACATGGAATTAACCATATTTATTAAATTTCTATTTTTACGTTTTGCTGCACCATTAGATTCAGAAGTGTAGGTAGGAGAATATTCATATTTAATTTCATGTTCCTGACAGAACGGATTTAATATATTAGAAGTATACTCCCTTCCACGGTCTGATCCCAGGACTTTGATTTTCCTTTCAATGTAGTTTTCTACTTTGGTTTTATATATTTTGAATCTATTAAACACATCATTCTTAGTATGAAGTAAATATACATAAAAATATCTAGGATTGTGATCAATGAATATATATATAGTATTTATTTCCACCTCTAATTGGTTGTTTGTAAGAATCACAAATATTAGAATATACTAAATATAAGATTTGGGTGCAACGATCAACGGATTTAAATGTACCTTTAGTATGCTTAGTCTTGACACAAATATCACATTTAGATTTGAAGTCAATAGAACTTTTAGAAATCATATTTAAGCGTATCATTCTATTTAATGTTTGATAATTAAGATGTCTTAATCTACCATGCCATATAACACAAGAAGAAAAGATTAAAACAATGAGACTCGTTTTATTTATTTCATTATTATTATTACAAACAACATTTAATTTATACAATCCATCATACACATAACCCTCACCAATAAACATATTTTCTTTAGAGATTACAATTTGATTATTTTCTAATACAATTTTGTAACCTCTTTTACAAAATAGAGAAGCACTTATTAAATTCTTTTTTGCACCAGGGACATACAAAACATCACTTAGCAGTAAATATTTTTCTGAGATCATAGAGAGCCTAATGGATCCTATTTTCTTTACTGGTGATAGCGTATCATTTCCAAGTGTTACACTTCTCCCTCATTGATCCTGAAATGAAGTAAACCATTTATTGTTAGAACATACGTGCACATTAACACTACCGTCTAACCACCAATTATTAGATGATGTGATAAGGTTTACAGTGTGGAAAATATACCTAAGAGAGGAACATTCACCCATTTCCACCACATTCACATTTGCAATGTTAGTACTTATAGGTTTCCGAACTGGTTCGGTTTTCCTGAAGAAGGATCTGGTAGACATATGGTTGGTTCTCACACATAAGAAACAGAATTTTTTTAGTTCGTTAGCTTGTGACTTTTGTTCTGCTTTAGAACTTTCTTAAATTGTTTCTTTTTGAACTTATTGTTCTTATGTCTAAATTGGTTTCTCTTAGGAACAATTTTATTAGAACCTTCGATTAGGTTGATTTTATTATAAATTTTAGTATTAGGATTAAGTACAGCTCTTCTTTGTTCCTCAATTCTAATGGAATTCATGACATCAAGTAGTGTGAGTGAATTTTGGTTCATCCGAAATTGGTTAGCAAAGGCTTCCCAAGATCGCGGAAGAACATAAATCAAAGCAATCACTTGAAACTGATCTAACAGTATAGTGTGACTAACTTCTGAAAGTCATGAAGTTGTTTATTTGTACGCTCATTATCCTTAATGATAAAATTCCTAAAGGACGATATGTTGAATCTTTCTACCCTAGCATTATCATTACTATATCTTTGTTTTTATGCAAACTAAAATTCCTTAGCAGTTTTAAAGTGAAGGAATGCACGGTAAAGTGGACCTTCCAAGACACTAAGTATTCATAACTTACAATGTTAATCTATCTTCTCGGGAGAGTACTTAGATTTGGTATTGTCAGTGTAAGGAGTGGGTGCATCAGTACTCCTACACTCATCGGTTAGACTTTTCTAAGGGACAGATTCAACAGATACATAAGGGATAAGAATTTCTTTGATTGCAGTTATTAATCCTAATATAGTCAACCAGTACTTGACTTAGATTTACCAAGTCTTAAAGTCATTTTGGCCATCGAACTTTTCGGGTTTTATGGAACCGGAGTCATTGCACTTTACCATAATATATCAACTTATGGATAATAAGAATGTGTTAGAATTTAAAATATGAATATGAATATATGGTATGAATTTTAATAATTGAACTAATTCTTAATAGTAATATTCACTATTAATTTAGAATTACTAGCAATAATAAAATAGTGCAGTTAATATCCGTAAGGTAGTTTTTTAGGGGAACCAACCCGACAAAGTAGACCAATCGGTATAGCGCAATCAGTAACCGTAAAGTAATGTTTGAGGGAACAGGCCTAACAAAGTAGACCAATCGGTATACTGGTGCAATTACAAAACACACACACACACACACACACACAGAGAGAATACTAAACAGATTACAGAATAGATTAAATAGTTTAGAATTAAACTAAAACATATTAAACAGATCGATATCTTTCTTAGATTGTTGGAAATTTTTGCTATTTAATATGTTTATATCTGGAAAAATTGAATAAACAAAACTCTAATCTTTGTAGACCACAAATTTGAAAATGAAGTTTATGGGAAAGAGACATGTACTTGAGTGCACTGACCTAAGAAAGATATCGCCTTACTCTTGGCTGTTTTACAGCGGCGATTCAATTCTAAAATACAACTCTCCCAGCCCTTCTAGTACTCCGGCTTGCACAAGACACCAAAATAGTGTTAGTACCCTTTTTTGCTTCAAAGTCAGATGCTCTGATGATGTGAATGCAGTGAAAATGAAGAAGAAGAAAATTTTTGTGTTTGCTCTTGGTTTTCTGGTTATTAGATTTCTGCCTTCAAGGAAAGGGCTTTATATAGCCTCCTAAATGATTGGAACTCTTCCAACCGTTCGAACGATCGCAACCGTTTGCGGCCAACTGCTATAATCACAACTGTCGCAACAGCAACAGTCATAACTGTTCATGAACAGTCTCACCCGTTCGTAAAACCATTCGTAAAAATAAAAAAATTCAAATATATAGTTTAAATATTTTTACAAAAATATATATTAAAGTAATTTGTTCCAAAAAGAATACATGGGACCTCGTGAACAGGAATTGGAGCGGCATTCACTCAGCACGGCACGGCAACGGCGCACGCGTATGGTTTCCCCTTATCCTCTTTCATTGGACTCAATGCAATGAAGGATAGAAGTTTTAAATAAAAACTTTCTCATTTTTTGGTGTGGCAATGTGGGACTAAAAGCCACCATGAGAAGCTTGGAATTTTTCCTTATTTTGTGCATTTGCTCCAACAAAACGTACATATGACAGTTTCGTCTATGAGCCATGTTTAAGAGAGTTTGCGAAGAGTTATTGCACATCTCAAAAGCGCAATTGCCACTCTAAAAGGATATAAATATGGGATTCTTCAAAGAAAAATAGAAACCTTCCAGATTAATCAAAACTTTATCGTATTTAACTTGTAATCTACCATAGGAGTAGTATAGAAGACCGTGCTATTGGAGATCTTGCCGGAGTAATGTGCTAATCCCTCGTTGTCAGGTAACTTTTTCCATCTTGATGGTATCGGCTGTGGGTAGAGTCTTTGCCAGAGTAGGTCAGGTGTCAGATTCCTATCCGTCAAATTACTCCTTCCATCTTGATTGTGTCAGCTGTGGGTGGATTCTTAGCCAAAGTAAAGTGAATCCATCGTCGGTGATGCTTTCGTCGACTGCCAACCGTAGTGTTTTGATGCTTTCTAAGGCCAGGTTATAGGTGTACAAAGCAAATCCATGCCTCTAGAGTTAGTCTAAGATGACGAGGAGAATGCTAGGGCTTGAGTGTTCATGTGTAATTTGTATGGTGTGAATCCTAGCAAGGGGATCACCTATATAGCACAAAAGGGATATAAGAACATATATTGACTGATATCCCATTTGAATGATATCCTATTAGCCTAGTTGCATCCAAACGCAACTCCTTATAATTAGCTCAAATATAAAATTCAACATCCTTGCCGATAATTTTTACATGATTTGTGCTTAAATGTAAAAATGACTGACCGACCGATGCACATGTACCATGTTGTAATTTGCGCGTGTACACTATATGATGCCTATGTGTAGAGCATGTAAATTGTAAAAGTCGCCAAATGACTGGACGACAGTTATGTTTCTTATGGATGATGGCATTTCCATAGTCAATGGTTTATGTTGTTGGATATGTATGTCTTAGAGGCCATTATATATATATATATATATATGTATGTATGTATGTATGTATGTATATATGTATGTATGTAGTGGATGCTTGGACATATGTACGTATAAGACAATCTTGCTCGATATGATAGTATGCAATTTGGTTTGTTTTAATAATAACATGTGTATATGTTTTACTTGTTATTATGTATCGCTAATATATATTAATAAAGCCCGTAGGATTATTTCTTGACTACCAGCGTTATGATGGCGATCATACATGTGGGGGCTGGGTTGTCCATAAACACATCCTTAAATGTCCCTTGTTGTGGGAGTATCGAAACTGGGTATCGATATTCTGAAGTAGACTGGTGTATACATTTCTAAACCCTGATGAGGGGCGATGTTTGGTTCTACAGCCATTGATGTTTGGCACCTAAGATCGTATACATGTGCTCACTAGAGACGAGTACACTAGACAGACTCGCCGAGAACTTTTAGATAGTATTATATCTATCATCAGATAACAGTTCTCAGGTGACATGAGTACATGCTAGTCTGTAGACCTGAGATCGTATATCTTAGAGGCCATTATGTGTGTGTGTGTGTGTGTGTGTAGTGGATACTTGGACATATGTACGTACAGGACAATTTTGCTCGATATGATAGTATGCAATTTGGTTTGTTTCTATCATAACATGTGTATATGTTTTACTTGTTATTATGTATCGCTAATATATATTGATAAAGTCCGTAGAATTATTTCTTGACTACCAGCATTATAATGATGATCATACATGTGGGGGCTGGGTAGTCCATAAACACATCCTTAAATGTCCCTTGTCATGGGAGTATCGAAACTGGGTATCGATATTCTGGAGTAGACTGGTGTATACATTTCTAAACCCTGATGAGGGACGATGTTTGGTTCCACAGCCATTGATGTTTGGTACCTAAGATCGTATACAGGTGCTTACTAGGGATGAGTACACCGGACAGACTCACCGAGTACTTTTAGATAGTATTATATCCATCATCAGATAACAGTTCTCAGGTGACATGAGTACATGCTAGTCTTTAGACCTGAGATCATCATTTGACTCGTGCGGGTTCTTACTGTACTTAGATTGCTACCTTACCGCGGCTTTACTGAGTCGTGCAAATAAGTTTTAGTTGGGTACAGTCCCGAGCCACATGGAGGCTGTGAGCAATTGTTAGGGATTCGCCTCTCCCGGTATAGAGAGTCGATATCGCATTTTGTTCGGTTGGTCAGTAATTAGTCTAAAATATTGTACATTTATATGAACATTTTTCCTACTATTGTTAACTGCTAAAAGACGTTAATTGTAAATATAGAAAATATGTGGGTTTATTTGTAAAAACATTATTATCATATGTTTCTATATTTTAATTAATATAATTAGGGAAAATATATGCATATAACATTTAAATGAAATATTAGTAATTAAAATATGCATATCATTCAAATATTCCTAATCAATATTCTTAAAATATTATATTATTTAAATGGTTGGAATAATATCTCAAAAATACCAAATACTACTAATACTTTGATTTGAGATATTATGCAGTTATTGGCTCAGGTCTAAGGTCCAAGTAAGAGATCCAAGTCAAATCGGAATATCGGAACCGAATCTACCAAAATTTAGAAACAAATTGAGAGATCTAGCAACGACAGAGACTTAGAGTATTATTTTCAGGATCCAGACATCAAAAGGATCTCCACATGTCAACACAAGAGACCGAAAGAAATATCAAATCCCGATTCCACCAAGTCGCGGCGGAAGGGCGGCCAAACATGCCAAAACGCGGCGGATCCGTGATCCTATCAGGGCCGTTGGATGTAAGATTTTAGGATCATAATCTTATTAACAACGTATACTTTTATATGGAATCTAGGTTTCTGGTTTCAGGGACTATTTAAAGGACCGAAAGCTGTACATTCAAAACCATCAGTGAAGAGATCAAGAGATCCACATATTCAAGTGATCATCTATTCATCTACCTCCAACAAGAAGGTTATCTAGAGCAAACTACGGTTCTTGTAATCTACTTTCTAAGGAGAAAAGTTGTATGCAATAGTTGATTAATAAAGGTAGTTTTTATTTTAATTCTTTTGCATTTATTTTCTGCATTTAATTTTTGTACTTACTTTTCTGCATCTTAACTATGCTTTCATTCACCTTCATCCTCTCTTCTAACTTAACCATGAGCGAGTGATTCCTAACTTGCTAGGGTTTGTAGGATAGGGTAGGATAATGGATGAAAAGATCTCATAACTTCTTTTATACAATTTACAGTTTATAAAGTTTAGCAAAATTAATGTTAACCTCCTTATCGGGCGCGCTATCAATTTACTGATAGGCTCGATCACGATTTGAGATTGGTTTAATACTTGTTTTGTTAAGGGTTAGACATGAATAGAGATCAATGAAAGGATAAAGGTTAGTAGTGGGGAAACCATAGAATTTTCCAAGAACCCTAATCTACATTCATCACTATCTATTTAGTTTTAAACTATTAAAAGATAAAATAGTCATTTTTAATTATTCATCCATTACTACTAAGTACTATGAACCCTATAAGCCTTTTTGTTATAAATTTTATATCCGTCCTAAAATATAACAACAGAAAATCACCCATCTTTCATCAACTCGTCTAAAGTAAGAAAAGAGTTCACGTTTCCCTGCGGACGACCCGTACTCATCGCGGCTAGTTACTGGCGACACCGTCTTGATTGCGGTTATTTACAAAAACACTTCTTCTTACGAACGATCAATCAAATGGCGTCGTTACCGGGGAAACAGTCATAATTTTCTTCTTGTTATTCGGTTGATTTCTTATTAAAATCCAGCAACATAAAATAAACGAGAACCAAAACCGCATCTTGTATTTTTAACGATTATTGTGTGTTTTGCAAAGGAATCTGGAATAAATGGAGTAAGGAAACAGAGATTCAGAGACTTTCAATGTGGACCAGAGGAGCATAAGGGTGCTAAGAAGAAAACTTAGCAGAAGATTCTCCAAACCGGCGGTGGAACTGCGGCATTTTGGTGCTGTTGGCGGCGGAATCGCGGTTTCTTGGTGGAATTGGGCCCCCAAAATTCTCAGGCTTGACTCAATAAACTGATTTTATTTGCAAGATTCTTTGCAAACAGCGCCGCTCAAAAATCTTTTTGCGTATTTTGAATTCGGTTTGTTTTTGCATAATTAAACCGGACTTTAAGGGGCAATAAACCCAAATTCAGATTAGGTGGGGATTTCATCACCCTTCCTAGGCTCCACAAATCACAATTGAGCATACTACTACCCTACACCAAAAAAATATCTAGACCTAGCCTTTAAGAATATTCGCGCTCAATTAGGACAGAGAAGAGTCGTGGGTAATCTATTGCTTATCCGCATTTCTCTTGTGGTGTCTAGGCAAGTGTGACTAACAAAAGTGGTTACTTAATTAGGTCTGCTATTTCGGTTATTCGTATAGCAGATACCTCCCACTTACCTGGCTATAAGATTGCTAAGGAGGCAGTAGAGAATTGATGACTTGTCCTTTGGAAGTCTAGGAGCGGTCTAGTGACTTAACCTAGGCGATCCTAGCTCTATGGATTGATTGTGCATTTTGTAATTTGTTGAGTCAAGCCTCACATCCAAAAATTTTTCAAAACAAACCTTCTTAAAATCATTCTCACATACGCTGCCATGTGTACTAAACCCGCTTAGTGCATGATCGGCTGAACACGGGATTCTAGTGCCCGTCTAGTCCGCGTTTTTGCTATCGACTCCGAAGTCGGTACTTTTTCATCTTCTATTTCTCCTCCACCCACCACATCTCCCGAGATGCACGGATCTCCATCGGGATTTAATGATACCACCCTTCCACCACCCATAGGTGCGTAGAATCCACCGCGCATCTCTCCAAGAAAGAAGTTGCCCCGTATGTGGACCCCTTCCTACTTGTCTGTCTCTTCCACCAGCCAATAGGGATAATTTCGAAATTAAACCCTACTTCATCAACTTGTTGCCCAAATTTTACGGGCTTAAATCTGAAGACGCATACGTTTTTATAACCAAGTTCGAAAACGTATGTGGTATGATGAGTACAACCCAACTTTCACGGGATGCTCTTCGATTACGTCTTCTCCCTTTTACCTTGTGCGATCTCGCAGAAAAATGGCTTTACAGCACTGCCACACATTCTATCTGTAACTGAGATGAATTCGTTATAGCATTCCTTAAGAAATTTTATCCTCATCATAAAACTGCCCGTATTCGAAGCGAGATTAACCAGTTTGCCTAACTTCCCAACGAACCCTTTTGGAAATGCTTTGAACGATTTAAAGATCTTCTTGTCCAATACCCTCATCAAGGAATCGATAGGTGGAAACTTTGCTGAATTATATATAAGGGTATTAATCCAGCCACGAAACAAATGCTTGAAACCATTTTTCAATGTCATTTCATGTCAAAAGACGATGACGAAACTTGGAAATTTCTGGAAGATCTCACCGAACAAATATTACAGTGGGAGAGTACTAGACTAACATCGTTTTCATCTAGGGAAGGTATCCATCAGCTCGACGTTTCCATCGCAGTGAAAGCTGAAATGGCCACGATGCAAAAGAAACTCGAAGCTATCGAAAACAAATTATCGTCAGCCTCCCTAAACCAACTTACGCTCCCCAAAACCGTGTGTGGTTGCTGTTTTGACCCATCACATTTAACAGAAGAATGTCCTTTGAATCCTCCGTCTCAAGGTCATGAACAAACTAATGCTGCTTTTCAGCAACAACCTAGAAATGACCCCTACTCATCCATATATAATCAGGGATGGAAGAATCATCCTAATTTTTCTTGGAACCTAAACCAATCTCAAAATCAAAATTAGTTCCCAAGCCAAAATAACTTTCAAAGGCTTTCTCCACAGCAACAACAGCCACCACACCAAATTCAGCATCCCTTTCAATCGCAAGCCTGTCAAAATCCGGCCAACAATTTTGCTCCTTATAATAGTATTTCAACGGCAGATACCAATAAAATCTCTGCACTCGAACGAAACTTAGAAACGTTCATTAAAAAATCCATGGAAACGATAGCTAATTTAACGTCTTCTATCCAAACGTTAGTGCAACACACTGCTTCCCACGGTGAAAGCATAAAATCAATAGAAGCACAGATTGCATAATTAAATGCCGTTATGAGTGAAAGAAAGGAAGGGAAATTTCCATCTCAACCTCTACCAAATCCTGACCACTCACAAAACGCAAATCTCATCCTTCAAAATTATAATATGAGTGTCGTAACCACATTGAGATCGTAAAGAGTGCTGAATAATCATGTTGGTGAACAAGTTGAAATTGATGACATTGATGAAACCCTGGCTACTACTTCTACTCCTAATTCGTCTAATCCAACATCTTCTTTCGAGCATATTCTCCATTTTCCACTAGGCTCGAACTCTCAGCCCACTTCCTTGAAGGAATTACCATCTACAACCATCCCAAATTTAATTTTGGGATCCATTCTATCCCCACAAACTTCTTCTCAAAAGTTAGACCCAACTCTTATTGATAAAGCTCTTTTTCCAAACAGGTTAAGGGCCAACAGACTAAGTCCCCAAATAGAGAAAATTGTGGAAATTTTTAAACAAGTTAAAATAAATATTTCTCTCCTAGATACTATCCAACAAGTTCCATCCTATGCGAAAATTCTAAAGGACTTGTGCACTAGGAAAAGAAAAATTCAAATGCCTAAATTTTTTTTCTTAGCGAGTAATATGAGCAATTCTCTCACCCAATTGGTGCCCACGAAACATAAGGACCCCGGTTGTTCTACAAAATCTATAACTATTGGGGGTAAAAATATCAATCTGCTCTACTCGATTTATGTGCTAATGTTAACTTGATTCTATATTCTGTTTATGAGCAATTAGGCATAAGAGAGTTGAAACCTGCGCACTGCATTCTCTAGATGGCTGACCGATCTATCACCCAACCTAGGGGTGAGCTAGAAGACGTGTTAATCAAAGTCAGGGAATTTATATTCCCTGTTAACTTTATAGTTATAAATACACAGCCTATAGGAAACCCACGGAACCAAATTCCGGTGATTCTAGGTTGGCCTTTTCTAGCAACTTCCAACACAATAATCAATTGTTGTAACGGTCAATGAACCTGTCTTTTGGGAAAATGACAATTGAGCTTAACATCTACAAGTTAGGAAGTCAACCCTCCGAACCCTATTCTTATATAATAGATGTATGTTCTGTCGAAAAGATAGTTTCCGACAGTTGCAAATTTGAGGAGCTTCACGATATCGATCTCGACGCCACTAGTGCGTTATTGTTTGATCCTACAATTTATTATACACGTGAGGGCCCTTCTGTCGACAATTCCATACCCAAGTCCGAATCTTTTGACTTGTCGAATGATTTAGTCGAGCTATCTGAGTATCATACCTTTCTTTTCGATAAGATTATCATTTGGAATATGATGGAAGTTTTGAAGACATATTCGCCGAAGAACTCACATTCCTAAAAGACATGGATATTGTGATGAATCAACCTCCACCCAAAGAATTTGAAATGCCACCTCTTCTTCTTATCAAGTACGAGAATGCGAATATTCTACCTACTCCTTATCTTTCATATTCTCATTTTGATTCGTCGTCTCTATTTCGTCTCTATCAACGGAGATGTAAACTCATTCAATTACACATCTTATCTCCTCCCCCCTTCTTCATGTCTATCTATGACATGATCTTCTACCAACCATGTTGTTACATTGATAAAATATTCGAATGGTTGGTGTTGACTTTTGGTCTTTGTAAACCTTTATATAGACCAATAATATTCCCCCCTTATGATTTCAATGCTTAAAAATACCGTTTTACTCAAGTTTGGGGGGAAAAAGAAAAATATTTTGAAAATGGCTCTTGAAAGAAAAGAAATTTTTTGCACGATTGTGAGCCTTAAAAATAAGTATGGGGGAGGATTTCACTGTCATTAACTTGTCCCCTTTTTACTAATCATTGAGAACTTTTCCTCCCAAGTGTACAGGGTTTGAGCTTAAAAGATGATATCAGTGAGGACACTGTTGCAAATAAGTTTGGGGGAGGTTTGTGCTTATTCATGTATCATTTTGCATTATATTAAATAAAAGCACTAATTATTTTTTGATAATAAAAGTTAGAAAGTGAAAAATACATATGAAAGAAAAGCAAGAAAATTAGATATTTTAAAACAAAACTAGTAGTAGGTAGTCATGAGCTGTTGTCCCAAGGGTTAGTAAGATAAAGAAAATCACTAATCTGCGGATAGAAATAAGTCTGGAAAATAGTCCCTATTTTTGAGTCCAAATTTCTGAACATTGATACCCTACTATACGCACTTGCACATATTTTGAAACTTGGGATAGTAGAGGATACCTTGAAATGCTCTTGTCTAAAAGCCTTAGTATGAAGGGAAAAAAATATAAAAACAAAAATATAAATGACACATAAAATATAAATGGTGAAGAAAAATGAACACTAGTTTTGTAATTACTTAAGGCATCATAAAAAAATATAGCGAGGGTGGCTTATCACCTGGTACTTTAGACCAACTGGTTTGGGAGCCACTGATAAGCCTTGGGTGTTGCAAGATTAGGATATTGCTAACTACGCCTTAATGAGTGAGCACATTTGGTAATCGGTTGTTTAGTGCCTCAAGAAGTATTAACGGTCGCATAAAGAATGTGTGAGCAATACCATCTGAAAATCTTCACCGACTAAAAAGTACTAACGAAGATGGACAAGAGTATGATAGCTTGAATTGAATTCTCTAAGTGAAGAGATGTCTTTTACACACACGTAGGGGTATATGATCGATTTTTGGAAGAAAGGGTAGGGAGGAAAGCTAAAGACGATATTTTATTAAGGGATGATGTGATTTCTGATATCTTTTCATGACTATTAAGATAGGGCTCATGGCAACTAAAAAGCCAGTGTAGTTTGAAACTCTTATTTTCAAATTCTTTCTTTTATAATTTCCTTATTTTTGTATGTAACTTTCATCTTCTTTCTTTTATTATGGGATTTTATGGGTGTAATCCGCTGAAAATCCTCAGGAGACAACACTCCTCCTACTAGGGACACCTGGAGGTTTAAAGGCTTGTTGCACGTGATAAGTGCAATCGTGTTGCCTATGAAAGTATGCTAGTTAGGTTTTTCTTTTCTCTTTAATAATTAGTTTGCTCAGAACAATCAAAGATAAGTTTGGGGATATTTGATTAGTCTAAATTATTACACATTTATATGAACATTTTCCCTACTATTGTTAACTGCTAAAAGGTGTTAATTGTAAATATAGAGCATATGTGGGTTTGTTTGTAAAAAGATTATTATCATATGTTTCTACATTTTAATTAATATAATTAAGCAAAATATATGCATATAACATTTAAATGAAATGTTAGTAATTAAAATATGCATATCATATCAAATATTTCTAATCAATATTCTTAAGATATTATATTATTTAAATGGTTGAAATAATATCTCAAAAATACCAAATACTACTAACACTTTGATTTGAGATATTGTGCAGTTATTAGCTCAGATCTAAGGTCCAAGTAAGAGATCCAAGTCAAATCGGGATATCGGAATCGAATCTGCCAAAATTTAAAAGTAAATCGAGAGATCTAGAAACGGCAGAGACTCATAGTATTATTTTTAGGATCCAGACATCAAAAGGATCTCCACATGTCAACACAAGAGACCAAAAGAAATATCAAATCCTGATTCAACCAAGTCGCGGCGGAAGGGCGGCTAAACAAGCCAAAACGCGGCAGATCCGCGGTCTTATCAGGACCGTTGGTTGTGAGATTTTAGGATCATAATCTTAACAGCGTATACTCTCAGATGGAATCTAGGGCTTCTGGTTTCGGGACTATCTAAAGGACCGAGAGCTGTACATTCAAAATCATCACCGAAGAGATCAAGGGATCCATGTATCCGAGTGATCATCGTCTATTCATCTACCTCCAATAAGAGAGAGATCTAGAGCAAACTAGGGTTTTTGTAATCTACTTTCTAAGGAGAAAAGTTGCATGCAATAGTTGATTAATAAAGATAGTTTTTATTTTAATTCTTTTGCATTTATTTTCCGCATTTTATTTCTGCACTTACTTTTCTGTATCTTAATTATACTTTCATTCACCTTCATCCTCTCTTCTAACTTAACCATGAGTGAGTGATTCCTAACTTGCTAGGGTTTAAAGGATAGGGTAGGATAATGGATGAAAAGATCTCTTAACTTCTTTTATACGTTTTAAAATTTATAAACTTTAGCAAAATAAATATTAATCTCCTTATCGGGCGTGCTATCAATTTATTAATAGGCCCGACCACGATTTGAGATTGGTTTAACACTTGTTTTGTTAAGGGCTAGACATGAATAGAGATTAATGAAAGGACAAGGGTTAGTAGTGAGGAAACTCTAGTTTCTTCCAAGAACCCTAATCTACATTCATCACTATCGATCTAGTTTTAAACTATTAAAAGATAAAAGAGTCATTTTTAATTATTCATCCATTACTACTAAGTCCTATGAACCATACAAGCCTTTTTATTATAAACTTTATATCCGTTCAAAAATACAACGACAAACAATCACCCATCTTTCATCAACTCGTCTAAAGCAAGAAAAGAGTTCACGTTTCCCTACGGACGACCCATACTCATCGCGGCTAGTTACTAACGACACTGTCTTGGTTGCGGTTATTTACAAAAACACTTCTTCTTTCGAACAATCAATCAGTCAGTACCATAAGATCTTGGCTAAGGTAGATGAGATTTACTGATGATTAGATCAGTAGTTTCTCGGATCGGTCCTGAGCCACATCGGCATGAATTATCGGGTTATTAGAGTCTGACCTATACCACCCCTAGACCCGGTATGTGATACTTTTAGACGAAGAAACTGGAATGTACGGAGATTGTGATGGATAGGCTTAGTAGGGTTCAGATGAGTTTGTTCGTTGGCCTTCCTTTTCAACAGATACCTGGGTAGTCGTTGCTGACGTGGTTGTGGTTATGGATTTATCCAGTAACTTACTGCCAGCGTACTGTCGATTATTTAGAGTCCCACACAGAGAGTTTCCCTGGTTCATGCGAAATGCTGTTGTTTCTGTATTTTGATACGTGTAGGGTTCCTATCAAATGAGTGTACTAATTATACGGACTTTTGATCGGTTGGTTGGTAATACTAGCCGCTTAGGTTTAAGTTGAGTTATCAAATCAAGTATTGATTTAATAATTTACATATATATATATATATATGTATATATGTATATATGTATATATATATATATATGTATATTCTAGTATTATATTCATTGTATTTTTCCTATCTCTTGGGTATTCGCATTTTATACGGATATAAGTATGTATACACAGTAGAATGTATTTCGTATTTATACGGAGATACATTCTAGAAGGATGACACCTCATTTTGGTTTATCCACTTATTTATTTAAATGGAAATGAAGTGGAGGGGTGAGGTGGCTTAGGAATGGTGAGAGGTGTAATGACTCGGTTTTAATGTACAGAAAATTTTTAAAGTTAATATACAAATGGAGTATTTGTAAATCCTGAGTACAAGTTATAAATTTGATTTGTTTTTAAACAGCAAGAAAGCACTTGTAGCTCATTGGTAAAACCTTGCACTGCTGTGACATAGCCCCTGTGTTCGAATCCCCCAACCACATATTATTTTTGCAGATTTTTCTTTTAAAATTTTTGGGAGCCTAAAGGTTTACACATGCAATACAAATAAAAATGAAAAGTCAGGTTAATCAAACACATGTAAAATATCATATGAACAAATAGGGACAGGTGGCCAAAATCCAGAGACTCAACACCCCCACGTGGCCGGTGAGATGCCCTCTAAGGCCGGCGCCCCCCCTGTTTCAAATGCTCTCAATTTTTTTCTTAGCACCCATTAGACTCCCCCACTAACCCTAGTCTGTTTGTTTACCTTACACATTAACAGAGAATTAAAATAAGGTGTCAATCCAAAATGTTAATGCATTTTAATTCCATTCTTCAATTCTCAAAACCATAATTCTACCCTATAAATACCACCCTACACCCTAGTCCTTCTCATTCTGAAATCTAGCATCAAAACTCTCAAAATTTTCTAAGTCCAAAAAAGTTGTACAAGTGGAGTTAGCCCAAGGTCAAGTTCCGGCGACGTTTCGGGACAAATCCAAAGACACCGCGACTCTATGATGCTTTCAAAATCTTCCTCCATCTCTTCTCTTTACCCTAATTTTGTAAGTTCCCCCTACTATTTTCTTTTCACCTATCAAAATTTCTTCTTTTCAATGATATCGGTAAGTGGAGTTATACCGACATTCATCTCCAAAACTTCTTAAACTAATAATTTTTCTTAAGAACTATTTATCTAAATCATAGTACTTAGTTTGATAAAAATTAAACTATAATTAGAAACAAATTTCAGTTCAAAACTCCATATAAAAAAACTTTTATTGCAATTTTACAGTTAAATACCACAAATTTCTATTCGACATTACTTCATCATATTACCCATATTACCTTTAGAAAACTCAAGATGTAACTACCTACCACATCACAACACTCATCATGATATAGCACGATTGCCTCTTTACAATATTTTTGGGAGTAATACAATTTTACGATAAAATACCCTAAACTATTAAAAACCGTATTTTTTAATATTGTTTAATTAAATTCCATACAATTATGTCCTTACAACCCATTTTGGGGAATTCAATTTGGTTGGTGCGGGTTATCGCACATCCAGCGGACTAGTAGGGCGAGATGCAGACCTCCTCATGGAGCATACGATCTCGATGGAATTTTTATTACAATTTTTAAGAAAAGGTGATTTCTATTTAATAAATAAATTCTATTTTAATATATATATATATATATAAGTATTATCAAAATATCTATTTTAAATATATTTAATAATTCCATGTTTTCTAAATCAAAAGAAAATAATCACAAAAGTTCATGAAAATACCATCACAAATCAATACAAGTCAAATTACATGAAAATACCCTATACTACTTAAGTTAGGTTTATATCCACTAGACTATCTCATCACTTTTAAAATTACATCTATGAAAACCCTAAACACGATAATTAAATACTTGAGGTTTATTTTGAAAATATATCAAAACTATTTTTCATAAAACTCCCTCAAGTTTATTAATTTACAATAAGGACCCTAATAAATATAGATTTAAGCGGGACCATTTCTCTTGAGCCTCAGGGAGCCGGAGAATGTGGGTGCTTGCCCATTTAAGGTAGACAACTAAAACGAGGTTATCAATGGTAATTGGCTTGGAAAAAGTCACAAATTCTGCCGTCCATGTGCAGCAGTTACCGATAACTCAAAACTAATCCAGGACTTCAATTCTGTTTAAGTGTCTGACTCAGTCGGAGTCTCAGTCTAATCTGAAATCAATCCATCCATGTATACAATTCAATATAACTCCAATGCAACATGAATCCTTTTATACCAGAATACAATTTATATCAACACGACTTGAATTGACTGATCCATGGATATACATTTGACTTGTCTATATGATTATCCGTTTATATCCTTATCCGTTTACATGAACAATTGATATCATGGTTTCGGCAAGTCTTATATTTGCAAATCACTACAAAATAATACAATAATACATTACGGGGTTTAAAGGGGTAGATTGGTACGGAATGTGTTTAAAGTGGCATAAGACGGTCACTTTAATACACCTAACCTGAATATCCATTGCCGTTGTCACATGGGTTTTGACGGGGCCTTGTACTCCTTATACCATAGTCCATGGGGTAAGCTGGACTCCTCTCGTATACATTGGCATATTCTGTACTAAGTTACAAACAACTGCGTTAATATAACAATCAACATTATACCAGTAATATTCTCATTACCTGTTCAATCTATTTTCATCTCTTTAGGACTTACCGAGCGATTGTTCGCTGACGACATTCCTTTTCTATTCTTTCTTTGGAATGTTGTCGGGAGGTCCCGACTCTCTAAAGATTGAGCCCAGCTCAGACGACTTGGAGCAGCTCGCCAACAACCCAGAGCTCTAGACACTCGTATATACTTTTATTTTCAGTTTCATGCCATTGTTTAGGCATTGCTTTCTAGTCTTGTATTTACTTTCCAGCATTGTATTGTAAAGAATGTTTAATATATAAAAAGTTGCTGTTCATTTACATCTCATATCTTTCTTGTGTACTTTTACATTATATTTCTTATATACGCTTAGCATGTTTACTTCTGAGTAAATACGTCGCGTAACCCGTCACGTCTCCTTACCATACTATGGGAAGTGGGGTGTGACAGGTTTTGTTGGTGTCCCATGCAGTTCTGCAAGGAAACCTAAGCAATATAACATAAGAATTATAAAACTCAGCAACTAAACATTATATATATTTCATATTCCTTGAATCTATCCTAACCCTATTTTTCTTTCAAGGTTATGAATTCCCCGAACAATACTAGAACCAACGTGATCGGCAACACCACACCACCACCTATTCCACTTACACCTACCGTGGTAGCTCTGATCAACGAGCAGACGGTACTACTCAAGTCAATTAAGAGCCTCTTGGAGGTACAGCAGCAGCAAACTGCTATCCTAATGAACTGCTCAGAAGTGGAAGCACCTGGAGTGAAGCAATTCCGGGCACTGCATCTGAAGTAATTTTCTGTAAAAGAGTGTCCTTTGGAAACTGAGGAATGGGCACGATCAATCAAAGACGATCTAGCAGCAGTACAAGTGCCAGACATTGCTTAGATAAGGGTTACGAAGCTGCAACTCACGGATAACGCCCGAGTATGGTGGAAGGCTGAAGAAAGCCGTCTTGCCCAGCCGATCGAATGGAAGACTTTTCGCGACATGTTTGACACGAAGAATTTTACAGAGACTGCATGATTCGACATGGAGCAGCAATTCATCCACTTACAACAATGTTCTATGTGGAACAAATCAGTGGATGAGTATGATGCAGAGTTTGCCATGTTGAGCAGGTAAGATATGTCTTAATATTTGATTATCTAATATCACATACTATACAGCTAACACAAGACCGTAACAGGTTTGCGGCCCATCTCATACCGACTGCTGAGATCAAGGCGGACGATTTCAGCAAGGGTTGGACTCGGAGATCCAAGCTGCCTTAGCTACAGCGGATTTCCCAACCCACGACCTAGCTCTGAAAGCTGCCCGTCGATACGGGGCAGTAGTGAAGAAGAAATGCAGACCTCAATCTACCGGTGTGAAGCGCCCTGCTACTCAGACAGCAGGAGGAGCCTCTTCAAGGCCACCGTTTGTACCTAGGAGACCGGAAGTACCTTTTAACCGGCCCAGTCCAGATTTCTACTTTTATTGAAAAGGGAATGGGCACCTGGCAAAGGATTGTAGGCGTGCTAATCTAATTTTCTTAGTCTGTGGCTCATCCACACATGATATTAGGTCTTGTCCTCAAAGACTCAATCAGTATCAGGCACCCAGACCAGCAATCACCTATCTGCAGTGGACAGTTATTCAGGCACCTGCACCACGTCTTGCTCTCACAACTCCATCTCCTCGTGGACCTACTGCACTTCCTCCTCGTCAGTTCCATCAAGCACAAAGGAACCTATCTCAGGGATAGAGGAACGGACAGAGGAATGCTCCTCCAGTAAGGAAAAATGTACCGAGGCGACATGCTTTCACGATGACTGTGGAAAAAGTTGAAGCCACTGGCCAAGTCATCACTGGTAACTTCCTATCTTTCAAATCTATTCAATACTTGTTTACATCCATATATCTTTTCCTAAACCTAAAACATATCCCACATAATTTAGGTACGATCTTAGTAGCCTCACTTTCTGCACTAGCACTCTTCGATACTAGAGTATCTCAGTTCTTTATGTCGCAGCGGTTCATCCGAACTCATGCGATTCCAGTCACACCTCTCGTATCCTGCTGGAATGTCAGTTCAGGGAACGGCGTTCTAAAGGAAACAATGGGATACGGCATGTGTCTAGTGGTCGTCTGCAGCAAAGAATTCTATGCTGACTTCAAGGTGCTGGACATACCGAACTTCGATGTGGTTTTGGATATGGATTGGCTAGGAACTTTCTACACTACCATCGACTGTCGTCAAAGGAAGGTAGTGTTCGAGATTCCAGAGTATCCGGTCTTTTATTTCAAAAGTGGAGACCGTACCCTGGAGCCTAGAACATACAAAGCAAAACCGAAGAAGGCAGTGATTGCAACTCTATAGGTAGGAGAAGACAAGCTAGAGGTAGTTTGAGAGTTCGACGATATATTTCCTAAAGAAATATCAGGTTTGCCTCCCGATCGAGCTCTTGAATTCGGAATTGATTCGGTACCTGGTGCACAATCGGTGATCAAAGCACCGTATCGGTTAAGCCCTAAAGGTTTGAAGGAGGTCCGTACTCTGCTGGACGAACTTCTGAAAAAAGGATGGATTCATCCCAGTACTTCAAGTTAGGGATCTCCAGTTTTGCTTATGAAGAAGAAGGAAGGTTCATACAGAATGTGCATTGATTATAGAGCTCTGAACGAAATAACTATAAAGAACAAGTATCCACTACTGCAAATCGACGATCTGTTCGATCAGCTAAGTGGGTCTTGCATTTTCTCAAAATTAGATCTTCATTCGGGTTATCATCGGGTGAAAGTCAAAGAGTCTGATATTCCGAAGACAACATTCAGGACTCTCTATGGACATTATGAATTTCTCGTGATGCCATTTGGAGTGACCAATGCACCAGCTATATTCATGAACCTAATGAATCAAGTTTTCCGAGAGTACCTAGACTGGTTCATTGTTATATTCATCGAAGACATCCTGGTAGATTCAAAGAATCGGAAAGAGTACGTAGAACATCTACGAATTGTCCTGGAGACTTTGCGACAGTATCAACTCTATGCTAAGTACAGTAAGTGCGAGTTATGGCTAGAACAAGTCAGATTTCTTGGACATATCGTTTCAGGTGAAAGAATCTCTGTAGATCCAGCTAAAGTATCAGCACTAAGCGAATGGCCAACACCAAAGACAGTGAAGAACATTCGAAGTTTCTTGGGTTTAGCAGGATATTACAGAAGATTTATTGAAGGATTTTCGAAGATTGCAACACCCCTGACCAAGCTCACGCGCAAAGATGAAGAATTCATGTGGTCAGAAGCATGCGAACAAACTTTCGTAGAACTCCAGTCAAGATTGATATCAACACCTATTCTCGTCATACCGGACCAATCTAGAGGTTTCGTAGTATATTGCGATGCATCCGGTAAGGGATTAGGATGTGTTCTACATCAGCACGGTAAAGTTGTAGCTTATGCATCAAGAAAGCTGAAGGTTCACGAGCGCAACTATCCGACGCATGATATGGAGTTGGCAGCCATTATCTTTGCACTCAAGATTTGGCATCATTATCTTCTTTGAGAATGGGTAGATATATACACAGACCACAAAAGTCAGAAGTATGTGTTTACTCAGAAAGAACAGAATATGCGGCAGAGAAGATGGTTAGAACTCATGGCGGACTTTGACATCAATCTACAATATCATCCAGGGAAGGTGAATGTAGTACCTGATGTACTTATTCGTCAACCACTATCAATGAATCTCACTGCACAATGGAAGCTACAACAAGATTTGCATCAGATGGAGATAGAAGTGGTCATGCCAGGTAACGCTTCAAGTTTGATGAACTTACCAGTTTAGTCTACAATTTTCAACCAGATCAAAGCAGCTCAAACAAGTGATGCCAATTTGCAAAAGAACAGGGAACAAATAGAAAGTGGACTTAGAACAGACTTCATCATCCATGAAGACTGATCTTTGAGATACGGCAGTAGATTGTGTATACTACAAAGTTCTATTCGGGAAGAATTGATGAAAGAAGCTCACAACTCTCCCTACTCAGTACACCCTGGTGGTACAAAGATGTACAAAGATCTGCGGCAACATTACTGATGGCATGGAATGAAGCGTGAAGTAGCCAGAAATGTCGCTAAATGTTTGATGTGTCAGCAAGTGAAAGCTGAATATCACAAGACTACTAGTTTACCTCAACCGTTACCTATCCCATAATGGAAGTGGCAACACATTACCATGGACTTCGTGACTGCACTTCCTCACAGCACGAAAGTTAACGATGTTGCATGGGTTATTGTGGATCAACTCACAAAGTCGTCTCATTTTATTCCCTTTCGAGTTGGCCAATATACCGAGACACTAGTAAAGAAATACATAGAGGTATGAATCTAAGTAAGATTTAAACTCTTCATGGTATACTATCTCTGATACCTATGAACTCATGCAGGAGATCGTAAGATTACATGGAGTACCGGTTTGGATTGTCTCCGATTGTGACACCGGATTCTGATCGCAATTTTGACAGAGTCTGCAAGCTAGTTTGTGAACAAGTCTGAACTTAGCACAACTTATCATCCATAAATGGATGGTCAGTCTGAGCGAACGATTCAGATTCTTGAAGATATGCTAAGAGCGTGTATGTTAGACTTCGGAGGATCGTGGGAAGATCACCCACATCTTGTGGAGTTTTCATACAACAACAGCTACCAAGCGAGTATTGGAATGGCACCCTTTGCAGTGCTCTATGGAAGGAAGTATCGTTCACCATTAAGTTAGGACGACATCGGAGATAGAAAACTCCTTAGACCTGAGATGATAGTGGTGACTGTAAATGTAGTTCGCACTATCAGGGAATGAATGCGCATATCCCAAGATCGACAGAAACACTGAGCTGATGCCAAACACCGACATTTGGAGTTCCAACCGGATGATCATATCTTTCTGAAGATTTCTCCAAACCGTGGAGTGATTCGCTTTGGAAAGCGGGGTAAGTTAAGTCCGAGATACATTAGACCGTTCGACATACTCGAACGAGTCAGAGAACTGGCATACCGCTTGGCACTTCCACCCTCATTGGAAGGAGTGCACAATGTGTTCCACATATCCTAACTCAAAAAGTATGTGAGTGACCCCAGTCACATTCTTGATCACTCCGAGCTCACAATACCGATGGACCTATCTTGTGAGCAACATCCCGTTGAAATCCTGGATAGAAAAGTGAATTCACTTCGGAACAAGGAAGTAAACTTGGTTCGAGTGATGTGGAAAAAAGACTCACCAGGAGAATCAACGTGGGAAAGAGAAAACGACATGCGTGCAAGATACACTCACTTGTTTGTAAATTAGTCCTTAAATAATTGTAAATTTCGAGAACGAAATTTTTATAAGGAGGGTAGAATGTAACAACTCTGTTTTAATGTACAGAAAATTTTTAAAGTTAATGTACAAATGGAGTATTTGTAAATCCCGAGCACAAGTTATAAATTTGATTTGTTTTTAAACAGCAAGAAAGCACTTGTAGCTCACTGGTAAAGCCTTGCACTGCTGTGACATAGCCCCTGTGTTCAAATCCCCCCAGACACATATTATTTTTACTGATTTTTCTTTTAAACTTTTTGGAAGCCAAAAATTTTACACGTGCAATACACGTAAAAATGAAAGTCAGGTTAATCAAACACATGTAAAATATCATATCACAGATAGGGACAGGTGGCCAAAATCTAGAGACCCAACACCCCCACGTGGCCGGCGAGATGCCCCCTGGGGCCGGCGCCGCCAGACACCCACATCCCATATGCTCTAAATTTTTGTCCTAGCACCCCTCGGACTCCCCCCACTAACCCTAGTTTATTTGTTTTCCCTGCACATTAACAGAGAATTAAAATGATCAGGCATTAATCCAAAATGTTAATGCATTTTAATTCCATTCTTCAATTCTCAAAATCCTAATTCTACCCTATAAATACCACCCTACACCCTAGTCCTCCTCGTTCTGAAATCTAGCATCAAAACTCTCAAAATTTTCTAAGTCCAAAAAATTTGTACAAGTGGAGTTAGCCTAAGATCAAGTTTCGGCGACGTTTCGGGACAAATCTGGTGACACTGCGAATCCACGACGCTTTCAAAATCTTCCTCCGTCTCTTCTCTTTACCATAATCTTGTAAGTCCCCTCTACTATCTTCTTTTCACCTCTCAAAACTTTTTCTTTTCAATGATGTCGATAAGTGCAGTTATACCGACATCCATCTCTAAAACTTCTTGAACTAACAATTTTTCTTAAGAACTGCTTATCTAAATCATAGTACTTAGTTTGTTAAACATTAAACTATAATTAGAAACAAATTTCAATTCAAAACTCCATATAAAAACACTTTTCTTGCACTTTTACGGTTAAATACCACAAACTTTCTATTCGACATTACTTCATCATATTACCCATACTACCTTTAGAAAACTCATGAAGTAATGACCTACCTAATCACAACACTCATCATGACATAGCACGATTGCCTCATTACAATAGTTTTGGGACTAATACAATTTTACGATAAAATACCCTAAACTATTAAAAACCGTATTCTTTTAAATTGTTTAATTAAATTTCATACAATTATGTCCTTACTACCCATTTTGGGGAATCCGATTTGGTTGGTGTGGGTTATCGCACATCCAGCGGACTAGTAGGGCAAGATGCAGATCTCCTCTCGGAGCATATGATCTCAATGGAATTTTTATTACAGTTTTTAAGAAAACATGATTTCTGTTTAATAAATAAATTCTATTTTAATATATATATAAGTATTATCAAAATATCTATTTTAAATATATTTAATAATTCCATGTTTTCTAAATCAAAAGAAAAGAATCACAAAAGTTCATGAAAATACCATCACAAATCAATACAAGTTAAATTACATGAAAATACCCTATACTATTTAAATTAGGTTTATATTCACTAGACTATCTCATCACTTTTAAAATTATATCTATGAAAACTCTAAACACGATAATTAAATACTTGAGGTTTATTTTGAAAATATTTTGAATAAAACCATCTCAAGTTTATTAATTTACAATAAGGACCCTAGTAAATATAGGTTTAAGCGGGACCAATTCTCTTGAGTCTCAGGGAGTCGGAGAATGTGGGTGCTTGCTTATTTAAGATAGACAACTAAAACGGGGTTATCAAAGGTAATTAGCTTGGAAAAAGTCATAAATCATGTCGTCCATGTGCAGCAGTTACCAATAACTCCAAAACAAATTCAGGACTTCAATTCTGTTTAAGTGTCTGACTCAGCCGGAGTCTCAGTCTAATCTGAAATCAATCCATCCATGTATACAATTTAATATAACTCCAATACAACATGAGTCCTTTTATACCAGAATACAATCTATATAAACATGACTTGAATTGACCGATCCATAGATAAACATTTGACTTGTCTACATGACTATCCGTTTATATCTTTATCAGTTTACATAAACAATTGATATCATGGTTTCGGCAAGTCTTATATTTACAAATCACTACAAAATAATACAATAATACATTACGGGGTTTAAAGGGGTAGATTGGTATGGAATGTGTTTAAAGTGGAATGAGACGGTCACTTTAATACACTTAACCTGAATATCCATTGCCGTTGTCCCGTGAGTTTTGACGGGGCCGTGTACTCCTTATACCATAGTCTACGGGGTAAGCTGGACTCCTCTCGTAAACACTGACATATTCTGTACCAAGCTACAAACAACTGCGTTAACATAACAATCAACATTATACCAATTATATTCTCATTACCTGTCCAGCCTATTTCCATCTCTCTTTGGGACTTACCGAGCGATCGTTCGCTGGCGACATTCCTTTTCTATTTTTTCTTTGGAATGTTGCCAGGAGGACCCGACTCTCTGGAGATCGAGCCTAGCTCAGACGTCTTGGAGCAGTTCGCCGATGACCCAGAGCTCTAGACATCTGTATATACTTTTATTTTTAGTTTTATGCCATTGTTTAGGCATTGCTTTCCAGTCTTGTATTTACTTTCCAGTATTGTATTGTAAAGAATGTTTAATATATAAAAAGTTGCTATTCATTTACATCTAATGTGTTTCTTGTGTACTTTTACATTATATTGTTTATATACGCTTAGCGTGTTTACTTCTGAGTAAATATGTCGCGTGACCCGTCACGTTTCCTTACCGTACTCTGGGAAGCGGTGCGTGACAAGAAGCATGGTTGAATAGGGTAGACAAATGAAACTATTTAAGTATGCTTGCCATTTTTTATTTACAAATCCATGGCTATTGATTTTCTCTCACTAAGTTTTATCATTTCACCATTTCCTTTCTCACTCCTTCTCTTGAGCTCCTCCTTCTTTTTCTTCCCTTCAATCTCATTAGTTAAGAATTAATGGTAGAAAGAGAAAAAAATACAAGAACACATCACTACATCTCTAAACATCTTAGATTAGCAACCTAGGGACTTTAATTGCTTCACTTATTTTTGTGTGTGAAGCTAGAGCTTTGAACCACATCTCTCGGATGTATCATCTTCGACGAAGGATGACCAGCCTACAAGCTCGATTCCATAGTCCCGAGGAGCTAAAGAAGAGGTTTTGAAGACGAAGGACATGAATTCTTAGGTATAATCTCCTTGCCGAGTAGATAAAACTCTTGATAGTTTGCTAGTTTAGTGTTTGGTTTAGATTATAGGATTTATGTTTCCAGCGCCTCTTCGAAAATTTTCGTTTTTCATTCCGCATAGGTCGCGATTGTAGCGGCTAGGGCACTAGGAACACCATATGGTATCAGAGCTATCCATATAAGCTAGTTGTAGACGATGCTTAAGTTTCGAAACCGACAAAATTCTGTTTTTTCAAAACCCAAATATCTAGTTTCTTTCCAAAAAAAAATTTTTGGTCTCAAAATTTTTTTTTTGAGTATTGCAGAAGGATGGTCTTGGTATGTATATAACATTGAATGAAAATGAGGCAAATCAAAGCTTCTGGGCCGCAAATATATTGTTTTTGGCCGCAATTTGTGACCATTCTTTGTTTGTTTGGTCTCGTTTTTTTTTGAGTGTTCTTGGTTTTGGAAAATGGGACTTTTGGCATATTTCTATTTTGCCCGGATTTGGTTTAGTACTGTTTGTGCCTTGGGGCAACACGGAAAGTTTTAAAACTTGAAACTTTTTCATCGTTGATATCTGTGATGTTGTATATGTGTTTCAAACATCGTATAATTTATATATGTCATTTAGACGGGGTTGCACATATTTGCTTGTGTTGTTGTGATGTATTTCTCTGTGATGGTTTATACGGATTGTCGTCTTGGCTCAATATTGTATGGGCTATCCACACGATTGGGGAACGTCGAGTTTCATTTGCAGCTCAAATAAAACACGGGGCTCCTAAATTATTCGCTATTCCATATTGTTTATTGCATGACTGTCATGTTTATTGTATCATGCCTGAGATGACTATATATATATATATATATATATAAATGTTGTATATGTTTTGCATTCGCGCTGGTCCTAACTATTGCACTACCCGAAGGTACAGAACGTGACTGGCACTTAAATTACGAAACTTCTCAAGGCGTAACGTAATCTAAGCCAAAGCCCAGAAATCTAAACCAATTAAAGAAATAGAGTGAAGGAAAACCTTAATTTAAAAGATAATTTTTGTAAAGTAAGAGTCACCTTAAAACATTTAAATACATCAAATTTCCCGAAAATTTCGGCAGAGTTTCCTTTGTAAATACTGGCCCCCAAACGGGTACAACACAAGAAAATACATATAATCAAGAATAAAGGCATTCCCAAGCGGGAGCTAGCTCTTTGCCAATGGCGGAATCACAACCACATGCAATATATATCATCGAGTGCGGAATAAGCAATTAAAAGCACGAAAGTAAGAAGACATCCCGTCGGCTCAAGTGAGTATCGACACCAAAAACCATAATAGAAGTCTCACAAGTCTCACCGTCTAGTTCAATATATAAGGGTAGATGGAGTGTAATAGATACAAAGTAATATACAAAGTGAAAACAAGATATCCTCGCAATCCACCTATGAGCAAGCCGCAAGTCCAAGCAAACGAAGTAAAGGAAGAAATACTCCCGCTGCTACTATGCTAACGGGTCGGACCTACAAGATACGGTGGCACAACGTGGGTGAGTTGCCAACTCGTGAGTAGTAAGTAACATCTAATAAGGCTATCGTAAGCATGCACGCAATGCGTCACAGCCTACATATACCGATATGATGCAATGTACTAGTATGTGTGCAACATGAATTCATAATCACATGAAACCTGAATATGTTTGGTACGAGAAAATCTGCATTCTTATCTTAGTAAAACTTCTGTGAAATAAATGAAGTATCATCAATGAAATCAACTGAAATCTGTGTCAAGTATCGACACTAAATATGTATATCTCAATGCCTCAATATCTCAATGTCTCGACATCTCAATGTCACAATATCTCTATATCTCTATATCTCAAATCTCAAAATCTCAATATCTCGGGCTCCGTCAGTCCGGATCGGCCCATATCATCAAATCACACGACTACGGTCGGTATTCTTCGAATATCCGCCGCGTCACAAATAACCGGTAGGTAGTGCTCCCATGTCGAGCTCATCGTCATCCCCACGAAAACTATCTCGCCCAAGGGTATCATACCGGGTCCACCATGTACCCGCAGACGGTGCATCCCCCTGCTCGAATTGGGTATATGATACTGCTCAAGAACCGAGAAAACTCATGGTGGAGGCCACACACATCACATCAGGAGAAAACCGCAATTTCTATTTTTTTAAAATGATAATAGGTTTATAAAATTCTTGCGGTTTTCCCAAAAATCCAGAAATCTCATAAATACTAAAATCCTCGAGAAGAATCACCATTTATAAATATGCCAGTGATGATGGAAATCTATGATACGGTAGTATATACCATGCGAAATACGGCCAGAAACTATGCATGAATCATGAAGCAATGAGGTATGTATGTATAACCAACAAAATCCTATGTATCCATCTTAATGAAATGAATATGTGAGTATAAGTCTACGGATCATATATGATGAAAATGTACCAATACCAATTCTAAGCAAGTGCTATAGTGTTCATGACATAGCATTTACCAATGGCGTGGTTGATCACATAAATAGTGCACGTGCGGCATAAACCAATGGTAATGGTGCGAGTGTCCTATGATGATGTCACACACACACACACACACACACACACACACACACACATATATATATATATATATATATATAAAAGATGATTCCATACAATGAGATGCATAACTAGGAAACAACGCATATAATGCAAGTACTACAATAATACTAAACCATCGGGCGCCTCGCGCCATCAGACGATCCCCTCATAGATGTATGCATCTACTCACCGGGACGCATCGGCTAATCTGATCCGATCTCAGCCATGACTTTTCCGCGCTACGCCCGACGTCTCTGCACCTGATCCTAGAATCGCACATAGGTAAATCAGAAGATAAATATAACTAATCGCGGATATGAATGTTACAACACAACCAACGCGCATTAATTAGACGCACACACGCTTGGTGCACAAAACGCGTCCGCGACAACGCCATAACCCACAACTAGGGTCGCTATACGTGACCACAACTATGTATAAAACCTAATCGTACCAATCGTGCATTTATAACACACTAGATATTATATGAAATAGGTTGTATAACATCAAAATCTCAACTGTATTTCAAATCGATTTATTCCGAAAACCTAGTACGCATCAATTTCCATTTATGTTCAAATCTTGATGTTTTAACAAATCTAGTGGCCACAATATTCACTTAATATCTTAATTAAGCCATACAAACCTTAACTAAAATTTTATCTCACCTATTAGCATTAATTATAAAAATCTAGTTTGCAAATTATATAATTTGGACAATTTTAAATGTAACAATTTAGCAACTAGATCAGGTTTTTCAAGTCTTAAGAGATTAAACTACACGTTGTAACCTTAAACAAGTGATAAAAACCCTAATTGAATTCAAACCCTATTCTTGAATTTCCAACTTGTAATTAAAACCTAATTAACTCTTAATTAAAAATTTGATTAGAACAAGTAACAATTAGAGTAAGATTATATCTCAAAATAGTTTGGAATGAGATCCACACTTGCAAAACATAGCCTCCAAAATGCCATCTTGCTCTTTGATTCATGCTAGCTTGGGCCAAAGAATATTGGGTAAAGGTTGAATGGAAAATTAGTGAGATTTTGTATTGATTTTTAATGGAATTTATGAGATTTTTGAAGTCAAAATGAAGTGGGGAAAATTTGGGGGTGCCACAAGGAGGGCTCGGCCAAGTTGGGAGGAAAGAGAGAGAGAGAGAGAGAGAGAGAGAAATGTGTGGGTGTGTGTAGAAACATCCTTAATTATTACACTTAATCACTTATTTCTTTAATTATTTGTTTTATTTTATTTTTCAAAACAACCCTATAATTATCTAGAATTATGGAGGCAAGTGTAGGAAGAATGAGTATGTTACAAACTTGATTCTAAGTTGTCATGGTTCACATTTGTATATTTAACCCATTCCCATTTGTAATTACCACTAATTAAATGTATAAGTAAAAACTTATAATAATATTTGAAATAATTAATTAAGGAAAAATATTTAAGTAAACCAATAATTTATAAGTGACTAATTAAATACCAAATACTATCAATTACATAGTTAAAATGGGTGTATTTAAGTCTATATTGAAAAATTATTATATCTTGGTTTTACGAAAAATATGATTTATATTACCGATTATCGGAAATTTCACCTAAATGATTTATTTATTTATTTTTAAAACGTTACATCCATGCACTGCCATAAGTTAAATAATCTTACGATGAAACCCCCAGATCCCGTGGCGAATGCGGATGGCATATACATACATTCTATTTTCATTATTTTCTAGTGTGATAGAAATTAATTGATGGGACCGCATTAATTTATATTAATGCAAGGAAAAATAAACCTAAAATGATGTTGTCGGAATCAAATTTCAAAACCACTCGGTTCTTTTTAAAAAAATTACCTGGTTTTCTACAAAACCAAAAGTTTTCAAAATTGAGCACGAACCAATTGTTTCGAAATCACTAAATTTCTTCAACGATATCAAGTTCATTACGATACAGCTTTTTTCGCCAAAAACTAGCCGTAACCCTCCGTCATTTCAGATAGATAATATTTAGTATTCGTGCTGTGTTTATTGGCATCCATCAAGGTATAGTGTACGGTAGCTAAATGAAGTTTATTTGTAGTATAAAGATGTATTAATTTAGGACAGTCGTACCGCTTTGTTGACATCCTTCAAGGGTGAGTATAGGTAAGTCTAAATTAATCTGGACAATGACAGGTAGAACTTGACTTGCGTTTATGATTTGTTGGCATCTGTCAAGGTCATAAGACGCTTAGGGCAAAAATCACATCGGGAGTTTCAAATGTACAAGAAACTTACTAGTGTTGCATACCATATGGAGTGTGGTAACTAGAGTGGCTTCCATCTAGGTTATCACGCAATGATAGTTAGGTCCCGATCCTATTGATGAGTAGGATTACTCCCGGGAGATTTTCACTTCACAGCTAGCTAACCCATTAGATGTCTAGAAAGGTGTTAACGGGGTTATGCTCTATGGAAACGAGATTTATTTTAATTAGGTCCAGGCGAGAGTACGGGGAATCTCTCTCGGAGTACCAGCACCCACCTGGCTGAACGGTTAGCGAACTTGTAAGGTGTGAACGATCCCGACTAGTTCTTTTTTTAAAATTTGAAGGAGAATTCGAGGAAATGGTAGGAGCCATCCTGATTAGATAAATTAAAAACCAATCTAATCTTGCAAGAGCGCATGTCGAGTGTTCTTTTCTCTCTCTCCAGATAGCAATCATGTCATGCCTTAATCAAGATAATAAAATGTATGACTTGAACAAACCATCTTATTACACTAGGATGGAGAACGTCGGTTTGGCTCTGACTTGTGACAAATATTACGAGTATGAGCAAGGGAAAGAGAATTGCATGAATTCCTTGATGACCCTGGTGAAGAAGAATCATACTATTGTGTCTCATTCAGGTGTTCCTGTTATTAAGAACTGTTTTTCGATCAGTCCTACCTCCTGAGTACTAGATACCGGATCAGGATCTCATATCTGTAATTTATTATAAGGACTGAGAAAAAGTAGGATGGTTGGACCTTATAGTATGTCCCTCAGAGTAGGGAACGGAGCACAAGTTAATACTGCTGCCGTCGGTGAATATCACCTAGTATTGCCAAGCGACAATACCATGATTTTGAAAAACTGCTACTATGTATCTTCCATGATTTACAACATTATATCGGTTTCTTTACTTAATAAAGATGGATATAAGTTTGTTCTAGATAGAAATATCATGAACATTTACCTTAATCAGGTATTGGTTGTAGAAGGTACACTGTATAATGGTATCTATGTTCTTAATCAAAACACTGTTCTTAATGTACTAAACACAGACAAGAGGAAGAGTTCAGATACAAACCTACTTGTGGTATTGTAGACTTGGTCATATCGACGAGAAAAGATTAGCTAACTTACATAAGAATGAATAATTGGACCTGTTCGAATTTACATCTTATGAAACTTGCCAATCTTGTCTCAAAAGAAACATGACCAAAACTCCATTTACAGGATATGGAGAAAGAGCCACAGAGCTCTTGGGACTCATACATAATGATGTGTGTGGTCCAATATCTACACATGCAAGGGGTAGGTTCTCCTACTTCATTACATTCACTGACAATCTCTATAAGTTCGGATATGTGTATCTTTTGAAACACAAATCTGAAGTTTTTGAGAAATTTAAAGAATACAGAAAAGAAGTAGAGAACCAGACTGGCAAAAGCATCAAGATCTTACGATCTGATAGAGGAGGGAAGTACATAAGCACAGAATTTCTAGACTACTTAAAAGAGGATGGAATTCTCTCTCGGCTTACTCCTCCTTATACACCACAGCACAACGGTGTGTCAGAACAGAGGAATCGTACCTTATTGGATATGGTTCGTTCAATGATGAGTAATACTAAGCCAGCTCTTTCATTCTGGGATATGCGCTAAAGTCAGTAGCATATTTATTGAATAGAGTTCCGACCAAATTCGTGCCTACCACTCCATATGAAAAATGGGAGGGGAAGAGACCATACCTTAATTTTATTAAGATATGGGGTTGTCCAGTCTATGTTAAAATACATAATCCAGACAAACTCAAGGAATGATCTGTATTGTGTAAGTTTGTAGGATATCCTAAACATTCAACAGGATATCTGTTCTACCACGCTGAGCATCAGAAGGTGTTTGTTGATTGTCACGCCACCTTTTTGGAAAGGGGATTTCTTGCAAAAGAAATTAGTGGGAGCACGGTAGAACTAGAAAAGATTCAAGAACCACAAACTACATCAGAAAGTTTGGTAGAACAACAGGATTCAACAATCTCGGATGAACTTCAGCCACTCCACAGATCTAGTAGGATTTCTTATCTACCCGAGAGATACTACGGTTTTCTTGTAGATGGGGATCGAGAGGATTGCATCTTATAAGAAGATGATCCTACTGGTTTCGAGCATGCCATTACCAGCAAGGACTCTGAGAAATGGCTGAAAGCTATGCGATCCGAAATGGAGTCCATGTACACCAACAAAGTTTGGACTTTGGATGTTGCTCCTCCTGGGGTAAAAACCGTTGAATGCAAGTGGATCTTCAAAAAGAAGATTAGTGTAGATGGACAGGTGAAAACCTATAAGACTAGACTTGTTGCAAAAGGTTTTCTTAAAGACCAGATATGGACTATGACAAAACCTTTTCTCTAGTGGCTATTCTCAAATTCATTCGGATCATACTTGCCATTGCTGCCTTTCATGACTATGATATCTGGCAGATGGACGTAAAAATGACTTTTCTAAATAGAAGTTTGGAAGAGTGCGTTTATATGGATCAGCCGGAGGGATTCAAAGACAGTGGGAGCAGTGGAAAGGTGTGCAAGTTGCTTAAATTCATTTATGGATTAAAGCAGATATCGCAGAGCTGGAACATCTATTTTGATGAAACAGTCAAGGAATTTGAATTCATCAAAAATGAGGATGAGCCTTATATCTACAAGAAGATTGTAAGGGGAGCTGTCGTATTTCTCGTCTTATACGTCGATGACATTCTCCTGATAGGAAATGATATTCCTGTGCTGCAATCGATCAAGCTATTCTTGTTAAAAAAGTTCTCCATGAAAGACCTGGGTGATGCCTCATACATTCTGGGGATTAAGATCTACAGAGATAAATCCAAAAGAATGTAAGGACTTTCACGGTCCAGGTACATAGATGCCATACTAAAGAGATTTAGTATGGAAGATCCACAGGGCGGTAATATACACGCTTTGCATGGAATCACTCTCTTCAAAAAGATGTCTCCCAAAACTGATGAGGAGAGGGCTCTCATGAGCATTATACCCTACGTTTCGACGGTAGGATCTATAATATATGCGATATTATGTACCGGACCAAATATAGCTTACGCACTTAGCGTGGTGAGCTGGTATCAGTCAAACCCATGGGAGAAGCACTGGATAGTTGTGAAGAACATTCTAAAGTATATGAGAATGACTAAGGAGATGTTCGTAGTGTATGGTAATAGAGACCTCCAAATAGAGTCCTTTACCGATTCAAGCTTCCAAAGTGATAAGGATACAGTAAGTCTGTCTTGGGTTATGTGTTTACCCTCAACGGAAGGGACGGTCTATTAGAAGAGCTCCAAACAGGACACCGTTGCAAACTCGACAATGGAAGATGAATACATTGCTGCCAACGATACCGCAAAAGAAGTAGTATGGATGAAGAAGTTCATTACTAAACTTGAAGTGGTTCCATTCATTGTTGATCCAATACCTTTGTATTGCGAAAACAATAGGACTATGGCTTTAGCGAAAGAACCACGGTCCCATCAGAGATCCAGACACATTTTGAGATGGCATCACCTGATCAGGGAGATCGTAGATCGCCGGGAGATCGAGGTGCGGAGAGTAGATACAAAGAAAAACACGGTGGATCCATTCATGAAAGCCCTCCCTCAAGTACAGTTCGAGCGACTATTTAAGATATTGGGTATGAAGTACACCAACAACCGGCCCTAAAGCAAACGTTGGGTACTTGATACGCCGATAACCGGTTTTAGTGCAAGTGGGAAATTGTTTAATATATATGCCCTAGAGGCCATTATTGTGTGTATGTGTGTGTGTGTGTATGAAAGTTCCTAGTGCCCTCGCTGCTGACTGGCGGCCAACGCGGAATTTAAAAACAAAAAATTTTGTGGCACTAGAAACTAAAACCCAAGAATCGAACCAAACACCTAAATTCGAACCATAACAAGATAGAAATCACAATCTTTGTAGCGTCTTCATTTGCTCCAATTGGGTTTGACTCTAGCATGCTCTCAAGCGCTCCGGGCCACGTTTACAAGCCGATCCTCCTTCGCCAAAGTTGATCCACCCGTGAGAACCAATCTAAGCTCCGGCTTCACCTAGTGAAGAAACCGATGCTCCAAACTCGCTAGGAATGGAGAGTGGGGATGTAGGAATTTTCCACTATCTTTTTCTCTCAAATCTAAGCTCAATAGAGCATCTAAAGAAGGAGGAAAAGGTGAGAAAAGATAGCTATGAGCAAGTGTTGAAGGCATGAGTGAAGAATGAATATAGAACGAAGAAAATGGATTCATAATTTTTAACAAGCATACAAATAAAAAACTTAAATCAATATTTAATAAAATAATGAAACCCATTCCTCTTTACATGTCTTCAACCATGCTCAATGCCACCTCACCCTCCACCTCATTTCATGAATATTCATAAATGAATATTCACAAATGAGATGTCCATCTTCTGAAACAAATTCCATATGAATACGAAATACAAACAGGTATACGTATCGAAATACATATATGCGTATCCATATAAAAATACGAATAGCCAAGAGAGAAAATGAATAGTGAACAATAATACTAGAATACATACATAGATATATATATATATATATTATTAAATCAAAACTTGATTTAATAATTCGGCTTAATCCTAAACCGCTAGTATTATCAACAGTCCGATTAAAGTCTGTGTAGTCTATTCAAATATTTAATTGGACACATGTAGATACCAACATATGTCATCTAGATCATATCGCCTAAACCGGGAAAACCCTCTGTGTCGAACTCTAAAGACTCATCAATACGTTGGCAGTGGGTTTAACCATAAGCACGTCAGCAACACTAGCTGTACATAACGGCTACTCAGGTATTGAGTGAAAGGAAGGACAATGAGCAAACTCATCCGTACCCCTACTGAGCCTGTCTATGACAATCTCCGTACAGTCCGGTCTGTTTGTCTTAAAAGTATTGCATATCGGGTCTAGGGGGTGGATAAAATCATACCCCTAATAACACGATATTTCGGGTCGGTGTGGAACCCATCACCCACTGAGAAACTATAGATCCAAATCAGTAATTCTCGTCTATCTTGGCCAAGGATTTTTGGTGATTGCCACCCGTGCACAGTGCGACATCTACCCCCAATACCAGGAAAGACGAATCCCCGACGATCCGCTCACTGCCTCCATGTAGCTTGGGACTATACCCAACTAAAACCTGTTTGCATGACTCCTTTGAACCATGATAAGGTAGTAGTCAAAGCACAGTGGGAACACACAAGAGACAAATAACGATCTCAGATCGACAGATCTGTACTCATGTCACCTGAGAACTGCTATCTGACAATAGATATAATACCATCTAGTATGTTCCTGGTGAGTCTTAGGTGACCAACTAACACCAATAGGTTGTGAGACCAGCTATTGCCCCTCGTCGGGCTCTCGAAAAGTATACACTAGTTTACTCCGGAGTATCGATACCCAGTCTTGATACTCTCTCGACTAAGGACATTTAAGGATGTGCTTATGGACCACCCAACTCCCACGTATATGATCTCCATCATAATACTAGTAGTCAGGTAAGAATCTTATGAGCTCTATCAATATATAATAGTGATTTGTAATACCACATAATGGATGTATATGATGACAAAGTCAAACTAAATAGCATACTATCATCTCGAGTAAGACTGTTATACCCGTATAGGTCCCCCCTCAATTATCACAATTGCCTGCCTGCGATTACAATAATTGACTTGAGAGCACTATATCCAACAATATAATGGATGCTTGGACATATGTATGTACAAGACAATCTTACTCGATATGATAGTATGGTATTCGATTTATTTTTATCTTAACATATGTGTATGTTTACTTGTTATAACGTATCGCTAATACATGTTGATAAAACCTGTAGGATTATTGCTTGACTACCAGAGTTATGATGGTAACCATACATGTAAGGATGGGTAGTCCATAAGCACATCCTTAAATGTCTATGGTCATGGGATTATCGAGACCGGGCATCGATATTCCGAAATAGATTGGTGTATACGTTTCTAGACCCTGACGAGGGGTGATGGTTGGTCCCATAACCATTGGTGTTTGGCACCTAAGATCGTATATAGGTGCTCACCAGAGGTGAGTACACTGGATGGACTTGCCGAGAACTTCTAGATGATATTATACTTATGTTCATACAGCAATTCTCAAGTGATGATTAGTTAAAAATATTGCATATTTGTATGGACATTTTCCCTACTTTAATTAACTACTAAAATGTGTTAATTGTAAATAAAAAACATATATGGGTTTATTTGTAAAAAGATTATTATCATATATTTCTTCATTTATAATTAATATAATTAGGGAAAATATATGCATATAATATTTAAATAAAATATTCATATTAAAATATGCATATCATATTAAATATTCCTAATCAATATTTTTAAGATATCATACCAAATAAATGGTTAGAATAATATCTCAAATAAAACAAATGCTACTAACAATTTGATTTAAGATATTGTGCAGGTATTATAATAAGATTAGCTCGGGTCTGAAATCTAAGTAGGAGATCCATATCAAATCGAAATATCAAACCGAATCTGTCAAATATTAGAAGTAAATCGAGAAATCTAGCAACGGTAGAAAGTAAGAGCAATATTTTCAGAATCTTTGTATCAAGAGGATCTCCAAATATCGAGAGAAAAAGCCAGAAAAAATCCTAAGTCAGAAATCCACAAAGGGGCGGTGGATCCGCGGTCAAGATAGGGTTTGGGCGGTGGTTCCGCGGTCAGTTATGGGCCGTAGTATCTGAGATTTTAAGGTCTTGATCGTAATTTCACACACTTCAATATGGTATCTAGGCTTTCTAATTTAAGAGACTATATAAAGGACCGAGAGCTGTCTATCAAAGGCATTCAATATTCCAAATTCAAAATTTCAATTCAAGAGAGAGATCTACGAGCAAAACTAGGGTTCTTGTAATCTACCTTTTTAAGGAAAATTTTTATAATGCAATAGTTGATAAATAAATAAAGTTTTTTGTTTTAATTCTTTTCGCATTACTTTTCTGCATTACTTTCCGCATTAGTTTTCTGCATTACTTTCCGCAATTACTTTATGCAATTTTAATTTTTAATTATAATTTCATTCATCTTCCACCTCTCTTTTACTACGCTAATATCCATGAGCGAGTAAATTCTTGCTTGTTAGGGTTGTAGAATAGGGTAGAATAATGGATGAAAAACATCTTTTAAATACTTTTTAAAATTTTTAATGTTTATAAAGTTTAGCAAAATGAGTGTTAACCCTCTTATCGGGCACGCTATCAATTCATGATAGTGATCACGATTTGAGATTCATTAATACTTGTTTTGTTAAGGGCTTGAGATAAATAGAGATCAATAAAAGGATAAGGAGCAGTAGTGGAAAATCCTAATTCCCTCCAAGAATCCTAATCCACATTCATCGCTATCTCTATAGTATTAAATAATTAAAAGATAATAAGAATTATATTTTTTACTTCATCCATTAACTACCAAGTCTTATAAACCCTATAAGCCCTTCTATTATAAAATTTCCATCCCTTCTTAATAGAAACGACAATAATCTCTCCTCTCTTTTATCAACACGTCTAAATTAAGATAAGAAGTTCACCATTTCCCTGCGGACAACCCATACTCATCGCGGCTAGCTATTTGCGACACCGTCTTGATTGCGATTATTTACAACATACATATACACACACCTTTTCGCATCCAATCAAATGGCACCGTTGCCGGAAAAACGGTCGTAATTATTTTTCTTGTTATTCGGATTGATTTCGTATAAAAACCAGAAAAAATAAAAATAAAAAAAGAACCAAAACCGCATCTTGTGATTTTAACGATTCTTGTGCGAGTTTTTGTAAGGACATCTGGAGTAATTGGAGCAGGCCAACAGAGATTCAGAGACTTTCAATTTGGACCAGAGGAATATTGGAGTGCACTGAAGAAATTTGAAGAGAAGAACTTGTCAAGAGGCGGCAGAATTGTTGCCCAGAGGTACATTTGGCGGCGGAAGCGCAGCAATATTGAGGAATTGGGCCCCCAAATCTCTCTGGTATTCTCCTATCTTGTTCCTCTCTCCTCTTAACCTCCAATATACTTTTTTTACCTGCAGAATTCTTCGCAAATAGCTCCGCTAAAAATCTTTTTGCGTGTTTTGATTTCGGGTTGTTTTGGATAATTTAAACCGGATATTAAGGGGCAATAAACCCAAATTCAGATTAAGTGGGGATTTCATCACCCTTTCTAAGCTCCACAAATCACAAATGATCATACTATCACCCTACATTAATAAAAAAATATCTAGACTAATACTTTAAGGACTGTCGCGCTCAATTATGACAAAGGAGGGTCGTGAATAATTTATTGCTTATCTGCATTATTCTTGTGGTGTTTAAGGCAAGTGTAACTAAGGAAAGTGGTTACTTAATTAGGCTCGCTATTTCGGTGATTCTTATAGTGGATATCTCCCACTTACCTTGCTGCAAGATTGATAAGGAGGTGATAGAGAATTGATCTTACGTCTTGTTCTTTGGAAGTCTAGGAGCGGTCTAACGACTTAACCTATGCTACCATAGGTTTAGGGATTGATTGTGCATTTTGTGATTGGTTGAGTCAAGCCTTTTGTCCGTCACTCTTTTCAAAACAAGCTTTTTTTACATTGTTCTCACACGTTATTACACGCTGCCATGTGCACTAAACCCGCTTGGTGCATGATCGGCTGGACACGGGATTCCAGTGCCCGTCTAGTCCGCGTTTTTGCTGTCGACTCCGAAGTGGATACTTCTTCACCTTCTTTATCTCCTCCACCTACCACATCTCCCGAGATGGACGGATCTCCACCGGGTTTTAACATCACCACATTGCTACCACCCGTAGGTGCGCAAATTCAGAATCCACTATGCATCGCTCTCCAAGACCAATGCTGCCCCATACGCGGACCCCTTTCTACGTGTTCGCCTTTTCCACCAGCCAATGGGGATAATTTCGAAATTAAATCCCACTTCATCAAATTGTTGCCCAAATTTCACCGGCTTGAATCTGAAGATGCTTACGTTTTTATAACCAAATTCGAAAACGTATGTGCAATGATGAGCACCACCCAACTTTCAGGGGATGCTATACGATTACGTTTTCTCCTTTTTACCTCGTACGATCTCGCAGAGAAGTGGCTTTACAGCACCGCCTCACATTCTATCACTAAATGGGATGAATTCGTTAAAGAATTCCGTAAGAAATTGTCCTAATCACAAGACTGCCCGTATTCGTAGCGAGGATAACCAGTTTACTCAACTTCCCAACGAACCCTTTTGGGAATACTTTGAATGGTTTAAAGATCTCCTTGTCCAATGCCCTCATCACGGAATCGAAATATGACAAATTTTCCAAATTATGTATGAGGGTATCAATCTAGCGACAAAACAAATGCCAGAAACCATTTGTCAATGTCATTTCATGTCAAAATGCGATGACGAAGCATGGCAATTTCTGGAAGATCTCACTGAACAAATATTACAGTGGGAGAGCACTAAACCAACAACATCGTCTTCATTTAAGGAAGGTATCCATCAGCTCGACGCTTCCATCGTAATGAAAGCCGAAATGGCTGCAATATAAAAGAAACTCGAAGCTATGCAAAGCAAGTTCTCTTCAACCTCCCTAAACCAAGTTACGCTCCCCAAAACCGTGTGTGGTTGTTGTTTTGACTCATCACATTTAAAGGAAAAATGTCCTTTGAATCCTCTGTCACAAAGTCAAGAATAAACTAATGCTGGTTTTCAGTAACGACCTAGAAACGATCCTTATTCATCCATATATAATTAGGGATGGAGGAATCATCCTAATTTTTCTTGGAACCAAAACCAAACTCAAACTCAAAATCAGTTCCCAAGCCAAAATAACTATCAAAGGCTTCCCTCGTTGCAACAACAGCCACCACAACAAATTCAGCAACCCTTTCAACCGCAATCTTTCTAAAATACGGCCAACAACTTTGCCCCTTATAATAATTCTTTCCAACCACAGACTAATATTCCAACGGCCGTTACCGATAAAATCTCTGCACTTAGAAGAAGTTTAGAAACGTTTATTAAACAATCCGCACAAACGTTGGCCAATTTAACGTCTTCTATCTAATCGCTAGTGCAACACACTGCTTCCCACGGTGAAAACATAAAATCGATTGAAACACAAATTGCGAAGTTAAATACCGCGATGAGTGAGAGAGAAAAAGGGAAACTTCCATCTCAATCTCCACCAAATCTCGGCCACTCACAAAGCGCAAATATCGTCCTTAACCAACAAAATCATAACGTGAGTGCCGTAACTACGTTGAGATCAGAAAGAGTGCTGAATAACAATGTTGGTGAACAAGTTGATGATTTAGATGATATCTCGACTACTACTTCTACTCCTATTTCATCTAATCCAACATCTTCTTCCAAGCCCATTCTCTGTTCTTCACTAGGCTCGAACCCTCGGTCCATTTCCTTGAATGAACTACCATCTCAGACCACCCCAAATCCAATTTTGGGATTCATTCCATCCCCACAAACTTCTCCACAAGCGTTGGATCCAACCTCTGTTAATAAAGCTCATTTTCCAAATCGGTTGAGGCCAAACAAACCAAGTCCACAAATGGATAAGATTGTGGAAATGTTTAAGCAAGTTAACATAAATATTCATCTCTTAGATGCTATCCAACAAGTTCCATCCTATGAGAAAATTCTAAAGGACTTGTGCATTAAAAAAAGAAAAACTGAAGTGCCTAAAAAGGTTTTCTTAGAGAGCAATGTGAGCGATGTTCTTACCCAACATTTGCCTAAGAAACATAAAGATCCCCGTTGTCCTACAATTTCTAGAACAATTGGGGGTAAAAATATCAATCGCGCTCTACTCAATCTAGGTGCTAGTGTTAACTCGCTCCCGTATTCTGTTTATGAGCAATTAGGTATACGAGAGTTGAAACTTATGCACTGCACTTTCCAACTGGCTGATCGATCTATCACCCACCCTAAGGATGAGCTAGAGGACGTGTTGATCAAAGTCGAGGAATTTATATTCACTATGGACTTTATAGTTTTAGATACACAGCCTGTGGCGAACCCACGGAACCAAATTCCGGTGATTCTTGTTCGACCTTTTCTTGCATCTTCAAATGCGATAATCAATTGTTGTAACGGTTCTATGAACCCATCTTTTGGGAAGATGACAATTGAACTTAATATTTTTAGGGTAGGAAGTCAACCCTCCGAACCTTCAGTTTGTATAATTGATATATGTTCCGTCAACAAGATAATTTCCGTGTAAGTCTACGGTAGCGCCCCGGCCATCTGTCCGAGACCAAAATGCGGAAACGAAACTTTTTCTAAACTAGAAACCGGTGCTATCACAGAGTTTAAACCCGGATCGAAACCATTAACCTGTAACTAGCAACTAGAGAAAGGTTAGAAAAGCTATACCGATCGATCCGTGTCCTTCGGTCTTTAGCCACCATCCCTAGCTCTTCGCGGCATCTCCGATCTCCGGTCTCCTCGTCGAAAAGGGCACCACATCTTCGAGTCTTTTTACGGGCTTCCGCTTCGTCCGAAGCAACTCAGACACGAAGTTTGCTAGCAGACGTGTCCAAGGCGATGTAGAGAATGTGTGTGATCACTTTGTCTCAAGCATCCATTGATTCTCAACACATGAGAGTGTATGGATGGAGGTTGAAGATGAAGCCTTTAATGGAAATGGTGAGCTAGAGGAGGCAGAAGAAGAGGAGCCATTTTCTTTCTTTTGTTCTATCATAAAATGAGAGAGTGTTATGAAAAATACAAGACCAAACTCTTTACTATGGCTGCCTCTCTTTCTCTCCCTCTCATTTCAACTCACAAATCAATCACATAATGTGACACATGCACAAAGAAAGAGACCATGAGTCACCACTTGTGCATGTGTCACAATTAATGCTCCTAATCATGATTTCTAGCTCATTATTTCCATTTGTAAACATTAACCGAAATGTTTACAACAACAAAAAAATACGGCAATATCTAAAGTAAACTCGTGACGGATCACAAGGATACCCCTCACCTGTATATACATACCTGCATCCGCATTCCGACTGAATGCGAATGCGATGAGACTAAAGTAATCCAACAAATCTAACACTAGGATCCGGCTTAAACCAAAGCCCACTAGTATGATCCGTCCGATCAAGATCCGTACACTACTGCATGTATATGATCGAACCCTGCCATATATCATCCGACCTCTACAACGTTTCTCCCTAAACTTGAGAAACTGTCTGTGGGGGACTCTAAAGACTCATCAATACTTTGGCTGTGGATTTAACCACTAGCATGTCAGTGGTACTAGCTGTACGTAACGAGCTACCAGGTATTGACCAAAAGGGAGGTCGATGAGCGAACTCATCCAGACACCCTACTGAGCCTGTCAGTGACAATATCCATACAGTCTGGTCCGTTCCTCTATGAGCATCGCATGTCGGGCCGAGAGGGTTGGTAAAAGTCAGACCCCCAAAAGCGGTACAAGTCGTGTCGGATTGTAGCCCAGAACACCCTGAGATACTACTGGAATACCTACCAGTAAATCTCCGGCCTTGGCCAAGAACTTCATGTAATGGCTCTCCTAGACACAGCGTGATCTCATCCCCAATACCGGAAGAGACGAAATCCCTGCCGATCCGCTCACTGCCTCCATGTGGCTCGCGACTGTACCCAACTAAAACCTGTTTTCACGACTCCTTTGAGCCGTGGTAGGGTAGTAATCAAAGCACAGTGGGAACTCACACGAGACAAATGACGATCTCAGGTCGATGAACTAACCTGTACACATGTCACCAGGGAACTGCTATCTGACGTCAGGTATAATACCAACTAGCATATTCCCGGTGAGTCCTGTCCGGTGTGCTCATAACCCAATGAGCACCTGTATACATCTTAAGTGAACCAACTGACACCAATGGCTTGTAAGACCGGCCACCGCCCCTCGTCGGGGTCTCGACTGTATACACTAGTCTACTAATGGAGTATTGATCAGTCGAAAATACTGCATTTTTAACACGGCAATGTCCCTATCATTTGCACTCATCTAGAAGTGTTCGGTATTCATATTGCACATATTAGAAAAACATCTCTGAAATACCAGATTGCATGTGTTAGACTTTTAAAACCGGCACTTTTAGGGAAATTGTGTGTTTATCATGGCATCGCATCATTCTTGTATTGCGCAACTCTTGTCCCGAGAAATTTTGCAGGAAATTGCAGGAACAAAGCCAAAAGAGCTGATAAAAAATACACCAACTCCAAGATGAGAGATCTGGCAGAGACCAGGGACTCAATTGGAAAATCAACATATCACAAAAAGGCCCAAATATTAGCAGAAGAAAAGCCCAGAAGTTGCAAGCCCTAAGGCTTCAAAAGCGCCGCGGTTCCGGGGCGGGAGCTTGCTTGCACCGCGGAACCGCGGCGACTTGATGGCTTCAGGTGCGCAGATTTCTTACACGTGTCCTATTTAACTACCCAAGCTTCCAGAAGACTCCCGATTCTCCACGTGGCTCATCTAGAAGGCTCGGCTTAACAAATTATTTCTAGAAGGCTCTCTTAACAAACTTTTGGAGGGAAAATTCAAATTTGAAATCCTAGATCTAAGGTTTTGAGATCTATAAAAAGGAGCCTTGATCTAGGGTTGAGGTTGTTCATTAGTTCATTAATTCTTCATTCTCTCTTCATCTTCCATCCACAAGTTGAGTGACACGACTTGTGCGAAACCCTAACCCTAATTCCAATTCAAAATCAAGATCAAGATCCCGAGTACCATTCAAGCAAGAGAGCCTTCAACCTTTAGAAGCGACGCCGGATTTCAACGGAGCAAGAGATCCAAGCCGATCCGCGACTCAAGGAGCCGAGCGAAACCGAAATCGACGATCTAGTTCCATTCTTTTTGTAAATTCAAGAGAGTTGTAACGAAATTTGTCGATAAATAAAGGTGAAATTTCTATATCTTGCTTACCTTTTAATTCAAGTATTATGATTAGATCTCAATTTGTGATTATGTTTGTGATCATGATGTTTGAGTAAACTCCGCTCGTATAGGAGTTGTGACGATCAATAGAATGATGATGATTTAGATATTTTTACGATTCTTAAATCCTATAACGATTGTAAATTCTTGTGAATCAAAGGATCGATGACCTAGTTTCAGGATGATCCTTTCTTGATTGTGTTCACTCGAAATTAGGGAACAACTATTGATCATTTGATTAACTAGAAGCTAGAATTTGAATGAGATTCATTGAAAGAATAAAGGATGAGTTGCGGAATCCCTAATTTCCTCATAAGATCCTTAACCCTCGGTAAATTCTAATCGATCTAGTATCAATTCGTTAATGGATAAGAATGAGTAATCATTAGATCTCATCACATCTATAGATCCGATCTACTCCTACGAACCATACTTCTAATCTTGATTGTTGGTTGGAAATTATCACACATCTCAATTCTTGTTTTTAATGTTTTTCCAAGATCTAGATTTTTCTAATTCTTGATCTTCAATTACAAATCATGAATTGTTTTCTTTTCTTTTCCTTAAATTTTCAACTCATCTAATTCGAAACACGAACTATTACACTTTCCCTGTGGACGATCCGCACTTACTAACGCGCTACATTCGACACCGTTATTGATTGCGGTTAAAATATTTTTGGTTGTGATTTCTCGACATAATTTTCTAAAAACATACACAATCCGAAATCAATATCATTCAATCAAATGGCGCCGTTGCCGGGGATCATTTGATTTACTTACACAATTGGAAATCAAATCAATCAAATGGCGCCGTTGCCGGGGATAGTGCGCTAATTGTTCGTTTTTGAAATTTGAGTTGAAAAGTTTATTCCATTATAATTTTTAGATCGAAATTCACGCAAAACATTAACCGATTCGTTGTGATTTGTTGCGAGGAAATCTGGAATCATTGGAGCTGGAGAAATTTTTTCCAGAGAAGTCCAGAGAGCTCCTGAGGTGAACAGGAACCGATCCTGAAAATTTTGTGAAGTGATCGATTGAACTGACCGCGTTTCCGCGGTTTAAGGAGGTTATTGCCGCGCATCCGCGGCTTTGTGGATTCCTCTCTGTACAAAATTTTGCAGGTATAATTCTAGCTTTCTTATCTCCTTCCTCATCTGCTCCAATTAACAAAGTTCTGCAGGTTTCTTTGCAAATAAATTGCAGCGCCGCAAAAGCAAATAAAAAATTATGCGTGTTTTGATTTTTGGTTGTTTGCATATTAATACGGAAATTAAGGGGCACGGCCAAATCCAGATTAGGTGGGGAGTTCATTACCCTTCCTAAGCCCCAAAAATCACAAACTTGCATCCGCATTACCCTCATTAACTAAAAAATATCTAGAGATGACTCTAAGGACCGTCGCGCTCACTTAGGACAAGAGAAGGCCGTGGGTAATTCATTGCTTATCCGCGTTTCTTTTGTGGTGTCTAAGGCAAGTGTGTCGAAAGCTAGTGGTTACTTAATTAGGCCCACTACTTACGTAGTGGAGAACCTCCCACTTACCTGGCACTTACCCGGCCACAGGAGGGACAAAGAGGCAGTGGAGGATTGATCCTGCGACTTGTCTTTTGGCAGTTAGGAGCGGTCTAGAGCTTTGACCTAGGTGACCACTAGATTTTAGGGTTGCTTATTGCATTTGTTGTGATCGCATCATTTTTTTTCAAAAATCCGTATATTTTTCAAAACAAACACCAATCACACTTCACATCATTTTCTCTAATTATATATTCACGCTGCCACTTGCACTAAACCTTTTAGTACAAGATAGGATGGACACGGGATTCTAGTGCCCGTTTAGTCCGCGTCCCCCCGATCGACTCCAAAAGTCGGTATTTCTACATTTACCTTTTCTTTACCCACCACCACACCCACATCGATGGATCATTCTCCATCGAACTTCTTTACCACTACTCTGCCGCCGTCCGTTGGTGTGCAGAATCCACCTCGCATCTCTCTCCAAGAAAGGTGTTATCCTACCCGAGGTCCCCTTTCCACCTGTCTCTCCATTCCACCAGCCAACGGGGAAAATTTTCAGATTAAACCCCAATACATCAACCTTCTACCAAAATTTCACGGTCTCGAGTCTGAGGATGCATACGTGTTTATCACGAAATTTGAAAATGTATGCGCAATGATGGGTACCTCACAGCTGTCTGTGGATGCTTTGCGTCTTCGTCTTCTCCCATTTACCTTGTGCGATTTAGCTGAGAAGTGGCTATATAACACTACCGCACATTCCATTTCAAATTGGGAAGAATTCGTCAAAGCATTCCTTAAGAAATTCTACCCACATCATAAAACAGCTCGAGTCCGCAGCGAAATAAATCAATTCACCCAGCTTCCAAATGAACCATTTTCAAAATGTCTTGAACGCTTCAAGGATTTGTTAGTCCAATGTCCACATCACGGAATCCCTAGATGGGAACTGTGCCGAATCATTTATGAGGGCATTAATCCTAACACAAGACAGACCCTTGAATCTATGTGTCAAGGCAACTTCATGACCAAAGATGATGGGGAAGCCTGGAACTTTCTAGAAGATTTCGCTGAAAAATCTTTACAGTGTTAAGGTGTGAGTCAATCGTCTAGGGACGGCAATGATATTTCCATAGGAATTAGAGCTAAAATTTCAGCTTTACACAAGAAATTTGACAATATGGAAAACAAATTTTTAGTCGCCACCCTAAATCAAATGTCACTCTCCAAAACTGTATGTGGATGCTGTTCTAATCCATCACATCTCACGGAAGAATATCCACTAAATTCTCCGTTTCAAGGTCACGAGCATACCAATTCTGCTTACCAACAAGGACCTAGAAACGACCCATTTTCTTCCACATATAATCAGGGTTGGAGGAATCACCCGAACTTTTCTTGGAACCAATCCCAATCTCAAAACACGGTTCCAAATCTGAATCAATTCCAAAGGGCTCCTCCACCACAACAGCAACCACTCTTGAGTTAGCACCCCTTTCAAGCACAAAACTTCCAAAATCCGGTCAACACACCTGCACCGTCTAATCCTTTGCAGTTGGCCGGTTCAGATGAATCCTCATCATTCATGAACTTGCTTTTGACAATAAAAACTTCCGTCGATGATATAAAGAGAAACTCCATTTCTCAAAGTGAGACTATTAAATCGATGGAAGAAGAAATTGCACGATTAAAAGCTGAAATGAGTGCAAGAGAGAAAGGGAAACCTCCAGCTCAACCTTTACCCAATCCTGGCTATTCACATCATGTGGATGCGATCACGTTGAGATCTGGAAGAGTGCTTGACAATCACGTTGGGGAAGAGATTGATGACACTGATAAATCTATCAATGATTCCCCGGCTGAGACCTTTCCTTCCACTTCTACTTCTAATTCTGACCCCAGTTCTTCTACACCACCACCTTCTTGCGAGCCTATTCTTCATTTCCCACAAGGCTCGCCACCTCAGCCCATCTCTTCTAGTTCTCCACAGACGATCCCAATCCTCTTTTGGGATCATGTCTACCCCCACTTCCTTCTCCTATGATGGACCCAGCGCTTATTGCTAAAGCACTTTATCCTAATCGGTTAAGGGCTAACACATCGAGTCCACATATGGAGAAAATTATGGACATTTTTAAGCAAGTTAATATCAACATCCCTCTCCTAGATGATATCCAACAAGTTCCGTCCTATGCGAAAACTCTTAAGAACTTGTGCACTAGGAAGAGGAAGACTCAAGTGCCCAAGAAGATATTCATGGCAAAAACAGTAGACACAGCCTTTCCCCAGCAATTACCGAGGAAACGTAAGGATCCAGGATATCCTATGATTTCCATTTCTATCGGGGAGAAACACATCAACCTTGCTCTACTAGACCTTCGCGCTAGTGTTAACTTGCTTCCATACTCGGTTTACGAGCAACTAGGTATCGGAGAGTTGAAGCCAACCCATTGAACTCTCCAGATGGCTGACCGATCAATCACCAAACCTAGGAGTGAACTGGAGGATGTGTTAATTAAAATCAGGGAATTTATATTCCCTGTGGACTTTATTGTAATTGATACACAGCCTGTAGCGAACCCACGGAATCAGATTCCGGTGATTTTAGGTCGCCCCTTTTTGGCCACTTCCAATGCTATCATCAACTGTCGTAACTGTTCTATGACTCTATCTTTCGGGAATAGGTCAATTGAGCTAAACATTTACAAGTTGGGAAGTGTACCCTCCGAACCTACTGCTCAGGTCTGTTCTGTCGACTTAATGGATGTCGACAGCAGCGAATTTGATGATCCTCATGATACTGATCTAGACTCTTTTCATACGATGTTGTTTGACCCAACTATGTATCATACACATACGGACTCTTCCACCGAGATGTCCGGGTCAGCAACTAACACTGATTATGAACTGCTTTTAGAGTCTGAAGATCACCCCGCGCTTTGTGATGACATTATTCTCCGGGGTATTGATGGGATTTTCGTTGAAGAACTCGCATTTTTGAAAAGCACGGGTGTTGAGATGAATCATGTCCCAATCAATGAAATTGAACCTCCACCTCTTCTTCTGAACTGTAAAAAGAATGCGAGCAATCCATCACATTCACTGCACCGTCTCTCCAAAATGAGACGTACACACATTCTATTCCACCACTTACCCTTTCCCCACTTCTTCTTCCACCAACCAGAGCACTACATTGATAAAATTTTCGAATGGTTGGTGTTAACCTTCGGTCTTTGCAAAGCTTGGTATCGACCAATGATTTTTTGACCCCCTCATGTGATTTTCAAAAGATTAACACTGCATAACTCAAGTTTGGGGGGCAATTTTTCTGGCTCTTGAAAAGAAATTTTTTACAAAATTTCGAGCCAAAAAATAAGTTTGGGGGAGGTTCTTCACTTAAATATTTTGTCCCCACTAATAAATTCCTCCCAAGCTTACAGGTTTTTCGAGATTTAGCAGATGGCAACAGTGAGGACACTGTTGAAAACAAGTTTGGGGGAGGTTTGTGCTTATTTTCGCATCATTTGCATCATACTTTGTTGAAGCACAAAACATTTTTTGAAAACCTATAAAAATTTAAAAATTTTCAAAAAGATAAAAATATTTTTTGTACATAAATAAGATAATAAAAGTTTAGATAGTGAAAAATTACATCCAAAAGATTAGAAAAATTTAAGAAAACCAAGAAAATTAGAAGTTTTCTTATACGAACTAATAATAAGTAGTTATGAGCCGTTGTCCCAAGGGTTAGTAAGATGAAGGAAGTCACTAATCTGAGGATAAAAATAAGTCTGAAAAATAGTTCCTATTCTGGAAGCCAAATATTTTGAACGTTGATACCCTGCTATTCGCACTTACACACGTCTTGAAGCTCAGGATAGTAGAGGATACCTTGAAATGCTCTTGTCTAAAAGCCGATGTATGAAGGAAATAAAAAAAATGAAGAAAATATAAAGTGGTGAGAAAAATGGACACTGGTTTTGTTATCACCAAGGGCAATAAAAAATATATAGCGATGGTGCCTCTTCACCTAGTGCCCTAAGGCCAAGTGGTCTGGGAGTCACTGCTATGCCTTAGGTGGTGCAAGACGAGGAAAATACACAAAATAAGCAAGCACATGAGTAATCGGTCGGTTAGTACCTCAAGAAGTATTAACGGTCACATGAAAGTGTGTGAGCAATCCCAATATTCATTAATTAAAATAAAAGTACTGAGGCTGATGGGCAAGAGTATGATAGCTTGAATTGAATTCTCCGGGTGTAGGGATGTCCTTTACACACACGCAGGGTTATATGATCGATGTTTGGAAGAAAGATAGGAATGAAGAATAAGACGATGTTTTATTGAGGGAGGATGTGATTTCTGACATCTTTTCATAACCATTAAGATAGGGCTCATGACAACCGAAAAGCTAGCTTAGTTGGAAACCCTAATTTTCAAGGATTTTCTTTTACAATTCTTTTCTTTAAATGTAATATTCATGATCTTTCTTTTATTATTGGATTTTGTGGGTGCAATCCGCTGAAAACCCTCAGGAGACAACACACCTCCTACTAGGGACACCTAGAGGTTTAAAGGCTTGTTGCACGTGCTCAGTGCAATCGTGTTGCCTACGAAAGTGTGCTAGTTAGTTTTTCTCTTTCTTTATTTTCTCCTTCTCTTTTTAATAAAACAGTTCGATCGAGACGATCGAAAATAAGTTTGGGGGAATTTGATCAGTCGATACTGCATTTTTAACACGGCAATTTCCCTATCATTTGCACTCATCTAGAAGTGTTCGGTATCATATTGCACATATTAGCAAAACATCTCTAAAATACCAGATTTCATGTGTTAGACTTTTAAAACCGGCACTTTTAGGGAAATTGTGTGTTTATCATGGCATCGCATCATCCTTGTATTGCGCAACTCTTGTCCCGAGAAATTTTGCAGGAAATTGCAGGAACAAAGCCAAAAGAGCTGATCAAAAATACACCAACTCCAAGATGAGAGATCTGGAAGAGATCAGGGACTCAATTGGAAAATCAACATATCACAAAAGGACCAAATATTAGCAAAAGAAAATCCCAGAAGTTGCAAGCCCTAAGGCTTCAAAAGAGCCGCGGTTCCGCGGCGCAGCGGTTCCGCGGCGGGAGCCTGCTTGCGCCGCGGAACCGCGGCGGCTTGATAGCTTTAGGTGCGCAGATTTCTTACACGTGTCCTATTTAACTACCCAAGCTTCCAGAAGACTCCTGATTCTCCACGTAGCTCATCTAGAAGGCACGGCTTAACAAACTATTTCTAGAAGGCTCTCTTAACAAACTTTTGGAGGGAAAATTCAAATTTGAAATCCTAGATCTAGGGTCTTGAGATCTATAAAAAGGAGCCTAGATCTAGGGTTGAGGTTGTTCATTAGTTCATTAATTCTTCATTCTCTCTTCATCTTCCATCCACAAGTTGAGTGACACGACTTGTGCGAAACCCTAACCCTAATTCCAATTCAAAATCAAGATCAAGATCCTGAGTACCATTCAAGCAAGAGAGCCTTCAATCTTTAGAAGCGACGCCGGATTTCAACGGAGCAAGAGATCCAAGCCGATCCGCGACTCAAGGAGCCGAGCGAAGCCGAAATCTACGATCTAGTTCCATCCTTTTTGTAAATTTAAGAGAGTTGTAACGAAATTTGTCGATAAATAAAGGTGAAATTTCTATATCTTGCTTATCTTTTAATTCAAGTATTATGATTAGATCTCAATTTGTGATTGTGTTTGTGATCATGATGTTTGAGTAAACTCCGCTCGTATAGGAGTTGTGACGATCAATAGAATGATGATGATTTAGATATTTTTACGATTCTTAAATCCTATAACGATTGTAAATTCTTGTGAATCAAATGATCGATGACCTAGTTTCAGGATGATCCTTTCTTGATTGTGTTCACTCGAAACTAGGGAACAACTATTGATCATTTGATTAACTAGAAGCTAGAATTTGAATGAGATTCATTGAAAGGATAAAGGATGAGTTGCGGAATCCCTAATTTCCTCGCAAGATCCTTAACCCTCGGTAAATTCTCATCGATCTAGTATCAATTCGTTAATAGATAAGAATGAGTAATCATTAGATCTCATCACATCTATAGATCCGATCTACTCCTACGAGCCATACTTCTAATCTTGATTGTTGGTTGGAAATTATCACACACCTCAATTCTTGTTTTTAATGTTTTTCCTAGATCTAGATTTTTCTAATTCTTGATCTTCAATTACAAATCATGAATTGTTTTCTTTTCTTTTCCTTAAATTTTCAACTCATCTAATTCGAAACACGAACTATTACACTTTCCCTGTGGACGATCCGCACTTACTAACGCGCTACATTCGACACCATTATTGATTGCGGTCAAAATATTTTTGGTTGTGATTTCTCGACATAATTTTCTAAAAACATACACAATCCGAAATCAATATCATTCAATCAAGTATCGATGCCCAGTCTCGAAACTCCCACGACTAGGGACTACTTTAAGGATGTGCTTATAGACCCTAGCTCCCACGTATATGATCGCCATCATATTGCTGGCCGTCAAGCAAGAATCCTAAGGGCTCTATCAACGTGCAATAGTGACCTGTAATGTCACCTAAAGCATGCACACGATGATAAAGATAAACCAGATAGCATACTATCATCTTGAGTAAGACTGTTCTACCGGTATAGGTCCTCCCTCAATCATTGCAATCATGTGCCTGTGATCCAATAATTGACTCTGAGGGCACTATATCCAACAATCTCCCACTTGCACTCAAGGCTAATTATTGCGATGTCGCATACTCACAGCCCGTGTGGTACCGAACACCCAACTTCCCTACTGATCAGTCTCACAAAGCCCATTTGCGAAATATTGTGTTCGAGGAACAGCCTTAGTGAGTGGATCCGCCCTAATGTTTCTTTCTATGTCTCTCTTTATCTCAAGTTCGCGGAGAAAGCCATCTACCGAAATGAGCAATTCCTGTCTTAGAATATGTCTAGATATCTGATGGGACCTAGTTCATAAATGAACTCCAAATCCAAACTTCTTAGACTGTATCGTCAACTGAACTTAATCAGTATCCTGTGCCATGCCTCCCTCAGTATCCGCTTGGACCTCCTGTCCAAACAACTGCCCCTCGTCAGAGGAAAACTATAACTCTAACAGTCCCTCTGTCATCCAGGTCACCTTGGAAGCCTGGAATGATAACCGTCTCTCGAAGGAGGCTGCTGTTATCATATCCCTAGAACATCCACTTATGTTCTAAAACTGCTTCCGAACGTTTCTCCAGGATAGGATTAATATCAACTTACTGCATCTCGTGCAAAAAATAATATCTGGTGTGGTACTTGACATTTCATGATTGACTCAATTGCCTAAGCAAGTGATCTGCCAATCATGCACATCCCTCCCCTTTAGTCTGTAAGATACCTTTAGAGAGGGTGACTCCATCACCTGTAGGTACACCACCATGCCAGAAGTCATCCATTCTAAAACACCTTTAGAATGCTGTCTAAGTACCCAGATTAGGATACTACCCAAATCCAGATCTAAAACCATAGATCTAGTAACCAGAATGTCTGATATTATTTCTATATCCTATGTGGAGAAACCACTGTGTGACAACCAAAGTATAACCGATCGTAGTATAGGAATTTCACTTCCTACTCTGTGTATGTCATCCAAATACCAGGACATCACACCCTACTACCTTCTTAACAGATCCATCCCCTATTCTGATGAAGTCAAACCTATGACTGTCACATTAGAAATAGATGATCTATCTCCGCTATATCTGCTTTAGTCCAAAAATAGACATAAGCTACTTGTCCACTATGCTTCCGCTGCTCCCACTGACTATGACAACCCTCTGGCAGAGTCATATACACGTACACTTCTAAAGCTAGTTTAGAATGACGCTATACTCATCTTCCTGCCGGGTCTCACAGTCTGGAACAACAGCAATGGTAAGTTTGGGTAAACAAGAACCTCCCTGTCACCGTCCTTGAGGCTACCAGAGTACCTCTCGGGTGCCTGAGCTTACCCACCATATCTGCGTAGTGGCCAATGGAATGTCAAACCAGATTGAATCATTATGTTCTTATCAAATTTTCAGTAATCGTTTTCGGTTCTGGAATCACTTCCAGTTCTACCATACTCCCACTACTGTTTTATGAAAAAATCCATTTTACTAAAACTGTGGCGAGTCAAGAACAATATCACTATTGATCTTCCAGATGGTAGAAAGTCAACCCTCGTCATAGCCCGGGTCAACCCACAAACAGCCATTACAGAAACGTGCCTTGAGTTATCCAGAGTCTGGTTTTAAGCATAAGCCGGACAACTCCCCGTACCTTAACATTGTTAAGATATGAATTATTCTATATCCAATATAGAAACAGAGGCACTGATTTAATTGGAACCAGATTCAAATCATGCAGCTGTCTCCACTGCATGTCAACTAAATGGAGAGAGGCCGATCAGCATTACTCAACTTAGGAGTGCTTCCAATTATGAGTAACCTAAATAAGAAGCAAGTTCTCTTAATCATTACTATTAACTGAATACCATACACAAGTATCTACATCTTCGATCATCTTGAAGAATCCTGATACTTGCAACGCCTGGTTCTCTACTTTATTCTTATACCTATAACTTCTCAAAACTTAGACCTTGTATTTCTACGAAACACATGTCTAAGAACTAGAGAAGTCACAAGTAAACAGAATATAATACGAGTACCAACCCCTCTGTCCTCATGGACACTGGACAAAATACAATACTCTGTATAAGTCCCTTGAGTCTAATAACTCATTCGCTGTGTGTCGTAGGTTGAAAACTGTACTTATGGTTAAGAAGAATTACACCGCTATTTAGTGCTCCTTACTTAACCATCCACTGATATAGGTAAATGTCATAGACATAATTTCAAAAAGTTTTATCTCACTTTATAAAAATAAACGTACAGATATATCAATCAGAAATTGGTGCATAACAACGGATATTCAAAACCAAATATTTGCCGTCTGGCAAACAACCCAGGCGATTTCCTCAAATATTACCAATTACAACGAATCCCGATATAATGAGGATGATCACCCAATTCCCAATAGCTTACTCCCACTCATCATCTGTAAAACCATACAGATGTGAGAATCAAACCTGGTAAATACATACCCTGGAGCAAGGGCTAATTAGGAAATCAGTTTTCTTTTAACAATACACAGTGAAACTAAAACATGTAAATGTTTCGAAGGGGTATCCGTGTATTCCTAGTAAGGCCTCTTCCATTATCAGATTCACAATTGTAACCGCATATTTCTTTGCCATCTCTCCAAATACCTTTATATGTCTTTAGTCATTACCTTCTGTACACCCCTTTAGGCTAAATGGTTTTGTTCCTTCCCCACCGTTCGGCACCAGCCTATGGTTTGGAAAAAGACTATCCAATAAGCATAATGGGTGTACTCTCCTAATCCTAGGAGTACTCGTAACCTGAGAGAAGGTGAAGATAAAAGACAACTGAATAAACCTTCTTCTTATTTCTTCTGAACCAGAATCCATCCCCGAACTGGAACAAGTTCCTTCGAGTTCGTATATAACCATACGATGGAGTATCCAAATAACTGTGGATCTTCATAGTGATACGAGGTGTTCCGGAGAAATACAAAGGTGAAATAGGAGTGGCGAAGAAATACTTGGTTTGGTCGTGAATAGCAGTCGCAATTTACTTTGCCCTCTTACTGATCTCTTTATTTGTTTCTACTTAATACCTTCTGTACACCTTTTAGGCTAAATGGTTTTCTTCATTTCCTACTGTTCGGCACCTACCAATGGTTTGAATGAAGACTATCCAATTAACGTAACGGGTGTACCGTCCTAATCCAAGGAGCACACGCAACCTGAGAGAAGGTAAAAAGAAAAGACAACTGAATAGTCATATTCATTTTCTCCAGAACCGGAAACCATCCTCGAATCTGAAACAAGTTCCTTCGAGTTCGTATATAACCATACGATGGTTTTATCCAATGGAAGTGGATGTTCGTAGTAATACGGGGTGTTCTGGAGAAAAGGGTAAAAGTAGGAGTGGCAATGAGGTATGCAACTCTGACAATCCAAAAGCCAGTGTTTTAAGAAAGTTCGGTTAACTTGGTCACTGAGTCATAGTCAAGGGTCGGGTCATGGTCGCTGCCAAAGAGAGAGAGAGAAAAGAAACACTCTGCGTGTACTCTAACCTAGATCAGAATGGTTATCAATTTATCTGATCAGGAAACCTCCCACTGTAACCTCAAATTCTCCTCCAAACATGAAAGAAGAATTAGTCGGGATCACCCGAGGAGTAAACCAACTCATCAGTGGGAATCGGGATCCAACTATCATCGCATGATAACGTGATGGAATCCACTCGCGTTATTACACTCCAGAAGGTATGCGCATATCTGGCAAGTTTCAGTTTCTTTAGAAACTCCCGATGTGATTTTTACCCCATGCTCTTATGACCTTGACGAAAGCCAACATATCATAAGTCACATGTCAAGTTTTACCCGTCATTATCCAGGTTAATTTGAACCCACCCGTACATACCCTTGACGAAGGCCAAAATAGTAGTACAACTGTCCCAAACCAACGCATCTATCTATGCAGCAGAAAAGTAACAAATAGCTACCATACACTATGCCTTGACGAAGGCCAACATACATAGCATGAATACTAAGTGCTACCTTTCTGAAATGACAGAGGGCTACGAATAGTTTTTGGCGAAAAACCTTTAACGTAATGAACTTGATATCGTTGAAGGAACCGGATAGCTTTTTATAAAAATATAGTGGCGAAAACCTTTGCTAAAGAGGTCACTCCCGGTGAAGGGATCTCGGCTCTTTCCCCGTAGAATGAGGTGCAGGATATTCCAACTGAATACCACGATGCAAAGCAAAAAGTAATCGATTATAGTGAAGTTATTACCCTGACGCAAACTTCTGTCCAAGGGGTCACTCCCGGTGAAGGGATCTCGTCCCTTACCCCGTCGACTGAGGTGCTGGATATTCATAACCGAATACCACTGTGCAAAACAAAAGAGAACGTCCTTGCAATAACAGCTTTTTGAAAAATGTTCCAACAACATCAGAATAGGTTTGTTTAGCTTGCATTGATCCGAATCAATGCAGTCCCATCAATTAATCACACCACAAAAGAACGAAAATATGATGTGCGTATATGCCATTCGCATTTGCCACTGGGTCCCGTCATTACCCGTTAGGTTACTTAACTAATGACAGAGCGGGGACTGGAATAGCGCGGGTGTAAAACATATACAACATCTACTAGTATATATATCAATATATAATAATCGCTCAAGGCGTGATAAAATGTAACATCACAGAAATGTAATAAGCATCACAGAACAATACAGATAATTTGGGATCCCCGGGTTTCATAGAGCCGCTACTGAAACCCGACGTTCCCTTGGTCGTATGGATAGCCTGTACAATGAGATCCTAGACCCCTACGGGTGCGGCAAGTTATCCGCCAAAACCTGAAGCGAGGCAGCCCCCTTCAACAAAGCGAATGGAACATCCAGCACTTCACGGTATCCGGTAACTTTAGCACCCCTGCTTGGGTCAACCTATACCCCCTACGAGTGCGGCGAATAGCCCGCCAATTCTAGAGTGAAGCCCCCTCCATCTCAAAGCCATGAGATGTGGGCTCGTTGCCCTCTAGAACCCGGCTATCCGTGCACCCCACCGTGGGGTAATCCTAGTACAGAAAGTAAAAATATATACAATGGGTACATCGACCTCAGCCCGGTCGTGCCCTAAAAGAATAATATACAAACAAGCAGAGACAGCAGTCCACATGTCGGACGCTCGCCCCACAATATCAAATGTACAAATACAACCAAACTGTACTACCATTGCATCCAGGCTATCCACCACGACAAATCTGCAATATCACGGCACAACACAGAACATCAACGTGAATGTCACGTTCGCAAATCCGTCTAAAAGGGCTATAACAATTAGAAAAGATTTACCGATCAAATGACATTCACGGTCACAGCTATAATGTAAGTACTATAAACTAATATATTTAAAATTTTCGATCGACAAAATTTCCCGAAGTGGGCCCCAAGCACAAATCCAGTACTCAAACAAAATCTGGGCCCAAACAAAATATTCCAGAAACCACATTTTCACACAAAAGACCAGTACAAGAAAAATAGTGCACTGAAGCAATATAACGGCGGCGGAACCGCGGCCAAAACGAGGTTATTGCCGCGTGATTGGTAAAGTTTTTGCGTGCTTAATTAATTACCGCAATCAAGACGGTTTTGCTTGTAGCTAGCCGGTTGAGTACGGGTCGTCCGCAGGGAGATGGGAATCTTTTTCTATGTGCTTTAACGAGTTAAGTCCAAATGTCCAGGTTTTGTTTTGAGATTAACTATGTGCTAAAATGATATATAAAGAGAGCTTGTTAGGGTTAGGATTAGGTTAGTTTGAGTTCGGAGTCGCTCACTTCTTTCGTTGCCACTCTTAATATCGGTGTTACGGTAATCGGCAACAACGGGGATTAGCACGACTAGGAAGGAACATGCGAGTATAAGCTAGGCTTTCCAACGCTTAAGTTCTTCCTTTTGGTGCTTGTCCGTCCATTCTTGGCTCTTAGCCTTAACCTCCGGTTAATTCAACCACAACCCGTCTCACTAAGGAATCACCGCTATCATGTAGGATAGGGTGCCGTGGGGAGCGGATTGTGGTTCAATTAACGGGAGTCCGAATTAAGATGTTGGGCAAGAAAAAAGTGAGAGAGATTTCCTTCTCTCAAACTTTCCTTATCCTACCCTAACAAGTATGAAAACTACTCACCCATTATAAGAAAAAAAATAAAACAAAAGGAGGAAAATAGAAAGAAAGAGGTTAGAAGATTACAACTAGCTATTTGAGACCTCACTTTGGAAAGGATCAAGCTTAAGTATCATTGTCGTTTAAGGATAAAGAAAAAGAGAACAAGAAAGAAACAAACAACAAATAACAACAACTAGATTAGCAAAATGAAAATTACGAGCAATTATAATTAACAATAAGACAAGCATGGTAACAAAAAGAACTCATTATTCATCACTTCACACACAAAAGCACACTACAAGGTTTTAATGGAGAAGAGATGAGAAGAGGAAGAAGAACAACAACATGTATTCTAAAATCTAAATACAAGAATAAGCACCCTTTACTTGGCATTGTTCTGGGCTATTTATAGGAAGTAAACTGAAAATCTAGGGTAACAATTTGTCCCTACATGAAATGCCAAAACTGCCCCTGAAAATTCTCCTTCTGCCGAGTCAATACCGCCGCGGTTCTGCGGCCTAAGCGCGCTTATGCCGCGGAACCGCGGCCATTAAGTGGAATTAGCCCCTCGTTTTTTGTGGTTTTTCCTGGTTTTCTATGTCCTTCAGTCTGGTATATGTTTTTTCCTCAGAAGCTCTTCACAATTTTTCCAGAATTTCAGCAGATCAAAAGGTGATTTGATGTGGATCTTTTGCCATGATTTTTCTTGAGCTCCGCGTAGACATGTTGGATCTTGTGTTGACATTGTGCTTTGTGCATGAAAGTGACATTGATTTGCCATTTTGTCCCTTAAACTGGTGTGCGGCAACATACGGATAGAGAGCGGAGACCCATGTTTTATTTGTGGTTGGCAGTAATCCGGAATTTGTCATGCTTTTCCATGAATTTCACTGTTTAGAGCTGAGAACCTGTATCCTGCAATTAACTAGCAAACACGGCTCAAGAGTACCTACCGATAAGCAATGTGATAAAAATTGGGCGGTATAAAAATGCAAAAATCTAATATGAACACCGCGGTTCCACGGCACAACAGTGGATTCGTGCTCCCAAATTTCTATAGAGGTCTTCAAAACGCCTGCCTGATTTTATGACATACCTAAAATAATTTTTAGACCACAAAAAAAATTCGACAGAAACTCAGAAAATGAAAACGCGGTTTCGGAAATTTTGATCGATCGATATTTTAAACACGTTAGAACAAGCTAGTAAAGGTTAATGGCGTGGCTCTGATACCATGTAAGTCTACGGTAGCGCCCCGGCCGTCTGTCCGAGCCCAAAATGCGGAAACGAAAACTTTTTCTAAACTAGAAACTGGCGCTATCGCAGAGTTTAAACTCGGATCGAAACCATTAACCTATAACTAGCAACTAGAGAAAGGTTAGAAAAGCTATACCGATCGATCCGTGTCTTTCGGTTTTTAGCCACCACCCCTAGCTCCTCGCGGCATCTCTGATCTCCGGTCTCCTCGTCGAAAAGGGCACCACATCTTCGAGTCTTTCTACGGGCTCCCGCTTCGTCCGAAGCAACTCGGACACGAAGTTTGCTATCCGACGTGTCCAAGCCGATGTAGAGAATGTGTGTGATCACTTTGTCTTAAGCATCCATTGATTCTCAACACATGAGAGTGTATGGATGGTGGTTGAAGATGAAGCCTTTAATGGAAATGGTGAGCTAGAGGAGGAAGAAGAAGAAGAGCCATTTTCTTTCTTTTGTTCTATCATAAAATGAGAGAGTGTTATGAAAAATACAAGACCAAACTCTTTACTATGGCTGCCTTTCTCTCTCTCCCTCTCATTTCAATTCACAAATCAATCACATAATGTGACACATGCACAAAGAAAGAGACCATGAGTCACCACTTGTGCATGTGTCACAATTAATGCTCCTAATCATGATTTCTAGCTCATTAATTCCATTTGTAAACATTAACCCAAATGTTTACAACAACAAAAGGATACGGCAACATCTAAAGTAAACTCATGACGGATCATAAGGATACCCCTCACCTGTATATACATACCTGCATCCGCATTCCGACTGAATGCGAATGCGATGAGACCAAAGTAATCCAACAAATCTAATACTAGGATCCGGCTTAAACCAAAGCCCACTAGTATGATCCGTCCAATCATGATCCGTACACTACTGCACGTATATGATCGAACCCTGCCATATATCATACGGCCTCTACAACGTTTCGCCCGAAACTTGAGAAACTGTCTGTGGGGGACTCTAAAGACTCGTCAATACTTTGGCTGTGGATTTAACCACTAGCACGTCAGTGGTACTAGCTGTACGTAACGAGCTACCAGGTATTGACCAAAAGGGAGGTCGATGAGCGAACTCATCCTGACACCCTACTGAGCCTGTCAGTGACAATATCCGTACAGTCCGGTTCGTTCGTCTATGAGCATCGCATGTCGAGCCTATGGGGTTGGTAAAAGTCAGACCCCCAAAAGCGGTACAAGTCATGTCGGAGTGTAGCCCAGAACACCCTGAGATACTACTGGAATACCTACCAGTAAATCTCCTGCCTTGGCTAAGGACTTCGTGTAATGGCTCTCCTAAATACAGCGCGATCTCACCCCCAATACCGAGAGAGACGAAACCCCTGCCGATCCGCTCACTGCCTCCATATGGCTCGGGACTGTACCCAACTAAAACCTGTTTTCATGAATCCTTTGAGCCGTGGTAAGGTAGTAATCAAAGTACAGTGGGAACTCACACGAGGCAAATGACAATCTTAGGTCGACGAACTAACCTGTACACATGTCACCAGTGAACTGCTACCTGACGTCAGGTATAATACCAACTAGCATGTTCCCGGCGAATCCTGTCCGGTGTACTCATAACCCAATGAGCACCTGTAAACATCTTCGGTGAACCAACTGACACCAATGGCTTGTGAGACCGGCCACCGCCCCTCGTCGGGGTCTCGACTGTATACACTAGTCTACTAATGGAGTATCGATGCCCAGTCTCGAAACTCTCACGACTAGGGACCACTTTAAAGATGTGCTTATAGACCCCAGCTCCCACGTATATGATCGCCATCATACTGCTGACCGTCAAGCAAGAATCCTAAGGGCTCTATCAACATGCAATAGTGACCTGTAATGTCACCTAAAGCATGTACACGATGATAAAGATAAACTAGATAGCATACTATCATCTTGAGTAAGACTGTCCTACCGGTATAGGTCTTCCCTCAATCATTGCAATGACGTGCCTGTGATTCAATAATTGACTCTGAGGGTACTATATCCAACAATCCGACAGTTGCGAATTTGAGGAGTTTTTGCTCCACGATAATGATCTCAACGCCACTAGTGCGTTATTGTTTTATCCAACTATTTATTATACGAGTGGGGACCTTTCTGTCGACAAGTCCACCCCCGAGTTTGAATCCTTTGACTTGTCAAATAAGTTAGTTGAGCTATCCAAATCAATCTCTTACACTAGCTGTGAACCTCTTATGGAGTCCGAGTATCATTCCTTTACCCTGCCTTCTATCGTCTCTCCGTCGACACTTGATCTCAAACCGCTGCCGTTTCATCTTAAATATGCATATTGAGGTAAGAATGGGTGTTTGCCCATTATCATATCAGCTTCTCTAGTTTTAGAGTAAGAGAGAGCTCTTTTGTCTATATTGAGGTCGAATCGGCATACTTTTGGTTGGACAATGGCGGACATAAAAGGATTAGTCTCTTGTTTGTTGAACATCATATACATTTGATGGATAAAACCAAACCAGCCCGAGAACCACAAAGATGGTTAAATTCCATCATGAAAGAGGCGGTGAAGAAAGAAATCATCAAATGCCTAGATAATAGTATAATTTATTCAATATCTGATAGCCAATGGGTAAGTTCTATTCATGTGGTCTGTTTCCCCAAATCAGAGCAAAACTCTGTTCAAAATTTAAAATTTGAAATGAGGCAGCGCGTCATAAAAGCGCTAGCGTCAAGAGCGCCAGCGCTAAGAGTCAAAAACTCTGAGGCAGCACCTCACGTGCAAAGCACGAGAGCACTAGCGCCAAGTGCGCCGGCGTAAGAGTCAAAGACTCTCAGGCAGCGCCTCACGTGCAAAGCACGAGAGCGCTCGCGCCAAGTGCGCCAGCGCTAAGAGTCAAAGACTCTGAGGCAGCGCCCCACGTGTAAAGCACGAGAGCGCCAGCGCTAGAACTAAATGTTCTCCACCTTTGGATAAAAGATCCAACGAAGATAATAAATCATCAAATTACAAAATTAAATTCTGTTGAGGAAATACTCCTTAAATCTTTCCAAACAAGAAGGATTGTGCTTTGTAACTCAGAGCACCGTTGGATCAAAGATACAATGGTGATTAAAAATCACCAAGATATAGAATAAGTTCTGTATGGGAAAATATTTTCCCAATCTTGTTAAATAACAAGAAAGATGTTTTCTGTAAAACAGAAGCCCTAGGATCAAAGATCCAATGGTGGAGAAACAACCCCAAATCACTCAGAGAAAGATTTCCTTAACTGATTCAACAAATCAGCCTCCTCTATATAAAGGACCCAAGACTTCAAGTCTTGCATAGAAGAACCCCCCCCCCCCATAAACTTTAAGTTCTCAGAAAAGAAAAGAGAAGAGCAAGCTCTAAGAAGAAGATATTTTTTTTCAAGGTAAATGATAATAAGTGAGATCATAACATCTCCTCGATGTTTGAGATTTTAACTCTCACATCATAAGAACTCGGTTCTTTTTCAAGATCACACATCCATAAGACAAGGTTTTTTATACAAAAACAAAGAGATCATAGCATCTCATAAAAAAGAGAAGAACTTAGTTCTTAAATCCATGAGAAAAAATCTCTTATAAACCGAGAATTTAATTCTCAGAGCACAGAACTGATCAGAGCTACCAAAGAGGAGCCTTAGCGCTCCAAGCGCTATTTAGAAAAGAGCCTTAGCATTCTAAGTCTGGCGCTCAGCGCCAAGCACGCCACGTGCTCCTCATGTGGGCGCTATTCTAAAAGAAGCGCTTTAGCGCTCCAACGCTCCAAATCTGGCGCTCAGCGCCAAGAACTCCACGTGCTCCCCACGTGGGCACTATTTCAGAAGAAGCGCCTTAGCACTCCAAATCTGGCGCTCGGTGCCAAATGCTCTACGTGCTCCCCACGTGGGCGCTATTTCAGAAGAAGCGCCTTAGCGTTCCAAGTCTGACGCTCAGCGCCAAGCGCTCTGTACATAAAGCGCTCTATGCTATAAAGAGTGTTCAACACTCAATAAAAAAACAAAAAGAAAGTGGGTGTCAGTACCCCAATAAATGTTTAGCAGTATGTGCACAGAGAAAGGATTATGTCCTAACAACTGTCTAACACTTCATAAAAAATAAAGAAGAGAAATGATAGAGACTCAGTGGGATCAGCCCAAGTTGGCCAAACTCATAATCAACTGAGCTCATGCGCTCTTTATTGGACTCAGTCCCAAACAAGATTATCAAATCATTGATGAACATTCACTAGTTCAAGGGTACATCTCTCCACACCTCTGATACGTGTCGTTGTAATTCTTCAACGTCTTCAGAGAGGTGGAGGGTCCCAATAACCAATAACTTTTGGTGCATCTCAGAATTGGCTAAACCAGAACCCCACAGACTATGACGTCTTTAAACCCTACAGACTAAGATGTCTTTAAACATGGACTATGATGTCCTTAAACTCCATGGACTATGATGTCCTTAAACAGTGGACCGCAATGTCCCTAAACTAAAACGATAGAGTCTAAATACTCTTTCGTTGGATCTAAATGATCCCAAAATCTTGTTGAGTAGATTTCAGTCTAAAATTAGACTAACGTATCCTCAATAAACGTTTAAGTTGATCTTAATCTCAATGAGATTAACAATCATTAAACCCAAACCAAACCCAAATCTAAGAAAATACAGATTTGGATTAATCCACGCTCTACGGGCGACAACATAAATTAGTCTCCGTATACAATCTACGGGCAACTAAAAAATAAAACAAACACACACGACACGAAGTGACCATCTGGAGAAGGAGAAAGTAGTTACCGCGATGCGGTAGCATAATTAACTGTAGGAGCTTGCACCTGCAGGGAAGAGCGTCCCCACAATCAAAACCCTTTATAATGAGGGGGAATCTGACGAAGTCTGCTATATCGGCCGCATCTGTCTAAACATCCGATGCATGTTACCACAAATCAACTTGGCATCTTCGGAGAGGTGGAAGGATAAAACCAAATAGCATCTGCCCCCAAAATTCAGGCCAGACGTCCTAAGGTCCCGGTCGCGTCTTTCGGTGGTGAACAGATTCTGGCATGCCCGGTGGGACCTTTTCCTCTTTCTACTCCACACTTCGTATGTCGTGTTTCGCGAACAAATCGCGGTTTGCTATGGTTGCCCCTGGATTCGAGGTACTAAGATTTGGTGTCTTGCTCCGTGCAGAAAAGAAGATGGCGTCAATAGCTTCTAACTGCACCAACTGTAACAATTACAACAACTCCCACTCCGTCCTCGCTGGAGGAGTGACCTACGGGCCTCAAGTAACCTCCATATTCGCGATGCCAGTGGAACAGCTGACGCAGGCCACCACTGGGTTGTTCTTCAGGACTATGCTCCCACCAATGAGCTTCAACGCTGTAGCGTCATCGCAAGAAGCTCCGAAGAAGTCGGTCTTTGATCGGCTTGCAACTACCGTGGCCCCTCTCAACGGGTCACACAAATCCAACGCCTCGGTCTTTAACAGATTGGGCCAAAGCTCCGATGGGCCCGTGAAGAAGCCCGCAATACCTGAAGGGGTTATCTCGAAGCGGATAGCCATCCCTGCTCCAGTAAATGAAGTCATCAGAGAGACTTCTCCAACTAAGGGGTCGGTCTTCATAAGACTGGCCATTCTAATTCCCGCTCTAGGCGAAGTCACCAGGGCTGCTACCCCTGCTCGAAAGTCTATCTTCGACAGGTTGGCCATCCCCTCTCAATGGACGTCGGTCTTTAACAGGCTGACACCAACAGCAGTTTCTCATCAAAGCATGAAGTATGATGCAGCTACCCCGACAACGGAGGTGATCCCATCTGTAAGATGCGCTCGACATCGCCATTGGCGCCGAGTGAGGAAAGCTGGGGGCAGTTCCCCTTCTGGACTGACTCCACCAGCTCCAATGGTGGAAATTGATGCTGTTGTTCCAACTGGGAATAGCTTTGAACCACTTAGGAGGGTGCACAAAAACTCTCCAACTACTGTGTTGAAAAGATCTCCTCCACCTGTGGCGAACGCTACAAAGGCAAAGCTAGAGCAGCTCCCTTAGCGGTTGTCCCCCAAAATTCACAGGGTCTGGTGAAGGGTCCAAGACTCTGTGATTAACCAAGGCTACTCCTGCCGACCAAAGAAAATGAAGGTTCGGAAAGAGAAGGACCACCCTGTCGTACCACAGAAGGTGTCATCTACTTGGGTGCCCGCTGCAACGGCCCCCTCAACTTCGACCGCCCACAAAAGAAGAAGGTCAGAGAAAATCCCCGTGTCCACGACAAAGCTCAAAGGCGCTGAATCCAAACGCCCCAAGTCTGGGGGCATGGTGGTGCACACCATTTACATGGCTTCCGAAAGAGAGGATAGCTGTATCTCCACGGGCCATCGACTACTCACCCAATCAGTAACAAAGGCTCAGGAGCAACAACAGCAAAAGCACCAGGAGATTCTGACAACCATGGCCGCACTCACTGGGCCAAAAGTAAGCCCGGAGAACAGCACCAAGAACAGGAAACAGATGCCGAATTCCTCTGAAGAATGCTCGAGAGGAAAGATAAAGAGGCCGCGGAACAAGCGGCCAACAAAAAACAAACTGGCGCTAGAGAACACACCCCAATCACAGCATTGATCAATGCCAGGGTGAAGCCGGGAGAAACATGGGTTCAGTATGCAATCCGGTGGCGGAACCTATGGTCGAAATGCGAACAACGCATCGAAGAATCTCCTGCAGTAGGCATGTTCATGGGTACCCTCGATCCGCAGGCGACCATATCCCAGTTCATGATGTTTTTTAAGCCAACTACCTTCCAGGCCTTGATTGACAAACTGGCCCAAATGGATCAGATGGGCCACAGACCGTCTTCCTTGAAAATGGATCCTCGAAACGAAAAGGGGAAAGGGAAAGCGACCTTCGTCGCTAATACTCAGCAGCAACCCAGTGGTCCAAAACCAGCTAATCGCCAAAACGATAGACAGCGATTCTTCAACGAGAAGCTAAAACGCCCTTATTCGCTTCCCCGGGATAAAACGAGGAGACTGTTCGAGCTGGCGGTGCCCAACAGGCTCATCACCCTGCCGGATCCAAAATACGCACTGCAGCTCGGTAATGTCAACAGTCCCAACTATTGCCCCTATCATCGAATAATGGGTCATCCAATCGAAGATTGCTTTATCTTCAAAAACTGGATTGAGGACCAATACCAGCAAGGCAAATTCGCATTGTCTGAAAACTGGAGGGTAAACCCGGCACAACCAAACGCTCCTAAAAAGATGGACACGCCGGGGGCATCATGCTCATTTATAGAGGAAGCTCCATGGGAAGTTTTTCTTTCGACAAAAACTTAAAGAATGCTGAAAGATCTCCAAGCATGTCCGGCGATTAGGTGGAAGAGCCCATTGGAGCCCGAGATTATAGAGGGGATGCTGAAGCCACGCCCAACGTTGAAAGTTGGTGAAGGTGGACAAAACATTCAGGCCAAGCCTCCAAAGTCTTTAAAGAAAAGGAAGAAGGCCAAGAAGCCCGTCCAACCCGAAGACAGCCGTACAGGTTTTTAGAAATATATCGATGCACTGGAAGAATATAACCAGAAGGCACGGACCCCAATCACGTTGGATGAATTCTTTAAGCATGTTCTTGAGAATGAAGCCGATGACGTTGATGAAGAAGACAATTCTTCAGAAGAGCCCGACGATCATGTGGCAAGCTGCCACATGATCTCTCACTCATCAATAAATGGCAAAGAAGCTCCTGATGCAGAGAAACTGGGGGCAGATCCAGAACCGGAATCAAAATCCCTGGAGCCATCGGATGAATTGATTGACAGACTGCTGAGCGAAGCTCTTCAGAAAAGCAAATCTGACCAACAGCGTGAAACGGCCATATATGAAAGGGCCAAGCGTCGGTGTCACGTTGAATAAGCTCCGGTATTGAGAAACCATAGAGTACCCCAACCGGATAGAAGCACTTCTGCCGCTAGCAAAAGCAGGTTTAAGACAAGGAAGCAGTTCGCTAAAGCCCTGTCGATGGGAATGAATTTGCCACCTTTCAAAGAAGACACTTCAGAAAATACGTTCCCCGACGAACTAGGTGCACATCCAAACTACTGCTTATACCATCGGAGGATCACACACCCTACTGAGGAATGCATGGCCTTTAAAAATTGGTGGTAGGGATACGTTACTCATTGACAGCATTTCAAGCGGATGAAGCGCAAAACTCGTCGAGAGCGGAGAAGCACGACAGATGAGCACAAAAGAACTGCCGGCGACTGTCACATGGTTGATTCCGAGGGATCGCAAGTTCTCACCTTCGGGAGCGATTCTGACGAAGAAATAGCTCTCGGCCCTCTCTTCAAAGAATCCACCTCAGGAAAAGAGGAAGAAACGAAGAGCTGTGAGAATATTCAGCTGCGTAGTCGCACGTTGCCCGAAAAGAATCTTGGACCTATGAATAAAGGATCGAACAAAAAAGATAAGGGGAAGGAAAAAGTCCTTGAGGATATCTCCCTCGATGACCGAGTCATCGAAGAGCTGGCAGCCAAGGACCCGCCTGAGGGAAGCAAGGTAGACTATAATATCCTGGCATACCTGAGGAAGATACCCTCACAATTAAGCATCTTGTATGCCCTTCTCCTGTCTAAAGAGGCATGAGATTCCCTGATCAAGGCGTTATAAGACCCCGGGCAGTTTCAAGCCTTCCTTGCCGAAGAAAAGATGAAGGACAAGCTGGAAGAAGTTCACACGGCCGACATTACCTTCAGCGATGAAGACCTCCTCCTCGGGACATGCGAGCACAACCGTTCCCTGTATGTCACCGGATACTGCCATGACATCAAGATAGGGAAGATCTTAGTTGACAATGGGTCCTTTGTCAATCTCCTGAATATGAGGGTGCTAAAAGAAATCTGCATTAGCGTTCAACATCTCGCTCGGGATAAAATCACTATCTCCGGGTTCGACTCCCAGTCGTCACGGACGCTCGGGTCTGTGATACTGACGTTATGCTTTGGGTTGCTCGTCACTGACATCAAATTTCATGTCATTAACGCCAAGACTTGCTACAACGCTTTGCTCGAAAGGCCTTGGTTACATGAGTATAACATCATCCCTTCCACACAGCATCAGTGTATGAAGTACTTCAAAGACAGGCTTGAATACACAGTGACGGGTGAACTAAATCCATTCTCCGTAAATGAAGTCCGGAAGTACGAAGATGCAAAGTAATTCTTACCAGACTTCGAAGACATGGAAAGATGCGATAAATCGGAGAACAAGCAAAAAGCTATCACCACTATTCCGGTCTTCGGGAGCGATACCGAAGAGGAAGAAGAGATAGTCTATTTGGGGCCACTCCAATACAACAAGCCCGGACCGTCTACACCTATGTTGATCTTCGGAAGCGACTCTGAAGATAAGGTCAATTCAGTATTTTCTGTTCGGCCATCAATACGAGCCTTCACTGGCGATGAACGGAGTTTGCAAATTACCATGGTTCCGCAAAAGCATTACAGAGAGCTCGACGCACTTCATACCTATAGCAGACATTCTACGTCCCTCTCGGATGAAAAGATGAAAAAGCGGTCCTCTTTTATCAATCCGCGGAAACCAAAGTGGAGAAAGAAATTTGGCATGGTGCCGATTCTACACTTGACAGGCTCTAGCCCATCCATTTGCCCAGATACTACACAGAAAGATTAAAAAGGCTGTTGAGGCGCCAAGGCGTACCCTTCAAACAGACTGCTCGACAAGCTCATTTTTACAACAGGATCTAGAACGTCCCCGGAACTCAGCGAAAATTGCCCAACGGGAGAATGGAAAAGATCGGGCTTGGATATGTTCAATCCAGGAAACGGGAGCGATTCCATGGCTACTACGTTATACATGACTTCGATGAAAAAGGAGATGCTCTGTTAGAAGACACTGCAATTGAACTAAAACGAGATCCTGCCGTAAAAAAGCCAAGTCCGTCGTTTGAAGAACAGATGGACAAGCTAATAAGGGAAGTGGGTCAAATGGTACGGGATGACCACAACCGTGAAATGGCCATTTACGAGAAAGCCAGGACGTAGGGCCTCTTTCAACAGGCTACGGAGAATGACGATGCCCTTCGTCGCCAGCCCGTTATACAGAAGCCCCGACGCGGAGGCAAAAACAAACCAATGAACGAAAAAAAAGTTCGACGGAGGCAAAGCGGGTCCAAGAAGCCACGTGATCGAGAATTGAGCAGCCAGTATCGGTCTCTTATAAAGAAGATGGGTCGAGCATATTCTTTTCCCCAAGACAAGACAAGGAAGATATTCGATCTTGTCATGAAAAATCAAATGATTATGCTCCCGGAGTCCAAACACCCCGAACAAGTAGACGAGGTCTCCCACCCGGATTATTGCCCCTATCACCGAGCGATAGGACATCCTCTCGAAGACTGCTTTGTTTCCCCCAATCAGAGCAAAGCTCTGTTTTGAATTTCAAAATTCAAAAATTGAAGCAACGCTTCAAATTTTGCGCGCTGCGCGCCACGTGTCAAACGCAGACGCGCTAGCGCCAGGTGCGTTGCGCCTTAGGCAGCGCACCCCCAATCAGAGCAAAACTCTGTTTTAAAATTCAAAATTTAAAAATTGAAGCAACGCTTCAAATCTAGCGCCAGGCGCACAGCGCGCCACGTGTCAAACACGGGTGCGCTAGCGCAGTTGCGCTGCGCTCTGCGCTGCGCGCCACGTGTCAAACATGGGTGCACTAGCGTAGTTGCGCTACGCGCCACGTGTCAAAAAACGGGTGCGCAAGCGCAGTTGCGCTGCGCGCCACGTGTCGAACGTAGGTGCGCTAGCGCAAGGTATGCCAGCGTTGGAATTAAAAATTCCCCACCGTTAGATCAAAAGATCTAATAATAATAAATTATTAATTAATCAGAATTAAAATTCTGTTATGGAAAGAGCTTTCCAATTTTATTAAAACAAAAAGATTATTTTCTGTAAAACAGAAGCCTTAGGATCAAAGATCCAACGGTGGGAAATATTTCCAAATCAATCAGAGAAAGATCTCTTAAACTGATTCAACAAATCATTTGGCCCTATATAAAGGCCCCTAGACTTTAAGTCTAAAATATACAGAAGAGATAGAGTAAACCCTCTGCAAACTTTGAGAAAACTCAAAGAGAAAGAAAGGCAAGCCTTTAGAAGAAGAAGATCATTTCTTCATCTTCAAGATAAAGAACTAGTTCTTGAATCACAGAGATGAAATCATCTCTTTAAAACAGAAGAACCGTCTTCTAAAAGATCATAGATCTACAAAAGACCAAGGTCTTTGATAAAAAGAAAAAAGATCAAAAGATCTAATTATAAAAAAACTAAAAGAAGTATTTTACTTCATTCACAAATCTTTGATCTATAAAGGCAGAACCCTTTTATAAAACAAAAACTTTTGTTCTTGAATCTTGAGGCAAAGCCTCCTTTAAGAAGAACATAAATTTATTCTTTAATCTTGAAAGTGCCTTGCACTCATGAACTGCACTCTTGCGCTCATGGGACAGGCGCTCAGCGCCAAAACCTGCCACGTGTCAGCCAAATACACAATCTGCACTTTGCACTTCTGAAACAGCGCACTGCGCTCATGGGCTGGCGCTCAGCGCCAAGCGCGCCACGTGTCACTCACTGGCGCGCCAACAGACTAGCGTAAGGCACCCATAAATTAAAAGCGCAATGCGCTAATGAGCTAGCGCTTAGTGCGGCACGTGTCCTCTTCGTGTGCGCTACCTGACAGAAGCGCAATGTGCTCTTTAACTGGCGCAAAGCGCCTGGCGCGCCACGTGGCGCATTGTCAGAACATACTTTGTTCTAATGAAGACAAAAGATGTCAGAACTCAATGCTTAGCATTATTAAAAGGGCCGAGCCTAAATAAAGGCTTAATAGCCAGAACAATAAAAATGTTAAACATTTTTAATTGGACTTAGCCCAATTCTGGCCATAAGTCCTCAACTTATATTGAACTGAGCACATCTGCTCATAAATATTTAACAGATCTTAGTCCCAAACTGGGCTACGGATCTTTCAAACAATTCACACTCGTTCGAGGGTACATCTCGTTACTCCTCTGATATTTATCGTTGTAATCCTTCAACGTTTTCAGAGAGGTGATGGGACCTGGCGACCACACATTTCCATGGACTGTGGGGTCCTTAAACTCATGGATTATGATGTCCTTAACCCCGACCGTGATGTCTTTAAACTAACATTGGACTGTGGGGTCCTTAAACTCATGGACTATGATGTCCTTAACCTTGACCGTGATGTCTTTAAACTAACATTGGACTGTGGGGTCCTTAAACCTATGGACTATGATGTCCTTAACCTCGACCGTGATGTCTTTAAACTAACAGGCAACTGTGAGGTCCTTAAACTCATGGACTATGATGTCCTTATCCTCGACCGTGATTTCTTTAAACTAACATTGGACCGAGATGTCCTTAAACTAACAACGGACCATAATGCCCTTAAACCAATTGACCGCAATGTCCCTAAACTAAACAATAGAGCACAATTGCTCTCTTGCCGGGTCTAAACGATCCCGTTAAGTTGATCTTAGTCTAAAATTAGACTAACGTATCCTTAACAAACGTTTAAGTTGATCTTAGTCTCAATTAAGGCTAACATATCCTTAAACCCAAACCCCCAAATCCAAATCTAAGAAAGATACGGATTTGGACTATTCCACGCCCTACGGGAGACAACATAAATTAGTCTCCGTATATAATCCACGGGCAACCAAACACAAAACAAACACCCACAACATGAAGTGACCATATGGAGAAGGAGAAAGTTGTTACCGCAATGCGGTAGCGTAATTAACTGCAGGGGCTTGCGTCTCCAGGGAAAAGCGTCCCCACAATCAAAAACCCCTCAAACGAGGGGGAATCTGACGAAATCTGCTACATCGGCCGCATCCGTTTAAACCTTCGATGCATGGTGCCATAAATCAACTTGGCATCTTCGGAGAGGTGGACGGATAGCAACAATTAGCATCTGCCCCAAATTTCAGGCAAGACGTCCACCATGTCTTCGTCGCGTCTTTCGGAGGGGAACAGATTCTGGCACGCCCGGTGGGACCTTTTCCTCTTTCCACTCCACACTTCGTGTGTCGTGTTTGCGAACGAATCACAGTTTGATAATGGTTGCCCTTGGGTTCGAGGTACTAAAATTTGGTGTCTTGCTTGGCGCAGAAAACAATGGCGTCTACTTTCATGAAGTGTTCCGGCTGCAATTGCAACTCGCGTTTCGCCTCATCCGGAGGCATAGCTTATAGACCTCAGGCGGCCTCGCTGTTCACGATGCCGGTGGATCAGGTGACTCAGGCTACCACCGGATTGTTCTTTGGGACTATGCTCCCACCGATGAGCTTTAGCACCCCGGTACCAACACCAGAAGCTCCCAAGAAGTCGGTCTTCGATCGGCTTACAGCTACTGCGGCCCCTTTGGGTCGTCCAGTTCCAGCACCACAGTCTTCGCCAGATTGGACCAAAGTTCCTGTGGGCCCAAGATGAAGCCTGCGATTCAAGAGAAGGTTATTCCGAAAAGAGTAACCAACCCTGCCCCCGAAGTCGTCAAAGCGGCTTCGCCTGCCAAAGGGTCGGTCTTTACAAGACTGACTGTTCTAGCTCCCACCTCGGCTCCCATGCTTGCTCAAAGGTCTGTCTTTGACAGATTAGATGTCGCTACTCAAAAGACGTCAGTCTTCAAGAGTCTGGCACCGGCGGCGTCTCACCTGAACAGGGGGCAAGACAAAGCCATCCCATCCCTGAACCAACCCCAACAGCTCGACATGCTCGACGTCGCCACTGGCGCCGAGTAAGAAAGGCTGGGGGCAACACCCCCTCTGGGCTAACTCCACCAGCCCCAATGGTGGAAATCAATGCTGTTGTTCCAACCGGGAACAACTTTGAGCTGCTGAACAAGGTGCGCAGGAACTCGCATACCGTCGTACTGAAAAGATCTCCTCCACCGGTGGAGACTGTCACAGAAATAAAGCTAGAGCAGCCCCCTCAGCGACTGTCCTCCAAAGTTTACAAAGTATGGCGACGGGTCCAGGAGTCAGTGATCGATCAAGACTATCCTCGCCGGCAGAAGAAGCTGAAATTCCGACAGGAAGAAAACCATCCTGTTAAGCCACAAAAGACGACGGCTACTTGGATGCCCGCTACAATGGCCCCCTCAACATCAACTACTCAAAAGAAAAGGAGGCCAGAGAAAGCCCCTGTGAACGTGACGGACCACAAAAATGCTGAGCCCAAACGCCCTAAGTCTGGGGGCATGGTGGTGCATACCGTCTATATGGCATCCGGAAAAGATGATAGCCGTATCTCCACAGGTCATCGACCGCTTACGCGATCAGTGACTAAGGCTCAGGAGCAACAACAAAAGCTCCAAGAGATGTTAACAGCTATGGCCGCACTCACAGGACCGAAAACAAGCTCAGAGGCATCTTCGGAGCAACGCCGTGAGCAAGAAACTGATGCCGAATTCCTTCGGAGAATGCTTGAGAAGAAGGACAAAGAGACCGAGGAACAAGCGGCCAATATAAAACAAATGGCCCTTCTATTCCAAGATATGGTGGGCATGATGATCCAGCCGGATCCCCCAGCTAAAGATCCTCCATTAATAATTGAAGATGATAGAGGAGAAACATCAAATCCACCTCCGGCTCTTTCAGCAGCCAAGGAGGAAACTATTTCCAAGTCCGTCCTGGATGATTACATCGCTCAGCAGATACGAGTTCACCAGGAGAATGAAGCGGCTGGGCAAATTGTTAGAACTGGGCGACCGAATCCAGGCTGGTACGATCAAATAAAGTACCCGTCGGGCTACACGATCCCTAAATTCCATGTGTACAAGGGGACAGGCAATCCCTATCAACATGTCGCTCAGTTCAGGGCTCTTTGTGGCAACACCGGTGGCGATGATAAACTTCTGCTCCACCAATTCGTCGGCAGCTTATCAGAGACGGCGTTTGAGTGGTTCTCCGAACTTCCAAACGACTCCGTCAAAACTTTCGCAGAAATGGAGTTGTTGTTCACCCAGCGATTCGCAAGTGCTAGTGAACACACCCCAATAACGGCATTGATCAATGCCAGGGTGAAGCCGGGCGAGACGTGGGTTCAGTACGCAATCCGATGGTGGAATCTGTGGTCGAAGTGCGAATAGTGCATTGAAGAAGCACTAGTAGTGGGCATGTTTGTAGGCACCCTAGACCCTCATGCAACTATTTCACAGTTCATGATGTTCTTCATACTGATCACATTCCAGGCTTTAATCGACAAGCTAGCCCAGATGGATCAGATGGGTCACAGACCGTCTCCTCCGAAGCCGGAGCCGCGGAACGAAAAGGGTAAAGAGAAGGCGACCTTCGTTGCGAATACACAACAGCAGCCCAGTGCCCCAAAACTAACGGATCAACTGGAGGAGAGACGGCGCTATTATAATGAGAAAATGAAGCGTCCTTACTCGTTCCCACGGGACAAAACGAAGAGACTATTCGAGCTGGCGATACGCAACAGGCTTATCAATCTTCCGAATCCAAAACGACCATTGCAACCCGGCGAAGCGAATAATCCTAATTATTGCCCTTACCTCCAAACGGTAAACCATCCAATCGAAGATTGTTTCGTCTTTAAGGGATGGATCGAGGATAAGTACCAACAAGGCAAGTTTGCGTTGTCTGAGAAGTGGAAAGTAAGCCCACCACAACCGTACGCTGCTAAGAAGATGGACACACTGGGGGCAACATGCACTTTTGTTGAAGAAGCTCCATGGGAGGTGGCTCTTTTAGCCAAAACCAAAAGAATGCTGAATGATCTCCAAACATGCCCGACGATCAGGTGCAAGAATCCGCTAGAACCCCAGATCATCGAAGGGATGCTGAAAGTGCTCACACCCAGCCGTCAAAATCTTCGAAAAAGAATAAGAAATCCAATAAGCCCGTGAAGCCTGACGACAACCGCACGAACCTGCAAAAGCAGATTGACGCGCTGGAAGAATATAACCAGAAGGCGCGGACTCCAATCACGCTCCAAGAGTTTCTCGGCCACGTCCTTGAAGACGGAGATGATGGAGAAGACTCGTCGGATGAATCTGAGGATTGCGTAGCAAGTTTCCATATGATCTCTCACTCATCAATAAACGATGAAGAAGCCCTTTGCACCAAGAGATTGGGGGCAGGCCCTGAACCGAAACTTCCAGAACCATCAGACGGAATAATCAACGCATTCCTAAATGAAGCTTTTCTGAAAAGTAAGGCTGATCGGGAGCGTGAGATGGCTATATTTTAAAAGGACAAACGCCGACGACCGGACGAAAGAGTCGAGACACTCCCGCCGAATCAAAGGACATCCATCGCGGATAAAAACAAGTTCAAGACGAGGAAAAGGTTTGCTAAAGCCATATCAATGGGAATGAAGCTACCACCCTCCGAAAGAAACACTCTCGGTGAAACAGAAACACATCCTAGTTACCGCTCATATCATCGAAAGATTTCGCACCCCCCGAAGAGTGCGACGCTTTTAAAAGGTGGTGGCAGGGGTATGTTGCTCACCAGCAACATTTTAAGCGGATGAAACGCAAAACTCGTCGGGAGCGAAGAAGTGCGATCGAGGAGCATAAAAGAACTACCGACAACTGTTGCACGGTCAACGTTGGGGCGTCGCGAGTTCTCACCTTCGGAAGTGACTCCGACGAAGAAATGACTCTTGGCCCTCTTTTCAAAGAATCTACCTCGGGGAGAGAGGAAGAACCGAAGACCTGCGAAAATATCCAGTTGCGCAATCGTACACTTCCAGAAAAGAATCTCGAACCCACAAACAGAAAAGATAAGGGAAAAGAAAAGGTCTCGGAGGATATCACCCTAGATGACCAAGTCATGAAAGAGCTGACCGCTAAGGACCCGCCAAAGAAAAGTAAGGTGGACTACAACGTTCTGGCGCACTTGAGGAAGCTACCCTCGCAGCTCAGCATTCTCGACGCCCTTTTACTATCAAAAGAAGCAAGAGATTCATTGATCAAGGCGCTACAAGAGCCAGAGAAATTCCAAGCTTCCCTCGCCGAAGAAAGGATGAAAGACGAGCTGGAAGAAGTACACACAGCCGATGTCACCTTCGGTGATGAAGATCTCCTCCTTGGGACATGCGAGCACAACCGTCCCCTATATATCTCTGGATACTGTCATGACATCAAGATAGGTAAAATCCTGGTAGACAATGGGTCTTCCGTCAACCTTCTCAACGTGAGAGTATTGAAGGAAATCTGCATGAGCGTTCAACACCTTGCTCGGGATAAGATCACCATCTTCGGGTTCGACTCTCAGTCATCACGGACGCTTGGGTCCGTGATACTGACGTTACGCTTTGGATTGCTCGTCACTGATATCAAGTTCCACGTCATTGACGCCAAGACATGCTACAATGCTTTGCTCGGTCGGCCCTGGTTACACGAGTACAATATCATCCCTTCTACACAACACCAGTGTATGAAGTATTGCAAGGATGGTCTCGAGTATACTTTGATAGGAGAGCTAAACCCATTCTCTATGAACGAAGTCCGGAAATACGAAGATGCAAAATACTTCTTGCCAGATTTCAAGGACACGGAGAGATGTCACAAACCGGAGAACAAAGCTATCCTTACCATTCCGGTCTTCGGGAGTGATACCGAGGAGGAAGAAGAGATAGTTTACTTAAGGTCTGCCCCAGTGCAACAAACCAGGACCGTCCGCTCCTATGTTGATCTTTGGCAGTGACTCGGAAGATGAGGTCCATGCTATATTCTTTGCTCGGCCTTCAATACAAACATTCGCTGATGAAGAGCAAAGTTTGCAAGTTGCCATGGTTCCGCCTAAGCATCATAAAAAACTAGACGCGCTTGATACCTACAGTGTAGAAGAGCTGCAGACGTTCTATATCCCTCCCAGGCGAGAAGGTGAAGAGGCGATACTATTCTACCGATCCGGGGAAACCAAAGTGGAGAAAGAAATCTGGCACGGTGCGGATTCTACACTTGACAGGCTCCAGCCCATCCGTTTGCCCAGATATTACACGAACGGACTAAAAAGGCTGTTAAGGCGCCAAGGCGTACCTTTCAAACAGACCGCTCGGAAAGCTAAGTTCCGTGACAGGATCTGGAACGTCTTTGGAACTAGCAGAAATTGCCCAACGGGAAAATGGAAACGACCGGGCTTGGGCATGTTCAATCCAAGAAACGAGAGCTACTCCGCGACGGCTATGTCGTACATGACTTTGATGAAGAAGGGGATGCTCTATGAGAAGATGCTAACCCTGAACCAGAAAAAGCTCCCGACGTGAAAATGCCCAGTCTGTCGTTCAAAAAATAAGTGGACAAGCTTATAAGGGAAGCGGGTCAAAAGGTTCGAGACGGCCATAATCGCGAAATGGCCATCTACGAGAAAGCCAAGACACAACGCCTTCTTCAACAGGCCGCGAAATATGAAAATGCTCCTCCCTGTCAACCTGTTGTACAAAAGGCCCGACGCAGAGGCAGAAACAAACCAAAGAACGGGAAAGGCGTTCGACAGCGACAAAGCGGGTCCAAGAAGCCACGCGATCAAAAACCGAGCAACCAGGACTCATCTCTTATAAAGAAGATGGGTCGAGCGTACTCTTTTGCGCAAGACAAGACAAAGAAGATACTTGATCTTGCTATGAAACATCGAATGATTACACTTCCGGAGTCTAAGCACCCCGAGCAAGCCAACAAGATCTCTCACCCAGACTATTGCTCTTATCACCGAGCAATACGACATCCTCTCGAGGACTGCTTCACCTTCAAGAACTGGGTCGAAGACCAATATCAGTTTGGCAAGTTCGCTCTATCTAGCAGTTGGAGGATAACTCCGCCGCAGAAGCACGAACCAAAAACCATGCATACAGCGAGAATAGAACCAGATCAACATCGGTCTTGGAAGCGAGCTCGTACCTGTCATATGATAACACTATCAAAAGAAGGGCCTGAGGATAGGGATGACCTCCCCTGGTGCTTCGAAAACGATGATGACGAAGTGATCTCAGAGTTTCCACCGGCACCAAAAGAGCTGGAAGATGGAATACATACCACTGAAGATAACCTCAAGAAAATTGATTTGGGAACGACAAGTGACCCGCGACCGACATTCGTAAGTGGGTTGCTGTCTGAAGAAAGGGTGGCTGCGCTAAAAGACGTGCTCATGTAGCATAAAGATTGCTTCGCATGGAACTATTCTGAAATGCCAGGATTAGATCCAGAGATTGCTGTGCACAAATTGGCGATATCTCCGGACGTCAAGCCGATCAAACAAGCACCGAGAAAAATGCGGCTAAAGTTTGAGATGAGCATTAATGCCGAGGTCAAGAAACTAATCGACTCTGGTTTTATCCAAGAGGCTCAATATCCTGATTGGATCGCCAACATCGTCCCGGTGATGAAGAAAAATAGGACGGTGCGCATATGTGTGGACTTCCGGGATCTCAACAAAGCTTGTCCAAAAGACGACTTTCCAGTACCGGTCATTGAGCTGATGATAGATAACATGTCCACTCACGAAGTCTTCTCCTTCATGGACGGATCATCAGGATACAATCAAATAAAGATGCATCCAAAAGACCAGAAGCACACCGCTTTCCGGACCCCTCTGGGTATATTCTGCTATAAGGTGATGCCTTTCGGTCTAAAGATTGCCGGTGCCACCTATCAAAGGTCCATGACAAAGATCTTCGATGACCTCATACATGAAATCGTCGAATGCTATATCGACAACCTCATTGTTAAAAGCAAATCATACGAGGAATATCTTGAGCATCTGAAGATCGTATTTCAACGCCTCCGACAATACAACTTGAAGATGAACCCTCTCAAATGCGCGTTCGGAGTTTCCTCGGGCAAGTTCCTAGGATTCATCGTCCGACACCGAGGCATCGAGATAGATCCGTCAAAGATCAAGGCAATTATAGAGATGCCCCCGCCAAGGACTCTCAAGCAATTGCGGTCTCTCCAAGGGAAGCTCGCGTATATTCAGCGATTTATAGCCAATCTCTCAGGAAAATGCCGTCCTTACAGTCGCCTGATGAAGAAGGGAACCCCTTTCATCTGGGATCACAAATGCCAAAATGCACTGGACGAAATCAAGCAATACCTACAGAACCCGCCAGTGCTGGCTGCTACAGTCAAGGGAAACCTTCTCATTCTGTATACGACCGCCCTTGAAGGTTCCTTAGGAGCATTATGGGCACAAGAGAACGAACAAGAGAAAGAAAGAGCTCTCTACTATTTGAGTCAAGTTCTGCTGGGGGAAGAAAGCAATTATTTTCCCATCGAAAAACACTGCCTGGCATTGATCTTCGCGATAACGAAACTCAGGCACTATGCATTGGCGCATGAAGTCCGTCTCATATCGAAGGTGGATCCTCTTAAATATTTGATGTCAAAGGCCATATTGACGGGGCGGCTCGCTAAGTGGGCCTTGCTCTTGATGGAGTTCTCAATAACTTATCAGCCTCTTAAGGCAGTGAAAGGCCAGGCCATCGCCGACTTCCTCGCTGAGCATCCGATACCCGCCGATTCTCCCTTGAATTGCGAACTGCCAGATGAACATGCGTTTGACACGATCGACGGATGTGATACCCGGTAGGAACTTTACTTCGATGGAGTATCTTCCATGAAGAAGCGCAAACAAAACACCCCCATAATCAAATCAGGGGTAGGCCTTATCTTCGTAACTCCAAAAGGAGGGATAAAACGCTTTGCCTTCTCCTTAACAGAGCCGAGGACAAACAATGAAGCCGAGTATGAAGCCTTGATAGCAGGTCTCGAGATCGCCATCGACATGGGGATTGAAAACCTTCTCATATACGGAGATTCCCAGCTGGTCGTCAGTTAAGTAAACGACGACTATCAAACGTGCAAACCAGAACTGGTGAAGTACGGCGAGAGAGTACAGCAACTGCTGACTCAAATTCCTTCCTACACCTTGGAAAGCATACCGTGTGCGGAAAATAGCAAGGCGGATGCATTAGCCAAGCTCGCTAAAGAACTAGCTGATGAGAACCTCGATGACATGAGGATCATTGTGCAAAGCCGTCGGGTTCTTGCACCGGCAGAAATATCTCCGGAGTCATCCGAAGAAACGGGAGCGACCGAGCAAACGGCCCTACAAATAAAAAACCAGGAAACGGTTGAAGATTGGAGAGAAGTCTTTATAGACTACTTCAAATCCCGTCAAACGCCTAAAGATCCGTCCTCAAAACATTAGCTCATGAAGCGAGCCCTATCTTTCGCCTTCGTTAACGACACTCTGTACAAGAGGTCATTTGATTCTCTGTGGTTAAGATGCCTGGGACCTGAAGAAGCAAAAAGAGTCATCCAAGAAACTCACGACGGACTCTGCGGTTCTCACCAAGCCGGGCCGAAGATGAAGCTGTAGATAAAACGGATGGGTTATTATTGGCCCACGATGATCCAAGACTGCCTCGAGTATACGAAGCAATGCCACTCGTGCCAGATCCATGGTGATTTTATCCATCCGCATGCAAATCCACTACACCCAACGGTGGCTAGCTGGCCGTTCAAAATGTGGGGGACTGACATAATCGGCCCCATCGAACCAGTATCGTCCAGAGGACATCGATTTATTTTGGCGACAACTGATTACTTCTCCAAATAGGCAGAAGCAGTACCGCTAAGAGAAGTGAAGACGGAGAATATCCTCCATTTCTTCAAGACACACGTTATTTATCGGTTTGGAACTCCGCGACGGATTATTTCCGATAACGGGCCAGCCTACAGAAGCCACAAATCAGCCGCTTCGCGCAACAACACTACATAGACTGGAGATACTCCTCAGTCTACAATCCCCGAGCTAACGGTCTAGCTGAGGCTTTCAACAAGACCTTGACGAAGATCGTGAAAAAGACAGTGTCTCGAAATAAAAAAGGCTGGCACGAGAGACTGCATGAAGTTCTCTGGGCGTATCGAACTACGTTCAAAATGGCCACGAACACAACGCCGTACGCATTGGTATTCGGTACAGAGGCGGTACTCCCCCTCGAGATAGAGCTACCCTCTCTACGAGTGGCAGTTCATTACGAGCTAACGGACGAAGAGAATGCTCACCTTCGGCTTGAGGAGCTCGACGCCCTTGATGAAACCCGGCTTATAGCACAGCAAAATCTGGAAGCTTATAAAGCAAAGATGACGCGCTCATACGAAAGATTGACTAGGCCGAGAACATTCGGCCAAGGCGAACTCGTGCTAGTGGTCAAAAGACCTATGATCCCTAATCGCGCCAAGCGGGGGAAATTCGAGCCAAACTATGAAGGCCCGTATATCATAGACAAGGTCTACCAGGGTGGAGCCTATCTACTCATGGACATGCATGGCGAAAGGCCCTTCAGGCCAATAAATGGTCGCTTCCTGAAGAAATACTACGCCTGACGAGTCACGGCTTAGGTCAATGATAAATGACGACGACTATGTCCGCTCGCTATCTTCCTAAGCCCAAACTCTATAAGTAGTAGTCGGCTTATGGGACCGAAACGTCCTTAAACTAACGACGGACCGAAACGTCCTTAAACTAACAACGGACCACTATGTCCTAAAACTAGCCGTTAACCGAGATGCCGATAAACTACGATGGATTGCAGCATCCCAAAGCTGATACAAACAAAAAAGGAATAAAAAAAGAGAGAAAAAAGAAAACGGTACGTCCATAAGCGAAAAGGGTATGGATGAAAACCCGAAAGGGCTCCGTGAGTAAAAACAGTAGGGCTACCGGCGAGTTCTGTGAAAACCCGAAAGGGTGCAGCCTCGTTAAAATTAAAAAAAAGAGAAAAGAAAAAGAAAACGGTGTGTCCATGAGAAAAATGGGCATGGATGAAAACCCGGAAGGGCTCCGTGAGTAAAAACAGCAGGGGTACCGGCGAGTTTTATGAAAACCCGAAAGGGCGCAATCTCGTTAAAAGACACTTGCAAGGTCCTCTCGACCTTGTAAGGAGAAACCACCTGCGTGAGATCCTTACGACTCACAAGGGAGCAACACACTTAGGAATCCCTATGATTCCTAAGGAGAAATTACACTTGCGAGATCCTCACGACTCGTAAGGATAACTCTCTCATGAGACCCTCACGGCTCATAAGATTCAAAAGTCTTAAGCTACAGGGATCTGAACCTGTTCTTAAGCAGCCCCCCCCACAACCTCTAATACTGCCCTACAAGCGGCTCAATGCTGACCCTTGTATACAATCTACAGGCGCGAATAAACATTTCCCTAACAAAGTCCCATCCGTGACTAGGGATATGTCTATACGGTGAACAACCGTTGTAAGTCCTCTCGATTTATAAGGAGAAAACACTCTTGTAAGATCCTTAAGACTTACAGGAGAACATGCACTTAGGAATCCTCATGATTCTTAAGGAGAAACCGCACTTACGAGATCCTCACGACTCGCAGGGAGAAATACCTTTATGAGACCCTTACTGCTCGTGAAGTCAAAAGCCTTAGTCGACAGGATCCTAACCCTGATCACTAAGCCACCTTTGTTCGACATCGACAGAGGCAAATGATGATTCGCTCCTGGCAATATCCCAGTTGTAGCGGTGCTGATGCCGAAATCGGTGTCTAATTCCAAGCCTGCAGCAAAGAAACTAGCGAGCCACACACGCATACGAAATAGCCGAAATGATGGGGCAACTCGCAACAAAATCAGCACTAAAAATGTATGCATGCAAAATAGCCGAAATGATTGGGCAACTCGCAATAAAAAGCAGTGAGTAAAAATAAAATAAATAGCCGAAATGATTGGGCACCGCGAAAAATAGCCGAAATGATGGGGCAATCGCGACCTTCGCGATATAAAAGTTGAAATGATAGAGTATCGCGGAAAGAAATAAAAAAGAATATATCTAAAATTTATGCCGTACAGGTGATATCACATCAATCCCTGTATACAATCCAGGGGCTCAAACAAAGAGGGAATCACACCTTTCCTCCCCAGGTTTCATCAGAAGAAGAAGCCAAATCTCAACGGTTCACAAATAACCTGGAGATCATCTCAACATTCGTCTCATTACAACAGACACAAAATCAAGCAAATCGGAACAACGGAAACTCCCGGTTCCATGACTCGACGGTGTACAAAAGACAGAGAGTCAAATCCCAACTCCGTGAAATGCGGATAAAGTCAACCCTTCCTGGCTACGTGGAACGCGGCTTATGTCAATGCTGACCCCGTGGGAAACGTCCAGAGCGGATCCTGGTCCTCGCAGAGCACGGCAATGACCCCGTGTGAAGCATCCAGAATGAAGCCTGGTCCTCGCCAAACACGGCAATGAACCTGTGGGAAGCATCCAGAGCAAAGTTCCTGGCTACATGGAACGCGGCTTATGTCAATCATGATCCCATGGGAAACGTCCAGAGTAGATCCTGGTCCTCGCAGAGCACGGCAATGACCCCGTGTGAAGCATCTAGAGCGGAGCCTGGTCCTCTCCGAACACGGCAGTGAACCCGTGGGAAGCATCCAGAGCAAAATTCCTGGTCACGTGGAACGCGGCTTATGTCAATCCTGACCCCGTGGGAAACGACCAGAGCGGATCCTGATCCTCACAGAGCACGGCAATGACCCCATGTGAAGCATCCAGAGCGGAACCTGGTCCTTACCGAACACGGCAGTGAACCCGTGGGAAGCATCCAGAGCAAAATTCCTGGTTGCGTGGAACGCGGCTTATGTCAATCCTGACCCCATGGGAAACATCCAGAGCGGATCCTGGTCCTCGCCGAGCACGGCAGTGACCCCGTGTGAAGCATCCAGAGTGGAGCCCGGTCCTCGCCGAACACGGCAATGAACCCGTGGGAAGCATCCAGAGCAAAATTCCTGGCAACGTGGAATGCGACTTATGTCAATCCTGACCCCGTGGGAAACGTCTAAAGCGGATCCTGGTCCTCGCAGAGCACGGCAATGACCCCGTGTGAAGCATCCAGAGCGGAGCCTGGTTCTTGCCGAACACAGTAATGAACCCGTAGGAAGCATCCAGAGCAAAATTCCTGGCAACGTGGAACGCGACTTATGTCAATCCTGACCCCATGGGAAACATCCAGAGCGGATCCCGGTCCTCGCAGAGCACGGCAATGACCCCGTGTGAAGCATCCAGAGCGGAGCTTGGTCCTTGCTGAACACGGCAGTGAACCCGTGGGAAGCATCCAGAGCAAAATTCTTGGTCACATGGAACGCGGCTTATGTCAATCCTGACCCCGTGGGAAACGTCCATAACGTATCCTGGTCCTCGCAGAGCACGGCAATGACCCCGTATGAAGCATCCAGAGTAGAGCCTGGTCCTCGCCGAACAAGGCAATGAACCCGTGGGAAGCATCCAGAGTAAAATTCCTGGCTACGTGGAACGCGGCTTTTATCAATCCTGACCCCGTGGGAAACGTCCAGAGCGGATCCTGGTCCTCGCAGAGCACGGCAATGACCCCGTATGAAGCATCCATAGCGGAGCCTGGTCCTCGCCGAACACGACAATGAACCCATGAGAAGCATCCAGAGCAAAATTCCTGGCTACGTGGAACGCGGCTTATGTCAATCCTGACCCCGTGGGAAACGTCTAGAGCGGATCCTGGTCCTCGCAGAGCACGGCAATGACCCCGTGTGAAGCATCCAAAGCGGAGCCTGGTCCTCGCCGAACACGGCATTGAACCCGTGGGAAGCATGCAGAGCAAAATTCCTGATTACGTGGAACGCAGCTTATGTCAATCCTGACCCCGTGGAAAACGTCCAGAGCGGATCCTGGTCCTCGCAGAGCACGGCAATGACCCCGTATAAAACATCCAGAGCGGAGCCTGGTCCTCGCAGAACACGGCAGTGAACCCGTGGGAAGCATCCAGAGCAAAATTCCTGGTTACGTGGAATGCGGATAATGTCAACCCTGACCCCGTGGGAAACGTCCAGAGCGGAGCCTAGTCCTCGCAGAACACGGCAGTGAACCCATAGGAAGCATCCAGAGCAAAATTCTTAGTTACGTGGAACGCGGATAATATCAACCCTGACCCCGTGGGAAACGTCCAGAGCGGAGCCTGGTCCTCGCAGAACACGGCAGTGAACCCGTGGGAAGTATCCAGAGCAACTCCTGACTTCGTGAAATGCGGATAAGGACAACTTCACCCATCACTTGCGGGTCCTCACGACTCGTAAGGGAGTAAATTCTCTTGTGAGATCCTTACGACTTTCAAGAGAAAACACACTTAGGAATCGTTATGATTCTTAAGAAGAAATTACACCTACGGGATCCTCTCGACCGGTGGGGAGAAAATTCTTTATGAGACCCTCACGGCTCATAAAGTTGAAAAGTCTTAGGTGACAGATCCTAACCCTGTTTTCTAAGCCATCACCACCCTACAAAGAGCCTAAGATTGACAGCTATATACTATCTACAGACCGCGCTTGCCGAAATCACATGGCAACAACACAGCAAGGAGAAGAAAGCAACAGTATAACAATAAATGTGTATCTTTTATTCATGAATTTAATTGAGTACAAGGCAAATCGTATAAAAGAATAAAAAATGGATACATGTTGTTTAAAGTTTACAAGTGTTCAATCTATACAAAAACAGCTATTGGGAGGGAGGCGCCTTCAATAGACCAACTAGCTGCTCACGCACTCCTCTCAACTCTCCCTCACGATCAGCCACCGCGGCCAGCTCTGCTTCAATTTGGGCCCGTTGCTGCAAACAGGATGAGAGTTTCTGATCAACTTCCTGCTGGGCAGCCTCCTGACTCTGCGTGACCTGCTCATTAAGATCAAGCTTCTTCCTCAACACCAACCCGTCAGAGATACATCGTTGAAGGTTTTCAAAAATAGTGTTCAGCTGGGCAGCATTAGCTGCAACCTCAGCGCACAGTTGGGCAGATTCAGCAGAAGTCGCCTCACATTCCTTTTTGCTTAAGGGTTGCCTCTTGTTCGAAATGGCGAAGGAACGGAACACTCTGCTCAACCCATGCGGCCCACTGGGAGTTCAAAGCCTGAGTCTCAGGGGCAGGATGCATAAGCTCAAGCTCATGCAGATAGGCATCAATCTTTCTGCAATGATTAACCCAAGACTTGAAGACGCCTTCATTATGGAAGTTCACAAGCGTCGCCAGCATTGGATTGACCTCGGCAGCGAAATCTGCGGCAGATGTAGGAGCCTCCGCGTCAAGCTCCTCGACGTATTCGCTCAGCATACGCAGACTGGTCACAACACCTTTTGAGGATGGACGTCTGGAAAAGGGCCCTGCCAGCATCATAATGCGAGACTCGAAAGAGGTTGAAGTCGAAGCGACCGCTGCAAAACAAATCACAATCAGATGACGGTTCAAGAAGTATAAGAGGTTCACGAACAATGGGATTTACTATACCAGCTGCAGCAGGTGGCACAGTAGGTGGCAAAGCCTGGAGGACCAGTGGCGCAACTGTTCTCTCATCTCCTCCTTCAATCTGTAGTACTACAATCAAGGCAAAGAAGAATCAGAAATGATTTTACTGTTGGTAAAAGAAAGAACATTAACTGAAGGCTGTATTCACCAGCGCCACTAGATGAAGCAATCTCCGACGGGAAGGAGAAGTGGGGGTGCAGCACCTGGTACAGGTGGTCAAAAAGGACTCCTACAAAGATGCAATAATGCAACGTCGGTACATAAATTATACAGCCTAGAGATAAGACTGATGGGTCACAAATCCATACCTTCTAGCATCTGAGACGGTGCGAGAGAAGGTAGAGAGGTGGTCACCATCAGGGCGGTAACTGACGGTGCTGCCTCGGGTAGCGCGACATCAGCACTAACCGCACCTGCATTAGAAACAAGATAAACCCTGTCAGGAAAGTTTGAGAAAGATTGCAGGATAGAAAGAAGGGCGGTGACCTAAAATCTACCTGATGAGTCGCCAGTCGAAACCGTGACGAGGGCGTCACTTGATACAACAACGGTGTCTCCCTCCTCCATCGGGGAGGTCTCACCTCCCGTCGCCTCATCCCCTGAGTCCACGAGAGTCATCGTCACGCTTGCAATGCCAGGAGACGGCAAAGAACCGTAGGTAGGAAGAGCAATGATCGGGACGGTGCCCGACTCTTGAGAGAGAGCGGCCACCTCGGGCCCAGCAATTGTACCCATTTCGCTCGCCACCACCTCAGGCTCAGTAATTGTAGTCGTCTCATCCACCGCCGCCTTTGGGCTCGACCATGGTAGCCGTCTCACCCGCCGCCACCTCGGGCTCGGCAATGGTAGCTATCTTGGGAATAGCAATCGTGAATGTCTCATCAGCCGCTACCTCACCTCGAGCCCGGCAATTGCGGCCACTTCAGGTTCGGCAATCACAGCTGCCTCCTCCACCGCTACCTCAGGTTCAGCGGTCGCCGCCACTTCTTCGGTAGGGCTCGGCCCTGTGAGATAAGATATATAAGAACTGATAATTTAAAACTTTGATAATGGAACCTCACGGCACATTACCTGGAGTTGATTTACCGTTTGCTTCCCGAGCCGCACGTGCCGCCCGTCTGTAAGCAGTAGACAAGGCAACCGGAGACTCCTCTGAAGGAGTAGCAGCAGGGGTAGCGGCGCTCGAACCCGCTCCCGCAGCTAAAGCAGCACTATGCTCCCTTGTTGCGTGCCTTCGGCGCTTCCTTTCCTCCCAGGCCATCAAAGCAGACCTTCTAGAAGCCTCCTTCAACAGGACGTCATCGTCTGCATCCAGGGTTACCTCTGGAGCCGTCAAGGCTTCCGTCATCGGTCGTTTAAGTAAGGCCTTTTTCGGCAATGCCGAAGAGGCCGGGACTTCGGTAGCTGGCCCGGGAAGAATTTCCGCATCAGCTTGCGGGATCGGCATTGTGGTCCCTGTGATAAGATAAAGCGGGGTCAGATCACCTATATAAAAAATCGGGAACGAAGACACGATAAACCGAAGCATACCGATGCCTAAGGATGCTCGAAGTCTTTCCTCTTCCTCAAAAGTCTTGAGAAAAGCTACGAGAGCTTCTTCAGTGGAAATGCATGTTAAAGAAGGAAAAGCGTCAGTCAAAACACAATAATAGATGTACGATGCAATGGCGAAAAATAAAACTAATGATTACCTGATTGTGCGAGGATATCCAACCCCTCTTCGCGGCTTGCCAATCGCTCAGAAGCTGCGATGGCAGCCGCCAGATCAGTATCATCTAGTGGCATGAATAAGCCCTCATTTGTCCCATACTCGCTCAAGCCCTCACTATAAGGAGCATGAGGCTCCTGACCAAATACGACATCGGCAGAGAAGAGAGACTTCTTCTTCCTCTTCTGCGAGCGAGCTCCGGTTGCAGCCAGCACCAGCTTGCGCTCGGTGGAAACTTTGGGACGGCGAGTCTCGATATCTGAGCCCACGCCAGATTCGGGTGAAGCCATATTTACCGTCTCCACGGGAGCACAGGGCACCGATGGCACATCCACCGTCTCCACAGGAGCACGGGGCAATCCACGCGTAGGGCTTAGCATACGTGGAGGCTCAACTGCACCAACCTCTCTTAGCGGAGGGGGGACAGCGATCCGTCACTTTAAAGGGACGTTGCGATCGCTGGCAGGGGACGCACTCTTGCGATCGAGAAGCAGCCGCCTCTCTTCCCTGATAACAGCGCCCATCGCGTGTTGATACCAGGCCCCGTGTACGTTAAGGGCCCTCGGAACGCAACTCGGCTCGCTAATAAAGAAATGGGAGCCCGTATTCAAGTGCATAAAGTGATGCAGCGCACCCCGTATTCCCTCTTTGGTGGCAGCAGGTTCTTCCAAGAACGCCTCTAGTGGAACCCCGTGGTTATAACTCAGCTGCTGGGCAAAATGATGGGAGTTGTATCTCATAAAAAGCGCCGCATCATTTTGCCTGAATACGAGAAAGCCCGGCCTGATGGAGTATAGATGTAGAATCTCTCGGGCTTTCAACACGGAAGCCCCATCCTTAAAAACGTTGCGCAATGCCAGCACCGTCTTGGAAGTTTCCTGGCTGATCGTCAGGACTTTGTCCGTAAAAGACATACCAGCTCTGACCGTGCGCAGACGAAGAAGCAAGCCCCTAGCTTCTCGCTGAGACGGATTCACGATAGAAGCGTCAACCAGCCGCATAATTCTCGGGAATTTGCATTTCTCGAAAAACGAAGGTCTTCTATGAATGCCAAATACCCCGAGCACGTGTATTTCCATCCACGAAGTAAAGTAATGCATCGGGAAGTTGGCGGCATGCACCCCCGTTTCAGTTGTATCCGCCGCTACGCTAAGACCATGGTATAGGTGGGCTAACCCGGCGATCCCGGTGGCCACTTGTATTCCAGCCACCATTCGATGCGCTGGGTAGAAGACGGACGGCCTCATATAGCGAGGGTGCATAGGGAGCGCGAACCAGCACAACCACAGCCCAAGAAACCCAAGAAAGAAAGCCTCCTCGTCAATGCCCGGAGCGGCGATTTCTGACAGAGGAATGATCGCGGCATCAGGAAGAAAAAAGCCCTTCTGATCATCTTCCAGTATTGGTCGACGGTCCAAGCCAAAGCCGAAGGGGTCGTCGAGCTTGGAAAATTTTTCGCCTCGTTGCGATAGAATCTACGGGCGAAGAAACCGGGTAATGAAGTCTGCGAAACTGACCCCCCGGCCTCCGGATTCCAAGAAGAGGCTCTCGTACATGTTTGGCACCTTTATCAGACTAGGAAACTGGTGCTGAATGGCGTTCTTCGGCGTTAGGCCCATCACCACTGGCTTAGTGGCAAAAACGTATTCATCCGGAGGAAGCAGCTCCTCGTAATGCTCCCCCCTAACCGGCAGACCAGAAATCTCAGCAAATTCTTCTAAGGAGATGGAGACTTCTCTGTCCAGTAGAAAAAAGGTGTGGGTTGGGATGTTCCACTGCTCTAAGAATGCCTTAATCCACCATGTCGGAGGAGCAGAATATTGGAACAACGAAGTATAAACCGTAGGATATAGGCCGAGCTTCAGCAGCTGCGTTTTCCTCGCTGACAAGATGTACCTAGCCCATTGCAAATACCCGGCCGAATGTCGGGGGGTCAACCCGATGTTATAGGGTTGTCCCCAAGGGTGCGACTCGCCCTGGCATATGCGCCGCCCCAAGGTATCCAAAGCTGCCGGCAGCTGCATGGGTATGGCGGCAATCGAAGGTTGAAGAAGACCCTCCGAAGTCCAATTGACAACCTCCACGGCATAGTTCACAAGGGGTGCATCTGCATACGAAATCAACGAGATCGGCTCCGACGGCGTCGCACAAGAGAAGCATTGACGACCTTTGATAATCTGGTCATACCACCTACCCCATAGGTGAAGGTTTTTGTGTTCCGGGTCATAGTCTCTGATGAGCACGAGAACTTCCCGGTCCACAGGTGCCTCAGGGAATCCTCCCTCTGAACGAAAAAACGGGAAAGAGAGATCGGAAGACATGTCGCCTGCGAGAAAGGACAGAATTCAATTGTCAGTATTATAATTTAATTTTAAAATTCTGACACTCGGCACTTTAAAATTTGTACCACGCTGCAATACAGTGGAAAGGGGACCAAAGGGGGACCCACAAAATCCAGATGACAATGCATCAATTAATAAAACAGCCTCATCATTGGATAAGACTGTTAATTAATGAGGAGATCCTCAGGGAAATTCTCATTGAATGAGAAATCCCTCGGGAAAAGGAGAAAATCTCCCTTTGAGAGTAAAGCTCTGTAACAGAGTGACACTTGTCAAACTCTGGTCATGAAGGAATAAAATTCCTTAAAGAGCCTGGCTCTGTAATGATGATGGAATTCAAAGATTAATTAAAATTAATTTTTGAGAATTAAAAATTCTGGGATCTTCAAGATCCATGAAAAAACTCCTAAGAGTTCTTCATCAAAGATCAAAAGATCCACATGTTATCAAAGAGCAGAGCTCTGATTCATTGGCTAAGAAACCCCAAGAAAAGATCTCTTTAGATCTATGGTTCATGAGAGCAAGGCTCTATTAATGAAACCCTAAAAGAGTTTTCTTTATATCAAAGATCTATGAAGAGCGAGGCTCTGTTAATGGGTAAAAACCCTAATTTATTAAAAAAAATAATTTTACCTAAGTTTGGAAAGAGTTCTGACTCTTGAAAGTTCTGAATTGAAGAGCAAGGCTCTAAATAAAATTCTCAAGAAAGAAGATGAAAATCATCTAAGGGACCAAAAGTCCTATTTATAGGCACTGAATCGCCTCTTCAACTTCTGAGTTGATCCAAGAGCTCAGATGTTGCCACCGCTGCACTCATGTGTGCGCCACGTGAGCACAACGGTGGGGGGCATTTGTTTTCCCCAATCAGAGCAAATCTCTGTTTTGAATTTTAAAATTCAAAAATTGAAGCAATGCTTTAGATTCTGCGCGCTGCGCGCCACGTGTCAAACGCAGACGCGCTAGCGCCAGGTGCGCTGCGCCTTAGGCAGCGCACCCCTAATCAAAGTAAAGCTCTGTTTTAAAATTCAAAATTTAAAAATTGAAGCAATGCTTCAAATCCAGCGCCAGGCGCGCTGCGCGCCACGTGTCAAACACGGGTGCGCTAGCGCAGTTGCGCTGCGCTCTGCGCCACGTGTCAAACACGGGTGCGCTAGCGCAGTTGCACTGCGCTCTGCGCTGCGCGCCACGTATCAAAAAACGGATGCGCTAGTGCTATTGCGTTGCGCTCTGCGCTGCGCGCCATGTGTCGAACGTAGGTGCGCTAATGCAAGGTGCTGGAATTAAAAATTCTCCACCGTTAGATCAAAAGATCTAATAATAATAAATTATTAATTAATAAGAATTAAAATTCTGTTATGGAAAGATCTTTCCAATTTTATTAAAACAAAAAGATTATTTTCTGTAAAACAGAAGCCTTAGGATCAAAGATCCAACGGTGGGAAATATTCTCAAATCAATCAAAGAAAGATCTCTTAAACTGATTCAACAAATCATTTGGCCCTATATAAAGGCCCCTAGACTTCAAGTTTAAAATATACAGAAGAGATAGAGAAAACCCTCTGCAAACTTTGAGAAAACTCAAAGAGAAAGGAAGGCAAGCCTTTAAAAGAAGAAAATCATTTCTTCATCTTCAAGGTAAAGAACTAGTTCTTGAACCACAGAGATGAAATCATCTACATAAAACAGAAGAACTATCTTCTAAAAGATCATAGATCTACAAAAGACCAAGGTCTTTGATAAAAAGAAAAAAGATCAAAAGATCTAATTATAAAAAAAACTAAAAGAAGTATTTTACTTCATTCACAGATCTTTGATCTATAAAGGCAGAGCCCTTTTATAAAACAAAAACTTTTGTTCTTGAATCTTGAGGCAAAGCCTCCTTTAAGAAGAACATAAATTTATTCTTTGATCTTGAAAGTGCCTTGCACTCATGAACTGCGCTCATGGGATAGGTGCTCAGCGCCAAAACCTGCCACGTGTCAGCCAAAAACACAATCTGCGCTTTGCACTTCTGAAACAGCGCACTGCGCTCATGGGCTGGCGCTCAGCGCTAAGCGCGCCACGTGTCACTCACTGGCGCGCCAACAGACTAGCGCAAAGCGCTCATAAATTAAAAGCGCAATGCACTAATGAGCTAGTGCGACACGTGTCCTCTTCGTGTGCGCTACCTGACAGAAACGCAATGCGCTCTTTAACTGGCGCAAAGCGCCTGGCGCGCCACGTGGTGCATTGTCAGAACATACTTTGTTCTGATGAAGACAAAAGATGTCAGAACTCAATGCTTAGCATTATTAAAAGGGCCGAGCCCAAATAAAGGCTTAATATCCAGAACAATAAAAATGTTAAACATTTTTAATTGGACTTAGCCCAATTCTGGCCATAAGTCCTCAACTTATATTGAACTGAGCACATCTGCTCACAAATATTTAACAGATTTTAGTCCAAAACTGGGCTACGGATCTTTCAAACAATTCACACTGGTTCGAGGGTACATCTCGTTACTCCTCTGATATTTATCGTTGTAATCCTTCAATGTTTTCAGAGAGGTGACGGGTCCCGGCGACCACACATTTCCATGGACTGTGGGGTCCTTAAACTCATGGACTATGATGTCCTTAACCTCGACCGTGATGTCTTTAAACTAACATTGGACTGTGGGGTCCTTAAACTCATGGACTATGATGTCCTTAACCTCGACCGTGATGTCTTTAAACTAACATTGGACTGTGGAGTCCATTAACCCATGGACTATGATGTCCTTAACCTCGACCGTGATGTCTTTAAACTAACAGGCGACTGTGAGGTCCTTAAACTCACAGACTATGATGTCCTTAATCTCGACCGTGATGTCTTTAAACTAATATTGGACCGAGATGTCCTTAAACTAACAACAGACCGTAATGTCCTTAAACTAATTGACCGCAATGTCCCTAAACTAAACAATAGAGCCCAATTGCTCTCTTCTCGGATCTAAACGATCCCGTTAAGTTGATCTTAGTCTAAAATTAGACTAACGTATTCTTAACAAACGTTAAAGTTGATCTTAGTCTCAAAAAAGGCTAACATATCTTTAAACCCAAACCCCCAAACTCAAATCTAAGAAAGATACGGATTTGGACTAGTCCACGCCCTACGGGCGACAACATAAATTAGTCTCCGTATACAATCCACGGGCAACCAAACACAAAACAAACACCCACGACACGAAGTGACCATATGGAGAAGGAGAAAGTTGTTACCGCGATGCGGTAGCGTAATTAACTGCAGGGGCTTGCACCTGCAGGGAAAAGCGTCCCCACAATCAAAAACCCCTCAAACGAGAGGGAATCTGATGAAGTCTGCTATATCGGCCGCATCCGTTTAAACCTTCGATGCATGGTGCCATAAATCAACTTGGCATCTTCGGAGAGTTAGACGGATAGCACCAATTAGTATCTACCCCGAATTTCAGGAAAGACGTCCACCTCGTCTTCGTCGCGTCTTTCGGAGGGGAACATGCTTCACATTCAAAGACTAGGTTGAAGACCAGTATCAGCAAGGAAGGTTCGCTCTATCCAGCAGTTGGAGGGTAACCCCATCACTGAAGCAAGTACCAAAATCCGCGTATGCAGCGAGAGTAGAACCAGATCAACATCGGTCTTGGAAGCAATCTCGCACCTGTCATGCGGTAATGATGTCGGAAGAAGGAGAGCACGATAATGTGGATGACCTCTCCTAGTGCTTCGAAAATAGGGATGAAGATGAGTTGATCTCAGAATTTCCGCCTACGCCAAAAGAGTTGGAAGATGGAATACATACTGCTGCGGACAACCTAAGGAAAATCGACTTGGGGACGGCAAACGACCCGAGGCCTATGTTCGTCAGTGAGCTGCTGTCCGAAGAACAGGTAACTATGCTAAAGGACATGCTCATGCAGTATAAAGACTGCTTCGCATGGAACTATTCCGAGATGAGGGGCTAGATCCTGAGATAGCGGTGCATAAATTGGCGATATCTCCAGACTTCAAGCCAGTCAAACAAGCACCAAGAAGGATGTGGCTCGATCTTGAGATGAGCATCAACGCCGAAGTAAGAAGCTAATCGACTCCGGCTTTATCCAAGAAGTTCAGTATCCTGACTGGATCGCCAACATTATCCCAGTGATGAAGAAAAATGGGACGGTGCGCATCTGCATAGACTTTCGGGACCTCAAAAAAGCTTTCCCGAAGGATGATTTTCCCGTACCGGTTACCGAGCTGATGATTGACAACATGTCCACTCATGAAGTCATCTCCTTCATAGACGGATTATCAGGGTACAATCAAATAAAGATGCATCCCGAGGACCAAAAGCATACCGCTTTGCGGACTCCTCTGGGCATATTCTGCTACAAAGTGATGCATTTCGGTCTGAAGAACGCCGGTGTCGCCTATCAGAGGGCCATGACGAAGATTTTCGATGACCTCTTACATGAAATCGTCGAATGCTATATCAACGACCTCGTGGTTAAAAGCATATCGTACGAGGAACATTGGGAGCATCTGAAAATCGTGTTTCAGCGCCTTCGGAAATATAACTTGAAGATGAACCCTCTGAAATGCGCGTTTGGGGTTTCCTCGGGCAAATTCCTAGGATTCATCGTACGACACCGGGGCATCGAGATAGACCCGTTGAAGATCAAGGCGATCATGGAAATACCTTCGCCAAGAACTCTCAAGCAACCGCGGTCTCTCCAAGGAAAGCTCGCATATATCCGACGGTTCATAGCTAACCTTTCCGGAAAATGCCGCCCCTACAGTCATTTAATGAAAAAGGGTACCCTGTTCGTCTAGGATCGCAAATGCCAAAGCGTACTGGACGAAATCAAGCAATCAGAATCCACTGGTACTGACCGCTCCAGTCATGGGAAAGCCCCTCATCTTGTACACAACCGTCCTTGAAGGTTCTTTAGGCGCGCTATGGGCATAGGAGAATGACCAAGGGAAAGAGAGAGTCCTCTATTATTTGAGTCGAGTTCTCCTAGGGGCAAAAAACAACTACTTCCCTATCGAAAAACACTGCCTGGTGTTGATCTTCGTGATAACGAAGCTCAGACACTATGCATTGGCGCATGAGGTCCATCTCATATCAAAAGTGGATCCTCTCAAATATTTGATGTCAAGAGCCATACTAACGGGACAGCTCGCTAAATGGGCCTTACTCTTAATGGAATTCTTGATAACATACCGACCTCTCAAGGCAGTGAAAGGCCAGGCCATCACCGACTTTCTCGCTGAGCATCCGATACCTACCGATTCACCCCTAAATTGCAAATTGCCAGACGAGCACGCGTTTGACATGATCGACAGGGAGAGAGGAGAGAGTGATACCCGATGGGAACTCTACTTTTATTGGGCATCTTCCATGAAGAAGTGAAAGCACAGCTCCCCTATAATCAAATCTGGGGTTGGCCTTATCTTCGTGACTTCACAAGGAGGGATAATGCGCTTTGCCTTTTCCTTAACAGAGCCGAGAACAAACAATGAAGTCGAATATGAAGTTTTGATAGCAGGTCTTCAGATCGCCGTCGACATGGGAATCGAAAACCTCCCCATATACGGAGATTCCCAGTTGGTCGTTAGTCAAGTAAACGACGACTATCAAACGTGCAAACCAGAGTTGGTGAAGTACGGCGAGAGAGTACAACAATTTCTGACTCAAATTCCTTCCTACGTTCTGGAAAGCATACCGCGTACAGAAAATAGTAAAACGGATGTGTTAGCCAAACTTGCTAAAGAACTGACTAACGAAAACCTCGATGACGTAAGGATCGTTGTGCAAAGCCGTCGGGTTCTTGCACCGGCAGAAATATCTCCGGAGTCGTCCGAAGAAAAAGGGGCGACCAAGCTAACGACCCTACAAATAAAAGACCAGGAAAAGGCTAAGGATTGGAAAGAAGTCTTTATAGACTACTTCAAATCCCGTCGAACACCTGAAGATGCGTCCTCAAGACATCAGCTCATTAAACAAGCTCTGTCTTTCGCCTTCATCAATGACACGCTGTATAAGAGATCATTCGACTATCTATGGCTGAGATGCCTAGGACCGGAAGAAGTAAGGAGAGTCGTCCAAGAAACTCATGATGGACTCTGCGGTTCTCATCAAGCTGGGTCAAAGATAAAGCTGAAGATCAAAAGGATGGGCTACTATTGGCCCACGATGATTCAGGATTGTCTCGAATATGCGAAACAATGCCACTCATGCCAAATTCATGGGGACTTCATCCACCAGCATCCAAACCCGCTACACCCAACAGTGCCTAGTTGGCCGTTCGAAATATGGGGAACTGAAATAATTGGGCCCATAGAACCAGCATCGCCCAAAGGACATCGGTTCATATTGGCGACAACTGATTACTTCTCCAAGTGGGCAGAAGCAGTACCGCTAAAAGAAGTGAAGACGGAGAATATTCTCCATTTCTTCAAGACACACGTCATCTATCGGTTCGGCACTCCGCGACGGATTATCTCTGAGGCCGGCCTACAGAAGTCACAGAATCAACCGCTTCGCACAACAGCATAATATAGACTGGAGATACTCTTTGGTCTACAATCTCCGAGCTAACGGTCTAGCTGAGGCTTTCAACAAGACCTTGACAAAGATCATGAAGATGACGGTGTCCAAAAATAAGAAGGACTGGCACGAGAGACTGCATGAAGCTCTCTGGGCGTATCGGACCACGTTCAAAATAGCCACAAACACAATGCCGTATGCATTAGTATTCGGCATTGAAGTAGTACTCCCTTTGGAGATAGAGCTACCCTCACTACGAGTGGCGGTTCATTACAAGCTAACAGACGAAGAGAATGCTCATCTTCGGCTTGAGGAGCTTGACGCCCTTGACGAAACCCGGCTCATGGCGCAGCAAAACTTGGAGACTTACAAAGCAAAGATGACGCGCTCATACGAGAGATTGACTAGGTTGAGAACATTCCGCCAATGCGAACTCGTGCTAGTGGTCAAGAGACCTATGATCCGTAATCGTACCAAACGGGGGAAATTCGAGCCGAACTATGAAGGCCCGTACATCATAGACAAAGTTTATCAAGGTAGGGCTTACTTGCTCATGGATATGCATGGCGAAAGACCCTTCCGACCAATAAACGACCGATTCCTTAAGAAGTACTACGCTTGACGAGTCACGAACCAGGTTAATGATAGATGACGATGCCTATGTCCGCTCTCTATCTTCTTGAGTCTAGACTCTAAAAATAGTATCCAACGATACCCCATCCCAAACATGGAAAACTACGGACCGAAGCGTCTACAAACCGCAGTATCCTAAGGCTGACGCAAAAAATATATAATAAAAAGAAGAAGAAATAAAAAAAACGGTACATCCATAAGAGAAATGGGCACGGATGAAAACCCGAAAGGGCTCTGTGCGTAAAAACGGCAGGGCTACTCGAGTTTGTGAAAACCCGAAAGGTCGCAATCTCGTTAAAAGACACTTGCAAAGTCCTCTCGACCTTGTAAGGAGAAAATACCTGCGTGAGATCCTTACGACTCACAAGGGAGCAACACACTTAGGGATCCCCATGATTCCTAAGGATAAGTTACACCTACGAGATCCTCACGACTCGTAAGGAGAATTCCTTTATGAGACCCACACGGTTCGTAGGATTCAATAGCCTTAAGCTACAGGGATATGAACCTGTTCGTAAGCCGTCATACATCCCAATATTGCCCTACAAGCGTTTCAATATTGACCCTTGTATACAATCCACGGGCACGAATAAATATTTCCCCAACAGAATCCCACTAGCAACGAGGGATATCCTCACATGGTGAACGACCCTTGTAAGTCCTCTCGACTTATAAGGAGAAAACGCTCTTGTAAGATCCTTACGACTTATAAGAGAACACGCACTTAAGAATCCTCATGATTCCTAAGGAGAAATCGCACCTATGAGATCCTCACGACTCGTAGGGAGAAACACCTTTGTGAGACCCTTATGGCTCATGAAGTCAAAAGCCTTAGTCGACAGGAACTTAACCCTGTTTACTAAGCCACCTTTGTTCGACATCGACAGAGGAAAATGATGATTCGCTCCTGGCAATGTCCCAATGGTAGCGATGCTGATGCCTAAATCGGTATCAAATTACAAATCCTTTCACGGCAAATGATGATTCGCTCCTGACAATATTCTAGTCGCAGCGATGCTGATGCTAAAATTGGCATCAGATTCTAAGTTCCATACTCACAGCAAAAATTCAGCGAGCTATAAATGCATATGAAATAGCCAAAATGATAGGGCAATTTGCAACAAAATCAGCAAGTAAAACATATGCATACAACAAATAGCCGAAATGATTGGGCAACTCGCAATAAAAAAACAGCGAGTAAAAAGAAAAATAGCCGAAATGATTTGGCACCGCGAAAAATAGCCGAAATGATTGGGCAACCACAACTTTCGTGATATAAATAGCTGAAATGATAGAGCATCGCGGAAAGAAATAAAAAAAAATGAAATGAAACTTTTCACCCTGCAGGTAAGTCCATACTGACCCCTATATACAATCCATGGGCATAAATGAAAAGGGAACCACATGTACCAACAAACTCTATCAAAGGGAGAGTCAGGTCTTAGCGGCAATATCTGCATCTCAGAAGACCAGCAACGGCGTTCCTCCTCATGCCAGCAGGACACGGACACGACACTACCAATCGGAGCCACGGCAAAGTCCCCAGTTCCAAGACTCTGCGGTTCACAGACAACCTAAAGTCAACCCTGATACCGTAGAAAATGGAGCAAGTCGATCCCGACACCGTAGAAAACGGAGAAAGTCAACCCTGACAACGTAGAAAATGGAGAAAGTCGATCCCGACACCGTAGAAAACGGAGAAAGTCAACCCGACACAGCAGAAAACGGAGAAAGTCGATCCCGACACCGTAGAAAACGGAGAAAGTCAACCACCGACACCGTAGAAAACGGAGCAAGTCGATCCCAACACCGTAGAAAACGGAGAAAGTCAACCCCGACACCGTAAAAAACGGAGAAAGTCGATCCCGACACCGTAGAAAACGGAGAAAGTCAACCACTTACACCGAAGAAAATGAAGCAAGTCGATCCCGACACCGTAAAAAATGAAGAAAGTCAACCCCGACACCATAGAAAACGGAGAAAGTCGATCCCGACACCGTAGAAAACGGAGAAAGTCAACCCCGACGCCGTAGAAAACGGAGAAAATCGATCCGAACACCGTAGAAAACGGAGAAAGTCAACCACCGACACCGTAGAAAACGGAGCAAGTTGATCCCGACACCATAGAAAACGGAGAAAGTCAACCCTGACGCCGTAGAAAATGGAGAAAGTCGATCCCGACACCATAGAAAATGGAGAAAATCAACTACCGACACCATAGAAAACGGAGCAAGTCGATCCCGGCACCGTAGAAAATGGAGAAAGTCAACCCCGACACCGTAGAAAATGGAGAAAGTCAATCCCGACACCGTAGAAAACGGAGAAAGTCAACCACTTACACCGAAGAAAACGGAGCAAGTCGATCCCGACACCGTAGAAAACGAAGAAAGTCAACCCCGACACCGTAGAAAACGGAGAAAGTCGATCCCGACACCGTAGAAAACGGAGAAAGTCGATCCCGACACCGTAGAAAATGGAGAAAGTCAATCCTGATACCGTAGAAAACGGAGAAAGTCAACCCTTGACCTCCCTATCGGAGCAATGCTTCAATTTGGAAACAAGTCAACTCACCAATCACTTACGAGTCCTCTCGACTTGTAAGGAAGAAAAACCCTATTGTGAGATCCTTACGACTCTCAGGAGAAAACGCACTTCGGAATCCTCACGACTCCTAAGAAGAAAATACACCTACGAGATCCTCACGACTCGTAGGGAGAAAAATCTTTATAAGTCCATCATGGCTCATAAAATTAAAGAGTCTTAGGCGGCAGATCTGAACCTGTTTCTTAAGCCATCACTACCCTACAATGAGTTCAAGATGAACTGTTATCTATCGTCTACAAGTTACACTTGCTGAAATAACATGCCCAACGACACAACAAAGAAAAGAAATCAATAGTCGGAGATAAAAAAAAATGGTGTCCTTTATTTATGAATTCAATTGAATACAAGATACATCATAAAAAAAATTGATGAAATGAATACAAAGATTACAAATGTTTAATCGAAACAAAAGCAGCCACTGAGAAGAAGGCGTTTTCAATAAGTCAGCCAGCTGTTTGTGCACTCCTCTCAACTCTTTTTCATGGTCGGCCGCTGCGGCCAGCTCCACTTCGACTCGTGCTCGTTGCTGCAAGCAGGATGAAATTTTCTCATCGATTTCCCATTAGGCAGCTTCGTGACTCTGCGTAACCCGCTCAATGAAGTCGAGCTTCTGCCTTAGTGCCTGCCCGTCCGAAATGCATCGTTGCAGATTGTCAAAGACGGCTTTCAGTTGCGCAGCATTCGCTTCAATCTGGGCGCGCAGCCGGGCAAATTCGCCTGAAGCCTCCTCATGTTCCTCCGCCTCAAGGTTGCCTCTTGTTCGAAATGGTGGAGGAAGGGAACGCTCTGCTCAACCCATGCAGCCCGCTGGGAGTTTAAAGAAAACGCTTCCGGAGCGGGACGCCTGAGCTCAATCTCATACAGACATGCCTCAATCTTCCTGCAGTGATTAACCCAAGACTCAACGATGCCTTCGCTATGGAAGTGCACGAGTGTCGCCGGCATGGGATTAACCTCGGCAGCAAAATATGCAACGAATGCGGGGGCCCGGCGTCAAGATCCTCGACGAACTCGCTCAACATTCATAGGCTATTCGCAGCACCCCGGGAAGATGGGCGTTTAGCAAAGGGCCCTGCCGGCATTGGGATTCGAGACTCGAAGGGAGCTGGAGTCGGTGCGATTGCTGCAAAATAATTCATGGTCAAATGTCGGCTCAAGAGATAACGAAAATGCACGAGCGATGAAATCTACTATACCGGCTGCGACAGGTGGCAAAGTTGGGAGTACCGGAGGCGCAACTGCTTTCTCCTCCCCTCCTCCAATCTGTAACACTGCAATCAATTCAAAGAAGAATTAGCAACGACATGGTTTCCCATAAAAGAAAGGAAAGGATGTCAGTTAAAAAACTATACTCACCGACACCGGTAGGCAGGACGATTTCTGACTGGAAGGAGAAATGCGGGTTCAACACTTGATACAGATGGTCAAAAAGGACTCCTGCAAGGTTGTAACAATACAATTTCAGTACAAAGAGTATATTACCCACAATGAAACCGATAAATCGCAAACATATACCTTCCAGCATTCCAGAAGACTTGAGAGAAGGCGACGGAACAACAGCCGTCACGTCGGCGACCAGAGGCACTTCAGATGGCGTAATCTCCGCATTCACTGCACCTACAACCAAAACAAACAAAATGTCGTTAGACGGGGCTGAACGGAGTCGAAAGATAAAAAGAAAACGGTGACCTAAGATCTACCTGATAGGTCGCTAACCGAAATCGCGACAAGAGCATCACTAAGCGTAACGGCTTTTTTGCTCTCCTTCAGTGGAATAGTTTCGGCGCCCATGGCTTCATCCCATGATTTGACTAGGGCCGTCATGACACTCGCAATGCCAGCCGATAGCAGGGAACCGCAAGGGGATAGAGCGGCGGTTTGGGCAGTCCCGGACTCCCGAGAGAGAGTAGCCGTTTCGGGCTCTATGGTCGCCGTCTTCTCACCTGCCGCCTCATCGCCAATGCTTGGCCATTCAAGATATAGTATATCAGAATTTGCGGATCGAGCAAAAATGAAAAGACCGGGCATTACATTACCTGGCAATGGATTCTCAGTTGCCTCCCGAGCCGCGTGCACGACCTGTCTATGAGAGGTAGACAGGGCAGCTGGAGCATCCTCTGGAGGAATAGTGACAGATGGGGTGGTTCTTGAACCTGCACCCACATCTAAGCTGACATCACGTTTCCTTGCTGCACGCTTTCTACGCTTCTTGTCGGCCTTGGCAGTGAGAAGTGATCTCCTCAAGACCTCCGTCAAAGGGACGTCATCGTCCGAACCAGGAGCTGCCTCTAGAGCCGTTACAGCGTCCGTCATCGGCTGCTTAAGCGAAGCCTCTTGAAGCAATACTGGGGGAGCTGGGGTCTCAGCAGCCGGCTTTGGAAGCATCGCCGTATCACCACGCGGGATCGGAATCGCACTCGGGATAACCTAAGTCGAGGTAGTCCCTGCAATAAGATGAAAAGGAAGGGTCAAACTACGAATAAAGAAAAAGGGAATTAATGCACAACAAGCCGATGTATACCAAGGCCCAAGGAAGCGCGAAGCCTCTCTTCCTCTTCGAAAGTCTTGAGGGAAGCCGCGAGAGCCTCTTCGGCGGAGATACCTGTTGAAGAAGAAAGCATCAGTCAAAGCATAATAATTAATATATATATATATATAGATAACCGCGGAAAGATACGACTGAACTCTACCTGACTGTGCGATGGTAATCAGTGTTGCTTCATCGCAAGCTAGTTGCTCCAAAACCACGATGGCAGCCTCCAGATTGGTATCATCCGGCGCAATGAATAAACCCTCATTGGTCCCGTACTGACTTAAGCCTTCGTTGTAAGGAGCATGAGGCTCCTGGCCGAATGCAACGTCCGCAGAAAATAGCGACTTCTTCTTCTTCTGTGACCGGACGCCGGCAGCTGGCAACAGGAGCTTGTGCTTGGCGGGCAACTTTGGGCGGCAAGTCCCGATCTCCGTACCCACGCCAGACTCGGGATACGCTACAGCTACTACTTCTACAGGCACATGGGGTAGGGGCATATCAGGCATAGCACGTGGGACCACCACCGCAGCAGCTCCTATCAAGGAAGGACGAATGATGGTTCGTCGCTTCAAGGGAATGGATGGATTACCAGCTGGGACAGCACCCTTGCGATCAAGCAATAATCGCTTTTCTTCCCTGATAACGGCATCCATCGCGTGCTGGTACCATGCCACGTATATGTTCAGGACCCTCGAGACGCAGCTTGGCTCACTGATAAAGAAGTTAGACCCGGTGTTAAGCCGCATGAAATGGTGTAGCGCATTTCAGATACCTTCTTCCGTGGAAACCGGCTCAGCTAGGAAGGCTTCAAGCGGGACACCCTGATTATAGCTTGATTGTTGAGCGAAACGATGTGGGTTGTATCTCATGAACAACGCCGAATCATTCTGCCTAAACACTAGAAAGCCCGGCCTAATTGAATATAAGTGAAGAATCTCTCGGGCTTTCAAAGTAGAAGCCCCATCTTTGAAGGTGTCCCGCAGCGGCTGCACCGTATTAGCCGATTCCTTGCCGATAGTTAAAACCTTATCGATGAAGATCATGCAATCCCCGACCATACACGGGCGAAGAACCAAGCCCCGAACCTCTCACTGAGTCGGTTCCAAAGCGGAAGTGTCAACTAGCCGCATAACCCAAGGAAAGTTATAACTTTCGTCGAAACGAGGCCTTTTGTGGATTCCAAAGGCGCCAAGCACATGCAGCTCGAGCCACGAAGTGAAATAATGCATCGGGAAGTTTATGGGCTGCATCCCCGGTTGAGTGGTGTCTACCACCGAGCTAAGGTCATGATACAGGTAAGCCAGCCCAACGACCCCGACGGCCACTTGCATCCCAATAACCATTCGGTAAGCTGGGTAGAAGACAGATGGCCTCATATGGCGAGGGTACATTGGGAGCATAAACCAACTTAGCCATAGCCCGAGAAACCCCAGGAAGAACGTCTCTTCATCAACATCTGAGGCGGCAAGCTCTGCGAAGGGAACAACCGGGGTATCCGGAAGGAAAAAATTCCTCTGATCCGCTTCCACTGCCGGCCGGTTGTCCAAACTAAAGCCAAAAGTATCGTCGAGTTTAGCGAATTTCGTGGCTCCCTTCGACGGGATCTCTGGGCGGAGAAAACGGGGGACGAAATCTGTGAAGTTTACCCCGTAGCTTCTGGATTCGAGAAATAAACTCTCATGAATATTCAACACCTTAATCAGACTTAGGGATTGATGTTGAATGGCATTCTCCGGGGTAAGTCCCATCACCACTGATTTGCCGGCAAAGATGTACTCATCAGGAAAAACTAACTCCTCGTAATGTTCTCCCCTGACAGGCAAGCCGAAGATCTCCATGAATTCCTCCAAAGAGATTGAGACTTCTCGGTCTGATAGAAGAAAGGTATGAGTCGAAACTTTCCATTATTCCAAGAAAGCTTTGACCCACCATACAGGGGGCATGGAATACTGGAAAAAGGACACATAAATCGCAGGGTACAACCCGAGCTTCAGCAGCTATGATTTCTTGGCCGACAAACTGTACCGGGCCCACTGCAAATAACCAACTGGATGGAGAGGAATCAAGCCTATCATGTACGGTTGTCCCCAAGGGCGCGACTCGCCTTGACATATACGCCGTCCCAGAGTATCCAAAGCCATCTGTGGCTGTACGGGTATCGCGGCCATAGAGGGCTAAAGGAAACCCTCTGAAGTCTAATTGACCTCCTCCACGGCATAGTTCACTGGGGGTGAGTCGGCGTAGTGGATCGCCGAAATGGGCTCCGAAGACACCGCACAAGAGAATCTGCGTCGACCCCGGATAATTTGATTGTACCACGACCCACATAGATGAAGAGATTTCCGTTCTGGGTCGTAATGTTTGATTAGTGCAAAAATTTCTCGGTCTACGGGCGCGTCAGCAAATTCGCTCTCCGAAAGACGAAGGGAAAAGAAGTGTTGAACGACATAGTACCTGTGCGAAAAAGAACATGGATTAGCTGTTAATGCTTCGTCCAAATTCTAAAAAAAACTTGGTACTTAAAATTTGTACCACACTGCAATGCAGTGGAAATGGACCAAAAGGGACCCATAAAATCTAGATGACGGCTCATCATTGATGAGACAGTTACTCATTAAATAAGAAATCCTAAAAAGATTCTCATTTAATGAGAGGCCCCTCGGGCCAAGGAGTTAAACGCATCGAGAGCAATGCTCTGCAAACAAGAGTGACATCTGTCAACTCTAATCATGAGAGCAATAAAAATTCCTTAAAAATTTTTAAGAGCTATGCTCTATGAAGACGATGGAATCATCCATCAAAACCCTGAAAAAGCAAAGCTTTACTGAGTTAAAAACTCCGAGATCTTTAAGATCTGCAAAATGAACTCTAAGAGTTCTTTATTAATGGGTTAAGAAACCCTAAAAAAAGATCTCTTTAGATCTATGATCTAAGAAGGGCAAAGCTCTGTTGAGAAACCCTAAAAATCTATATGATTTGAGAAGAGCAAAGCTCTGTTAAAGGGTAAAACCCTAGATTATGAAGTAATCCCTTCAAAGATTTGATCTTTACCTAAATTTTTGACAGGGTTCCGACTCTAAGAGAGTTCTTAAGGCAGAGAGCATAGCTTTGAAAAGAGAATAAAATTCTCAAGAATAAGAAAACAAGAAGATGAACAGAGGTCATCTCAAAGGGGCCAAAGGCCCTATTTATAGGCAGGGGAAGTCGATTCAACTTCCAAGTTGATCTAACGGTGGAAAGGCTGCCACCGCTGCACTCACGTGGAAGCTACGTGAGCGCAACGGTGGGGGGCATTTGTTTCCCTAAATCAGAGCAAAGCTCTGTTCAAAATTTGAAATTTGAAATGAGGCAGCGCTTCATAAAAGCGCTAGCGCCGAGAGTGCCAGCGCCGAGAGTCAAGGCAGCGCCTTACGTGCAAAGCACGAGAGAGCTAGAGCCAAGTGCGCTAGCGCTAAGAGTCAAAGACTCTCAAAAAGCGTCTCATGTGCAAAACACGAGAGCGCTCGCGCCAAGTGCGCCAGCGCTAAGAGTCAAAGACTCTGAGGCAGCTCCCCACGTGCAAAGCACGAGAGCGCCAGCGCTAGAACTAAATATTCTCCACCTTTGGATCAAAAATCCAACGAAGATAATAAATCATCAAATTACAGAATTAAATTCCGTTGAGGAAATACTCCTCAAATCTTTCCAAACAAGAAGGATTGTGCTCTGTAAATCATAGCACCGTTGGATCAAAGATCCAGTGGTGATTAAAAATCACCAAGATACAGAATAAGTTCTGTACGGGAAAATATTTTCCCAATCTTGTTAAATAACAAGAAAGATGTCTTCTGTAAAACAGCAATCCTAGGATCAAAGATCCAATGGTGGGGAAATATCTCCAAATCGATCAGAGAAAGATTTTCTTAACTGATTTAACAAATCAGCCTCCCCTATATAAAGGAACCAAGACTTCAAGTCTTGCATAGAAAAAAAAACCCATAAAGTTCAAGTTCTCATAAAAGAAAAGAGAGGAGCAAGCTCTAAGAAGAAGAAATTTTCTTCAAGATAAATGATAATAAGTGAGATCATAACATCTCCTCGATATTTGAGAGTTTAACTCTCACATCATAAAAACTCAGTTCTTTTTCTAGACCACAGATCCATAAGACAATGTGTTTTTTTACAAAAACAAAGAGATCATAGTATCTCGTCAAAAAGAGAAGAACTTAGTTCTTAAATCCATGAGACAATGTCTCTTATAAACCGAGAATTTAATTCTCAGAGCACAGAACTGATCAGAGCTACCAAAGAGGAGCCTTAGCGCTCCTAGCGCTATTTAAAAAAGCGCCTTAGCGCTCCAAGTCTGGCTCTCAGTGCCAAGCGCGCCACATGCTCCTCACGTGGGCGCTATTCTAAAAGAAGCGCTTTAGCGCTCCAGCGCTCCAAATCTGGCGCTCAGCGACAAGCGCTCCACATGCACCCTGTTAGTTGTATATATGCCCTAGAGGCCATTGTTGTACATATGATGTATATTATAGTGTATGCTTGGATATATATAGTGAGGACTTTCTTACTCGACATGATAATATGCTATCTGATTTCACTTTGTCTTAACATGTTGACTTGTATTGATTTACTATCTTGCTCTCACATGTTGATAAAGCCCTTAGGATATGTACTTGACTACTGGGATTATGATGAGATCATACTAGTGGGGCAAGGGTAGTCAACGAGTACATCCTATAACTGTTCCTAATCGAGGGTGTATCGAGACAGGGCGTCGATACACCAGAGTAGACTAGCGTATACGCATCTTGACCCATATGATGGACGATGGATGATCCCATATCCATCGGTGTTTGACATCAAAGATGGGGTACGGGTGCTCAGTGGAGACTGGGTACACTGAACGGACTCGCCGAGAACTCCTGGATGGTATTATACCTATCGTCAGATAGCAGTTCTCCGGTGACACTGGTACAAGTTAGTCTGTAGACCCGAGATCGTCATAGAGTCTTGTGTGATTCCCACTGTGCTTTGATTTCCACCTTACCACGTCCAAGAGGGCGTGCAAAACGGTGGCTTTTAGGTACAGTCCCGAATCACATGGAGGCAATGAGCGACAGGAGGGGTTTCGTCTCTCCCGGTATTGGGAGTTGATGTTGCGCTGTGTTCGATTGGCTATAACTGGAAGTCTCTGGCCAGGGCTGATATGGAGATTTACTGGTAAGAGTTATCAGTAGTTTCTCGACCCGTTATGAGCCTTACATCGACACGACTTATCGGTTACTGGGGTCTGACGTTTACCACCCCTAGACTGGATATGCGACATATCAGATGAAGAGACCGGACTGTATGGTAGTGTTACTGATTGGAATCACAGGAGAATGTACAGGCTTACTTGTTGATCTTCTGATCATTCAATACACGGGTGGCTGTTACGTTTAGCTGACCGTTTGCAGCTTGTGGGTATTTGATATGATCATCACCTACTGCCGGCGTATTGACGATTCTTTAGAGTCCTACACAGAGCTTTCCTGGCTCAGGAAAAACGGAGTAGGGGCACATATGTGATATGTGCAGGACCGAGACTAATACGATATGAGATATTGTATTCTATTCTCGTGATATGTGATATCGGCCGGGTATATGTCATATATCCGGGTCATCGGATCAAGTGTTGATTCGATGAAATGGTACTTGTTATATTAGCCGGTTATATGTAATATAGCCGGGTTATCGGATCAAGTGTTGATTCGATAATTTAATGTATAATTATATATAAGATATATTACGTTACATTAACTAATATAAGCTTGCTTTATTGATTCTTTTTCTCACTTGGATAATACATTGATGCATATGCGATATATGTTAATTGTATTATTTTCTTTTGTTACATTATATATTATATATGTGATATATAATATTGTAATGTGCTAGGTTAAAATTGCAACTAGGGTTTATGAGACTTGAACCATGCTAGGGTTAGATTAGGGTTTATAATTATTATTAAGGAAATTCAAATAATGGTGGAATTATCCATTGTTGATATTTTGATGGAAGCATGTATGCTTCTTTGACTTTGTCCACCATTTTTGTCTTCCTTAAGATATTTGTTGACCTAACTCTAACCATAGAAAATGGTTAAGTCTCTTCAAGGATTAAGGATGTTATCTTTAACCCATGGTTACAATTCTAACCTCACAACAATTCATTATTCATCACAAAAAATTTCTTCTTCTTCTTCCTCCTTTGAAAAAGCTTTCTAGCTTTTTGTGTTGTGATGATTTAAAGTGAGAAATTAAAAACAAAAGAGAGCAAAATTCCTACTTCATCATCCTCATCTATTCTAGCCACTTAGATTAGGGTGTTCACTTCACTAATACTTAATTAGAGAAGTAAGAGCCTGGGTTTGAGATTCTTCAAAGTAGATCATCTTCAAAAAAGAAGACTTCAAACAAGCATGGATCATTCGACTTGTGGAGCCTCTCTAGAGTCCGGGAGTTCATGGATCGCGGCGAAAGGACTACTACTCGGAGCTTATGAAGCGAAGGAACGGACTACAAAGGTTGTAATCTCTCTCTCTTAGATGTAAAGTTGTTTACATGCAAAGTTAACCCTAATTCTCTAATTCGATTACTTGGTTGGTTTGTTTAGCACCCCAGAAATTTTAATATAGCATGTTTGATGCTTGCCAAAACCTTGCTAAGGTGCTAAGCTATCTCTACAGTGGTATCAGAGCCAAGCTAGAGCATTAGGAGTTGACTAGACGAAGTTAGAAGTCCGATCGAACCCCGAAATCCCAAAATGACCCCTTTTCTGGAAATTTTTCAAAAAGTTGAATTTTTCCATATTAAAAATACTCAGAAAATCATCCAGGGAATTCTATGGACACACCTGAAGAAAGAAACCCTAACTCGTCTAAGTGACCGCGGATCCGCAGCCAAAACCTGGTTTTGGCGGCAGATCCGCGGCGCCACTTGAGAGGCTTGGGTCGGCCCTTCAGCTGTTGGTCCGTAGGTACTGTGGTATGTCTCTGATTAATTTTAACTGTGCTCAAGTGTTGAGCTCTCTGGAAATTTTTGGGAATTCGTTGTATCTATCGAATTATCTAACTTCGCCTAGTTATCTGTGATGATTATGTATTGCTGTGATATATTATATTGGATCGTTGTGTATTGAATAGCTGGGGGTTTTATGTGAGATGAGAGTTTTCTTTTCCATTCATGTAAAATTCTTTTGTATGTAATATTCATTTATTGAGGCACTTCCGGGTTGAGGATGATGTCACCATTGTATATTATTTACTTTTCCGCATTAGGATAGACCCAAGACGGAGAGCATAAGTAACCGGGTTTAAGAGCCAGTGGGAGACCATCTCGAGGAGTCGAGACCGGATCTCCTAACCCTAGAATTGGGAGGGTTACTTGCCGCTCTCATAGGGGTCTAGGGATTTGGGTTTCGCGACCGTGGAATCCGTGTTTTATACAGGCTCAAACTAAAACACGGACCTCCTAATATATCCAATATTTCATATGTTATCTTCTGCTGCTGATATACTGTGATGTGATCATTTTATATGCGTGAGACGAATTCTTATACTATATATATATGATATATAAATATTACTGCTTTCGTTTCTTCTGTGATGCTCAGGAAGCTTAAATGATAAGATTTCATTAATGAGATTAATGGAAAGAAAAGAAACCTAAAAGATGTTGTAGATCAAATTTTATAAAAATGGTAGCTCTCGATTTTGCTTTGCATAGCGGTATTCCTTGTAGAATATCCAGCACCTTATTCGATAAGGAAAGAACCGAGATCCCTTCACCGGGAGTGACCTTTTTGGCGAAAATAGCAGATGCTACAACTCACTCGGTTTTTTTTTGACTGCTTCTATAGTTCTTGCTTTGCATAGCGGTATTCCTTGTAGAATATCCAGCACCTTATTCGATAAGGAAAGAGCCGAGATCCCTTCACAGGGAGTGACCTCTTTAGCGGAGCTAGTAAAAACCTCAAAAATACTCTTTTTCAAAATCACTTATTTCTACAACGATATCAAGTTCATTACGCAAAAGGTTTTTATAAAAAACCTGTCGTAACCCTCCGTTATTTCAGATAAGTAATATTTAGTATTCGTGCTACGTTTGTTGACTTAGTCAAGGCGTAGTGTACGGTAGCTAAATAGTGTTTATCTGCTAAAGTATGAGATGCGATTGGATTAGGGTAGTCGTACGGCCTTGTTGACTTAGTCGAGGGTCGTACGAGTGGGTTTAATTCAATCGGGAAATGTACGGGTTGAACTTGACTTGCGATTTATGGTTTGTTGACTTAGTCAAGGTCATAGATCGCTGGGGGTAAAATAATTATCGGGAATTTCAAGTGTTGAAATTTGCAATGAGATTGTATACCTTCTATGAGATAGATCCCGATACCCACTGCGAGTAAGAGTTACTCCTGGGAGAGTTTTACACATGACAATTAGCCGATCAAGTAGGTGTCTAGAAATGTATTAACGGGGTTATGCCTATAGAAAAACGAGGTTTATTCTAATTAGGTCCGTACGAAAGCACGGGGAACCTCCCTCAAAGTACCAACACTGATCTGGCTGAAAGATTGACGAACTTATAAGGTGTAATTAATCACGGCTAATCTTACCTTTTGGGTTTGAAGGAAGATTTGATTAAAACAGTGGGAGCCATCCTGATTAGATAAGATAATAACCAATCTAATCTTCCAAGAGCGCACGCTAAAGTGTTTTTCTTCTCTCTCTCTCCAGGTAGCGACCATGTCAGGCCTCAATCAAGATAATAATATGGATGTATTAACCGAACCCGCTTGTTATACTGAGCAGGGGAACGTTGGTTCCGTTCTTTCTTATAATTATTATAAGACTGAACAGGAAATAGGGGAATACCAGAATTCACATACCGCCCAAACGAAGAATAAACATGTTGATGTATCTTCTTCGGATGTGTTAGTTAGCGAGAACTGTTTCTCAGTTCACTCTACGTCCTGGGCATTAGATACCGGATCAGGATCCCACATATGCAATATATTGCATGGGCTAAAGAAAGGTAGAGAACTGGGAATAGGTGATCATTCTATAAAAGTGGGGAATGGTGTAAATGTTGTAGCTAAAGCAGTTGGCGAATATCACCTTGTATTACCAAGTGGTAATACATTGATTCTAAACGAATGATATTACATACCGGGCATGATATGCAACATTATATCGGTTTCTTTATTAAGTAAAGAAGGATATAATTTTGTAGTACAGGATAATGTTATGAACATCTTCCTGAATCAAAAGTTGATTGGATCAGGCTCGTTAGATAATGGCATATACGTTCTAAATCAAAACACAGTTCTTAATATACAGAACACACACAAGAGGAAAAGTTCAAAAATGAACGAATCCTTCTTGTAGCGTTGTAGACTTGGTCATATCAATGCGGCACGACTTGCTAAGTTACATAAAGATGATTATTTAAATACGTTCGAATTATCATCTTATGAAACTTGTCATTCATGTCTCAAAGGCAAAATGACCAAAACTCCATTTAGTGGACACAGAGAAAGAGTTACGGAACTCTTGGGACTGATACATAGTGATGTATGCGGTCCCATGTCTACACATGCCAGGAATGGTTCCTCATACTTCATTACATTCATTAACGATCTCTCAAGATACGGACATGTGTTCCTGTTGAAACACAAGTCTGAAGCTTTTGAGAAATTCAAAGAATATAAACACAAAGTCGAGAACCAAACGGGTAAAAGTATTAAGACACTTCAATCTGATCGAGGAGGAGAATACTTGAGCAATGAGTTTCTGGACTATCTAAAAGAGAATGGAATTCTCTCTCAGCTTACTCCTCTTTATACACCACAACACAACGGTGTATCGGAGCGGAGGAATCGCACCCTATTAGATATAGTGCGCTCTATGATGAGCACTGCTGAGTTGCCTATTTCCTTTTAGGGGTATGCGCTTGAGACAGCCATATACCTATTGAATCTAGTTCCATCTAAATCTGTACCCACCACACCATATGAGATATGGAGTGGGAAGAGACCATATTTTAAACGAGTTAAGATATGGGGTTGTCCGGCCTATGTCAAAAGGAAAAATCCAGACAAGCTCGAGGCACGATCAGTTCTTTGCAAGTTTGTGGGATATCCAAAGAATTCTTAAGGATAATTTTTCTACCACGCTGAGGAACAAAAGGTCTTTGTTGCTCAACATGCCACCTTTTTAGTAAAGGAATTTCTTATATAAGAAATTAGTGGCAAAGAGGTAGAGCTGGAAGAAGTTCCAATAACACAAACTGCAACTGAAGATTTAGTGGAACCAGAAGATTCAGTAGTACCCGACGAACCTCAGCCGCTCCGCCGATCTAGTAGGGTTCCTCATCCACCTGAGAGATTCTACGGTTTTCACATTGATGGTGGGAGCGAGGATTGCATCATGGAAGATGATGACCCAACTAGCTTTGAGCAGGTCATCACGAGTAGTGACTCTGTGAAATGGCTGGATGCAATACGATCTGAGATGGAATCCATGTACACCAACAAAGTATGGACTTTGGAAATTACTCCTGAAGGGGTAAAACCCATTGGGAGCAAATGGATCTTTAAGAAGAAACTTGGTGTAGATGGAAAATTTGAGACTTTCAAAGCTAGACTTGTTACAAAGGGTTTTCGTCAACGACCAGGTGTGGATTATGACGAAACTTTTTCTCTAGTGGCTATGCTTAAGTCCATCCGGATCTTACTTGCCATTGCTGCATACCATGACTACAAAATCTGGCAAATGGATGCTAAGACCGCCTTTCTAAATGGTGATTTAGAAAAGAGCATGTACATGACTTAGCCAGAGGGCTTCGTAGACAGTGGGAGCAGCGGAAAGGTATGAAAGCTGCTTAAATCCATCTATGGGTTGAAGCAGACATTGCGGAGTTGGAACATATGTTTTGATGTGGTAGTCAAAGAGTTTGACTTCATCAAAAACATAGATGAACCTTGTATATACAAGAAGGTGGCATAGAGTAAGGTTGTCTTCCTCGTATTGTATGTGGATGACATACTCTTGATAGGAAATGATATTCCTATGCTGCACTCGGTCAAGCTCTTCTTATCACATAGATTCTCAATGAAAGATCTAGCTGATGCCTCCTGCATTTTGGTGATTAAGATCTATAGAGATAGATCTAGACGGATACTGAGATTGTCCCAATTCAGGTACATTGACACCATACTAAAGAGATTTAGTATGGAAGAACCCAAGCGTGGGAACTTACCAACGATCTCTGGACTCACTCTCTCCAGAGGGATGTCTCCCAAGACTGATTTGGAAAGGGCTCGCATGCAAGGGATACCCTATGCTTCGGCAGTAAGCTCTATCATGTACGCGATGCTATGTACCAGACCTGATGTAGCATATTCACTAAGTGTAGTGAGTAGGTATCAAGCAGATCCTGGAGAGAATCACTGGAAAGCTGTGAAGAACATTCTCAAGTACTTGAGAAGGACTAAAGAGATGTTCTTGGTGTATGGAAACAGAGAACTCCAGGTGGAGTCCTTTACTAATTCGAGCTTCCAAAGTGATAAGGACGACTATAAGTCGCACTCGGGATTTGTCTTTACCCTAAATGTAGGGGCAGTTTGTTGGAAGAGTTCCAAACAGGAAACCGTGGCAGACTCGACGATGGAGGCTGAATACATCGCTACCAACGATGCTGCCAAAGAGGCTGTCTGGATAAAGAAGTTCATCACTAAACTTGGTGTGGTTCCATCCATTGAGCATCCAATACCTCTGTATTGTGATAACAATGGAGTTGTGTCTTTAGCCAAGGAACCCAGGTCCTATCAGAAGTCCAGACATATTCTGAGGCGGTATCACCTGATCCGAGAGATAGTTGATCGCCGCGAGATCGAGGTCAGGAGAGTTGACACGAAGGACAACACCACGGATCCACTCACAAAGGCCATTCCCCAGATAAAATTTGAGAGACTCTTCAGGATGTTGGGTATGGGATACTACAACAGCTGGCCTTAGTGCAAGTGGGAGATTGTTAATTGTATATATGCCCTAGAGGCCATTGTTGTACATATGATGTATATTATAGTGGATGCTTGGATATATATAGTGAGGACTTTCTTGCTCGATATGATAGTATGCTATCTGGTTTCACTTTGTCTTAACATATTGACTTGTATTGGTTTACTGTCTTGCTCTCACATATTGATAAAGCCCTTAGGATATGTACTTGACTACTAGGATTATGATGAGATCATACTAGTGGGGCCAGGGTAGTCAACGAGTACATCCTATAACTGTTCCTAGTCGAGGGTGTATCGAGACAGGGCATCGATACACCAGAGTAGACTAGCGTATACGCATCTTGACCCATATGATGGGCGATGGATGATCCCATATCCATCGGTGTTTGACATCAAAGATGGTGTACGGGTGCTCAGTGGAGACTGGGTACACTGAACGGACTCGCCGAGAACTTCTGGATGGTATTATACCTATCGTCAGATAGCAGTTCTCCGGTGACACTGGTACAGGTTAGTCTGTAGACCCGAGATCGTCATAGAATCTTATGTGATTCCCACTGTGCTTTGATTTCCACCTTACCACGTCCAAGAGGGCGTGCAAAACGATGGCTTTTGGGTATAGTCCCGAATCACATGGAGGCAATGAGCGATAGGAGGGGTTTCATCTCTCCCAGTATTAGGATTTGATGTTGCGCTGTGTTCGATTAGCTATAACTGGAAGTCCCTGGCCAGGGCTGATATGGAGATTTACTGGTAAGAGTTATCAGTAGTTTCTCGACCCGTTATAAGCCTTACATCGACACGACTTATCGGTTACTGGGGTCTGACGTTTACCACCCCTAGACTGGATATGCGACATATCAGATGAAGAGACCGGACTGTATGGTAGTGTTACTGATTGGATTCACAGGAGAATGTATATGCTTGCTTGTTGATCTTCTGATCGTTCAATACACGGGTGGCTGTTACGTTTAGCTGACCGCTTGCAGCTTGTGGGTGTTTGATATGAGCATCACCTACTATCGGAATATTGACGATTCTTTAGAGTCCTACACAGAGGTTTCCTGGCTCAGGCAAAACGGAGTAGGGGCACATATGTGATATGTGCGGGACCGAGACTTATACGATATGAGATACCGTATTCTATTCTCGCGATATGTGATATCGACCGGGTATATGTGATATAGCCGGGTCATCGAATCAAGTGTTGATTTGATGAAATGGTACTTGTTATATTAGCCGGTTATATGTAATATAGCCGGGTTATCGGATCAAGTGTTGATTCGATAATTTAATGTATAATTATATATGAGATATATTACGTTACATTAACTAATATAAGCTCGCTTTATTGATTCTTTTTCTCACTTGGATAATACATTGATGTATATGCGATATATGTTAATTGGATTATTTTCTTTTGTTACATTATATATTATATATGTGATATATAATATTGTAACGTGCTAGGTTAAAATTGCAATTAGGGATTATGAGACTTGAACCATGCTAGGGTTAGATTAGGGTTTATAATTATTATTAAGAAAATACAAATAATGGTGGAATTATCCGTGGTTGATATTTTGATGGAAGCTTATAGGCTTCTTTGACATTGTCCACCATTTTTGTCTTCCTTAAGATATTTGTTGACCTAACTCTAACCATTGAAAATGGTCAAGTCTATACAAGGGTTAAGGATGTTATATTTAACCCATGGTTGCAATTCTAAGCTCACAACAATTCATTATTCATCACAAAAGCTTTCTTCTTCTTCCTCCTTTGAAAAAGCTTTCTAGTTTTTTGTGTTGTGATGATTTAAAGTGAGAAATTGAAAACAAAAGAGAGCAAAATTCTTACTTCATCATTCTCATCAATTCTAGCCACTTAGATTAGGGTGTTCACTTCACTAATACTTAATTAGAGAAGTGAGAGCTTGGGTTTGAGATTCTTCAAGGTAGATTATCTTCGAAAAGGAAGACTTCAAGCAAGTATGGATCATTCGACTTGTGGAGCCTCTCTAGAGTCTGGGAGTTCATGGATCGCGGCGAAGGGACTACTACTCTGAGCTTATGAAGTGATGGAACGGACTACAAAGGTTGTAATCCCTCTCTCTTAGATGTAAAGTTGTTTACATGCAAAGTTAACCCTAATTCTCTAGTTCGATTACTTGGTTGGTTTGTTTAGCACCCCAAAAATTTTAATATAGCATGTTTGATTCTTGCCAAAACCTTGCTAAGGTGCTAAGCTATCTCTACAGTGGTATCAGAGCTAAGCTAGAGCATTAGGAGTTGTCTAGACGAAATTAGAAGTCCGATCGAACCCCGAAACCCCGAAATGACCCCTTTTCTGGAAATTTTTCAAAAAGTTGAATTTTTCCATGTTAAAAATACTCAGAAAATCATCCAGGGAATTCTATGGATACACCTGAAGAACGAAACCCTAACTCGTCTAAGTGACCGCGGATCCGCGGCCAAAACCTGGTTTTGGCGGCGGATCCGCGGCGCCACTTAAGAGGCTTGGGTCGGCCCTTCAGCTGTTGGTCCGTAGGTACTGTGGTATGTCTCTGATTAATTTTAACTGTTCTCAAGTGTTGAGCTTTCTTGGAATTTTTGGGAATTCGTTGTATCTATCGAATTATCTAACTTCGCCTAGTTATCTGTGATGATTATGTGTTACTGTGATATGTTATATTGGATCGTTGTATATTGAATAGCTGGGGGTTTTATGTGAGATGAGAGTTTTCTTTTCCATTCATGTAAAATTCTTTTGTATGTAATATTCATTTATTGAGGCACTTCCGGGTTGAGGATAATGTCACCATTGTATATTATTTACTTTTCCGCATTAGGATAGACCCAAGACGGAGAGCATAAGTAACCGGGTTCTAGGAGCCAGTGGGAGACCATCTCGAGGAGTCGAGACCGGATCTCCTAACCCTAGAATTAGGAGGGTTACTTGCCGCTCTCGTAGGGGTCTAGGGATTTGGGTTTCGCGACCGTGGAATCCGTATTTTATACAGGCTCAAACTAAAACACGGACCTCCTAGTATATCCAATATTTCATATGTTATCTTCTGCTGCTGATATACTGTGATGTGATCATTTTATATGCGTGAGACGAATGCTTATACTATATATATATGATATATAAATATTACTGATTTCATTTCTTCTGTGATGCTCAGGGAGCTTAAATGATAAGATTTCATTAATGAGATTAATGGAAAGAAAAGAAACCTAAAAGATGTTATAGAATCAAATTTTATAAAAAGGGTAGCTCTGATACCATGTAAGTCAACGGTAGCGCCCCGGCCGTCAATCCGAGGCCAAATGCGGAAACAAAAACTTTTTAGAAAACCGGCGCTATCGTTGTCTTTCACCCGGATTGAACCATTAACGCTAAACTAGCTAACTACTAAGAAGTGAGAGTGGCTATGCCGATCAATCCGTGTCCTTCGGTCTTTGGCCACCATCTCAAGCTCCTCGCGGCATCTCCGATCTCCGGTCTCCTCGTCGGAAGGGCACCACATCAATGAGTCTTTTTACGGGCTCCCGCTTCATCCGAAGCAACTCGGACACAAAGTTTGCTAGCTGACATGTCCAAGGTGAAGTAGAGAATGTGTGTGATAATTTTGTCTCAAGCATCCATTGATTCTCAACACATGAGAATGTATGGATGGAGGTTGGAGATGATGCCATTGGTGGAAGTTGTGAGCTAGAGGAAGAAGAAGAAGAAGAGGCTTTCTTTTTCTATTGTGTTGTGTTGATAAAATGAGAGGAAGAATAATAATACAAGAGCAAACCCCAAGCCCTCTCTCTCTCTCCATCCATCAATTCAACACAATAAACAAATCCTAATGTGACATTAGCACAAATAAAGAGACCATGAGTCACTAAACATGTCCATGTCACATTAAATGCACCTCATCATGAACTAAGCTTATAATTTCCACCAAAATAAACATTAACCCAAATGTTTAGTCCAACAAAAAGATACGACAACATCTAAAGTAAACTCGTGACGGATCACAAGGATACCCCTCACCTGTATATACATACCTGCATCCGCATTCTGACTGAATGCGAATGCGATGAGACTAAAGTAATCCAACAAATCTAATACTAGGATCCGGCTTAAACCAAAGCCCACTAGTATGATCCGTCCGATCATGATCCGTGCACGACTGCACGTATATGATCGAACCCTGCCATAATACCATACGGCCTTTACAACGTTTCGCCCGAAACTTGAGAAACTGTCTGTGGGGGACTCTAAAGACTCGTCAATACTTTGGCTGTGGATTTAACCACTAGCACGTCAGTGGTACTAGCCGTACGTAACGGACTACCAGGTATTGACCAAAAGGGAGGTCGATGAGCGAACTCATCCTGACACCCTACTGAGCCTGTCAGTGACAATATCCATACAGTCCGGTCCGTTCGTCTATGAGTATCGCATGTCGGGCCAGGGGGTTGGTAAAAGTCAGATCCCCAAAAGCGGTACTAGTTGTGTCGGAGTGTAGCCCAGAACACCCTGAGATACTACTGGAATACCTACCAGTAAATCTCCTGCCTTGGCCAATGACTTCGTGTAATGGCTCTCCTAGACACAGCGTGATCTCACCCTCAATACCGGGAGAGATGAAACCCCTGCCGATCCGCTCACTGCCTCCATGTGGCTTGGGACTATACCCAACTAAAACCTGTTTGCACGACTCCTTTGAGCCATGGTAGGGTAGTAATCAAAGCACAGTGGGAACTCACACGAGAAAAATGACGATCTCAGGTTGATGAACTAACCTGTACACATGTCACCAGGGAACTGCTATCTGACGCTAGGTATAAAACCAACTAGCATGTTCCCGGCGAGTCCTGTCCGGTGTACTCATAACCCAATGAGCACCTGTATACGTCTTAGGTGAACCAACTAACACCAATGGCTTGTGAGACCAGCCACCGCCCCTCGTCGGGGTCTCGATCCGTATACACTAGTCTACTCTGGAGTATCGATGCCCTATCTCGAAACTCTCTCGACTAGGGACCTTTTAAAGATGTGCTTATAGACCCCAGCTCCCACGTATATGATCGCCATCATAGTGCTGGCCGTCAAGCAAGAATCCTAAGGGCTCTATCAACGTGTAATAGTAATCTGTAATATCACCTAAAGCATGTACACGATAATAAAGATAAACCAGATAGCATACTATCATCTTGAGTAAGACTGTCTACCGGCATAGGTCCTCCCTCAATCATTGCAATCATGTTCCTGCGATCCCATAATTGACTTTGAGGGCACTATATCCAACATCTACTGTACACTACGCCTTGACTATAATCAACATACGCAGCTCGAATACTAAGTACTCTGCTTCCTAAAATGATGGAGGGTTGCGGTTGTTTTTTAAGAAAACCTTTAACGCTTTGAACTTGATATCGTTGTAGGATCAAATGGTTTTAAAAGGAGTGGCTTAAGCTCTGCATTTTGAAACTTTGCCTTTTCGTAAAAAGCCAAGTGGATTTCAAATTCGATTCTACAACATCTTTAGGTTTATTTTCCTTCATTAATCACATTAATGGATGTCCCATCATTTAAGTTACCTAAGCATCATAGATAAATACAACGTACGCTTATGCCATCCACATTCGCCACGAAGTCCCGTCGTGCACTGTTAGGTTAGATAACTAACGGCAGAGCAGGGTAGGGCTAGCACGGGTGAAAAACATAAGCAACGTCTATTATATATCTCATATATAATATAATGTATCCATCTCAGAATATAAAGTGATCACATCACATAATATCAGCAGCAGAAGACAACATATGAAATATTGGATATACTAGGATTTCTGGGTTTTAATTTAAGCCTGTATAAAACACGGATTCCACGGTCGTGATGAATAGCCAATCCCACATCCAAAGACCCCTACGAGAGTAGCAAGCAACCCTACCAATTCTAGAGTTAGGAGACCCGGACTTGACTCCTCGAGATGGCCACCCACTGGACTCTAGAACCCGATTACTTGTGCTCCCCTCCTTGGGTCTATTCTAATGCGGAAAAGTAAATAATATACATCAACGGTGACATCTTCCTCAATCCGAAAGTGCCCCAATAAAAGAATATTACATACAACTTTTTACATGAATGAAAATGAAAATCTCTCATCTCACATAAAAAAAACCCGGCTATTCAAACATGACGATCCAATATAACATATCACAACAACACATAACATCCCAGTCATCAATGTAAGTAAATATGCGTATCCCAATTGTCGTTGACGTATAGTAACGAAACCGGAGATACACCACATATTACACTTACGGTCGCAGAAAAGAAAATGAGAACTACAACAGCTGGAATCCGCAACCACCTTAGACATCATAAACCCGTAATATCTCATATTGCGGATTTCATGCCCAACAATATAATTACTTAGACATCGCATGCCTACTAATTATAAACTCCATATTTTAGTCTCGATATCGAAAACACTTTTCAATATCAAGTCGAGCAATTCAACAAGATTCCCGACATCCTGATCGAATGCTCGTCGGAAACTTTAGTAGACGGCCATACCCCCGATGCCGTCGACGAAGTGCATTTAGACGGAACACCGCGGCTGCGAGCACCCAGACGGATGCTTTTGGCAACGAAGTTCTCCTACAGTCACTTGGTCGGGGCTATGGAGGGTAGCTATCTAGTAAGGTTACCCGGCGAGTATCCGCGTACGCTACTGATTGAATGTTAGATTTTGTGATCAAAGAATTGTTAACCGCAATCAAGAACGGCGTCACTTGGTAGCTAGCCGGTGAGTACGGGTCGGTCCACAGGGATTTTGTTTATTCTCAATTTGTTCTAACGAGTTAATTCCAAATGGTGTTGGATTGATTATCACTAAAAACTAAGTTGATTTAGACTAGGATTAGAATCTTGCTAGGGTTAGATTTAGGTTAAGTTTGGAAATTTAAGATTTCCCACCGCTTTCAATGCCCTAATTTAGATCTCTTTAAGTGTTATGGTAACAATTAATAAAGGGGATTAGGACGATCGGGAAGAAACGATGTTTCTTCCTCTAGGTCCTTGTCCGTCCTTTCTTAATTCTTATCCTAACCTCCATGGAAAATATGCACAACCAGTCTTTTAAACTACGGTATCACCATTACCTCATGGGTAGGGTGCCGTAGGGAGTGGTGTGTGTATGTATGCATGGAGTCCTATGAATTAATATGTGAAGGGCAAGAAAGGGGTGAGAGATTTTCATCTCTCAAACCTTTTTTATTCTTAACCCTAACAAGTGAGGAACTACTCACTCATTAGGGGATTGATGAAGACATATTTTTTTTATGATTTGTTTTTAAAAGTCTAACTATCTAAACTACGGCAAATTAATAAAAGTTCTAAACTAATTAAGTAGGGCAGATAATAAATCTATACTAGGGCAGAAAAGAATTTAAGAACTAAGGCAATAAAAAATAAATCTATTTACTTTATTTGATGCTCTCAAAACATTACAAATGATTTCTGAATTTTTGATCAATGAAAAGAGGAATACCTCCAAAAGATGTTTAGGATTTCTATTTATAGACCATAGAAACCCTAGGGTTACATTCGATTCACATCTGCATTTACAATTTTACCCTGAAGAAGGCTAGTCAATGCACCGCCACACCGCCATGAATTTTTCACCGACACGGATTGGCCATATGCCCTGTTTGGCCGCGGATCCGCGGCCATATAAAGGGCTTGATGGCTTAATTTTCTATGGCTTCTGTCTGTTGCTATTTTCTTCTATTTTCTTCAGTTGGTTCTTCAGAATGTCTTCTAGTTCTCTTCCAGATTTCCACAGTGAATAATGTCGTGGACTTTACCGTTGGCTTCGTGTCGAAGTCTTGAACCTTGCACTGCCTTTGTACTTGTGAACTTGTTCATTGATCTTCATTGTCCCTCAAACTGTAGGCATGATCAAGATTCTTCTATTTGTCAGTCGTGGTCTCACTTTGTATCATCTTTTCATCAATTTCACTGTTTTGTTCCGAGAACCTGTAACCTGCAGCTATATAGCAGACATGGATCAAAAGCACCTGTTTATTTGTAAAATGAACAAGAATGGGGAATATAATAATGCAAAATTATGAAATGAACAAATACCCCCAAACTTAGCTTTTGCTCGTCCTCGAGCAAAACTAGTTTTATTCTCGAAAAAGACCTAGCCTCACTTTCGCAAGGAAACGCGATTGCACTGAGCTCGTGCAACAAGCCGTTAAACCTCTAGATGTCCCTAGTAGGAGGAGTCTTATCTCCTGAGGGTTTTCAGCGGATACTACCCATAAAATCCTATCAATTCAGCCTATTGACTTTTATTCTCCAATCAGGTTTTCTAACAAGAAACTCTATTATCTTCGACTCAGAAATTATCCACCCGTATTTTTCACGCCTCCTTATTATTTAACTTAAGATTATATATGTTTTGTAGACTTACTTAGCTTTTAGCATCTTTTGAGTTTTCTTTCTGGGGTTCTATCTCAACTTAGGAATTTTTATCATCTCTACTAAAGATACAAGTCCTATTCTTCATTCCTATCTCTTATCTAAACCCCAATCACATACCCCTACGTGTGTGTATATATCACCCTTACACTTGGAAATTCAAATCAAGCTATTATACTCTTGTCCATCGTCCAAAGTACTTTTCAATTGGTGAATTTTAGATAAAATTGCTCACACATTCTTCATGCGACCGTTAATACTTCTTGAGATACCAACGACCGATTACAAAATGTGCTTGCATATTAATGCGTAATTCCTAGTCTTGTAATACCTAAGGCTTATAGCAGTGACTCCCAAACCAGTTGGTATAAGGCACTAGGTGATGAAGCACCCTCGCTAAATATTTTTTTCTATTAATGCAGCCTTAAGTAATTACAAAAACCAGTGTTCATTTTTTTAATCTCTTTATTCGCACTTGTATTTTTATTTTATTTTTCTTCGTACTAAGGACTTTAGACAAGAGCATTTCAAGGTCTCTTCTACTATTCCAAGTTTTAAGGTTCGTGTTTGTGCAATTTGTAAGGTATATATTTTCAGAATTTAGATATAAGCTTAGGAATTATTTTTCAAACATATACTTTAATAAAAATATCAATACTTTTCAATTGTTTTAACTTAGCCCAAGAAGTGAACTCGAAATTTGCCTATTTCTAAATAAACTACAAAGACATATACTTTTTACCGTTAAATTTTAAGAAAGGTTATTTTTAGGATTTTTAATTTACTAAGTCTAGAATCTAGTTGTTCCTAGCTAATTAATCTTCTTGTCAAACTCAAGTCAATTATGGCCAAAATTGAATTCTTCAATTTTTTATAATTTTTCAAATTTTTCAATTTTTATGGGTTTTAAAATAAGTATGCAAACGCAAAAATATACATATGAATGTGAAGGAAGAAATCTTACCGAGCACACCCCTAAACTTAAACTTGACAGTGTCCTCACTGTCAGGCTACACCAAGAGGGTCAAAATTGTCGGCACTCCCCTGTTTATTATTTTTATATTTTTTTATTGTTGAAAGAAAAACAAAACATATATACAAAAAGGTCCCCCCAAACTTAAGTGAAACAGTGTTTCCACTGTTTAAACATTAAAGTTTAGAGTTAGGGGGAGAAAAACACAGTATCAAGCTATATAAGGCCTTACACAGGCCAAAGGTTAGCACCAACCATTCAAAAAATTTATCGTTATAATGGTATGGGTGGTAAAAGAATGGAGTGTAGAGAAAAGAAATGAGAAGCACACGAGACTGTATGGAAAGAAGATGGAATATGGTCTCGGTATAGGAGAAGAATGTCGGAAAAGAGAAAGAAGTGTAGTACGAACTTGAGGGTGTAAATTGGGTGAATAAATTAGCACAAATTGTGATGACCGATGTGTTAAAAGCGATTGTGCTAATCTATCAACCCGTCGAGAAATGGGGTCAAATCCTTCAAGATTCGTGAGAAAACATGGGTACGTTGAACTTAGTAAACCATCCATTGAAAATGGAAGCGTGACGGATTCTTGCGCGGTCGAAACGATGGAAAGGACGAAGGAGAGTGATTTAGGAAGGGCCTCAATCTCACCTAAGTAAGAGTATTTAAGATGAGACGACAATAGCTTGAGTTCGAGTTTTTGAGGTAGTAAAATTGGTGAGAATGTCTCGAACTCGAAAGATTCCATCAATGGTTCGAAATCACTGTAAGCAACCGAGTCGGATGGTTCAAATAACTCATCCAAAATTCAAAGGACTCAAACTCGGGCGATAAGTCTTCAAAATCGTGCGAAAAAGTGAAACACTCATAATCGTTATCGGTTGTGCAAACTGTGTTAGATTCAAGGAGGAACGCACTAGTGGCGTCAAAACTGCTGTGATCGAACATAAAGTTTTCAAGCTCACAGTCCTCCTGCGTGATTTCTTGCGTGGTCGGAACGATGGAAATGATGAAGGGGGGTGATTTGGGAAGTATAACAGTTAAAGGTTCAGGAGGATGAATTGGAAAATCCGACTCATCAAACAAAACTGGTTCATCCTCAATACTATCCTCAATACTCTCCTCAATACTATCCTCATAATTCTCCTCAAAAGTTATCCCATCTATGTAATTATCATCAAAATCAAGACGCATATGAAGTTCGAGAGAAACATTTAATGACTCGGGATGATGAATTGGAGAGAAAAATTCAGTCAAATCTGCGGGTTCATCATCCAAAATATTCCCTGCGTCAATATCCTCAATCAAATGAAAATCAATTTTTTAGGGCACCTCATCAAAATCATGTATATTTATCAATTCAGGTTCTAGATTGGAGGTGTAGAGGTCGAAAGAATTAGGTTTGGGTTCACTTGAAAAGGGATATTCACAATCAGGTAAATCAAACACTACAAAGCCGCACAACTCATTACACGTTTTATTTTTAACTGGTGAATCATTTGGGACACTTGTTTGAAAACCGAAGTTGTGGGATTCAATTGAGGATGGGTAGGTTTGATTTGGAAGTGTGTATAATTCACTCTCACCACTCAAATTCTCACTCTGTCCAACCGTCTCATCATACATTGGAATTTTTGGAACTAGTTGGAAACTAGCTACCGGGTCACTAGGTTGTCTTGATGAATTAAGGGCGGCAATGGACGCATCCAAATTCCTCATCTGTTGGTTTATCGCTACAATATAAGCTTCCAACGACTGTTCCAGACTAGAGATGGGTTGTGAAGGGGTTTCGGTAAAAGATTCAAAATTGTTTGGATTTTGGAAACTCCAAAATGGCTGTGTAGAAGCAATGTCTAAGGAAGGTGCGAAAGTCGGGTAGGACTGGTAGGAATTGAATAGTTGGACAGGAGTAGGATCTACACTTGGATAAAAAGGTAAATAGACTTGTTGATCCCACGAACTGGAAGTGTTGAAAGGAATGAAAGATCGGTTACGAAAGTATTCAATATGTTCAGCAATAGACATGGATTTGGAGTTACAACAGGACTTGAAAAAGAAGTATCAATGTAAGAAGGTGGTGAAGGTTGAAACGGTTGATACAAAGTGGATTGCAGAGTCCAACTGTTTCTCCTAGACGCTTCTATTCAATCTTTCAAAGAAATTTTGGGCATGGAGGGGTCGTCCGTAATTCGACCAAAACAATTCGCATATGAAGCAATGTTTGGATGAGGGTACCAAAGTTCGGCAAGAGTTTTGGGAGGTGGGGTACCCATGTGTAAGAAGGAGAAGAAAAAGAATGTGGGGTGCAATGGATTTCTTAGCGACAAGTGGCAACTTTTTTTTTTTAAATTTCCGTTTTGTGTTTTTTTTATAAGGAGCTTTTTGTAAAAAGATTTTCAATAAAAAGATTAGACACACGTTCAATCAATCACAATATGCACAATCAAGCCTAGATCTAGGGTCAGCTAGGTCAACTAGACTACTCCTAACTGTTCCAAAGGGCAAGTTGTGAGGACCTCAAACCGCCTCTTCACCGCCAATTGTGGCCAGGTAAGCACAAGTAGAGAAAAGAGGGATCCGCTCACGAATCACCGTGAGACGGGCCTTTTAAAGTTACCTTTCCCTACCTGTCTAACCTAGGCACCACAAAGTCAGGTTTAGATCAACGGTCGATACCTACAACTATTCCTTTGTCCTATTGAGCGCGAAGTCCTTAGGGCTGAGTCTAATCTTTTTTAATTAACTTGATGGTCAATGCAATATGCTTTATGTGATTTTTGGGGTCCTGGGAAGGGTAATGAAATCCCCACCCAATCTGGATTGGTGTTCAAGCCCCTTATAGTCAATTTAAATATGCAAAGCAGCAAACACAATCACTTGCAAAAAAAAAATTTTTTAGCGCGGCGCAAAGAATCCTGCACAAGATCAAGTTATTGGAGAAGGAGAGAAGTTTCTGCGCAAAGAACCCTGCAGAAAATTATTTTACAGAGGAGATAATGGGGTTACAGAGAAGAAGAGGGAGCTTACAGAGGAGTTTTTGCTTGCTGACGTCAGCAAGGCGCCGCGGTTCCGTCGCTAATTGTAGCCTTTGACCGCGGTTCCGCGGTCAAATCATTGGTTCAGATCCCCAAATCTTTTCTGTTTTCCATTCTGATTATCCTCTGCTTGTTCAAATCTGCTGTTTGCTGTTTTGCTCTCTGGATTTTTCCAGATCTGAATCTGTTCGTCGATCCTGCACAATTCAAACGAAACACCCTTCAAAGAATAACAAAAAAATTTATAATTTTTTTTATTTTTCAGTTTTTATGATTTTTTTTAAATTTTTATATTAACCCAAAATTATAAAAAGAAAATAACTACGCTATCCCCGGCAACGGCGCCATTTGATTGAATGTTAGATTTTGTGATCAAAGAATTGTTAACCGCAATCAAGAACGGCGTCGCTTGGTAGCTAGCCGGTGAGTATGGGTCGGTCCACAGGGATTTTGTGTATTCTCAATTTGTTCTAACGAGTTAATTCCAAACGGTGTTGGATTGATTATCACTAAAAACTAAGTTGATTTAGACTAGGATTAGAATCTTGCTAGGGTTAGGTTTAAGTTAAGTTTGGAAATTTAAGATTTCCCACCGCTTTCAATGCCCTAATTTAGATCTCTTTAGGTGTTATGGTAACAATTAATAAAGGGGATTAGGACGATCGGGAAGAAACGATATTTCTTCCTCTAGGTCCTTGTCCGTCCTTTCTTAATTCTTACCCTAACCTCCATGGAAAACATGCACAACCGGTCTTTTAAACTAGGGTATCACCATTACCTCGTGGGTAGGGTGCCATAGGGAGCGGTGTGTGTATGTATGCATGGAGTCCTATAAATTAATATGTGATGGGCAAGAAAGCAGTGAGAGATTTCATCTCTCAAATCTTTCCTATTCCTAACCCTAACAAGTGAGGAACTACTCACTCATTAGGGGATTGATGAAAGACATATTTTTTTATGATTTGTTTTTAAAAGTCTACCTATCTAAACTACGGCAAATTAATAAAAGTTCTAAACTAATTAATTAGGGCAGATAATAAATCTATACTAGGGCAGAAACGAATTTAAGAACTAGGGCAATAAAAAATAAATCTACTTACTTTATTTGATGCTCTTAAAACATTACAAATGATTTCTGAATTTTTGATCAATGAAAAGAGGCATACCTCCAAAAGAGATTTAGGATTTCTATTTATAGATCATAGAAACCCTAGTGTTACATTCGATTCACATCTGCATTTACAATTTTACCCTAAAGAAGACTAGTCAACGCACCGCCATGAATTTTTCACCGACACGGGTCTAGCACGGCCGCGGATCCGCGGCCATATGCCCTGTTTGGCCGTGGATCCGCGGCCATATGAAGGGCTTGAAGGCTCAATTTTCTATGGCTTCTGTCTGTTGCTATTTTCTTCTGTTTTCTTCAGTTGGTTCTTCAAAATGTCTTCTAGTTCTCTTCCAGATTTCCACAGTGAATAATGTCGTGGACTTTACCGTTTGCTTCGTGTCGAAGTCTTGAACCTTGTGCTGCCTTTGTACTTGTGAACTTATTCATTGATCTTCATTGTCCCTCAAACTGTAGGCATGATCAAAATTCTTCCATTTGTCGGTCGTGGTCTCACTTTGTATCATCTTTTCATCAATTTCACTGTTTTGTTCCGAGAACCTGTAACCTACAACTATGTAGCAGACTTGGATCAAAAGCACCTGTTTATTTGTAAAATGAACAAGAATGGGGAATATAATAATACAAAATTATGAAATGAACTGCTACGTGATTGCGATGGACTTTTGATCCATATCAAAATTCTGTGGCAACCGATCAAATGAGACTAAATTGCTAGATTCATAAAATTCAAATGTTGTGGATTCCAAGTATTGTATCCTATCACAAATATCCGGAAGACGTTAAACTTTTCGATCGATTAATCAAAATCCCACAATTCCCCGAGAGCTCAACACTTGAACACAGTTTAAAAATACCTAGAATATGCCACAGCACCTATGGACCAACTGTAGAAGGGCAAACCCAAGCCTCATTAATAGCACCACGGAACTTCCTCAAACCCTAAGTTTCGAAAGTGGTTCCATGGTCATTATATCGAGTTAGGGTTTCCTTCTTCTAGAAGGTCCACAGAATCGCTTGCATGATTTTCCGAATATCCTAAACTTGGAAAAATGGGTTTTTGACATTCGTTCGAACTTTTTAACTTCGCCTAGATAATATGTGAAAACCTGAAACCAATGTTAAACTACGAATACGAAACACTCCGAGTTGCCTATACAGTAAGACTGCATCACATGAAATCTTAGGAAAAACAAACAACACCTGAAACACCAAACCCCAAAGACTGGAACACCACCAAAATTTGAGGTCAAAATTCCACAACAAAATCGAGCACACCGGTTTTTCGCTCATTGTGGCCGACCATTTTCAGAGAAAAAAGGCTCAAATTTTGGTAGTGTTCATGATATATCTCATACATCATTCTGCAGTTGTTAAAAAAAATTCGAGGACTTTAAAAATTCGACAGAAACTGGAATTTGGCGTTGCAAGTTTCGGAGTAGTTTCGGTTTTATAATCTAACAAATATCGTCTAATACTCTAGCCCGGCTCTGATACCACTGTTGCGATTCCTCGGCACCCTACTAGGTTTTCTATGCATCTACCATGCCGATTTCAAACTTTTCAAGAGTGCTAAAGAACCCTAACCTAGGATGTAGCTAGAGTCACTAGACGAACCATCATGTAATCAAACATTACAAGTAAGTGAACAAGGAATACAACCTTTGTAGACCGGTCCTTCACTTCTAAAGCTCCGTGTAGTAGTCCCTTCGCTGCGAGTAGTGATCTCCTCAACTCTAGTATGGGTTCCCTTAGAGAAATGAACAAGCGAAGTCTTCTAGGCCGAAAATGATCTACGTCTAGGAGACTCAAACCCAAGCTTCTTCTTCACTAAGTGATGAACTTTGTGAAGAAAACACCCTATACTAAATGGCTAATAGTAGAGGATGATGAAGTAGGAATTTTTCTCACTTTAGATTTATTTTTCTCACAATATTTCTTCACTTCCTCATAACCTAGAGAGCTTGAGGGAGATGAAGAAGATGATGAAGAATGAACAAGAGAATGAGAGTAAGTTTAGAAATGCAACCATGGTAAGTATTTTTCATACACTAACCCTTGTAGAGACTAAACCATGGGTTAAGAGAATGGTTGGGTTAATAAATATCTAGAACAATACAAAATTAGTGGACCAAGTCAAGGAAACTACAAGCTTCTCCAAGCTTCCAAACCCTTGAGATTTTCCACCTAATTTTGCATTTATCCTTAATAATTAATTACCCTCATTATCTTAAATACGGTATAAGTCTTATACACCCATGTCACATATATAACCTAGCATGATACATTAACATATATCACATATATATCATCTATGCATAAGTGAGAAAAAATAAATGGTCAAGTGAGCTAATATTAGTTAATACAAATTAATATATCAAATATATAATTATACATTAAATTATTAAATCAATACTTGATTTAATAATCCGGCTATATCATATATAACCGACTAATATTAATAATATCAACTTACCGACTTGATTCGATAACCCGGCTATATCACATATAACCGACCGATAACACAAATCGCGAAAATAGAATACGGTATCACATACTCGTATTAATCTCGGTCTCACACATATCACATATGTGCTCCGACTCTCTTTCGTTTGAGCCAGGAAACCTCTGTGTAGGACTCTAAAGACTCGTCAATACACCGGCAGTAGGTGATGATCATATCAAACACCCACAAGCCGCAAGAGGCCTGCTAAATGTAACGGCCACCCGGGTATTGAGCGATCAGAAGATCAAAAAGCAAGCCTGCTCATACTCCTGCGAGTCCAATCAGTAACACTACCATACAGTCCGGTCTCTTCGTCTGATATGTCGCATTTCTCGCCTAGGGGTGGTAAACGTCAGACCCCAATAGCTTGATAAGTCATGCCGATGCAAGGTCCATAACGGGTCAAGAAACTACTGATAACACTTACCAGTAAATCTCATCTACCCTGGCCAGGGATTTCCAGTTATGGCCAATCGAGCATAGCGCAATATCAACCCCCAATACCGGGAGAGATGAATCCCCTCCTATCGCTTATTGCCTTCATCTGACTCGGGACTGTACCCAAAAACCACATGTTTGCACGCCTCTGTAGAGCCGTGGTAGGGTAGAAATCAAAGCACAATGGGAGACACACAAGACTCTATGACGATCTCGGGTCGACAGACTAACCTCTACCGGTGTCACCAGAGAACTGCAATCTGATATGAGGTATAATACTATCTAGGAGTTCTCGGCGAGTCCGTTCAGTGTACCCAGTCTCCACTGAGCATGCGTATACGATCTTTGATGTCAAACACCAATGGATATAGGATCATCTATCGCCCATCATATGGGTCGAGAAGCGTATACGCTAGTCTACTCTAGAATATCGATGCCCCGTCTCGATACTCCCACGACTAGGAACAATTGAAGGATGAACTCATAGACTGCCCAGGCCCCACTAGTATGATCTGCATCATAATCCTGGTAGTCAAGTACACATCCTAAGGGCTTTATCAACATGTAATAGAGATACAATAAGTGTACATGTTAAGATAAATAGCAACCAGATAGCGTACTATCATGTCGAGCAAGAAAGGCATCCCTATATATGTCCCAGCAATCACTAAAATATGCATCTCATGTACAATAATGGCCTCTAGGGCATACATACAACTAACGCACCCAAATCGGGTGGTGGGTATATATTGATTATAGAAATCTCAATAACGCGATGAGAAAAGATCACTTACCTCTACCCTTCATTGATAAGATGCCACATATAATTTATTATGCAAGTAGGACCATGAATGATGCCCAAATGAATTATACAACCACCGAGAAAGAACTCTTGGAAGTTGTATTTGCATTAGAAAAATTCAGGCCCTACTTAATTGGCTCTCCGGTCATAGTTTACACCGATCATTCCGCTTTAAGATATCTTTTATCAAAGAAGGATGCTAAGTTTAGGCTAATATGGTGGATTCTTTTGTTACAAGAATTTGACCTTGTCATAAGAGACAAAAGTGGATGTGAAAACATCGTAACCGACTATCTTTCACGACTTTCTTCTTCGCCAACGTTGATCTTGCCAATAAACGATTCTTTTCCAGACGAACAGCTCTTGACAATATCTAGCGAACCTTGGTTTGCTGATATTGTGAATTATTCGGCAACATGACTTCTACCCAGCGAATGGTCAAATCAAGACAATCACAGATTTTTATCCCAAGTAAAACACTTCTACTGGGACGAACTTTATTTGTTTAAGTATTGTCCCGATCAGATCATACACTGATGTGTCCCTAATAATGAATTCAAGAGTGTATTGTCTTTCTGCTATGATCAAGCATGTGGCGGTCACTTTGGTCCAAGGAAAATGGCAGAGAAAGTTTTGCAATGTGGCTTTTATTGGCCAACGTTATTTAAAGATGCATATGATTATTGCAAAACTTGTTCACGGTGTCAACACATGGGTGGGATTTCACGGAGAAATGAGATGACGCTCCAACCTATCTTGGTTATGGAGATATTTGATATATGGGGAATCGATTTCATGGTCCCGTTTCCCAACTCTTTTGGGAACTTATATATTTTATTAGCGGTTGATTATGTCTCTAAATGAATGGAAGCAATACCGTGCCGTACTAATGACAACAAGGTTGTCATTAAGTTCCTTAAAAAATATCTTTTCTCGATTCGGGCACTCTCGCGCTATCATTAGTGACAATGGGACGTATTTCTATAATCGGTCTTTCGAGGCTTTGATGCGGAAATATTCAATCAACCATAAGCTTTCTTTTTCCCTATCATCCCCAAACAAGTGGACAAGCTGAGATCTCCAATAGACAGATCAAACAAATTTTGGAGAAAACGGTTTCTAAGAACCGTAAATATTGGTCCACCAAATTGACGGATGCTCTTTGGGCATTTCGTACTGCTTATAAGACCGATCTTGATATCTCTCCATACCGACTAGTGTTTGAGAATGCTTGCCACCTTCCTGTCGAGATCGAACATAAAGCAATGTGGGATATTAAAGAGCCTAATTGTGATTTTGATCAAGCCGGCAACTATCGGAAGCTGCAACTAAATGAGCTAAGCGAGCTTCGTGATGAAGCCTATGATAACGCGGTTATAGTAAAGAACCGGATAAAGGTGTTCCACGACAAATATCTTTTGAGAAAAACATTCACATCGGGAAAATAAGTCCTTCTTTACAATTCCCGTCTTCATCTTCATCTGAGCTAAGATCTCGTTGGAAAGGATCTTTTGTGGTGCGGTATGTGTATCCGCACGGTGCAGTGGATGTAGAAAATCTTTAAAACGGTTCTATTTTTAAAGTAAATAGGTATAAATTAAAATCGTATTTTTCCGCTGACCCATCGGAGGAGCTTCTGCTCTTGCAGGAGCCGCTTTATCATGACTAATTTTCCCCCGCCTTACCTCTATATTTCGGTAACACTGTTTCATCTAAGAATAGATGTGTGTAAATATATATATATATATATATATATAACTGAATATCTGTGCATTCTAAAGAATAAGTTTGGGGGTAGTTTTTCATTTACTTATCTTTTGCCCCTATATTCTATGTCCAAGTCTACAGGTTTATGCGCTCGAAGAACAATATCAGTGATGACGGTACTACAAACATGTTTGGGGGGAGGTGTGTTTATTGAAATATCATTTGGTACAAGGCATTAAAAAAAAATAACAATTTTTTTTTAATTTTTTTTGAAAATAAAAGTTAGAAAGTGAAAAATACATATGAAAGAAAAGAAGAGATTTAAGAAAAACAAAAATATTAGATGTTTTAAAACGAAACTAGTAATATATAGTCATGAGCTGTTGTCCCAGGGGTTAGTAAGATGAAAGAATTACTAGTCTGCGGATAAAAATAAGTTTGAAAAATAGTCGCTATTCTTAAGTCTAAACTTCTGAATGTTGATATCCTACTATACGCATTTGCACACATCTTGAAACTTGGGATAGTAGAGAATACCTTGAAGTACTCTTGTCTAAAAGCCTTAGTATGAAGGATTAACAAAATATAAGTGGTGCATAAAAAATTATTAAGAAAAATAAACATTGGTTTTGTAATTACTTAAGGCAGCATAAAAAATATAGCGAGGATGCCTTATTGCCTAGTGCCTTAGACCAACTAGTTTGGGAGTCACTGCTAAGCATTAGGTTGTCACGCCCCGCTTCCCGGTGTACGGCGAAGAGAACACGATGAGACCGCTATGTATTTACTCTGAAGTAAATACGCTAAGCGTATCTAAGCAATATAAATAAAAATGCACAAGAGACAAAGACAGTAGATATAACTGAACAACAACTTTATTTATTAACATTATTTTGTACAATGCATGGAAAAGTAAATACATCTGAAAGAAAGCAATGCCTAAACAGTGGCAAAACAGAAATAAAAAGTACTGAAGTAAAAATGTGTACAATGAAGTTAGAGCTCTGGGCCGTAGGCAAGCTGATCCAAGTCCTCACTAGTAGACTCGATCTCCTGGGTGTCCCGATCACCTGACAACATTCCAAAGAAGAAAGAGAAATAATGTCGTCAGCGAACAATCGCTCGGTAAGTCCCAAAGATAAAGAAGAAGTAGAAAAGACAGAAAGAGAGAGAGAGTGTAACTTTTAAAGTTATATTATATTGTTATAATGTTGTATTTAGTGTTAACGTTGTTGTTTGTAGCTTGGTACAGAAGGATGCCAGTGTATACGAGAGAAGTCTCTATATGCCAGAGACTAATGCAAATGGAAGTATAAGGCTCCGTCGATAATACCACGGAACAACGGCTTGGATATAATTACGTCTTATGGTTGCTGTCTCATGCCACTTCTAACACCTTCCGTACCAATCTACCCCTTAAACCCCGCGATGTCTTGTTTGTATTGTTGTATTGATTGTGAATTGTATTGTCTTGTAATATAGATTGGATGACTTGCCGAAACCATGATATCGGTAAATGGATATAACTGGAGAATCATGGATGTAACTGGAGAATCATGTAAATGGAAGTATATCCATGGTTCGGTTCAGTCAAGTTGTATAAATTGAATATCTTGAATATATGTATTCATGGATTCATATTGAATTGTAATATTGTAGATTGTACTTGAATCATATTCAAGTCAGATTGATTATATTGAGACTCAGTCTGAGTCAGAACAATTAGAAAAGAAATTGAAGTCCTGAATTAGGTTTTGATGTTATCGGTAACCGCTGCATATGGGCAGCAGGATTTGTGTCTTTTTCAAAGACGATTACCTTGTTGATAACAACGTTATTAAGTTGTCTACCTTAAATAGACAAGCACCCACTTCTCCGGCTCCCTGAGGCTCAAGAGATTAGTCCCGCTTAAACCTATATTTACTAGGGTCCTTAGGGTAATTTATAGAACTTGAGGGGGTTTTATGTAAAAATACTTTTGTATAATTTTCAAAATACACTCCAAATATTTAATTATCGTCTTTAGAGTTGTCATAGATGTAAATTTTATATTTGTGATATTTCTAATGAAAATAACCTAATTTCATAATATAGGGTATTTAATTGTAATATTGAACTTGTATGGAATTCATGGTATTTTAATGTAAAGTGATTCTTTTGATTTAGAAAGGTTTGAATATTTATATTATATCAAAAATAAGTATTTTGATAATACACACACACACACACACACACACACATATATATATATATATATAATAAAATAATTTAAATTTATTATTTTCTAGAAATCTCATTTTCTTAAGATATTAGTATTTTAAATCTCTCGAGACCAAATGCTCCTTGCGGAGGTCTGCATCTCACACTACTAAGCCTAGGGATATGCGATAATCCGCACCATCCCATTCGGGTTCCCCAAAATGGGTTGTAGTGACGCTTTGCAAAGATTTATAAAAAATACGTAATCTTGTAGAAAACGGTTTTGATAGTTAGTGATATTTATATGTAAAGTTTCATTTTCCCGTATTCTATGTTCCCGAAAGATATTGTGCTATATTTCATATGAGTGCTGTGAGGAGGTAGGTCATTAGCTCGTGATCTAATTAAAGGTATAGCAAATTTAATGATGTTTTAAAGTAGAAAGTAAAATACATAGTATTTTAGTGAAAAAGAGCGGTAAAAGTTACAAAATGAAATATATTGCCATGAAACTTACTCAATATGTTTGTTAATGATTAATAGTCAACATGTAAGGGTTCGGTATGTTAGTATTTAAGAAAATGTTGGATTTTTAGGAAGAACCGAATCGGAAATCGGATTAATTCCGATTCCGTCGGGTTTTAGAAATACGTGTTTTTAGAATAGCAAGGTGAAGAGGGAGAAGGGACTTATGGGTTTTCAGATTAGAAGAGAGGAAGAGGGAACGGTAAGAGGTGCCGGTGCCTCGTTTCGTCGCCGGGAGCTCCTAAGGTCGTCGTCGGAAGATCGCCGGAGTTTTGCCCTTCGCTAACTCCACTTGTACACAAAATTTTTAGAGAAATTTCTTGAGAGTTTGGACAGAATTGTGAGTGAGGGGTGTGTGTCTAGGGTTGATATTTATAGGGTAAAGCTAGGGTTAGGGTAGGTGAAATCTTGTATTGAAATTTGTATTAAAAATGCATTAAAAATGATGTAATGGAGTTTTTAAGAGTTCTGGAACCGATCCAAGAAATTAAAATATGCAGGAGTGATGGGGAGTTGAAGAGGCACAACTTTCATGTTGGACGACTCCGCATCGGAGCCGACTTGGCCACCGCCGCCGGCGACCCGATCCGGCCGAGTTGGGCTAGGTCAGGGGTCCCCTGAGTCCGTCGTCGGTTGGTCTACTCCCTGTAACAGTTTGTTTTTAGTGTGAAGTGGGGTTTTTACGAGTTATGCACGTGTAGACCCTTAGACTTCTAAAAATTTAAAAGAAAACAATATTAAAAATAATGTGGGGGGTGGTATTTGAACTTTGGTGGCTTGGTTCAGCAGTGCAAGGTCTTACCAATGAGCTACAAGCTCTTGTTTGCTATTAAAATGCAAAACAAATTTATAACTTGTGCTCAGGCAAAAATACCCCTTTCTGTATTTTTGAAAAAAATTGTACAGAAAGTTAGGGTTGTTACATTCTACCCTCCTTATAAAAATTTCGTCCTCGAAATTTGTATAAGGAAACTGTAACAGATTCAAGGAATGTTTGGTGATAGAACTATTGGTAGTGTATGAAAAATATGTGAAAGAACGAAAGAATGCGAAGGTTTTGGTAAGATTGTAAAAGAGGTGAGGGAATTTCGGGTTAGGACAGATTCAAAATATATGAAATGATAAGATTCAAGAAATGTGAATTGTAAAGAATGTTTTAATTGCTGGTTCTTGTGTTAGCTTAGCTTGTTCACGCAGAACAGAACTGCATGGTAGAGTTCTATACAGCTCGGACCTGCAAGGGCCACCAACAAAACCTGTCACGCCCCGCTTCCCGGTGTACGGCGAAGGGAACGCGACGAGGCCGCTACGTATTTACTCTGAAGTAAATACGCTAAACATATCTAAGCAATATAAATAAAAATGCACAAGAGACAAAGACAATAAATATAATTGAACAGCAACTTTATTTATTAACATTCTTTTATACAACGCATAGAAAAGTAAATACATCTGAAAGAACGAAATGCCTAAACAGTGGCATAAAAGAAATGAAAAGTACTGAAGTAAAAATGTGTACAATGAAGCAATAGCTCTGGGTCGTAGGCAAGCTGATCCAAGTCCTCACTAGTAGGTTCGATCTCCTGGGTGTCCCGATCACCTGACAACATTCTAAAAAAGAAAGGGAAGGAATGTCGTCAGCGAACAATCGTTCGATAAGTCCCAAAGATAAGGAAAAAGTAGAAAAGACTGAAAGAGAGAGAGTGTAACTTTTAAAGTTGTATTATATTGTTATAATGTTATATTTAGTGTTAACGCTGTTGTTTGTAGCTTGGTACAGAAGGATGCCAGTGTATATGAGAGGAGTCTCTATATGCTAGAGACTAATGCAAATGGAAGTACAAGGCTCCGTCGATAATACTACGGAACAACGGTATGGATGTAATTACGTCTTATGGTTACTGTCTCGTGCCACTTCTAACACCTTCCGTACCAATCTACCCCTTAAACCCCGCGATATATTGTTTGTATTGTTGTATTGCATTGTGAATTATATTGTCTTATAATATAGATTGGATGACTTACCGAAACCATGATATCAGTAAATGGATATAACTGGAGAATCATATAAATGGAAGTATATCCATAGTTCGGTTCAGTCAAGTTGTATAGATTGAATATATGTATTCATGGATTAATATTGAATTGTAGTATTGTAGATTGTACTTGAATCATATTCAAGTCAGATTGATTATATTGAGACTCGGTCTGAATCAGAACAATTAGAAAAGAAATTGAAGTCCTGAATTAGGTTTTGATGTTATCGGTAACCGCTGCACAAAGGCGGCAGGATTTGTGTATTTTTCAAAGACGATTACCGTGTTGATAACACCGTTGTTAAGTTGTATATCTTAAATAGGCAAGCACCCACTTCTCCGGCTCTCTGAGGCTCAAGAGATTGGTCCCGCTTAAACCTATATTTACTAGGGTCCTTAGGGTAATTTATAGAACTTGAGGGGTTTTATGTAAAAATACTTTTGTATAATTTTCAAAATACACTCCAAGTATTTAATTATCGTCTTTAGAGTTGTCATAGATGTAGATTTTATATTTGTGATGTTTCTAATGAAAATAACCTAATTTCACAATATAGGGTATTTAATTGTAATATTGAACTTGTATGGAATTCATGGTATTTTAATATAAAGTGATTCTTTTGATTTAAAAAGGTTGGAATATTTATATTATATCAAAAATAGGTATTTTGATAATATATATATATATATATATGCATATCAAAAATAGGTATTTTGATAATACATACATACACACACACGCACACACACATATATATATATATATGCATATCAAAAATAGGTATTTTGATAATACATACATATATATATATATATATATATATATATATAAAATAATTTAAATTTATTATTTTCTAGAAATCTCGTTTTCTTAAGATATTCGTATTTTAAATCTCTCGAGACCGAATGCTCCTTGCGGAGGTCTGCATCTCACACTACTAAGTCCAGGGATGTGCGATAATCTGCACCATTCCAGTCGGGTTCCCCAAAATGGGTTGTAGCGACGCTTTACAAAGATTTATAAAAAATACGTAATCTTATAGAAAACGGTTTTGATAGTTAGTGGTATTTATATGTAAAGTTTAGTTTTCCCGTATTCTATATTCCCGAAAGGTATTGTGTTACGTTGCATATGAGTGTTGTGAGGAGGTGGGTCATTACCTCGTGATCTAATTAAAAGTATAGCAAATTTAATGATGTTTTAAAGTAGAAAGTAAACTACATGGTATTTTAGTGAAAAAGAGCGGTAAAAGTTACAAAATGAAATATATTTCCATGAAACTTGCTCAACATATCTGTTAATGATTAATAGTCAACATGTAAGGGTTTGGTATGTTTGTATTTAAGAAAAGGTTGGATTTTTAGGAAGAACCGAATCGGAAATCGGATTAACTCCGATTCCGTCGGGTTTTAGAAATACGTGTTTTTAGAATAGCAAGGTGAAGAGGGAGAAGGGATTTACGGGTTTTCAGATTAGAGGAGAGGAAGAGAGAACGGTAGGAGGCTCCGATGCGTCGTTTCGTCGCCGGGAGCTCCTAGGGTCGTTGTCGGATGATCACCGGAGTTTTTCCCTTCGCTAACTCCACTTGTACACAAAATTTCTAGAGGAATTTTTGGGAGTTTGGACAGAATTATGAGTGAGGGGTGTGTGTCTAGGGTTGATATTTATAGGGTAAAGCTAAGGTTATGGTAGGTGAAAGGTTGTATTGAAATTTCTATTAAAAATGGTGTAATGGAGTTTTTAAGAGTTCTAGAACCAATCCAATAAATTAAAGTATACAGGAGTGATGGGGAGTTGAAGAGGCACAACTTTCATGTTGGACGACTCCGCATCGGAGCCGACTTGGCCGCCGCCGCCGGCCGAGTCGCCGTCGCCGGTGGCCAGATCCGGCCGAGTCAGGCCGGGTCGGGGGTCCCCTGAGTCCGTCATCGGTTGGTCTACTCTCTGGGATAGTTTGTTTTTAGTGTGAAGTGGGGTTTTTACAAGTTATACACGTGCAGACCCTTGGACTTCTAAAAATTTAAAAAAAACAATATTAAAAATAATATGGGGGATGGGATTTGAACTCTGATGGCTTGGTTCAGCAGTGCAAGATCTTACCAATGAGCTACAAGCTCTTGCTTGCTATTAAAAAGCAAAATAAATTTATAACTTGTGCTCAGGCAAAAATACCCCTTTCTGTATTTTTGAAAAAAATTATACAGAAAGTTAGTACATAAAATTAGGGTTGTTACATAGGTATTGCAAAACTAGGATATCACTAATTACGCCTTAATAAGTGAGTACATTTAGTAATCGATTGGTTAGTACCTCAAGAAATATTAACGGTCGCATGAAGAATGTGTGAGCAAATCCATCTAAAAAATCACCGACTAAAAAAGTACTAAGGAATATGGATAAAGGGTATGATAGTTTGAATTGAATTTTTCAAGTGTAGGGATGTGTTTTACACACACGTAGGGATATATGATCGATATTTGGAGGAAAATAGGGAGGAAGACTAAAGATAATGTTTTACTGAGGGAGGATATGATTTCTGAAATCTTTTCAAGACCATTAAGATAGGGCTCATGACAACTAAAAAGCCAGTGTAGTTTGAAACACTTATTTTCAAGTTTTTTTCTTTTATATATTTCTTATCTTTGCATGTAATTTTTATCTTCTTTCTTTTATTTGGGATTTTGTGGGTGTAATACGCTGAAAACTTTCAGAAGACAACACTCCTTCTATTATGGATACCTAGAAGTTTAAAAGCTTGTTGCACGAGCTAAGTATAATCGTGTTGCCAACAAAAGTGTGTTAGGTTTTTCTTTTTTCTTTTTAATAAATAGTTTGCTCGTGACGATCAAAAATAAATTTGGGGGTATCTGATTAGTCAAAAATATTGCACATTTGTATGGATATTTTCCTACTATAATTAACTACTAAAAGATGTTAATTGTAAATAAAAAATATATGTGGGTTTATTTGTAAAAAAATTATTATCATATGTTTCTTTATTTATAATTAATATAATTAGGGAAAATATATGCATATAATATTTAAATAAAATATTCATATTAAAATATGCATATCATATCAAATATTCATAATCAATATTCTTAAAATATCATGTCATATAAATAGTTAGAATAATATCTTAAATAAAACAAATGTTAATAACAATTTAATTTAAGATATTGTGCAGGTATTATAATAAGATTGGCTCAGGTCTGAAATCTAAGTAGGAGATCCACATTAAATCGAAATATCGAACCGAATCTTCCAAATATTAAAAGAAAATCGAGAAATTTAGTAACGGCAGAGACTGAGAGCAATATTTTCATAATCTTTGTATCAAGTGGATCTCCAAATATCGAGAGAAAAAACCAGAAAAGAATCCCAAGTCAGAAACCTACAAAGGGACGGCGGATCCACGGTCAAGATGGGGTTAGGGCTGCTGTTCTGCGGTCGGATATGGGCCGTAGGATATGAGATTTTAAGGTCTTGATCGTAATTTCACACACTTCAATATGGAATCTAGGGTTTCAATTTCAGAGACTATATTAAGGACCGAGAGCTGTCTATCAAAGGCATTCAATATTCCAAATTCAAAATTTCAATTTAAGAGAGAGATCTAAAAGAAAAACTAGGATTCTTGTAATCTACCTTTTTAAAGAGTAATTTTGTAATGCAATAGTTGATAAATAAATGCAGTTTTTTGTTTTAATACTTTTCGCATTTACTTTCCACATTACTTTTCTGCATTACTTTCCGTATTACTTTTCTGCATTACTTTCCGCAATTACTTTATACAATTTTAATTTTTAATTATAATTTCATTCATCTTCCACCTCTCTTTTACTATGCTAATATCCATGAGCGGGTAAATTCTTTCTTGCCAGGGTTTGTATGATAGGATAGAATAATGAATGAAAAACATCTTTTAAATTCTTTTAAAATTTTTTAATGTTTATAAATTTTAGCAAAATGAATGTTAACCCTCTTATCGGGCGTACTATCCATTCATGATGGTCACGACCACAATTTGAGATTCGTCAGTACTTGTTTAGTTAAGGGCTTGAGATAAATAGAGATCAATGGAAGGACAAGGGGCAGTAGTAGGAAACCCTAATTCTCTCAAAGAACCCTAATCCACATTCATCGCTATCTCTATAGTATTAAACAATTAAAAGATAAAAAGAATTATATTTTTTACTTCATCCATTAACTACTAAATCTTATAAACCCTACAAGATTTTCTATTATAAAATTTTCATCCCTTCTTAATAGAAACAATAACAATCCTTCCTTTCTCTTATCAACTCGTCTAAAGTAAGATAAGAAGATCATTTTTTTCCTGCGGACGACCCGTACTCACCGCGGCTAGCTATTTGCGATACCGTCTTGATTGTGGTTATTTACAATATACATACACACACATTTTCGCATCCAATCAGGTAACATGAGTATAGATTAGTCTTTAGACCTGAGATCGTCATTTGTCCCGTATGAGTTCCCACTGTACTTAGATTACTACCATACCACGGCTCTACTGAGTCGTGCAAACAGATTTTAGTTGGATACAATTCTGAGCCACATGGAGGCTGTGAGCGATTTTGTTAGGGATTCGTCTTTCCCGGTGTAAGGAGTCGATATCGCACCGTGTTCGGTTGACCGGCACCATAAGATTTTGGCCAAGGCAGATGAGATTTACTGATAGTTAGATCAGTAGTTTTTCGGATCGGTCTTGAGCTACATCGGCACGAATTATCGGGTTATTAGGGTCTGACCTATACCATCCCCTAAACCCGGTATATGATACTCTTAGACGAAGAGACCAGACTGTACGGAGTTTGTCATGGATAGGCTCAGTAAGAGTTTAGATGAGTTTGCTCGTCAGCCTTTCTTTTCGACAGATATCTGGGTAGCCATTACGTATAGCTAATGCCGCTGACGTGTTTGTGGTTATGGATTTATCCAGTAACTCACTGTCAACGTACTGTCGAATTTTTAGAGTTCCACATAGAGGGTTTCTCTGGTTCATGCGAAATAATATAGTGAACGTATTTTGATACGTGCAGGGTTCCGATCAAATGAGTGTACCGACTTTTGATCGGACGGTTGGTAATACTATCCGGCTTAGATTTAAGCCGGACTATTAAATCAAGTATTGATTTAATAAGTTACATATATATTTCGATATGTATATTTTAGTATTATATTCATTTTATTTTTCATATCTCCTGGGTATCCGCATTTTTATAAGGATATTGATATGTATATATGGTAGAATGTATTCTGTATTTATACGGAGCTAAATTCTAGAAGGAGAACACTTCATTTTGGTTTATTCATTTGTTTATTTAAATGGAAATGAGGTGGAGGGGTGAGATGGCTTAAGAATGGTGAGAATCATGGTTGAATAGGTTATTCAAATATGGTTGCCATTTTATATTTATCATTTTACGAAAACATGGCTATTGATTTTCTCTCACTAAGTTTTATCATTTCATCATTTCCTTTCTCTCTCTTTCTCTTGAGTTCCTCCTTTTCTTACTTACGATCTAATGACTTAAGAATTAAGAGTAGAAAGAGATAGAAAAATACTAGAACACATCACCACATCTCAAAGCACCTTATATTATCAACCTATGTTCTTTAGTTGTTTCATTTGTTTCTGTGTGTGAAGCTAGAGCCTTGAAGCACATCTCTCGGGTGGATTATCTTCGACAAAGAAAGACCGGCCTACAAGCTCGATCGTGGAGTCTCGAGACGCTAAAGAAGTGGGTTTGAAGACGAAGGATACGAATCCTTAGGTATGACCTCTTTACCTTGTAGATAACTCTTGATAGTTTGCTGGTTTAGTATTTGATTTAGATTTTAGGGTTTATGTTTGTAGTGCCTCTTCAAAAAAATTCATTTTTCATTCCGCATAAGCTGTGGTTGTAGCGACCAGGACATTAGGAACATCATCATATGTGTGGTTGACTTATGATTCTTTCCTTTGACTGTTCTGCTATGTAAACTAACATTTGCATGAGCTGTAAACAGTATCCACACCATACCTCTTGTATTATGAATATAAAAATGAATAAAAAATGATTACCGAAATAAAATGAAGGATGGTTAATTTTTTAGAACCACCATAGGAAGAAATCCCTGAAAGGAGCCGTGATACTAGGCTTGGTTAGAAGGGTTTTAATAATTTTTATATCGGATCCGAAATTCAAAATCTAAATCAACACCCACTAGAACAAATGGATTTACAATGCATTAAATCAAAGCACACAAATTCCAATTCGCATTGGTTTGGATGAGAAGATAAGTTTTGCGAGTTTTTCATGCTTAACCTATTATAAATTATTAAAATTTTAAAATTATAATACTTAAAGATGAGTTCTGCCATGGGTAAAATTTATACTTTGACAAAATGAAATATATTATATATAATAATATATATTTTCTTAATGAATGCAAAAAGTAAATACCATAAAATAAATTACAATATGTATAGTATGATATTTAGACTTAAATATATGATATATGAGTCATAGGATATTGGAAGCGTTTGGTTTGAGCTGGGTTTAAGGTTCGGATGAACGAGATTTATATAGAGATGTAAATAGATCGGATACGGATTAGATATGGGTGTAACCATATTCGTGCCTGGTAGGCATTGCCAGACGTGAATACAGATACAAATAATGAAAAATACTATCCGTATTTTAAAAATTTGGATACAGATATAATACGAATATCGTAATTAAAAATTATATTTATACATAATATAAAAATCGGATACGGATACGGATACGGAAGGAATATGTGTTACCTTATTCGTATCTGGTTATCACTGGGGAATACGAATATGGATACGGACAGTCATCGGAAATAAAAATCACTATCCGTATTTAATAAAAATCGGACATGAATGCGGATTCTATTCGGATTATTCTTATTCGTTTAAATCCCTAGTTTTATGCTAAATCCATATTTGAATTGAAAATTTTGAAATTAATTTTGTACTTGTCTGATTTGGGTTCGGGCGGCGGACATGAGATGTGGAAAAAATCCAGAAACATCAGTTCGGGTCATGTTCGAAAATCCAACTCGAATTTCATCCCAACCTGATAGGGACTTTGTTCTTCACTATTCTCCTATGATATATGAAATCACAGAGTACCGCACTGTAGAAATTTTCTGCATTGGCAGGACATGGCATTTTGCTATTTGTTGATTCATGTGCATGCGTATATTGTTAATCCAAGAACCATTAATATGAACAAGAATATGAATATGAATAATGGTGAAGTGATGTGAATCAACAAGCAGCTTTAGGGGCTGTTCGGTTGCAGGATTATGAAATTTGGATTTCAAAATAGAATGGTTGAAAATTTCTGGATTTGGTAATTTGTTGTTTGGTTGGTTTTAGATTCCTAGTACTGGATTTGTAGATCCTTGTAATTTTTGTTTGGTTGGCGAAAAAACAATGGGATTTGGATTTGAGGATTTTAGAGAGAGATAGATAGAGAGATGATTATTAAATAAATAAAGCACCACTGGTCCCATCTAAAAGTTCAATGAATAGTGTCAAATCCTTGAAAATCCTTAAAAAAATTTAGGATTCAGGAATCCATGTTTTGTGGTGGGCCATCCATGAAAAACAAAGGAATCCTAGAAATCCTAATCCTCCAACCAAACACAAAATTATGGAATTTTAGGATTCAACAATCCAAATCCTATAAAATCCTGCAACCAAACAGGCCCTTAAAACACTATAAACTCCACGTCATACACAGGCACGCACGCAAACGTACATACCAGCTATAAAACTTGTATGTATTTGTTTTGGCTATGACAATGATTTCAATTTTCGTTTTATAAAAAGTTGCTGAGCCCTATCTCATTATCTCATCATTCATAAGTATATTAATAAAATTAAATTCTAATTAGTGCATCGAAGACCAAGAAATCTGGCTCTATCCAAAAAAAAAATTTACAAATGATTGATCATGGTTACTTCAATTAGAAGTTCCAAAACCGGTCTGATAGACCTGTACGGTTGCATATCTTCCTTAAATTGTTTTTCATTTTTATCAGTTGACTAATTAGTTTTCAAATTAGAAAGGGTAAAGAAGTGACACAGCATTGTTAAAACAAATGACAAGTACAAGACTTCAACTGGCCCCTATAATTTTTGCCTAAATTAGAGCAAGATTAGATCACTAGAGTAGGCGATGACCATTGATTGGGAACACAAACTAATTCCTCGATAAACACTCCAATTCATCAGTAATCTTAATTAGTATTAAAATCTCAACAGTGATGTCGAGGCACAGCACAAAACACCATGCACAACAGACGAAAAGAAAAGAAAAGCAAAGAAATATCATGCATCAAAGCTAGCTAGCTCGACAAAAATGGTGGCTCGCCCATGCATACATTAAATTTAATACTCTATAATTTTATAGATACATTGGGTCCAATCCCAAATGCCGCGGCCATGTTTTGTGAACTAACCAATTAACTTTGTTGTGTTTTGTTTAACTAATCTCTCTCTCTCTCTCTCTCTCTCTCTCGTGTTCGAGTACCAATGAGATGAGGAGTGTTCATCATATGGCCTCATTAATTACATTGTATCTACAAGTTAATGCATGCATCACTACATAAAACCACCGTATATATGTTCTCTGGCTCATGTATATACTATGTAAGGTATAAATAATGTATAATATATAGATAAATACCAATCCAGTGTTACTCCAACCTACATGCTATCCAAAAGATAAACATCCCGTCGCTTTTTCTAATATATATATTACGGGATCTCGGCTTGACCATGTGAACCAGTTTTTTGAAGTTTACATCGGCTTTTTCCAGTAGCATATCGAAGAGAAGTGATGAAAAGATATGTCACCAACCAAACACTGCCTCGGTCAAAATGATGTGAGCTATCTCGCATTAGAGAGCTTGAATTAGACAAACAAACTCAGCCTTGTATTTTTAAACGTGGGTATAGCTCATGCAACAAAAATTTCTTTCCAAAGCAAGAGATGCCACCGGATCAAGTTTTCTGGGATCCATAGAGAAAACTATCCACTCCATTCCTTTTTAAGTGTCCAATTTTGGTCACTATATTTTTGTTCCATTATAAATGTCCATTTATAATATCAATGCTCCCTTTTCACTACTATAAAGAAGGGTTGCCCCTACGGATATATACGTAGGGGCGAAAAAATACCCCGTAGGTGCAAAGGCCGCAGGTGCAAGTTGAGACCCTGAACCTGCCCCTACGGTTAAATTTTTGCCCCTACGGATATGTGTGTAGGTCCCGTTGCCCCTACGGATTAAGCCGTAGGGTATAATATTTTATATTATTTACGGTTTATTTTAATAAATTACTTGGCCCTACGGATATACCCGTAGGGGCACGTACTATCCCCTACGGATATATTCGTAGGTACATTTCCGTAGGGGCACAAATTCAGGATTCCTGATATTTTGCCCCTACGGATAACGCCGTAGGGGAGAGTCAGTGGCCCCTACGGATATATCCGTAGGGGCACTCCCAACCCCCTGGCACTGACATCTGGGGGAAATATCAGTTACTGCTGATATTTAGCCCCTACGGATATATCCGTAGGGGTAAAATGTGTGTCTACGGATTAATCCGTAGGTACATATTGTCTGTAATTTTTTTTTAAAAATGGGCTGCTTGATTTTTTTCCGCCCCGTGCACAATAATATATACATCAATCAAATCATATATTACAGTATTCATAATCACATCTCACGCATATATATAATATACAAAAGAAACACAAAAACTGAATATGATATAAATACAAACCAATATCAATATCGTTTCAAAATGTAGTACAATGTGTATGATATAAATAAATACATGTTTCAAAAAAAAAATAACCAAAAATCTACCCTAGCTCGGTCCAGCTCCACCTCTGAATAACGATAGAATAACGCGCGCCTGCTCCTCGGTCAATAAACTCTGCAATTCATCGCGAGCGGGAGTCTGAGTGGGCGGTGGAGCTACAGGAGCTGTCTGCGGAACCGCAGCCGATGTAGTGGCTTGCGGAGCCGCAGCCGAAGGAGATGCGTGTGGAACATTATATTTAGTACATACTGGTCTATAAAATTGACAAGAAACACCAAAATCAACAAATTCAAAGCCTTACCTACAGAGATAGAAGATGTGCTCCTCTGGTATCTGCATGTATCAAAATTTGAATAATATTAATTAATTTCAGTACATACATACTAACAAGGTAAACTCGCATATAGCGCTGCTTACACATATGACAGGGAGTGAACAAGCTCTTGTAGATCATCAGGCGCAAATCTAATCTCATCAAGCAGCCCATGATAATGAGTTGGACGACTAAGAGCAAAAGGAATGTGTGTATATTTATGATATAGCATTCTAAATCAATATACATGCCCTATATAATATATAAACATACCTAGAGGAACGGGAGTGGCCTCTGTCCTTGATATGGACGCATCACCAACAACTAGACAATCAAACATTGACAATATAAGTAATTTTGACATAAACAGGCATGGATATCTATAATATTACATTCAAAATGGATATTAGAGAGCGCACCTGCAGTGAGAAGTGGTAAAAGTATCACCCAACTATGGTGTAATTTACAGAATCAGTTAAGACTCTTAAAAGTCATAGAAGAACCCGACCTGCACAAATCTGATGTATGCTTTCCATTGGACACTAAGAAGTCTCTAAAGGGAAAAGCCTATGTGAAAGCCATCATTAGTTCATATCAGAAGATTGATGCTGTCCGATTCGTATTTTTCATAGAAAAATCAGAAACAGAGAACGAGGAATGTCATTTTTTTCTTCTTCCGTCACATTACTGTCTTCTCCTTCTGCCACATTACTGTCTTCTCCTTCTTATTATGTGCGCGTGCAAATTCAATGACTATATTGAGAATATGGATTAATAGTGGGTAGGAAAAGTATTTCTCAAATGGTTTTTGCGTCTTAAAACCATAAACTACTAAGTAATGGCATACATAATTTTTTTAGTATAAAGGTTGTTATTTTAAGTTTTCCCTTATAGAGATATGATCTAACTGCATCTATAAACTATAAGTGTGCAGAAAATTATGATAAGAAAGCATAAGACAGGGTCGTAGCCATGCATAACCTTGAATCTACATACCAAATCATGCAAAAGCATGCACTTATTGTCACCTTGCCTTGGAATATAAAATATCTTGGAAGACTATAAGCGAGCATTTAAATCTTGATAGCTTTTGTCACGCCCCGATTCCCAAAATACGGAATACGAGGGGTAGACAAGGCCAGCCATGCTCCTACGGTCAAGAAAAAGTCCTGCCGTAGTCACACTTCGGCTTCTAGTTATCATGGTAAACAGTAAACAATGCGCAGGTAATGAGAAATGCAGTAACTGAAAGATACAATAAAGTAAACTGACCTGAAGTGGAAACGAACGGATGTAACTAGGAACGGCAAGTCAGTAAGTCTGTGATGCACTGGTCCAGGCTAAATCGTCTTTTCACACTGAGCATGCATACTCAGGTCGTCAGAGCGACACAATAGCAATATAATGTATATAATCAAGTAATAGTTCTAACAGTGGTGAAGAATATGAATAACAGTAAATCAATAACAGCATGAATATAAATGAGCAGAGATAAATGCAGCGGAAAAGTAAAGCAGTATATCAATATGTCACGAATGTCAACATAGTATAGAAGGGATGTAAATGACAGTAACCCTATCAGTCTCTAAGTCTCACTACACAGGTCAATAAGCCTATCGTCAGTCCAAGTGTGAGAGTCAACCACTCGCGAGTGTCCTCCACCCAAGGGTAGAACCCAAGGGCAAGGGACCACGGGCCCAACATGTAACGAGTGTATCACGGTGATATAGCACATACCCTGTAAATCTCCATATAACTCCCTAAATATATAAGCCGGCATGGGACTCCCGAGATTCTGTTGAATTCACACTTGAACTACCCCACACCCCGAGGTCTACATCAAACACTAACCATAACCCTAAATACTAATCGATCCGTGACAAGTCTGCGCGAGAACTGGAGGCAGGACCTCCATCAAGCACGTCCCGACTAATACCTAAGATAAATAGCAGTGTCGGATGCCTTATCTGTGACATCCGTGCAAGCGCTTCCATAAGTGTCCCATACCACTTATAGTCACACGTACACGCATTCCACAGACGTCGACAATGCAATAGAATAAAAGGGACACTGATTGTGCACAAGTACGTATCACTTTCACTTAATCACGAATACACGAACACTGACGTACTTGCCACAACCAACACTAAAATCTAACACTGGGTAAATGCACGATGTCACTAGGTTATCACTACCATGATATGGGTATGATGTGATGCATGAACAGTATAAAAGCACAATAAAGGTGTCATAAAAACAACAGTCTATTACTTGCACGATTTATCATGAAGTATATGTATGTAATTTGGCGAAATGATAAACAGGTAGTAATTAATATGTTCAGTTAGCTATCCATAGAATTTTGTTTCAAGCCCATCGGGTTTCAGGATCATTAGTTATAACTGTTTCATTTTAAGCGCACGCGGCTGGAAATCCGGCTTCAGAATCAGGAATCCATTTCGTAACGCATTTTAACCCCAGTTGGGATCATAACTTAGCGACGCTACAGTTGGATGAATTCTAGGGTTTTCAGTAAAGTTTTCAACGCAACAAACGGATCTCCAATCGCGTCTGTACGTTAGGAGTTACAATCTATTTAACACTAATATGTCAGTTCTGATTTTGTTGGGACTGTTATGCGTCCCAATCTTCTAAATTACAGAATAAATAACAAATGGTAACGAAACAGTATGAAATTAATTGTGTTGTCTAGCTAACAGATTCATCTACAATAATCAGCGGAGTTCCGCAACCTAAGTGTTAAGCAAGTCTTGTGGTACACATTATGGTACAGCAACCAATAACTGGAGTCGCACTGGACTGCAGTCCAGAGTCGCACTCCGACCCGAATATCATCACAGTTTAGTTACAGAAATGTCTGGAAACCAGTGTAGGATTAAAGATCATCGAGTTGGCTTCGTTTTGAGCCCTCGAACGCACTAATCTAGTATGTATATGATTTATGGTAGAATTAACGATTTTCAGATGCAACAGAATCACAGTTTTACGGTTAAACTTGGGGGCAGTTGTTTTAGTCGTAAATTATCAAATTATCCAACGAAATTCATACACTATGCTCACAGCCCTACGGGCTAACCTACACTATTGAGTTCCGTCAAATTAGATAATGTTTTCCTAAGGGAACAATCATCGAACAGTTACGGCACATAAAAGTTTTAAACTTGTAACATTATAATTCATGTATTTAACGATTGTAATTTAGATAAATAGCATGTAAGCAAGTAGAATACTTGCCTGGAGGTGTCAAGGCGATGCACGGTAGCGTAATACAGCACGGTCGCGCGACGAATTGGCACGATGACAGCAAAAGCCCCGGGTGAGCACGGGTTTCCGGAGGGGTTCTTGCTCGGGAATGATAAAGAGACGAGCTCCGGCGAGGGTGTGTGCAGGCGATGAGTTCAGCTGCGACGGGGTTGGAGTTCGGATGAGGTGCAGGGACGAAGGGTTGTCCTGTAGCTGCTCGGCTGAAGGTAAGGGATGCTGGTGCTAGAAGCGGCCGGAGCTCGGGTGTCTGGTGGTGCTGGGTCGCAAGGCTCGATGCAGCGATGGAGGAGCTGTACTGTGGTCGTGGTGGTGTGAGGTTGCGGCTCGTCGGAGGAGGGTTCAATAGTTTGGGTCGATGGGTTCCACTGCTTGGGCTCAGGTGATGGTGTCGGGGTGTTAAGGGGGAGAACGTGAGAAAGAGAGAGATGAGAAGGAGGCAGAGAATGAGAGAGATAGTGCTAGAGAGAGACAGAGGGGGAGAGAGTTACAGAGAGAGTGAGTCTGAGAATTAGAGAGAGAGGGAAAGAGAGAGAGAGAGAGAGAGAAACCGAGTGAGAGAGAGAGACAGAGAGATGAAGGAGGGGTGAAGGATGGAGAGTGGGGAGGGTGATGGCGACGGCGTGACGATGACAATGAGGTCGAAGATGTGGTGCAGGGGTGCTTGGCAGGGACGACGACGAGAAGATCACCGGTCGTCGGCGCGGGGGTGTCGAGCTCAGGTGCAGGGGGCTTTGTGGAAGATGGAGGGAGTGGGGAGCTCGGGTTTAAAGGTGGTCGAGGGTGGAGGCGAGGGAGGAGATTGTGATGCTGATGATGGCGGCGACGGCGACAAGGCGGTCACGGTTGCAGGTGAGTGGGTGATGGGTGTCGCGCAGGGAGGAGATGGAATTGTGTGAGGAGGAGGAGTGAGGGAGAGAGAAGGAGAGACGAAGGGAGGAGGTCGAGTGGAGCGGGTTGTAGGGGTGCGCGACTCGGGGTAACGGCGAGGCGTGGGCGCGGGATACGGCGACGTGAGTGGTGGCGCAGTAAAGAGCAGGAAAGGAGATAGCCGTTGGGGAAGCGGGTCGTAGGCGTAACGTGTGCATCGTGGCGCGAGGAGCGGGTCACGGGGCGTGACGAGCGGCGACGTGGGAGCAGGCGTGGCGTGCGGCGGAGGAAACGCGCGCGGGAGTAGGGAACTAGCCGTTGGAGAATTTGAGAAGATGAACAGGGGAATGGAGGCTGGAAGCGGCTGTGGGGTGGGCTTCGCGAAGCTTTGGGCTGAGGCAGTTAAAGAAAAAGATTGGGAAAAAGGAGCGGGCCGCATAAAAATTTAGAAAAGGGGAGGAACGGGCCGGGTAGTGTTGGGCTGGGGTTTAAAGGTAATTTCAAATGGAAAAATTAAACGTGGTGGGCTGGCTCTGTGGGCTTGGCAATTTAGCAAAGAATTTAAGAAAAGAAGAAGAAGAGGCCGGGCCGAGGAAAAACATTGGTTTATTAAGGAAATATTTAGTGGGTTCGGCTGGAATTTAATTTTGTAACATTCTTTATGATTTTCCAGTGGGCTTAGGAATGGGCTGCAGGGAATTAAAAGGAATTGAAATGAAAGGGCCGACTCACACTGGTAATAGTATTAGGAAGAAAATGGGTAATGGGAAAGATAGGTTATAAGGAATAAGATACGGGTGGGGGATTTAGAGGAAAAATCAAATGGAAGAATAAAGGGATTGGAATTAATAGGAAGTTGAATGGGGATGTAATATAGGGAGTGGGTTTTATTAAAATAATTAAGTAACGAACTTTGATTTAAAAAGGAAAATATGGATTTTAGGCGTATAAAAGAACCGGGTCTTACATCATACCACCCTTACAAAAATTTCGTCCTCGAAATTTAAAATAAACGATGAGTTATACCAACAAAAACGAAGCTATTAGATAGCACACTAACACTAAAGTTTTATTAGTAGTACGGGGACGAAGAAATTTGGAAATTTATATAAGTAAGAACAACATACGAAAGTTAGGTCTAAATAGGTATAAAGCAAATATAACTATAGGAGCAACTACGAGTATACGAGAATACAGTCAACAATAACGAATAATACTGATCAAAGTGCTCGATAAGAATCGAAACCCGATATGTGCACATCTAGGTTCATCAAAGGTAAGCAGAAAATAAGTGTAATGTTTAATCATTTATAATAGCAATCATATGCACAAAAACCCGAAAATAAATTTACGACAATGAAGCAGTGAGAATCAGTCGGTAGGTTAAACAGCTTAAGATAATGCATCGGGCAAAGAGCTTCAAAATAGCTTAGAAAACTCGTAGAATGAAAATAAGAAACATGGATAAAATGCGCGCGGTATAAGGTTGCGCTACTAAAAAGGATAATAATAATGCACTTAAAATACTTAAAACAGGGTAATCAATAACACGTACTTTTGACAAATGCAAATTACTAAAACTACATTTTAAAATAATCGTGCCCCTAAATATAGTTGGGGTAACAGGAAAAAGCTCAAGTATGTCTAGGCCTAGGTGGGGTAAGGATTACAATGGGATGTGGCTGATACAAAAGGTCAAAGGATGACGGCTTTAGGCTGGAGATCAAGAAAATTAGGATCGGGTCAGCACAAAAGTAAAGGTGAGCCACAAAGGGCTACAAGGGGAAACAATATGGGGATGATAACTTTCGATACATCGCATGAATCAAGAATTTGAAGGGTTGGCTAACTCAAGGGTTTCACTATGAACTTCTCCTCCCAGAAGGATCTCAATCGAGGCACAGACGAAAAATGAATGGTGGCTCATTCCAAGGATCAGGGTGCGGTACTTTCGAGGGTGAAAACTATACAATGAGTAGATAGGGACAGTCAGGGATCTCAGCAGAAAATAAGTGGATGTGGGCAATAAACAAGCATCAGGCGAACCAATAATCAAAAGGTTTACGAATCCAGAAGATTTACTTTATTCAAGAAATTTGAAACAAGACATTCTCCAGGACGATAAGTGGCCCTAAACTATACATATTTTATTTGGCCAGAAAGACAACATAAAAAGAAGTTCCGTCAGTCGCGGTTGTGGAGATTCAGCAGGTTGCGGTAGGCTCGCGCACTCAGGTAGGAACGTCCGTTTCCATATCGTCTCGCAGGCATCGCCACTGGAAGTTCGTCCACAGCAGGGTCCTGATCTACTGGTCCTTCTTCCTCGGATAGAGCTTCTTCATCGAGATCCGATTCCACGTGATTTTCTTCTTCTGGATTTTCTTCCACGGGGTTTTCCTCAACTGGATTTTCCTCTATCGGGCCCTCATCGGGATCTTCTTCTTCTTCGTCGGAATCAGCTATCATGTCAAATTCTGGGGCGGCTGCTCCTTCGTCCCCTGAATCATTGTTTTCGAAGTTGACTTGGGGACCATAGACTTCATCATCGGAACTCGTCAGTGTGTGATCTAAGGAAACGCATGACTGTGCATCATCGTCTAGATGCGGCGCTGCTCCAGGGTGGGCCATGGCCTGAAAAGAGAAGTCATGATTAGACAGTGGAATACATCAAGGAAAACTCAGGGTACAAAATATAGGAAAATGTGCGGTTGCAGGAACTGAAAGATCAGAATGAAAGTACTGTGATAAGGAATAGAATGTGACATATAGAAAGCATGCGAATAATACATATATTATGATTCAAATTTCATTGCATTCAACTAAAAGTTCAAAGGATACAGGATTTCAAGCAGAAAGAAATATTCATAAAGGATGACAACATTATTATTACTGAAAGTAGATAACATGAAAATTATTCTTCGACTACTATAACATTGCATTCTCGTCGCGTGAGTTGAATCCTGCGTTTGATCCGCTATAAGATCGAAGTTCAAACCATGCGATGATCTTCACTTGGTAGAAGTGGGGAGTGTGGACGAGTCTCCTCCTTTTAGCTCCTTCCTTTCAGGGCAACCGTTGATAAGATGCTTGTTGGAACCGCATATCAGACATTTCCCCTGGGCACGGCGACAATCCCTCTGAAGGTGTCCTGGCCTTTTACAATATCCACAGCACAGGTTCTTTTGATGCTTCTGTTGACGCTTCATCTTCTTCTCCTTTCCTCGTCTAATAGGGATCTCTTTATGATAGGAGACTCCCGCTGGTGCCTGATTCACCTGTCTTCTCAATCCTTCAGTTAATAAGTCGTTTGTCCGCTCTTGGGCTTCCCTTAAACCTTGCAGTACACTCAGAATCTCAACAGTCTGATTCTGGGGAGCGGATAAAGATGAAGAGTCGTTGGAAGACATGATCCTGAAACAACAATTTCGAGAATGATATGAGTCACACGCTAAATGAATCAAAATATGATATGGATAGAACAAGGATTCAAGAATATCAGAGATGATGAATATCATTACAAGTGGAGAATCAACTGTATCACTTTAAGTCGCTTGAATAGAGTACGGTAGTGCAATTGCCACCACGTACCCTTGTCAAGTCACCCGAAATCATAATGAATGGATAGCTGAACGCACGATATGAATATGAATTAAGAATGACAGTTTACAACCTAGACCGAAGGATGTCTTAGATTGCCAAACTGTACACGGAAAACTGCAATCCCAATCGATGCAAAACCTGGCTCTGATACCAACTAAACCATGTCACGCCCCGATTCCCAAAATACGGAATACGAGGGGTAGACAAGGCCAGCCATGCTCCTACGGTCAAGAAAAAGTCCTGCCGTAGTCACACTTCGGCTTCTAGTTATCATGGTAAACAGTAAACAATGCGCAGGTAATGAGAAATGCAGTAACTGAAAGATACAATAAAGTAAACTGACCTGAAGTGGAAACGAACGGATGTAACTAGGAACGGCAAGTCAGTAAGTCTGTGATGCACTGGTCCAGGCTAAATCGTCTTTTCACACTGAGCATGCATACTCAGGTCGTCAGAGCGACACAATAGCAATATAATGTATATAATCAAGTAATAGTTCTAACAGTGGTGAAGAATATGAATAACAGTAAATCAATAACAGCATGAATATAAATGAGCAGAGATAAATGCAGCGGAAAAGTAAAGCAGTATATCAATATGTCATGAATGTCAACATAGTATAGAAGGGATGTAAATGACAGTAACCCTATCAGTCTCTAAGTCTCACTACACAGGTCAATAAGCCTATCGTCAGTCCAAGTGTGAGAGTCAACCACTCGCGAGTGTCCTCCACCCAAGGGTAGAACCCAAGGGCAAGGGACCACGGGCCCAACATGTAACGAGTGTATCACGGTGATATAGCACATACCCTGTAAATCTCCATATAACTCCCTAAATATATAAGCCGGCATGGGACTCCCGAGATTCTGTTGAATTCACACTTGAACTACCCCACACCCCGAGGTCTACATCAAACACTAACCATAACCCTAAATACTAATCGATCCGTGACAAGTCTGCGCGAGAACTGGAGGCAGGACCTCCATCAAGCACGTCCCGACTAATACCTAAGATAAATAGCAGTGTCGGATGCCTTATCTGTGACATCCGTGCAAGCGCTTCCATAAGTGTCCCATACCACTTATAGTCACACGTACACGCATTCCACAGACGTCGACAATGCAATAGAATAAAAGGGACACTGATTGTGCACAAGTACGTATCACTTTCACTTAATCACGAATACACGAACACTGACGTACTTGCCACAACCAACACTAAAATCTAACACTGGGTAAATGCACGATGTCACTAGGTTATCACTACCATGATATGGGTATGATGTGATGCATGAACAGTATAAAAGCACAATAAAGGTGTCATAAAAACAACAGTCTATTACTTGCACGATTTATCATGAAGTATATGTATGTAATTTGGCGAAATGATAAACAGGTAGTAATTAATATGTTCAGTTAGCTATCCATAGAATTTTGTTTCAAGCCCATCGGGTTTCAGGATCATTAGTTATAACTGTTTCATTTTAAGCGCACGCGGCTGGAAATCCGGCTTCAGAATCAGGAATCCATTTCGTAACGCATTTTAACCCCAGTTGGGATCATAACTTAGCGACGCTACAGTTGGATGAATTCTAGGGTTTTCAGTAAAGTTTTCAACGCAACAAACGGATCTCCAATCGCGTCTGTACGTTAGGAGTTACAATCTATTTAACACTAATATGTCAGTTCTGATTTTGTTGGGACTGTTATGCGTCCCAATCTTCTAAATTACAGAATAAATAACAAATGGTAACGAAACAGTATGAAATTAATTGTGTTGTCTAGCTAACAGATTCATCTACAATAATCAGCGGAGTTCCGCAACCTAAGTGTTAAGCAAGTCTTGTGGTACACATTATGGTACAGCAACCAATAACTGGAGTCGCACTGGACTGCAGTCCAGAGTCGCACTCCGACCCGAATATCATCACAGTTTAGTTACAGAAATGTCTGGAAACCAGTGTAGGATTAAAGCTCATCGAGTTGTCTTCGTTTTGAGCCCTCGAACGCACTAATCTAGTATGTATATGATTTATGGTAGAATTAACGATTTTCAGATGCAACAGAATCACAGTTTTACGGTTAAACTTGGGGGCAGTTGTTTTAGTCGTAAATTATCAAATTATCCAACGAAATTCATACACTATGCTCACAGCCCTACGGGCTAACCTACACTATTGAGTTCCGTCAAATTAGATAATGTTTTCCTAAGGGAACAATCATCGAACAGTTACGGCACATAAAAGTTTTAAACTTGTAACATTATAATTCATGTATTTAACGATTGTAATTTAGATAAATAGCATGTAAGCAAGTAGAATACTTGCCTGGAGGTGTCAAGGCGATGCACGGTAGCGTAATACAGCACGGTCGCGCGACGAATTGGCACGATGACAGCAAAAGCCCCGGGTGAGCACGGGTTTCCGGAGGGGTTCTTGCTCGGGAATGATAAAGAGACGAGCTCCGGCGAGGGTGTGTGCAGGCGATGAGTTCAGCTGCGACGGGGTTGGAGTTCGGATGAGGTGCAGGGACGAAGGGTTGTCCTGTAGCTGCTCGGCTGAAGGTAAGGGATGCTGGTGCTAGAAGCGGCCGGAGCTCGGGTGTCTGGTGGTGCTGGGTCGCAAGGCTCGATGCAGCGATGGAGGAGCTGTACTGTGGTCGTGGTGGTGTGAGGTTGCGGCTCGTCGGAGGAGGGTTCAATAGTTTGGGTCGATGGGTTCCACTGCTTGGGCTCAGGTGATGGTGTCGGGGTGTTAAGGGGGAGAACGTGAGAAAGAGAGAGATGAGAAGGAGGCAGAGAATGAGAGAGATAGTGCTAGAGAGAGACAGAGGGGGAGAGAGTTACAGAGAGAGTGAGTCTGAGAATTAGAGAGAGAGGGAAAGAGAGAGAGAGAGAGAGAAACCGAGTGAGAGAGAGAGACAGAGAGATGAAGGAGGGGTGAAGGATGGAGAGTGGGGAGGGTGATGGCGACGGCGTGACGATGACAATGAGGTCGACGATGTGGTGCAGGGGTGCTTGGCAGGGACGACGACGAGAAGATCACCGGTCGTCGGCGCGGGGGTGTCGAGCTCAGGTGCAGGGGGCTTTGTGGAAGATGGAGGGAGTGGGGAGCTCGGGTTTAAAGGTGGTCGAGGGTGGAGGCGAGGGAGGAGATTGTGATGCTGATGATGGCGGCGACGGCGACAAGGCGGTCACGGTTGCAGGTGAGTGGGTGATGGGTGTCGCGCAGGGAGGAGATGGAATTGTGTGAGGAGGAGGAGTGAGGGAGAGAGAAGGAGAGACGAAGGGAGGAGGTCGAGTGGAGCGGGTTGTAGGGGTGCGCGACTCGGGGTAACGGCGAGGCGTGGGCGCGGGATACGGCGACGTGAGTGGTGGCGCAGTAAAGAGCAGGAAAGGAGATAGCCGTTGGGGAAGCGGGTCGTAGGCGTAACGTGTGCATCGTGGCGCGAGGAGCGGGTCACGGGGCGTGACGAGCGGCGACGTGGGAGCAGGCGTGGCGTGCGGCGGAGGAAACGCGCGCGGGAGTAGGGAACTAGCCGTTGGAGAATTTGAGAAGATGAACAGGGGAATGGAGGCTGGAAGCGGCTGTGGGGTGGGCTTCGCGAAGCTTTGGGCTGAGGCAGTTAAAGAAAAAGATTGGGAAAAAGGAGCGGGCCGCATAAAAATTTAGAAAAGGGGAGGAACGGGCCGGGTAGTGTTGGGCTGGGGTTTAAAGGTAATTTCAAATGGAAAAATTAAACGTGGTGGGCTGGCTCTGTGGGCTTGGCAATTTAGCAAAGAATTTAAGAAAAGAAGAAGAAGAGGCCGGGCCGAGGAAAAACATTGGTTTATTAAGGAAATATTTAGTGGGTTCGGCTGGAATTTAATTTTGTAACATTCTTTATGATTTTCCAGTGGGCTTAGGAATGGGCTGCAGGGAATTAAAAGGAATTGAAATGAAAGGGCCGACTCACACTGGTAATAGTATTAGGAAGAAAATGGGTAATGGGAAAGATAGGTTATAAGGAATAAGATACGGGTGGGGGATTTAGAGGAAAAATCAAATGGAAGAATAAAGGGATTGGAATTAATAGGAAGTTGAATGGGGATGTAATATAGGGAGTGGGTTTTATTAAAATAATTAAGTAACGAACTTTGATTTAAAAAGGAAAATATGGATTTTAGGCGTATAAAAGAACCGGGTCTTACAGCTTTTGACTTCAACATATATTTTTCTCAAGTACCATGAAATATACTTGCTCCGTATAAACCGTTTTCAGGAAGATAGATTAATAATGACAAATTATCCATTGTGACTCACTAGGTTAGCATTTTCTCTTCTATTGACCATCTTACTAATCTGCTTGGTAAATTTATTCGGAACCGGCTGCGAATCATTAAAAGACATGCATAAGAAAGAAAGCTAAAATACAGATATATAGCATACCGATACATCGAAACTTCATAGTTGCGATGGCAATCCAGAGATATTTATTTCTACACACGTGGTGCGCGTGCGAATGCGTCAGGCATCATGGACAAATATTTCAGAACATGGAAAGTATTATTCGTATAAAGTAATTAAAACTTTTAAACACCTTGGGTAGATATTTTCTTAGTTGATGCAATCATATCATGAGGACTAAATTTAAGCTATTATACATATGCATATGTATTTTTCTAACCTAATATATCACACACACACACACACACACACACAGAGAGAGAGAACACCTGGTAGGTAGAGAAATCAGGTAGCAGGATCCTGAAGAAATGGAGTCCATAGCATTGCTCATCATCATCATCCATGATCCCTTTGATAATATTTTTTCAAAGGGATCACGGATGATGATGATGAGCAATGCTATGGACTCCATTTCTTCAGGATCCTGCTACCTGATTTCTCTATCTACCTGGTGTTCTCTCTCTCTGTGTGTGTGTGTGTGTGTGATATATTAGGTTAGAAAAATACATAAGCATATGTATAATAGCTTAAATTTAGTCCTCATGATATGATTGCATCAACTAAGAAAATATCTACCCAAGGTGTTTAAAAGTTTTAATTACTTTATACGAATAATACTTTCCATGTTCTGAAATATTTGTCCATGATGCCTGACGCATTCGCACGCGCACCACGTGTGTAGAAATAAATATCTCTGGATTGCCATCGCAACTATGAAGTTTCGATGTATCGGTATGCTATATATCTGTATTTTAGCTTTCTTTCTTATGCATGTCTTTTAATGATTCGCAGCCGGTTCCGAATAAATTTACCAAGCAGATTAGTAAGATGGTCAATAGAAGAGAAAATGCTAACCTAGTGAGCCACAATGGATAATTTGTCATTATTAATCCATCTTCCTGAAAACGGTTTATACGGAGCAAGTATATTTCATGGTACTTGAGAAAAATATATGTTGAAGTCAAAAACTATCAAGATTTAAATGCTCGCTTATAGTCTTCCAAGATATTTTATATTCCAAGGCAAGGTGACAATAAGTGCATGCTTTTGCATGATTTGGTATGTAGATTCAAGGTTATGCATGGCTACGACCCTTTCTTATGGTTTCTTATCATAATTTTCTGCACACTTATAGTTTATAGATGCAGTTAGATCATATCTCTATAAGGGAAAACTTAAAATAACAACCTTTATACTAAAAAAATTATGTATGCCATTACTTAGTAGTTTATGGTTTTAAGACGCAAAAGCCATTTGAGAAATACTTTTCCTACCCACTATTAATCCATATTCTCAATATAGTCATTGAATTTGCACGCGCACATAATAAGAAGGAGAAGACAGTAATGTGGCAGAAGGAGAAGACAGTAATATGGCGGAAGAAGAAAAAAATGACATTCCTCGTTCTCTGTTTCAGCATCATTCTTCTGATATGAACTAATGATGGCTTTCACATAGGCTTTTCCCTTTAGAGACTTCTTAGTGTCCAATGGAAAGCATACATCAGATTTGTGCAGGTCGGGTTCTTCTATGACTTTCAAGAGTCTCAACTGATTATGTAAATTACACCCTAGTTGGGTGATACTTTTACCACTTCTCATTGCAGGTGCGCTCTCTAATATCCATTTTGAATATCGATAATATTACATTCAAAATGGATATTAGAGAGCGCACCTGCAGTGAGAAGTGGTAAAAGTACCACCCAACTAGAGTGTAATTTACAGAATCAGTTGAGACTCTTGAAAGTCATAGAAGAACCCGACCTGCACAAATCTGATGTATGCTTTCCATTGGACACTAAGAAGTCTCTAAAGGGAAAAGCCTATGTGAAAGCCATCATTAGTTCATATCAGAAGATTGATGCTGAAACAGAGAACGAGGAATGTCATTTTTTTCTTCTTCTGCCACATTACTGTCTTCTCCTTCTTCTTCTGCCACATTATTGTCTTCTCCTTCTTATTATGTGCGCGTGCAAATTCAATGACTATATTGAGAATATGGATTAATAGTGGGTTGGAAAAGTATTTCTCAAATGGCTTTTGCGTCTAAAAACCATAAACTACTAAGTAATGGCATACATAATTTTTTAGTATAAAGGTTGTTATTTTAAGTGCGCGTGCAAATTCAATGAAAGTTAGATTTGAGGATACCCATGTATGAGTTGTATTCTATATATGTGTGTTTCGATTTATGATTTCGCTTAAGTGTAGGGTTGTTTTTACTTAAAGAAGTATCACCATCTACTATATATAAAAAAATATAGCAAACTAGGATTGGTATTCAAATCCCAGTCTAGATTGGTATTCAAAATTTATTTAATTAGTTTGTGATCTACATCATTTGATTCGTTGCTTGAGGCATCAATGTAGGCACAAATATCGGCGACGAGGAACTCGACGAGGAAGAACGAGGGCGGTGGTGGGCCAAGAACGGAAGGCGGTGGCGGGCTGAGAACGGATAGAACTGATAAATAAAAAAACGAAACACAAACCGTATCAAGATTTAACAACTTTGATTATGTCACATACGCGGGCCGATATTTTCATATTAGCCAATAGGCAAAAATAGATTGCGGTCTGGATATGGCATATTGGCAGATGTTACCTATATGCATAAATCTTATGTCTAATGACCATAAGATTGTCGGAGACAGTTTTGATGTTTTGTGGGTTTGGTTTTATACTTGGGACAATCCAATGTTGACACACACACATAAATAACAAATTAAAGTAAACTAACTAAGAGGCATGTTTGAGTTTTATACTGGGATCACAAATAGCATGATGGCTGCAAACAGGTTGCTTGAATACTTGCAGACAATCCAATGTTGCCTCGCCATTTCTATAAATTTTAAACTCCCTGGAAAATTATCATCACTCAGGATTACTTTAGGGCCAGTTTGGCTGCTTCTTGCTTGTGATCCAACATTCAGCTTTTTGTTGATTTGGAACTCAGAGAGTGTTGCAAAACAAATCCAAAACTAAATAAACCTCAAACTAGCTACAGAGAAGGCAAACAGCAAACCCCATGAAGTTTGGCTTTCAAGGGTTTTCCCACTAAAATACACTTAGATGCAACACTTTAAGGAAGCTTGCAGCAATATAAAAACTTTTAGGTAGTTTAGTGAAAAACTGCAGTGCTTCAAGATTGTTTAAGTTTTATGTGTGTTTAAGCTGTCATACAGAAATTATCGTTGCAAAAATGTTCGCAACCCTAGCTTTTCCTGCAACAATACTGGAATACGAGCCTCAGATATGCCAGCTTAGGAATCAAAATAAGAAAGAGATTTGGGGTTATCCTAAGTCCAAAGTCAAACGGGCTCTAGAAATATATAAACCCAAAAAAAGGACTGCATAAAGATCTCATAAAGATGAAAAGGATGTTATGCAAGCTCTAAACAAATCTTGAACGGAACTTTCACAAGAATTTACAATACCCGACCAGAATCCAATCCTGAGTTTGATGAAGCTTCAGGCCTTCAGCTTCCCCACAGAAAATAGTTAGGGCAAACCCTTTGCAAAACCATAGCTTTCATGCAGAGATGACGCTCAGAACATGCCAGCTTCCAAACACATTGAATAATACATAATCTCCCATACTCTCTCTCTCAATCAGACAGTTTATATTTGGATTTGAATCTAGGAAAAGAAATAAGATGGCTACAAACCAGCTTGCCTCGCCAATCTCATAACTATAAAGCTCATAAAAGTGGAAGCTTGAGGGCAAGCCATCATCGCCTCCATTCAATTGAAACCAAATCATCCACAAAAAATAGAAATAAATATAATAATTGATCGATAGGCAAAATTGCAAGAAACCTATTCAGATTTTTGCATGAAAAAATAAGAGATGTAAAATAAGTAAAAGATTACCAAATGAAATTATCCCATCACTTGAACCCCTTTTCAAGACATTTTAGCAAAAATTCCCCCAGTAATTTTCCTCGGTTTAACCGTTTTATATCATAGAAGAAAGATAAATTTCAAATGTATATACATGCATACACACACACACATCATATACACAGTTTTTGAATGTTGCCAGAATTTCAACGGTAATTCTAGATTTTTCCAAACTCTGAAGGCTTCACAAAAATTTTAAATACAGATAATAATATGATTGAAGAGATCAATCACCAATTTTTTAATGAGGATCAACTGAAACCCCAAACAGAGCAAGCAAATTACAAAGATCCCAAAAATTTGATGAGAGCATAAAGAATTTAACATCATGATAACAATATAACCAAAATGGCTGAAAGATCTACGATGTCAGACTCGAGTTCTGATACGAAACGGGGCAACCCCAACCCCAACCATAATTCTAACCCTAACCCTAACCCCAGCCCCAGCCCCAACCCCAGCCTAACCCCAACCTTAACCCCAACCCCAACCCCAACCGCAACCCTCTGCCGAACCCCAACCCCAACCGCAACCCCCTGCCGAACCGCAACCCCAACCGCAACCCCAACCCCAGCCCCAGCCCCAACCGCAACCCCAACCCCAACCCTAACGCTACCCCCAACGGATGCCTCATCGGTACCCAAACCATGAACCCTAGCCCTAAAATAATCAAAAATTTGTTTAATTTAAGATTATTTTACCTGTGCAGTGGAGGCGTCGACGATCCATTGGAGGCGGCGACGAAAGGAGGCGACGACGAAAACGGAGATGAGGATGAACCAAGCGGTGGCGACGGAGAATTGGCCTGCGCTGGCGATGACGATAACGGCGATGAAACACAGGCGATCGGCGGGAACAAGGGTTTGGGGATTTTGGGTTCGCGCGCGATATTGGGGAAAATTTTTTTAGGTAATGAGCGTAGGGATCGATCCGTGCCTTTTTAATTAAATCTCTATTTAGTTGCCCCTACGGATAAATCCATAGGTTCTTGGTTTGCGGCTCCCGTAGAGGCAAACAACAATTTACGATTTAATATTTTTTAAATTAATATGTAAGGACCGTAGGGGCAACCTTAAGGCCCTACGGACTAATCCGTAGGGTAAAACTAAATCTGCCCCTACGGATTTCGTTATCCGTAGGGGCAACCCCCTATTTTACTAGTGTTTGTGTCATCAATACAAATTTAAATTTTGATCCTATACTAACCGTCATTAATACTGCTATCTAAGGCAAAAAAGATGAGATAGACATATATGAATACTTAATGAGGTAAACTTTACATGAGGTTAAACCTCTATTGCTACGGCCAAAATAGCTGTGGCCACAGCCTCATAAATGAGGCCAATACTTTATTTCTTTATTTACCCTTCTATGAGAAAAATGCCGTCCATCTCAAGTCTGAAGTTCCTCCTTTCGCAACCCATCACCTCCGTCGGTTCCCAATTCAACAAATGCTCCTCAGGCCCCTCCTCTCTTTCTCTCTCCCCTCAACCCCCAAATTCACCACCAACAAATCCCTCACCTCTTCATCACCACCATCAACGAAACTCAACGCTGTCTCCTCATATCTCATCACCGACCTTACCACCACCTCCTCTCCTCGATCAGTAACCGTCCCTATTAAAATCCCCCTAAATCGACCTCAAAGTTTCAACCTTTAACCTTAATTTTGTTATCCTATTTGATCCGTAGGCAATTGATCGCAAGCAAGCCCTAGATTTATATGAAGACATAATCTTGGGACGAACGTTCAAGGACATGTGCGCCCAAATATACTACAGGGGGCAAGATGTTCGGTTTCGTCGACCTTTACAATGGCCATGAGGCAGTCTCCAACGGCTTCATCCGCCTCTTGGAGATCTCGGACTGCGTCGTCATCACTTACAGGGATCACGTGCATGCCCTCAGCAAGGTGTCCTTGCGCATGCAGTCATGGCCGAGCTCTTCGGAAAGGCCACCGGCCGCTGCCACAGCTAAGACGGCTCCATGCACATGTTCTCCAAGCCCCCTAACCTCGAGGGATTCGCTTTCATCGGTGAAGGGATCCCGGAGGCGACTGGGGTAGCATTTGCTTCCAAGTATAAAGCTGAGGTCTTGAAGGAATTGGCTGAAGATGACATGGATATGACTTTGACTTTATTTGGTTAAATAAGGAAATAAAGTATTGGCCTCATTTATGAGGCTGTGTCACTACTAAAATAGGGGGTTGTCCCTACGGATAACGACATCCGTAGGGGCAATTTTAGTTTGGCCTTACGGATTAATCCGTAGGGCCAAAAGATTGCCCCTACGGTCCTTACATATTTATTTAAAAATTATTAAATCTTAAATTGTTGTTTTTCCCTACGGAGCCGCAAACTAAGAACCTACGGACTTATCCGTAGGGGCATCTAAATAGGGATTTAAGTTTTCAGATCGATCCCTGCGCACATTATTCCTAATTCTCGCGCGAAGAAAAAATTCCCAAACCCTCGTTCTTGCCAATCGATCGTCGTTCTCGTCGTCGCCAGCGCCGCCGATTCGTCATAGCCACCGCCTGCTTTCGTCGTCGCCAGCGCCGGCTCATCTCCGTTCTCGTCGTCGCCTCTGCACAGGTAAGGAAATTTTCAATTACTCAAATTTTTGATTGGGGCTGGGGCTGGGGCTAGGGTTGTGGCTGGGGCTGGGGTCGGGCTAGGGCTGGGGTTGTTAGTGTATATGCCGTAGGGGCCATTATTGTATCATACTAGGTTGTATATTACTTAATGGAAGCTTGGGATATTCACAGTTGTATATACAGTCTTGCTAAAAATGGTAATATGATACTTGGTTTGTGTCTACTTTAATATGTGCATATGTTTCTTGTAATGTATCACTTATACATATTAGTAGAGCTCTTAGGATCTTTACTTGATTACCAGCGTTGTGATGGCAGTCACACTAGTGGAGGCTGGGTAGTCTATAAACAGCATCCTATACTTGTCCCTAGTCGTAGGATTATCGAGATAGGGCATCGATACTCCGAAATAGACTAGTGTGTACGCTTCTCATCCCAGTTGGGGAGATGGTCTGTCCCACAGCCATCAGTACGTCATACTGGAGATAGTATACAGGTGCTCGTTGGGTTATAGGTACACCGGAAAGGACTCACGGGGGAACTGTTAGATGGTATTATACCCGTCGTCAGTTAACAGTTCCCAGGTGATATGAGTACAGCATAGTCCGCAGACTTGACACTGCTACTTCGCCTCGAGTGTGTCCCACTGTTCTTAGATTGCTACCCTACCACGGCTCAAAGGAGTCATGCAAACAGGTAGCAGTTGGATACAGTCCCGAGCACTTGGAGGCAGTAGTGGTTTGATAGGATTCGTCTCTCCCGGTATTGGGAGATGATATCGCGCTGTGTCAGAGAGCCATTACGCAAAGTCCCTGGCCAGGGCAAGCGAGATTTACTAGTAGGTTCCAATAGTTTCTCAGGGTGTAATGGGCTACGCTCCGATACGACTTATACCGTTATTAGGGGACTGACGCTTGCCGCCCCCTAGGCTCGATATGCGATAGTCTTAGATGAACAGACCGGACTGTACGGAGATTGTTACATCAGGCTCAGTAGGAGTTCGGATGGGTTTCCTCATCGGCCTTCTTATCGACATCTACCTGGGGACCGTTACGTACAGCTAGTGCCACTTGTGGTCTGTGGTTAAACCCACTGCCAGCGTAGTGTCGAGTCTTTAGAGTCCCACACAGAGAGTTTCCCTGCTCCAGGCGAAACGATATAGAGGTCGTATGGTTTTACGATAAGGGTTCGGATGCGTACGTGTGTTTACGCACGTACGACGTTCGGACAGTTTTTACTAGCCGGCTTTGGTTTAAGCCATATTCTAGTATCGGGTTATTGGATTTATACAGTCTAAAGTTTTTCCGTGTTTTCACGGATTGGAAGGGCATTCTCGTAATTTTCCGGGAAGCTTCTAGAAGCATGGTGACTTGGGGGTTAAGGTGGCATAAGCATTTATTGCTTAATGACTCATTTGTGTGATTCATCCTTAGAATTAATGCTTCATTTATTGAGCTTATGACTCATGTGATGAATCATATAAGGTGAATGCATCAACCATGATGATTAATCATTTATATTATTTATTTGATAAATTGTTATGGTTGTTATATTCAAATGAGCTCATTATTCATTCTCATTCTTATCATCACCTTCTCTCTCGTCAAGCTCTCTCATTCTTGAAACCCTAACCCTAGCCTCTCGTGTGTTGAGATCAAGGGTTAGCTAGACTAATACATCCATAACCTCACTCTATATCCCCTAGATAGCTTAGATTAACACTTTGAGCAACCTAGTTATCTCAAGTTAGAGATCAAGTTTGGAGAAGGAGCTTTCGGGTGGATCGTCTTTGACTCGAGGAGGCCGTTGAGGTGCCGATATTCCAAGGAGCCTACGAGGAGTGGAGGACAGCGATGAAGAGCCGAAGGACATGTAACGTGAGGTATAACTTCGAATCCGAGTAGTTAAACCTCTCGTAGTTTGCTAGTAACGGTTTAGATACGATTCATGCGCTCAAGTCCGTGTTATGAAGCTTTGATAATCGTTTTTCATATATTCCGCCTCCCCGCAAGTTCGTGGGGTGCGTGACATGGACTTACAGTGGTATCAGAGCCAACTAAACCATTACTAGCTTGTTAGCAACTAATTAGAACTTCGATCGTCGGAAAAACGCGAAAACGAAACCCCGGAACCCTATCAGTTTCTGTTAATTTTAAACGTGTCGAAAAAAATATTTGATATGCCTTAAAATTCACAGCAGAGAATTATAAGAATACTGGAAAATACGAGCACTCAACTCGATAAGACGGCCGCGGATCCGCGGCCAAATGGTGCTTTTGGTCGTGGATCCGCCGCGGAGTCAACCCCGAGTTGACTCGGATTTGCTCTGTTATTCATATTTTTTGGTGTTTTGTTTTCTAGTATATTCTGTTTCTGCCTAGGTTACTTCTGTGCTGGTTTGCTTTTGGGGTAGACACGGAAAAAGATAGTCGATCGATGTTCTAAGTTATTTGCTAATTGGGTTTTTATCTGTAATGTTTAATGTGTTCGTAAATCTCCCCTAACTGCTAGTATGTCGGTTGGCAGGGGGTTGCACATTTCTGTAATGTTTACTGTTTGTGTATATGAACTGTATTGGACTGTTGTGATGATTAGCCGGGGTTTGAGATGGGTCATTATATTCATTCATTCGATATAATTGTAATATGTTGTAATATTATTTTGCGGGGCACATCCAGGTTGCGGTTGTAGCCACCATTGTATTATTTCATTTTACTGTTTTTGCTCCTAGGATAGACCCAAGATGGGGTGCACAAACTACCGGGTACTTTGAAGTGTTTAGTGGCCTACTCACGTTGTTGAGGGAGACCGCTTCACTTCGGTCACTTGGCGGGTAGTTTGCCGTACCCGTAGGGGTCTGGGGTGGGGTAATGGCTATTCATCACAACTGTGTAATCCGTCTTTTGTTGCAGGCTCAAAGCAAATGCAGATTGCTAGTATATCCAATAAAGTTCATCTGTGATCTGGAATGCCTATTATTGCGTCTGACGAATGTACTATATCTATATATGATAGCTATTAGACGTCACTTATGTTTTACACCCACGCTAGCCCAGCCCCCGCTCTATCGTTAGCTAAGTAACCTAACGGGTGATGACGGGACCCAGTGGCGAATGCGGATGGCATAAGAGGACGTGGTATTTTCGTTGTTTTCTGCAATGATAGGATAAATGATGGGACACATTATAATAATGCAAAGAAAATAAACCAAAAATGAATCGTTGGAACAGTTTAAAAGAAACCACTCGGTTATTTTTTAAAAACAGAAGATATTTTTTAATTGCGGAGCTTTAACCATTCCTTTTAAAAGCTATCAGGTTCCTTCGGTTATATCAAGTTCACTACGTTCACGGTTTTGCCAAAACCAGTCGTAGCCCTCTGTCATTTCTTATGGATGGTCAGTAGTATTCAAGCTATGTTTGTTGGCTTTCGTCAAGGCATAGTGTTTGGTAGCTGCTGGGGTATTCATTTGTTGCATAGATAGATGAGTTGGTTTGGGACAGTCGTATTACCTTGTTGGCTTTCGTCAAGGGTATGTACGGGTGGGTTCAAATTAACAAAGATAATGATGGGCAGAACTTGACACGTGACTTATGATTTGTTGGCTTTCGTTAAGGTCATAAGAGCATGGAGCAAAAATCCACATCGGGAGTTTCTAAAGAAACAGAAACTTGCTAGTGTTGCATACCATTTGGAGTTTGATGAATGTTGGTAGGATTCCTTCAACATTATCATACGATGATATTTGGATCCCGATCCTACTGTGAGTACATGCTACTTATCAGGAGATTCGTCACTTAACGATCAATGTTATAAACCAAGTAGGTGTTGGGAAAGGTGTCAGCGGGGCTACGCCCCTAGAGAAAAGAGGTTATTTAATTAAGGAACTTCGCGAAAGCATTGGAAAACCTCCCTCGAAGTATCGACACTGGCCTAGCTGAACGGTTAAGCAAGTATTGTACGGTGAGAATTGTCCTGACTAATTCTTCTTTTATGGTTTGAGGAAGGATTCGAGAAACAGTGGGAGCCATCCAGTTTAGATAAATTAAAAACCAATCTAAACTTGCAACAGTATCATGCTAAAATGTTTTCTTCTCTTTCTCTCATTGCAGCGACCTTGTGACCACACATAGGTTACATCTAGATAACAAATTGACTGAATCTGACTTATATGACTGGCAAAGGTCTGTTAAGATGTCCATTGCCTATGACAAACTGGATCACCCTATTACTACTCAAGATCCCGCCATCCCAGGTCCAGCTTCCACCGTCGCGAATATGGATATCCGTCAGACAAGGGAAAAGGATAAAGCGAAAGCCAAGTGCCTCGTGTTGGCTTCAGTTGATGGTGTAAACCAGAAGCAGCACGAGAAGATGGACTCAGTTTCCATCTTTATCCATAACAAAGATTTATATGGAGAGCAATCTCATATCGCGAGATATGAGACCTCGAACGAATTATTTCAAGCGAGGTTGGTTTTCGGGTCATTTATAGGGGACAACGTCCTTACAATGACTAGCTATATTGATGAGCTCAAGGACCTAGAGACCACGTTGGGAAACGGGTCAGATACTGACTTGATTCTACAGTCTCTACCTTCTACCCTGAAGGAAACCAGGGAAGTAGAAGGAAAGAGAAAGGCAATAGTTTCGGGACTGAATGTAGTAAAAGAGGGACGTTCCTATTGTTATGGGATTGGGCATTGGCAGAAAGATTGCAGGGCTTTGGAAGCAAGTAGTCAGGATACGAAGCATGTTGTGACTTCGGCCCCAAGTGTATTTGTAATTGAGAACTGATTGTCAATTAACTCTACTTCCTGGGTACTAGATACCGGAGCAGGATCTCATATCTGTAATTCATTACATGCTTTGAGAAACCGTAGAGTTATAAAGGTAGGTGATTGGTCTCTCAGAGTTGCAAACGGAATGAGCGTGGACGCTGAATCCGTGGGAGAATATCGCCTAGGTTTGACAAGTGGGCAGATATTGATTCTACGTAACTGTCTGTATGTACCTAGTATGACTTGTAATATCATATCAGTATCCTCACTTTCGAGAGAGGGATATAATTTTACATTCATAAGCGATGTAGTTCACATCCACCTAAATCAAGTTATGATTGGGTCCGGTACATTAGATAACGGCATATATGTATTGAGTCAAGCTCAGGTTTTCAATATCCAGAGCACACTTAAAAGAAAGTCTCCGGAATTAAATCAGGCTTTCTTATGGCATTGTAGACTAGGTCACATCAATGAGAGAAGGTTGACTAAGTTATATAGAGAAGAATATTTGAATCCGTTCGAATATCAATCTTATGCTACTTATGAATCTTGTCTCATAGGAAAGATGACAAAAACTCCGTTTACTGGACACAGAGTAAGAGCGAGCGAGCTCTTGGGACTCGTACACAGTGACGTGTGCGGTCCAATGTCTACACATGCACGAGGTGGTTATTCTTACTTCATTAATTTTACGGATGATTTCTCTAGGTATGGACATGTCTTCTTGATGAAGTATAAATCCGAGGCCTTTGAGAAATTCCAGGAATACAAGAATGAAGTGGAAAACCAAACATGCAAAAGTATCAAGACACTGAGATCTGATTGAGGTGGTGAATACTTAAGTGCCGAGTTCCTGGGTTACTTAAAATAGAATGGAATTCTCTCTCAGCTTACTCCTCCATACACACGACAACACAACGGTGTATCAGAAAGGATGAATCGAACCCTATTGGATATGGTTCGTTCCATGATGAGTAAGGCTGAGTTACCTTGATTTTTCTGGGGTTATGTACTAGAATCAGCTGCATATCTTTTGAACAAGGTTCCAACCAAAACTGTGCCTACCACACCATATCAGATGTGGAGTGGGAAGAAACCCTGTCTTCAGTACCTGAAGGCATGGGGATGTCCAGCTTTTGTAAAAAGGCAGCATGCGGACAAGCTCGAGACACGCTCAGTACTGTGTAAGTTTGTGGGATATCCAAAGAACTCCATGGGATATTGTTTCTATTACGCAGAGGAACAAAAGGTTTTTGTTTCTCGTCATGCCCACTTCTTAGAAGCTGAATTTTTAGAAAATCAGAAAAGTGGGAGCGCAGTAGAACTGGAAGAAATTCCAGAACCACAAGCTGTTACTGAAAGTATGGTAGAACCAGAGATTTCAGAAGAACAGGACATTCCCGCACCCCTCCGCAGGAGTAGTAGGCCATCTCATCCGCCTGAGAGATACTACGGTTTTCTCATAGACAGGGATCGAGAAGATTGCGTCATTGATAATGATGAGCCTACTAGCTTCCAGCAAGCCATTCAGAGCGGCGACTCGGTAAAATGGCTGGATGCAATGCGGACCGAAATGGAGTCCATGTACACTAACAAAGTATGGACTTTGGACATTACTCCAGATAGGGTAAAACCCGTAGGATGCAAATGGATCTTCAGAAAGAAGATTGGTGTAGATGGATAGGTTGAAACCTATAAAGTTAGACTTGTTGCAAAGGGTTTTCGTCAAAGACCTGGTTTGGACTGTGACGAAACATTTTCTCCAATGGCTATGATCAAATCCATTCGGGTCCTTCTTGCTATTGCTGCCTTCCACGATTATGAGATCTGGCAGATGAACGTAAAGACAGCCTTTCTAAATGGAAATTTGGAAGAGAGCGTTTATATGGATCAGCCAGAGGGATTCATTCAGAGTGGGAGCAGCGGTAAAGTATGCAAGTTGCTTAAGTCCATTTATGGACTAAAGCAAGCATCTCGGAGTTGGAACATCTGTTTTGATGATGCTGTCAAAGAATTTGACTTTATCAAAAATCCAGATGAACTATGCATATACAGAAAGATTGTAGGGAGAGCTGTAGTATTTCTCGTCTTATACGTGGATGACATTCTCCTAATAGGAAATGATATTCCTATGTTACAGTCAGTCAAAAGATTCTTGTCACAGAAATTCTCCATGAAAGACCTGGGAGATGCCACCTACATTCTGGGGATCCAGATCTATCGTGATAGATCTAAAAGGATGTTGGGACTTTCGCAGTCCAGATACATAGACACCATATTGAAAAGATTTAGTATGGAAGATTCTAAGCGCGGTAACCTACCGGCTTGTCACGGAATCACCCTCTCCAAAGAGATGTCTCCCAAGACTGATTTGGAAAGGGATCGCATGTCGATTATACCCTACGCTTCAGCAGTAGGCTCTATAATGTATGCAATATTATGTACCAGACCAGATGTAGCATACGCATCGAGCATAGTAAGCCGGTATCAGGAAAACCCAGGGGAGAATCACTGGATAGCAGTAAAGAACATTCTCAAGTACCTGAGGAGGACTAATGAGATGTTCTAGGTGTATGGCGGAAAAGACCTCCAGATGGAGGCCTTTGCCGACTTCGGCTTCCAGAGTGACAAAGATGACTCCAAGTCCATGTCAGGTTATGTCTTTACCCTCAATGGAAGGGCGGTCTGTTGGAAGAGTTCCAAACAGGAGACCGTTGCTGACTCAACGATGGAAGCGGAGTACATAGCTGCTTACGATGCCGCAAAAGAAGCTGTCTGGATGAAGAAGTTCCTCACAGAACTTCAGGCGGTTCCTACCAGTGTTGATCCAATACCTCTGTATTGTGACAACAATGGCGCTATAGCTTTAGCGAAGGAACCCAGGTCTTATTAGAAGTCCAGAAACATCCTAAGGCGATATCACCTGATCAGGGAGATCGTAGATCACCGGGAGATCGAGGTGAAAAGAGTAGAGACGGAAAATAATATTGCTGATCCATTCACAAAGGCCATTCCTCAGACACAGTTCGAGAGGCCATTCGAGATGATAGGTCTACGATATGCCAGCTCATGGCCCTAGTGCAAGTGGGAGATTGTTAGTGTATATGTCCTAGAGGCCATTATTGTATCATACTAGGTTGTATATTACTTAATGGAAGTTTGGGATATTCACAGTTGTATATACAGTCTTGTTAAAAATGGTAGTATGCTACTTGGTTTGTGTCTACTTTAATATATGCATATGTTTCTTGTAACGTATTACTTATACATATTAGTAGAGCCCTTAGGATCTTTGCTTGATTACCAGCGTTGTGATGGCAGTCACACTAGTGGGGGCTGGGTAGTCTATAAGAAACATCCTATACTTGTCCCTAGTCGTAGGATTATCGAGACAGGGCATCGATACTCCGGAGTAGACTAGTGTGTACGCTTCTCATCCCAGTTGGGGAGATGGTCTGTCCTACAGCCATCAGTACGTCGTATTGGAGATAGTATACAGGTGCTCGTTGGGTTACGGGTACACCGGACAGGACTTGCGGGGGAACTGTTAGATGGTATTATACCCGTCGTCAGTTAACAGTTCCCAGGTGACATGGGTACAGCATAGTCCGCAGACTTGACACTGCTACTTCGCCTCGAGTGTGTCCTACTGTTCTTAGATTGCTACCCTACCACGGCTCAAAGGAGTCGTGCAAACAGGTAGCAGTTGGGTGCAGTCCCGAGCACTTGAAGGCAGTAGTGGTTAGATAGGATTCGTCTCTCCCAGTATTAGGAGATGATATCGCGCTGTGTCAGAGAGCCATTACGCAAAGTCCCTGGCCAGGGCAAGCGAGATTTGCTGGTAGGTTCCAGTAGTTTCTCAGGGTGTAATGGGCTACGCTCCGATACGACTTATACCGCTATTAGGGGACTGACGCTTGCCGCCTCTTAGGCTCGATATACGATAGTCTTAGACGAACAGACCGGACTGTACGGAGATTATCACATCAGGCTCAGTAGGAGTTCGGATGGGTTTCCTCATCGGCCTTCTTATCGACATCTACCTGGGGACCGTTACGTACAGCTAGTGCTGCTTGCGGTCTGTGGTTAAACCCACTGCCAGCGTAGTGTCGAGTCTTTAGAGTCCCACACAGAGAGTTTCCCTGCTCCAGGAGACGTAGGGTTCCTAGGCACTCCAAGGAGGTCTCACAAGGCATCAACCATGCCAATTTCAAAAAATCTAGATGCCGAGAAACCCTAGAACGGACCGTTGGCTAGAAATCTAGGCGAAAATATAATCTTGTTAACAACTTAACTACAAAGAAACGGAAATACAACCTTTGTAGATCCGGTGCTCCACCTCCATAGCTCCGCAACGAAGTCCTTTTGCTGTCCAAATGAATTCCCGGGCTCTAGCGTCGGCTTCGTCGGAGAAATGGCGAGCTAGGTCGTCGATGTCCATGCCGAAGATGATCTACGTCGAGGCATCGCTAAATCAAGCTCCACCTTCACCAAGTCATGAAAACTTGTGAAGGAAACACACTCTACTACTTGGCAAGAGGTAGAGGATGAAGAAATAGGAAGTGGGTAGACTTTAGAATTGGATTTCTCACTCATTTCCATCAATCACCATTGACGGAGCTTGCTTTCTTCAAGTGAAGAAAGGAAGAAGAAGAAGAATTATGTTATGATAAGTTAATTTCAAAAGAAAAGAATAATCAATCCTTATCATAACATGACCATAGTTAAGTGTAGAGAACTAATCATGGTTTAATGCAATGGTTATGATTAAGCTAAAAACAAAATGGTCATCAAGTCAAAGCATTCATGAAGCTTCATGAATGAACAAAAGAAATGCCACCATTTTATCATTTCATTTCCTTTTTCCAATAAGAAAAAGATTAATAAATAAATGAATAAAATGAATAAGCAAATAGTAAACCCTAACCATTCTATTAACCAAGGTTTAATTCTATACACTTAATTAAAAAGGCATGTATCATCAAACATGATACAAGCATGTGCACAAAATCATATCGCATATGCAATGCGCACACCCGAGCGAGAAAATCCATTTAAAGTGAACCGATACTAGTTAATGCAAAGTAATATATCAAATATATAATTATGCATTAAATCATTAAATCAACACTTGATTTAACGATCCGGTCATATCGCATATAACCGACTAGTATCATTAGTAACAACTTATCGAATCAACACTTGATCCAATAACCCGGCTATATCGCATATAACCGATCAATGTCACATCGCGAGAATCGAATACAGTATCACATACTGGTATTATTCTCGGTCCCGCACATATCTCATATGCGCTCCTATTTCGTTTTGCTTGAGCCAGAAAACCTCTGTGTAGGACTCTAAAGACTCGTCAATACGCCGGCAGCAGATGATGATCATATCAAGCATCCACAAGCCGCAAGCGGTCTGCTAAACGTAACGGCCACCCGGGTATTGAGCGATCAGAAGATCGACGAGCAAGCCCTCTCACACTCCTGTGAATCCAACCAGTAACACTTACCGTACAGTCCGGTCTGTCCGTCTGATATGTCGCATATCTCGCCTAGGGGTGGTAAACGTCAGACCCCAATAGCTTGATAAGTCGTGTCGATATGAGGTCTATAACATTTCGAGAAACTACTGGTAACACTTACCAGTAAATCTCAGCAACCCTGGCCAGGGATTTCCTGTTATAGCCAATCGAACACAGCGCAACATCAACTCCCTATACCGGGAGAGACGAATCCCCTCCTATCGCTCATTGCCTCCATGTGACTCGGGACTGTATCCAAAAACCACCGTTTTGCACGCCCTCTTGGACGTGGTAAGATGGAAATCAAAGCACAGTGGGAACCACACAAGACTCTATGACGATCTCGGGTCAACAGACTACTCTGTACCAGTGTCACCAGAGAACTGCCATCTGACGTAAGGTATAATACCATCTGGGAGTTCTCGGCGAGTCCGTCCAGTGTACCCAGTCTCTACTGAGCACCCGTATATCATCTCTGATGTCAAACACCGATGGATATGGGATCATCCATCGCCCATCTGTATGGGTCGAGAAGGTATACGCTAGTCTACTCCGGTATATCGATGCCCCGTCTCGATACACCCACGACTAGGGACTTTGAAGGATGTACTTATGGACTACCATGTCCCCACTAGTATGATCCGCATCATAGTCCAGGTAGTCAAGTACACATCCTAAGGGCTTTACCAACATGTAACAGAGAGACAAACAGTATACACGTTAAGGTAAAAATCAACCAGATAGCATACTATCATGTCGAGCAAGAAAGTCCTCCCTATATATGTCTAAGCATCCACTACAATATACATCCTATGTATAGTAATGGCCTCTAGGGCATACATATAACTAACAATCTCCCACTTGCACTAGGGCCATCTGATAGCAGTGGTTGTAGTATCTCATACTCAACCATCCCATAAAAATCTCTCTCTGGGAACAGGCCTTTGTGAGTGGATCCGCTGTGTTGTCCTCTGAGTCTACTCTCCTAACCTCGATCCCTTAGAGATCAACCATCTCCATGATCAGGTGATACTGCCTTAGAATATGTCTGGATCACTGATGGGACCTGCGTTCCTTGGCACAAGCCACAACTCCATTGTCACATAATGGGAGGAACAAAGTTCATCTCATGAACCAATATACACCCAGACTGCCTCTTTGGTAGCATCTTAAGTAGCGATGTATCCAGCCTTTATCGTCTAGTATGTCACGGTATCTAGCTTGGAACTCTTCCAACATACCGTCCCTTTACCGAGGGTAAAGACAATGCCTGTGACTGACATTCAGTCGTCTTTATCACCCTGGAACCCTTCCAGTGATTCTTCCCAGGATCGATTGATACCATCTCACTACTACTAGTGAGATTCCTGACATCCAATTAGATCTATCTCATAGATCCAAAATCCAGGATTTAGTTGGTATCACTTTGATCCTATATGGAGAATCTTTGTGATAAGCGGAAATTGATCGAGCGTGGTATAGGAAACTCTTTCCCTATCAAGAGTATGTCATCCATGTACTCTACGAGGATCACCACCATACTCCCTACTACCTTTTTGTTTATACAAGGTTCATCTACCATTTTGATGATGTCAAACTCTTTGACTAATCTATCAAAACAGATGTTCCAACTCCGCGATGCCTGCTTTAATCCTATAAAGCATCTTGCACACGTTTCCGCTGCTCCCACTGTCTACGAAGCCCTCTGGCTGTGTACTTATAGACGCACTCTTCTAAAACATCATTTAGAAAAGCAGTCATGACACCCAACCACCAGATATCGTAGTCATGGTATGTAGCCGTGGCAAGTAGAATCTGGATGGACTTAAGCATAGATACTGGAAAAAGGTTTCATCATTATCCACGCCTGGTCAATGACGAAAACCTTTAACAAGTCTAGCTTTGAAAGTCTCAACTTTTCCATCTACACCAAGTAATCTTCTCAAGATATACTTGCTCTTGATGGGGATTTAACCCTTCAGATATAGCAACCTAAGTCCATACTTTGTTGGTGTACATGGATTCCATCTCAGATCACTAAGCATCCAGCCATTCTTACAGAGTCTTACTCCTGATGGCCAGCTCGAAACTAGTTGGGTCATCATCTCATGATGCAATCCTCGCTCCCACTGTCATAGAGAAACCAAAGTATCTCTCAGGTGGGTGAGGAACCCTACTAGATCGGCGGAGAGGTTGAGGTTCGTTGGAATCTACTGAATCCTTTGGTTCTATCAAATCATCTGCTGTAGTTTGTATAGCTGGAACCTTTCCAGTTCTACATTACAGACCTTGCCTCAAGCTTGTCCGAATTTTGCTTTTAGACATAGGCCGGACAACTCCAAATCTTAACCAACTTAAGAAATGGGCTCTTCCCTTATCATATCTCATATGGAGTGGAAGGCATCTGATTTGATTTGAACCCTATTCAATAGGTATGCAGCTTCTCAAGTGCATAACTCCCAAAAAGGAAATAGGTAACTCAGTAGTACTCATCATAGAGCACACCTTATCATATAGGGTGAGATTGCTCCGCCCCGATATACCATCGTGCTATGGTGTATACGGAGGAGTAATGCTGAGAGAGAATCTCATTCTCCTTTAGAAAAGTCCAGGAATTCCATGCTCAAGTATTCTCCTCCTTGATCACATCAAAGGACATAATACTTATACCCGTATTGGTTCTCTACTTCTAACTTATATTCTGTGAATATCTCAAAAGGGTCTGACTTGTGTTTCAACAGGAACATAGGTCTGAATCTCGAAAGATCATTAGAGAATGTAATGAAGTATAAAGAACCGGTCTTGGCAAGTGTAGACAGGGGACCTACATACATCAACATGTATCATCCCAAGAGTTCACTAACTCTTTCTCTGTTTCCAATAAACAGAGCTATGGTCATCTAATCTTTGTGACATGACTGGCAAGTTTTCACAAGATGTAAATTCAAACTGATTTAAATATGCATCTAAATGTAACTTTAGCCAATTGGGTCGCATTGATATGACCTAGTCTACAATGCCTCAAGAAGGATCCGTTCATTTCTGAACTTGTCCTCTTGTGTGTGTTCTGTATACTAAGAACTGTAGTTTGATTTAGAACATTAATGCTTTTAGATAACGTGCCTGAACCGATCAACTTTTGATATAGGAAATGTTCAAAACATTATCCAACAATACAAAATTTTATCATTTCTTTACTATTAAAGAGAGTGATATAATTTTGTATATCAGGTTCGGTATCTAATAACATTCGTTCAGAATCAATGTATTTGGAATACAGGGTGACAGTGACCAACAGACTTGGCTGCAACACTTGCCCCGTTTTCTGCCTCATGAAACTTATCACCCGTTCTCAGTTCTCTACCTTTCTGTAGCCCTATGTAACTGTTACATATTTGTAAGACACCTTTAGAGAGGGTGACTCCATCACCTGCAGGTACACCACCATGCCAGGAGTCATCTATTCTAAATACTTTTTAGAATTACTGTCTAAGTACCCACATTGGGAAATTACCCAAATTTAGATCTAAAACCTTAGATCTAGTAACCAGGATGTCTTATATTATATCCATATCCTTTGTGGAGAAACAACCGTGTGACGACCATAGTACAACCGATCGTAGTATAGGAATTTTACTCCCTACTCTGTGTATGTCATCCAAATACCAGGACATCACACCCTACTACCTTCTTAACAGATCCATCTCCTATTCTGATGAAGTCAAACCCATGACTTTCACATCAAAAATAGATGATCTTTCTCTGCTATAACTGCTCTAGTCTATAAATAGACATAAGCTACTTGCCCACTATGCTTCCGCTGCTCCCACTGACTATGACAACCTTCTGGCAGAATAATATATACGTGCACTTCTAAAACTAGTTTAGAACGACGCTATACTTATCCTCCTGCCGGGTCTCAAAGTCTGGAACAACAGTAGTGTCAAGTCTGGGTAAACAAGAACCTCCCTGTCACCATCTTTGAGGGTACCGGAGTACCTCTCGGGTGTCTGAGGTTACACACCATATCTGCGGAGTGGTTATTGGAATGTCAAACTTGATTGAATATATAGGTCCTATTAAATTTTTCGTAATCGTTTGCGGTTCTGGAATTTCTTCCAGTTCTACCAAACTCCCACTACTGTTTTCTGAAAAAATCCATTTTACTAAAACTGTGGTGAGTCAAGAACAATATCACTATTGATCTTCCAGATAGTAGAAATGTCAACCCTCGTCAAAGTCAGGGTCAACCCACAAACTGCCATTACAGAAACGTGCCTTGAGTTATCCGGTGTCTGGTTTTAAGCATAAGCTGGACAACTCCCTGTATCTTAACATCGTTAAGATATGAACCATTCTATATACAATATAGAAATAGAGGCACTAATTTAATTGGAACTAGATTCAAATTATGCAGCTGTCTCCAGTGCATATCAATTTAATGGAGAAAGGCTAATCAGCATTACTCAACTTAGGAATCTATCCAATTATGAGTAATCTGAAAGAGAAACAAGTTTCTCAAAACCATTACTATCATCTGAATACCAAGCACAAGAATCTACATCTTTGATCTCTTTGAAGAACCCCGATACTTGTGACACTTGGTTCTCTACTTTATTCTTATACCCACAACTTCTCAAAACTTAGACATTGTATTTCTATGAAACACTTATCTAAAAACAAGAGAAGTCACAAGTAAACAGAACATAGTACGAGGACCAACCCCTTTGTCCTGACGGACACTGGACAACATACAATACTCTGTATAGGTCCGGTGAGTTGAATAACTCAAAACCTGTGCATCGTAGGTTGAAAACTATACCCAGGCGATTTCCTCAAATATCACCAATTACAACGAATTCCGATATAATGAGGATGATCACCAAATTCCCAATAACTTACTCCCACTCATCATCTGTAAAACCATATAGATATGAGAATGTAACCTGGTAAATACATACTCTGGAGTAAGTATCTAATCGGAAAATCAGTTTTCTTTTAACAATGCACTGAAACATGAAGATGTTTTGTAGGGGTATCCTGGTATTCTTAGTAATGCCTCTTCCATAATCCAATTCATGACTATAACCGTATATTTCTTTGCCATCTCTCCAAATCCCTTTATTTGTCTGTAGTCGTTACCTTCTGTACACCTTCGTTAGGCTAAATGGTTTTCTTTCTTCCCTACCGTTCGACACCAGCCTATGGTTTGGAAGAAGACTATCCAGTAAGCATAATAGGTGTACTCTCCTAATCCTAGGAGTACTCGCAACTTGAGAGAAGGTGATGATAAAAGACAACTGAATAATACCTTATTCTATTTCTCCTGAACTGGGGAAAAAGCAAAGGTGAAATAGGAGTGGCGATGAAGTACGCGGTTTGGTCGTGAATGATAACAGTCGCAATTTACTTTGCCCTCTTTCTAATCCCTTTATTTTGTCTTTAGTTATTATCTTCTGTACACCCTACTTAGGCTAATTGGTTTTCTTCATTCCCTACCTTTCGGCACCAGCCTATGCTTTGGAATAAGACTATCTAATAAGCGTAATAGGTGTACTCTCCTAAACTAAGGAGCCCTCGCAATCTGAGAGAAGGTGATAATAAAAGACAACTGAATAAACTAATTCTATTTCTCCTGAACCTGGATCCATCCTCAAAGAAGTCCCTTTGAGTTTGTATATAACCATACGATAGATCTATCCAATGGAAGTGGATATCCGTAGTAATACGGGGTGTTCTGAGAAATGCAAAGGGTAAAAGAAGGAGCGGCAATGACTTATGCAACTCAAACAATCCAGAAGCCGGTATTTTAAGAAGGTTCAGTCAACTTGGTCACTGAGTCATAGTCTAGGGTCGGTCAAAGGTCGCTGCCAAAGAGAGAGAGAGAAAAGAAACACTCTGCGTGCACTCTAACCTAGATCAGAATGGTTATCACTTTATCTAATCAGGAAACTTCCCACTGTAATCTCAAATTCTCCTCCAAACCTGAAAGAAGAATTAGTCGGGATCACCCGAAAAGTAAACCAACCTATCAGTGAGAATCGGGATCCAACTATCATCGCATGATAACGTGATGGAATCCACTCACGTTATCACACTCCAGAAGGTATGCGCATACCTGGCAAGTTTGCTGTTTGTTTGAAACTCCCGATATTATTTTTGCCTCATGCTCTTATGATCTTGACGAAAGCCAACAAATCATAAGTCACATGTCAAGTTCTACCGGTCATTATCCAGGTTAATTTGAACCCACCCGTACATACCCTTGATGAAAGCCAATAAGGTAATACGACTGTCCCAAACCAACATATCTATCTATGCAACAAATGAATACCCAGCAGCTACCAAACACTATGCCTTGGCAAAAGTCAACAAACATAGCTTGAATACTACTGACCATCCATAAGATACGACGGAGGGCTACGACTGGTTTTTGGCGAAAAACCTTTAACGTAATGAACTTGATCTCGTTGAAGGAAATTGATAGCATTTTATAAAAATATAGTGGCGAAAACCTTTGCTAAAGAGGTTACTCCCGGTGAAGGGACCTCGGCTCTTTCCTCGTGGAATGAGGTGCAGGATATTCCAACTGAATACCGCGATGCAAAGCAACTTATAATCGACTATATTGAAGTTATTACCCTGACGTAAACTTCTGCCCAAGGGGTCACTCCCGGTGAAGAGATCTCGGCCCTTACCTCGTCGAATGAGGTGCAGGATATTCTAACTGAATATCACTATGGAAAATAAAAGGAAACATTTTTGTAATAACACTTTTTAAAATTTGTTCCAACAACATCAAATATAGGTTTGTTTTATCCTTTCATTGATAAGAATCAATGCAGTCCCATCAATCAATCACACCAGAAAAGAACGAAAATAAAATATACGTATATGCCATCCGCATTCGCTACTGGGTCCCGTCATCACCCGTTAGGTTACTTAACTAACGACAGAGCGGGGGCTGGACTAGCGCTGGTGTAAAACATATACAACATCTAATAGTATATATACCAATATACAGTAATCGCTCCAGGCGTGATAATATGCAACATTACAGAAAAGTAATAAGCATCACAGAACAATACAGATAATCTGGGATCCCCGGGTTTCACAGAGCCGCTACTGAAACCCGACGTTCCTCTGGTCGTGTGGATAGCCTGTGCAATGAAACCTAGACCCCTACGGGTGCGGCAAGTTACCCGCTAAAACCTGAAGCGAGGTATTCCCCCACAGCATAGTGAATGGAACACCCGGCGCTTCACGGAATCCGGTAAATTGAGTACCCCTCCTTGGGTCAACCTGTACCCCCTACAAGTGCGGCGAATAGTCTGCCAATTCTAGAGTGAGGTTCCTCTGCCTCTCAAAGCCATGAGATACGGATCCGTTTCCCTCCAGAAACCGGCTATCCGTGCACTCCTTCACGGGATAAACCTAGTACAGAAATAAAAATATGTACAACGGGTACATCGACCTCAACCCGGTCGTGCCCCAAAAGAATATTATACAAACAGGCAGTGACGGCAGTCCACATGTTGGACGCTCGTCCCGCAATATCAAATGTACAAATAAATCCAAACTGCACTATCATTGCACCCTGCTATCCACCACGACAAATCCGCAACATCACAGCACAACACAGAACATCAACGCGAATGTCACGTTCGCAAATCCGTCTAAAAGAACTATAGCAATTAGACGCGGTTTATTGCTCAAATGACATTCCCGGCCGGAGATATAAAGTAAGTACTGTAAACTAACAAGTTTAAAATTTCGATCGACAAAATTTCCCGAAGTGGGCCCCACGTACATCTGCTGTACAGTAACAAAATCTGGGCCAAAAGAATATTACCAAAAACCACAATTTCCTCAGTGAAGCTCTCTGGAAAAAATTGGAGCACTGTTCCCACAAAGTCGCCGTGGTTACCCGGTCAAACCCTAGGTTTGACCGCGGATCCACGGTGGTCATGTGGGATCACGTGCCCAAATTTTCCCAGAATGCTTAGAAAACCCTGCACGTTTTTATGTGATATGCAAAATTATTTTTAGGCCCTTTAAAAAATCGACAGAAACTTGTGTGCTGAAAATTGTGATTTCGGAAATTCCGTTCGATCGATCTTTTAAACGCGTTAGCACAAGTTAGTAAAGCTTAATGGTGAAGCTCTGATACCACTGTAAGTTCACGGTAGTGCCCCGGCCGTCTAACAGACGCCAAATGCAGAACAAAAACTTTTACAACTGGCGCTATCGCGTACTATAACTTGGATCTGCCATTAAAGCTAAACTAACAAACTACAAACTGGGTAGAAAAGTTATACCGAACGATCCGAGTCCTTCGGTCTTTAACCATCATCCCACGCTTTGTTGCGGCTGCTCCGATCTCCTGAATCTCCAGTCTTCTAGTCCAGGTGGCACCATGTCGACGGATCTTTAAACGGGCTCCCGCCTCTGAACCGAGGCAACTCGATCATCAAGTTTGCTGAAAGAGATGACCAAGATTGATGTAGAGAATGAGTAGAACACTTTGTCTCGTTACGTCCAAGGCTATGGACGAACGGTTAATGAAGTTGCCTTTTGGATCGATATGAAATGAGAAACTTTTCTATTCTAATTTCTATGAACCAAATATCTATCATGTTTTCCCTCAAGCAACCATTTTTTCCAAGTCAGTGAGAGGAAGAAGAATGGCCGGCCACATATATAGGAGGAGGGAGGTGAGTGTAGGAGAGAGGAGGGGGTGACCATAATGGAAAGCTTCTCACAAAATATCCTAAGCAATACAAAACCTCATTAATGCAAATTACACCTTGCAAAGAACATTAAATGCATAATGGTGATACATAAACCTAGTCACCAATTCAAGAAGCTTCCACATGACTCACCCTCATGACTCACCCAAGAAGAAAAGATAAATCCTTATTTAACCGAATGTTAAATACGGCCGATAGAAAACTGGAAACTGGCAACTTCCAAAAGTGATCCTGAAACGAATTTTAGGATAACCCCGTAACAGTATAAACAAACCCGCATTTGTATTACGACCGAATACAAATGCAACTGAGACAAAGATATTATATCTACACAGTATAATGCTGGGATCCGGCTTAAACCAAAGCCTACCAGTATTATCTGCCCGAAAAATGACACGTGCGAAAACACACGTGCATTTTCCGAACCCCGCCATAAAACCATACGGTCTCTACAACGTTTCGTCCGAACTTGGGAAAGTGTCTGTGGGGGACTCTAATGACTCATCAACACACTGGCACAGGGTATAACCACTAGCACGTCAGAGGTACGAGCTGTACGTAACGTTTGCCTATGTATTGATTGGAAGGGAAGCTGACGAGCGAACTCATCCATAAACCCTACTGAGCCTGACAGTGACAATATCCGTACAGTCCGGTCCGTTCGTCTAAAGAGTATCGCATATCGAGTCTAGGGGGGTGGATAAAGTCAGACCCCTAATAACGCGATAAATCGTGTCGGCATGAAGCCCATCACCATCTGAGAAACTACTGATCCAAATCAGTAATTCTCCACTAGTTCGGCCGAGGATTTCTAGTGATGGCCACCCGTGCACTGTGCGACATCAACCCCCAATACCGGGAGAGACGAATCCCCGACGATCCGCTCACTGCCTCCATGTGGCTCGGGACTGTACCCAAAAAAGACCTGTTTGCACGACTCCTTTGAGCCGTGGTAGGGTAGAAATCAAAGTACAGTGGGAACTCACACGAGACAAATGACTATCTCAGGTTGACAAACTAATCTGTACACATGTCACCAGGGAACTGCTATATGACGATATGTATAATACCAACTAGCATCTTCCCGGCGAGTCCTATCCGGTGTACTCATAACCTAATGAGCACCTGTATACATCTTAGGTGAACCAACTGACACCAATGGCTTATGAGACCGGCCAGTACCCCTCGTCGGGGTCTCGACTGTATACAGTAGTCTACTCTGGAGTATCGATGCCCTGTCTCGAAACTCTCACGACTAGGGACACTTTAAGGATGTGCTTACAGACCCCATCTCCCACGTATATGATCGCCATCATACTACTGGCAGTCAAGCAAGAATCCTATGGGCTCTATCAACATGTAATAGCGAACTAAAGCATGTATACAATGATAAAGACAAACCAGATAGCATACTATCATCTCGAGCAAGACTGTCATATCGGTATAGGTCCTGCCTCAATCATTGTAATCACGTACCTGCGATCTAATAATTGACTTTGAGGGCACTATCTCCAATACTAATGTGGACAATTAATGACTTTCCTGCGTATGGAATGCTATCAGGTTGGTCCGTACATGCTCACAAAGCATGTCCTCATTGCCATGAACGCACAACATCGAAATTCTTGAATTTTAGCAGGAATGTTTGTTATTGCGGCCATCGACGTTTCCTGCCTCCAGACCACCCCTATAGGTTAGACACGGTTCACTTTGATGGTCATCAAGAGCTTCTTGGACCTCCATCCCCATTGTCCGGAGAGGACGTGACTGCTAAATGGGATGGTTACAATAATGTGACCTTGGGGATGGATCCGACGAAACAGGTCAAACCACCATTTTGGAACAAATTAAGCATTTTCTTCGAGCTTCCGTACTGGTCTACAAATTTAGTGCGTCATTGTCTGGACGTCATGTATATAGAGAAGGGAGTATCAGAGTACATACTTAACTTGCTTCTTTGTAAAGACGGGAAATCGAAAGACAAGCTGAATGCTCGGATGGATCTACAAGAGTGGGGAATAAGAAGTGAATTGCACCCTAGACCGGTAGCGGGTAAACCGGGCAAGTTTGTACTTCCCAATGCCGCTTATCATATGTCATAACCGGAGAAGAAAAGATTCCTGCAGGTGTTGCATGATTTGAAAGTTCCCACAGGTTTCTCAGGATTATTCAGCAAGAAAATAAAAATTGTGAAGGGCAAGATCGATGGGCTGAAAAGTCATGATCACCATGTTATCGTAGAGCACCTTTTTCCATTAGCCCTCAGGACTTCTCTCCCCGAATCGGTTGGTCTAGTAATCAACGACCTATGTTGTTTTTTCAGGGAGTTATGTGCTAAAACACTGGAGGTTGGGGCGCTAGATAAACTAGAAAATTCTATTGCGTTGATACTTTGCAAGTTTGAGCGTATTTTCCCACCGTCATTCTTCGATATCATAATACACTTGACGGTTCATCTTGCAACTAAGGCGAAATTAGCCGGACCGGTACAATATCGATGGATGTATCCCGTCGAGAGGTACGTGTAATTTTTCGTTTCGCGCAATTTATAAATTTATTGTTGTCCTGTATGCCCGTATTTATTTATTCAACATATTTTCATTAGGTACCTCTACACTCTTAAGAAGTATATACGCAATAAAAATCGACCAGAGGGTTCTATCATGAAAGGTTATCTTCTTGATGAAGCAACCACATTTTGTTCCCGCTATCTGGACGAAAACATTGAGACAAGACTTAACCGGCCACGAAGAATTCAAGACAGGCCATATGGTAAAGCCGAGTATAAGAGGGTAGACACTATGTTTATCAACAAGATATACCGGTTTATCTTGCTTAATTGCGCATGTCTTGAACAAATTAGAGAGTAAGTTTTTTTGGATTAATTGTTATATCTGTGTTTGTGTGTGTATGAAATGATATAATATTAATGTCGCCATTATTTGTCGAAAACAGAATTCATTTTAACGATGTACGTGAGGGGCATCCTAATTGGAACGAAAAACGATTGGAAAAATATCATCAGGATAATTTTTGTGATTGGGTCACACATCATGTAAGTTATTCGAATAACATTTTATTACTATCAGTTTTAATCTAAACTTGTATCGTTATGTATTTGTCGTAAAATTTGTTTTGTTAGATCTACGATCCAAACTTGTCTGCATCATTTGAGAGTGATTCAAGATGTTTAGCTCAATTTCCTAGTATGGAGGTTGCATATTACAAAGGATTTGGTGTCCTTGGATACAAATTCGAAGTTAAGGACATAGAAACATCTAGAACCACTCAGAATAGTGGGATTGGGATGGTAGGATCGGACGGTGTGATTTATTATGGGTACTTAAATTGTATACTCAGCATCCACTATCCCGGATGATCAGAACCCTTTTATATATTCCAGTGTACTTGGTACGATACGCGAACCGATACGGACAAGTGGAGAAGCAATCTTGGGACTTGGAAAGATGAATATAGATTGACCAGTGTGAACACACTTCGATTTTACGGTCAGGAAGATCTGTTTATCTTTCCGAACCAAGCGTTCCAAGTATACTACCCACAGTATTTGAAGCATCCAAGATGGAGTGTTGTATGCCGATGGAAACCCACAGATGTCTACGATATCCCAAAATTCGAGGACAGCGATGAGGACGAAGAAGAGAGAAGGCTTAAAGTGCTCCGACCGTCTGTTTCGAAGGACGGGTTGTCTTCGACCGATCATGAAGTTACGTGGATTAGAAATGACATCGACGATGAAATCCAAGTAGATATGTATAATGCGCCCACGAAACGAAAAAGGTTATCAGTAATGTTATATTATTACTTCACATTTTACGCTCTATACATATATAGTCAATACTTTTAATGATTGTCTAATGCGTCCATGAACCGTTTATTTAGATTTGATGACGATGTCGGGAGCAGCGAGGGGCGGCGGGAGCAGCGAGGAGCTCCAGCCACGACAGAGGCAGAGGCAGAGGCAGAGCGGTTCTGCCGCCCGGAGAGCTGCGTAGGGTGCTTCAGAGGGCCGGTCTTGCACCCAGATCGGAGACCCCTTCGGATGCCTCCTTCCGTGTGGATTTTGCCACACCTCCAGGTATACTGCACGCATATCCATTTTGAATGTAATATTACAGATATTCATGCCTGTTTATGTCAAAATTACTTATATTGTCAATGTTTGATTGTCTAGTTGTTGGTGATGCGTCCACATCTGGGACAGAGGCCACTCCCGCTCCTCCAGGTATGATTATATATCATATAGTGCATGTATATTGATTTAGAATGCTATATCATAAATATACACACATTCCCTTTGCTCTTACTTAGCAATTTTTATTATTGTCTAGCTGTAGGCGGTGACACCACCGCACCTGCGGGTATATTTATATATCCTATAGTGCATGCATATTGATTTAGAACGTTATATTATTGATCTACACATTCTTTTTGCAATTACTTATATAATCTATTTTTAATTATCTAATTATAGGTGGTGCGTCTACATCTTCCGCAGGGGCCACTCCTGCCGCTTCCATACCCTCCGCATCGTCTGCAGGTTAGTATGAATAAATATAAAATATTTATTCATTTTACATATGCTCTATAGAATAAATATGAACTTCATGGAAATTTAGCGTCAATGTTTATTTTCTAGTTGGAGGGGATGCGTCCGCATCCGGGACCCCGGTTGTTCCTCACCGGAGGAACTATCGTCCCGCTCGTGCTGCTGTCCGGGCCCAGGCTCGTGCGATAGTCACCGGAGGTATATATCACACTTCAATTTTCGTTTAAGCTTTATTTCTTAATACAACTTTGTCTTAATATTGATTGTCTTGATTCGTGCAGGCGCAGGGCCTCCCCATCCCCAGAGGGGGACTCGAGACCCGAATCAGTCCCATAGGCTGAGGCCTGACAGAGCTAGGGGGGAAGCAGCATTCCCCCTCTTTTTTACCCTTGACTATCACTATACCGATCCTGATGCCGAGAGGTTCGGCCGGTATATGGGGGACGGGAGCCGGCTCGTGAAGAACTATCCACTTCACGTTGAGTGGGGCGAGAAGCACCGGCGCTCATTCGCCCTCTTCTTTGATCAGGCTCGGGTACGTATTAATATATATTTTCATTTGATTTATCCAATATATTTATTATTAACACTTGCAATCTAATAACAATATTTTTTTTGTATTTTCAGTCGGATTACGATTTTTAGCCTGTACCTGACCCTGATCATCCTGGGAGGGTGCTCGACCTTCATGCTCTGTATAATGGCCTGATGAAGAACATGCAGACCAAGGTCTGATACAACAGGAATGAGCTGAAGGCCGACTGCTACTCCTTGTGGATGGCGACCCTCGAGGCAGAGAGAGCGGCTCTCCTATCTACTCCGGCGTTTGCGAGAGTCGACGTAGAGACATGGCCTCTATTGTACGAATATTTCGACTCCCAACGCAAACAGGTATGCATTTTAAATGTAATTCATTGTTTAGAATATAATTTATTTTTTTGTGTTCCTTAATTAAAAAACTAAATGTTAATGTGTTGTGCAGAAACAGGCCGCTCAGAATACAGAGAATAGGAAGTCGGCGAAGAGGGGTCGCCCCACTTACACAGGTGGCTCGAGAAATATTACTCGAGCCATGGAGTTATCGGTAGATTACAATAGACCGACCTTTGTGATATTCTGCAATATTAAGAGTTATTTTCTAATATTTCTAATATTAAGAGTTATTTTCTAATATTGCAGACAGCTCAGACCGTGGCGCAAGGTGGTACACCGAGCGTGCTGTCCGCATATCTTGCCGTCCATGGCACCTCGACAGATCCCGCCACGGGCGAGCTTCGATATCCTGACGTCGCTACCCAGGAGTATTGCGTAAGTGTTAATATTTATTCTACCAATATTTGAAATTTTTGTTTTGGAAGGTTCAAATTTAAATTTTATACTTATACTTTACTGCTTAATGTGGGTGTAGGAGCGGGTGGTTGAGCAGGCCGAGGCCTCGGGGATCGATTTTACCGGACAGAGCGATCCGAGGCTGCTGACCCCAGTCCTGGACGCCGCACACGGAGGGCACCACGGAGGTTGGGAGAGAGGCCGGGAACTGCGCCCTAGCAGGGCCCATATGAGGTTGGACTCCACCCCGGCGGTTACTTCCTCCGTCTCCAGTGAGCGACGTGTCCAACAGGAACTGGAGAGCTTGAGGGCCACCGTTCAGGAGTTGAAGGAGATGCTGGTATGTATACTACTTTATAGTAAAATATCATGTCATATTATAGATATTAACATATCCATAATTAGTACGTGGCCTGAGCTTATTTGGTTGTAGACTTAAGTTTGATTAATCATACATACATATTTAATTAAAATAAACAACGGTTTTCCAAACTACATATCCAAATGGGGTTTCGAAATAACTTGATAATGATACGAATTTGAATAATACACAGTTCTTACAAGCTTATTACACACGTTAGGTCCAGACGCGACAGGGTACATCGGCCGAGCCTCCACATGTATCTCCTTCGGCTGCGGCTCCGCAAGCCACTACATCGGCTGCGGTTCCGCAGACAGCTCCTATAGCTCCACCGCCCACTCAGACTCCCGCAGCCGCGGCTCCGCAAGCTATTACCTCGACGGCGGCTGCGCAGACCACATCGCCAGCTCCATAGGCCGCTCAGACTCCTGCATGCGCCGAATTGCATGGTTTATTGACCGAGGAGCAGGCGCGCCAGATTCTAGCGTTTATCAGAGGTGGAGCTGGACCGAACTAGGGTAGCTTTTTGATTCTTATTTTTTGAAACATGTATTTATTTATATGATACATATTGTACTACATTTTGAAACGATATTGATATTGATATTGGTTTATATTTATATCATATTCAGTTTTTTGGTTTCTTTTGTATATTATATGCGTGAGATGTGATTATGAATACTGCGATGTATGTTGTGTGATGATTAATTTTATATTTGATTGATGTATATATTATTGTGCACAGGGCGAGAAAAAATCAGGCAGCCCTTTGTAAAAAAAAACCAGATAATATGTACCTACGGTGTTGCCCCTACGGATTCAACCGTAGGGGCAAAATATCAGCATTAACTGATATTTTCCTCCTGATCTCAGTTTAAAGGGTTGGGAGTGCCCCTACAGATATATCCGTAAGGGCAAACAAAAGCCCCTACGGAGTTATACGTAGGGGCAAAATATCAGGATTTCTGATATTTTGCCCCTACGGATATGTACCTACGCATGTATCCATAGGGGCTATGACTTAGACCTACGGATTCATCCGTAGGTACAAGTAATATATTTAAAAAAACCGTAAATAAAATGATGTTTTTGCCTCTACGGCCTACTCCGTAGGCCGTAGGGGATAACGGACCTACAGTGAAATCCGTAAGGGCAGGTTTTTATCCGTAGGGGCAAGTTCAGGGCTTCAACTTGCATGCACCTACATGTTATTTTCTTGTCCCTACGGACATATCCGTAGGGGCAGTGGTTTGCCCCTACGGGTTAATCCGTAGGGGCAACCCCTATTTGTAGTAGTGTGTCTCCACAACCATTTTGACGAGGTGCTCAATATATTTTAATATCAATCATATTATAAGTTTAAATGGGATAATAGTTTTTCAAATGCCTTTTTAAAAGGAGTGTGGATCCAAAATTGGACATTTTGAAGGGAACGGATGGAGTAATTAGGTAAAGGGATTTCTTATCAAAAATGAAGAAAGGTCACTGATTCCAATCCCAAGGTCGCATCCAGAAAAACTCAACTTTGTATGATCTAAATGTGGTCCATTAAATTTTGAAATTTGCAATATTTATATCATCTTAATTAAGATTCTTACCATTACACCATAACTCAAGATGCTGCGTGTACATGACAATTGAGATATATAATAAATTATATATTGTGTGTTAAAATGTTGCTGGGGTGAGCAGCACTCACAGGCTCCAGGAGTATAAAGTCCAAGGCACTATCCCTTATGTGACAGTAATATTTAGACCCTATTTTTAAGAAGTCTACCGTAGTTAATTAGCTGCAGGCGAAGATCCCAGCTACATATACCTCTCATATTAATATATCATACGACATGTCCACTACATAAAATTTACATAGAGCATATAAAAAGAAAACTATATAAGCACCTTCCAAATTTTCCCAACAACTATCGTCCAAAAGGAGAAAAAAAATCCCAACAACGTCGCAATTAGAATCCTTCAGCTGCTGCTAAGGGCATGTTTGATGATGAGAGAAAGTAAGATGGACATAGGGTAAGTAAAAAGAAAGTGATTTACTTCCCACTATTTTTGATGTTTAGCAATTGGAAAGTGATAATGGAAAGTGAGCTCACTTTAGTTCTACGTGGGATTTAGAAAGTCACTTACCGTTTTTTTTATTACCATCCAAAAGGATGGAAAGTCTCAATGAAAAATTAAAAAAAAAATCATTTTGATATCCAAACTAATTGTCTCTGATCAATTTTTATTATTAATTAATATATATGTGTCTCACCATTGTTCATCTCAACTTCCTTTCTACTTTCTTATTCTAAACCAAACAAATTTTTTCAAGCGCTTGTCCTGAAAAGTATTTTATTGTGGCCCGGCTATTATCTAATTTCCATCACTTTCCTTTTGGCTACTATAAAAAACAAAGAACTTATATGGAAAAAAAGAAAGAAGAATAGATATTTGCAAATCCCACGGGATGAGATGAATAACACCCAGAGAATATATATACTAGTCAATGCATTGAGGGTGAACTAATTGAGAGAGAGATTGAGAGCCAAATCACGAGGCAATGCGATTGGTATTTGAGATATGTCAGTATTTGCCTCTATTTATTTTAATCATTAATTAGTTGTTTCGGAGTTGAAAAGAAGAAGATTCCTTTTATATTTTCTGGTTTTGAATACTTGCATTGAAACTGCACCTGTGTTAAAATCCCTATGTTGAGTCTAGTGATGCTAAAATGTTTATTATCATCATCTTAAGTGGAGTTGTAAAAAGGACATATATTTTTAGAAGACTTTTAATTAAGAAGTGATGATGCTCACAAGTGGTATCTCTAGATTACGACACGTGGCGGGTGACGTATCCCGAAAGCTACGGGTTGGAATAAATGAGCTGCATCAGGGACATTCCTCGGGATCCCCTTCTCGAGAAATATATCCGACCTTTCAGGAGACTTCCCTGAATACATTCCACCTTCACCTAGGAAACTACCAACAGCTCGTCTCCGAGCTTCCTCAGTCTCCTTGCTCGTCTCCGAGCCGTATGACATAGCGAGCTTCCTTGGCCACCTGGTTCGTTTCCGAGCTCCTAACATGCCGAGCTTCCTCGGCCACCCGGCTCGTCTCTGAGCTCCTGATATGCTGAGCTTCCTCAGTTTCCCCCCGATCAACCAAGAATGCGGATCCCGTATGCCCCGCAACGGCTCCGCGTATATCGCCAGGGCGAGATATCCGCCTCCCCACGATCCGCGTCCCACGCTAGCGCATCCCCATATTAATGGGCGCATCCCGCCATTAAAGGCAAGGATAACGCTGGGGCGTAACCGACGGCGAAGATCTCGTGCCTGCTCGCTCCACGTGACCCCTATATAAACCCTTCTCTCAAACGACTCAGGTAACTCAAACTCATTTCCAATATGCCGCTACTGTGGAGTTATACCTCGGCACTAAATTGATCGTCGGAGGGTTCTATGGTGGTCAACCACCCCGGGACTTCTTTGCAGGTAGCTCGGCGTCAAATACCAACCTATTGAGATCCACACTTAACAACGTCCATAAAAAATCTTGGCCGTTAAAGACTGCCATCACAGGATCGACAGAGGACAACATCTGAAGGAGATCCCAGCCTCCATCAGCTGGCGCCGTCTGTGGGAACGCTTCAAAAGATTCCACCCATAAGTTGATCTTTCGCCCTCGACCCGATGGCGAGCGATAACCGCGACGTTCTGAACACGAGCCGCCACAACGGAGGCGGGAGCGGCTTGTCTCCCCCCCAACGCCATCAACGTGTTATCCGCTCAGATAGACATGCTCACATCACTGGTGGATGCCCTCATTCGCGTTCAAACGACGGGCCGCGCCCACCAGACCGCGGCTCCCCCTCCCCTGGATAACGACGTCGTAGGAGGATGGATGTGCAGGCTCAAGCCTTCGAGCTCGCTCACCTTCATCTTAGCGCTACCGAGTGCCGGCGGGCCGAATCCATCCACCTTGACCCGCATGCGGCGATTGATTCCATGACACGCTGGGCGCCGGACAGCTCCACGCCACGATCCCAGGGAAGACTGGGCCATTGCTCCAATGCCCACGGCACGCTCTCCCCCTCAGAGGAGGTGTCAGTCAGCTCGCCTGCTTCCAGGCATGATCGACGCCCCTTTTAAGGATATATATGTCCTAGAGATCATTATTGTACATTGATGTATATTATAGTGGATTCTTGGACATATATAGAGGACTTTCTTGTTCGACATGATAGTATGCTGTCTAGTTGCTCTTTATCTTAATATGTACACTTGTATTATTATACTGTCTCTCTCATACATGTTGATAAAACCCTTAGGATGTTTGCTTGACTACCAGGACTATGATGCAGATCATACTACTGGGACTTGTGTAGTCTAAAAGCACATCCTTTAACAGTTTCTATTCGAGAGAGTATCGAGACAGGATATCGATATTCCAGAGTAGACTAGTGTGTACGTTTCTTGACCCTGTAGGGGGCGATGGTTGATCCCATATCCATTGGTGTTTGACATCAAATATTGTACACATGTGCTCATTAGAGAATGGGTATACCGAACAGGACTCGCCGAGAACTTCTAGTTAGTACTATACCTATCGTCAGATAGCAGTTCTCTGGTGACACTGGTACAGGTTAGTCTGTAGACACGAGATTGTCATAGAGTTTTGCGTGGTTCCCACTGTGCTTTGATTTCCTCCCTACCACGGCTCAAAGGAGTCGTGCAAACAGGTGGATTTTGGGTACAGTCCCGAGTCATATAGAAGCAATGAGCGATAGTAGAGGTTTTATCTCTCCCGGTATAGGGAGTTGATGTTGCGCTATACTCGATTGGCTATAACAAGAAGTCTCTGTTCAGGGCTGGTAAGAGTTATCAGTAGTTTCTCATACCGTTATAGGCCATACATCGGTATGTCTTATCAATTTATTGGAGTCTGACGATTCCACCCCCAGACTCGATATGCAATATATCAGACGAAGAGACCGGACTGTACGGTAAGTGTTACTTATAGACTTCATGGGAGCTTGTTGATCTTTTATTCGCTCAAAACCTGGGTAGCCGTTACGTCCAGCTAGTATCGTTGATGGCTTGTGGGTAACTGATGTGATCATTACTTACTGTTGGCGTATTGACGAGTCTTTAGAGTCCCACACAGAAGTTTCCTAGTTCAAACGAAACGAAATAGGGCATATATACTGATATGTGCAGGGGCCTGATTAAATACGAGTATGTGATACTGTATTCTAATCTGACGGTTATTTGATATCAGTTAGGTTATATGTGATATAACCGGATTATTGAATCAAGTGTTGATATACAGATAAATGATATTAGTCGGTTATATGTTATAACCGGATTATTAAATCAAGTGTTGATTTAATAATGTGATATATATATATTTATATTTGATATAATTATATATCAACTAATATTATTTGCTCACTAATAATTTTCTTAATATATATATTTGATATGTGTGTGTGTGTGTGTAGTAAAAGAAGCATGGCATAGATTTTCTATTTTAAGAAAATAGAAAAAGAGGTGGAAAATGAAGAGACTTTTTGTGGAATAGGGAAGCATGGCTTGATCATATTATATATTCATTTGAAGTCACTATAGAAGCAAGGCTGCTATATTTTAATGGTTTTAAATCCATGCTTCAATAAGTGAGGTATATGATGACCATTCTTCAATCACTTTTTTACACTTGTTCATTTTCTTGACTTGAGCTTATTTGCTCTCTAGCTCTCTCCATCTTTCTCACCTCCACCTCCAAGCTCAATCTCTCACATGAGTTGTGAACCCTTGAGCTTGTGAGAACCCTAGTGAGCAAACAACATCTCTACTTCACCATCCTACACTAAATTAGCACTTTGGTGTAGTGTGTTTCCTTCACTAAAGAGTTTAGTGAAGAGATAGCTTGGATTAGCGAAGCTTCAGGTGGATCATCTTCGGCACAAAGATCGCAAAGGAAGCTCGATCAAACTTTAAGTGGAGCTTAGTGGAGTTGCATGAACTACTACCCGGAGCATTTGAAGAGAAGGACACGGTCTACAAAGGTTGTTGCCTCCTTCACTTAGTGTAGCTATCTATATATCATGCTTAAAACCCTAATCATCTAGTTAGATTCTAGGTTAGTGTTGATTAGCACCCCGAAATTTTTTAAAATGGCATGCTTGACGCTAGTAAAACTCAGTGGTGGTGCTAACAAACACTTTCATGGTATCAGAGCCAAGCTAGAAGATTATACGATGTTAGTTGAATTACGAAACCGAAACAACTCCGAAACTGTAATCCGAAAACCATAGTTTCTGTCGATTTTAAAACGGTATCTGAAATTTTTTTAAACAAGTGCAGAAACTTACATGTGATGTAAGTAGAACAACAGAGAAATTCGAGACCAAAACTCTAAAGCTGACCCAGCGAGATTTCCAAAATGGCCGGCCTGGCCGGTCCCCATGCCTTTATTTGGGCTTGAATTTGTTTGGTGTTCTTTAGGCTTGGTTTTGGGGTTTCAAATCATGTTTGATTAGCCCAGTTTACATGTGATGTTAACTTTTCTATTGGGGCTAATACGAAGTGTTTTGCAGTCGTAATTTTTACATCGTTTCGGATTTAAGTTTGATATGTGATACAATAGTTGGAATCCACATTAAATTAGTTTTGTGAAAACTAGTTTGTTTGTAAATCTAGCATATTAGTCTCTATTGATCGATTGCTATGATGTTTCGATTCGGATCGAAACTCCGTCGCAATCGCGTATCGTACGCAAATACTCGCCAGATAACTTTACTAGGTAGCCACGCCCCATAGCCCTGATCAAGTGATTTTAGGAGAACCCCGTTGCCAAAAGTATCTACTCGGGTACTCGCGGCCACGATGTTCCGCCTAAGCGCACTTGGTCGACGGCATCGGGGGTGCGGCCATCTACTAAAGTTCCCGACGAGTATTCGATCGGGTAGTCGAGAATGTTGTTGAATTACCCGACTAAGTTATTGAAAAGTGTTTTTGAATTGAGACTAAAATGCAAGGTTTATAGGTTATGCATGAAATTCGGAATATGAGATATTCTAGGTTTATGATGTCTAAAGAAATGCGAAATTCTAATTATTATAGTTTTTCATTTCTTTTCTGCGACTGTAAGTGTAATATATGGTGTATCCCCGATCTCATTGCTATATGTCAACGGAATTTGGGATACGCATATTTATTTACGTTGATGACATGCGATGTTATGTGTTGTTCTGATATATTATATTAGATCGTCGTGAATGAATAGCCGGGGGTTTTTGCGTGAGATGAGAGTTTTTCAATTTTCATTCATGTAAAATTTATATGTAATATTCTTTATTGGGACACTTCCGGGTTGAGGATGATGTCATGTTCTTACCAAAATATTGCATTTAATACCGTCCATTCTTCTGCTTGTTTGTTTATAGGCAGGTGCTTTTGATCCATATTTGCTACATATTTACAGGTACAGGTTCCTAGTCCAAATGATGCAAATCATACAAAATCTCCACAATTACGCCGAAAACCAGAACATCTGTCACAGACAGATAAAAGCCGGGTTCTGGTCATCCGCATCCATCCAGTGCCGCTTACCAGTTCAAGAGATAAGATAAATAATAGTGGTCATTCATGTCTCGGACAAGTACAGAGCACGAGAGGGGCAGCATAAGATTCAATGGGTGCGTGGAGCTCGAGGGAGATAAATGTCATATGAATTAAAAGTGAAGCCCATTTGGACAGTTGAAAATCTGAAGAAATATTGGAAGTATTTTGCAATTTAGGACCTGTACAACAAAAGAATAAAGCAACGTGGTGAAGCCCTAGAACAATCACCCCAAGATTCCCCCAAAGAGCCACGGAACCACGACCAATATAGCCATTATGTGGCGGTTCAGCGGCCGAGTTGACTCAGTGAAGGGAGATATTTTTGGGGTATTTTGGTCATTGTATTATGGCTCACAATATGGGTATAGGGTTTCATCGCTCTGCATATAAATACTTCATTTTAATGCCCAAATAAGGAGGCTTCTTTTTAGTTAGAATTAGTGTAGTTTTGTTTGTATCTTCTTCTTCTTCTTCATCTTTCCTTCATTAAAGTGTAGTGAGAGCACTTGAGTGGATGTTAATGAAGATGAGGGTTTTTATTTAACTTGTATCTTTATTTCTTGTATTGTTATTTTAATTCTTTGTGTAACTTTTATTTATTGTTGTTAAGTAGTTGTTGTTATTTCTTGTTCTTTTCCTTCTCTTCTTATCCGTATTTTCAAGCCACGATACTCAATGGAGTTCCTTGCTTAGGTGAGGACCCAAGTATTAGCTTGTATGTTTGTAAAACCGTATTTTTTCTTTCTTTCTTTGCTTCCTTCTTGCTTTGTTTTTATTTTCTTTTAAATGTGTGAATAATTTCCACATTTGTTATGGGCTAAGGAAGGTTAGTATGAGGGACGAAAAAATCCCTTATGCTTCTCTTCGCCAAACATTCTAAAACGAATCTAGACCAAACAAACACAACTCCCTCAGTTAGGCGCGCTATACGTGACATATAACCGCGACCTAAGTCGAGAAGTCTATTGGGCGCATTACAATGTGACATGTAGTTGTGACTTAATTGGATATATGGTTGTGGGTGTTTGGCCTAGGGTTGAAAATAAGCGCACGTAGCGGAAGGATAATGGGCACTTAGAATGGATTTAGCGTTGGAAAGCTTGCTTAAACTCGCAAATTTTATTCTTATGTCCTCCTAATCCCCGCTACGTTCGATTATCTCAACATCGTTTTAAGAATGGTAAAAGAAAAGCACAAGACTAATTCTAACTCTACTAACCAAGTTTAACCGTAACAAGCTTTCTTGAACATAAATACGATCACTTAGAATAGATTTGAACATACACATATACATTTTTAATTGACTCGTCTAAAACAAAAACGGACATACTACCATCTCCTTGCGGACGACCCGTACTCAACCGGCTAGCTGCAAAGTGACATCGTCTTGATTGCGGCAAGTAGAACAAATAGGACAAGGTAAAACGCATGATTCTGCCCGATCAATCAAATGGGGCCATTGCCAGGGAGACGGTAACGTATTTTCTTTCTTGTTATTCGGGTTAATGTTCTTTTTGTGTGTGTGTGTGTGTGTGTGTGTGTGTGTGTGTGTATGAAATATAAATAAATAAATAATACAACAAAAACCCGTTTTGTTATTTTTGACAATTTTTTGTGTGCAAGTGTGCAGGCTATCTGGAGCAAGTACAGTAATCAAATAATGAAACAGAGGGTTTAATACAGAAGAAAATCACAGTGGGAGTGCAGAGACCAATTTTGAAGCCCCAACTCATTACTTTGACCGCGGAACCGTGGTCAACACTATGGATCTGCGGCGGTTTTGAGGTCAATATTAGGCTTCTGTGCCCAAATTTTTTCCACCCCTTCCTCTTCTCTAAAACTCTTTGTAAACTCCACTGAACTGTATTTTTCTGCAGATTTCTTTGCACAGATTGCGCCGCCGCAAAACAATTTTTTTTTGTTCTTTTAGATTTTGTTTATTTATACGCTTTGCATATAATAATACAGACATTAAGGGGTTATAACATCAATTAAGATTGGGTGGGGATTTCATCACCCTTTCTAAGACCCCACAAATCACAAAAAGCATACGCATCACCTTGAGTTAATAAAAATTATCTAGACGAAACCCATAAGGACTTGTCGCGCTCATTTAGGACAAGTGAGAATCGGTCGTTTATCTAAACTTGACTTTGTGGTGCCTAGGCTAGACAAGTGAGGAGATAATTTTAAAAGGCCGGTCTCATGGTGATTCATGAGCGGTGTTTACCGCCGAAAACAGAGACGGAACCGGGATGGTTGGTCTTGCCTGAATTTGGGGGCAGATGCTATTTGGTTTTATCCGTTCACCTCTCCGAAGATTCCAAGTTGATTTTTGGCACCGTATATCAGAAGTTTGGATAGATGCAGCCATTGTAGCAGACTTCGTCAGATTCCCCCTCGTTTGCGAGGGGTTTTTGATTGTGGGGACGCTCTTCCCTGCAGGCGCAAGCCCCTGCAATTAATTACGTTACCGCATCGCGATAACCACTTTCTCCTGCTTCAGAGGTTCACTTCGTGTCGTGTGCGTTTGTTTTATTTTTGGTTGCCCGTGGATTGTATACGGAGACTAATTTATGTTGTCGCCCGTAGGGCGTGGATTAGTCCAAATCTGTATATTTTAGATTTGGGTTTGGTTTGATCTAAGGACCGTTAATCTCGTTTGAGATTAAGATCAATTTAAATGTTTGTTGAGCATACGTTAGTCCAATTTTAGACTAAGATCTACTCAACAGGATTTTGGGATCATTCAGACCTAACAAAAGAGCATTTGGGCTCTTTAATTTTAAGGACGTTTCGGTCTGTTGTTGTCATTTTGGGAAGTGCATCCAAAAGTAGTTGGTTATTGGGACCCACCACCTCTTTGAAGACATTGAGGAATTACAACGACATGTATCAGAGGTGTAGAGAGATGTACCCTTGAACCAATTCCATATTTGAGGGAAAAGGAATTGATGGTCGAGCCCAGAAATCACTAGTCGTATTTTGAGACTAAGATTTCTTCATTAGTTTTGGGAAGGCATGAGCATAGAGGCTCGGTCTATTTGGAGATCGAAGATGTTTTAATCTCAAGAAGGTTTAGCCAACTTGAGGCTGGAGTTGATTTCCCATAATGTTAAGCGCTGGTATACTTTCAGCACTCACGTGTTACCATGTGAGGTTCTAAAGCAGTGTTAAACACTGGATTCCGGGGGCGCTCACGTGTGGCACGTGAGGCACCTCAAAGTTGGCTTTGTACATTGGGTTCAAGTCCCCGTTTATATATAAGTGTTAAACACTTAATTCTTGTGGCACTCACGTGTGAGCACGTGAGGCGCCCTGAAGTTGGATACTGCCTTTTTGGGTTTTATTTCTCTCTTCTTTTATAAGTGCTGAAAACTTGGACCCTGTGGTGCTCACGTGCGAACATGTGAGGCGCCTTCAAAATATGAGCGCTGGTTTTGGGTATATTCCTTTTTTTATAAGTGTTAAGCACTTGATTGGGGGTCGCATGGAAAACACATGACTGCTTTAAAAGGAATTTCTTGTTCTTCTTTTAGGCGCTAGCGTAGGAAACACGTGACTCGGTCTCAGCCATTCTTTTTTGTTCATCAGAAGTGCTCACTATGTGCATGAAGGTTTTGATCTCATATTAACGATGCTGGGATATGAGTTTAAAGAATTTCAAGTCTCTTGTTTTATAAGAATTAAAATCTTCTACAGGGTTAAACCCTAGTTTTCCAGAGGAATTCAATCCCTATATACTTTTGTAAGAATTAAATTATTTGAACTTAGTTCTTTCTCCTAGGTTTTGAATCTGCATAACAGAATCTCTCCGATGAGAATTAAATTCTTAACTTATAGGGAGATCTGCTTCTGCAGACCTTAACCAGAAGAAGAACTAAGTTCTTGTATGAAGGGTTAAACCCTTAAAGAAGAGATAAGATAATCTCTGTACTTTCTTCTTACCTAGGGTTTTTGTTTAAGAAGGAGATTTTCTTCTTTCAGAGAATTGAATTCTCTTTCTTTCTTTTTATCCGTTTCTCTTTCTGTTCTCCCCCTTTTTTCCTTCTTTTTTCTTAACTTAAAGTCTTGGGTTCTTTATATAGTCGAGAGAACTTTGTTAATTAGTTTGAGGAAATCTCTCATTGAGAGACTTTTATTAATTTGAGGGTTTTACCCGCTGTTGGATCTTTGATCCAAGGATTCTGTCTCACAGAACATATTTTCTTGTTTCTTAAACAAGATTAGGAAAATAATTTCCTGTACAGAATCTATTCTGTAGATTGATGATTTTTAATCATCATTGGATTTTTAATCCTAGTGTTCTTGATTTAACGGAGCACAATTTTTCTTTTTAAAGAGATGAAAAATATTTTCCAACTCATGAGATCTTTGATCCGCCAATTTTCTGTTTAACAGAAAATATCATTTCCAATTTAAAGTTCAATAGAATTTAATTCTATCATCATTGGATTTTTGATCCAACAGTTCCTTGTTGAGTAGAATTTAATTCTATGTAGGGAAGTGCCCCCACGTGTTTGACACGTGAGACTTATTAGCTTGGCAATTGTTTTAATTGTTGTGCCTACATGCGTTGCATATAGGCACTCACGTGTTAAACATGTGGGGCTGTTTTAGCCTAGCAATTGTTTTAATTGCAGTGCCTATATGCATTGTATATAGGCACTCACGTATTAAACACGTGGGGTTCTTTGGCCTTGCAATATTTTTAATTACAGCGCCTATATGCGTTGTATATAGGCCTTCACATGTTTGACATGTGGGGATCATTGGCCTTGCAATTGTTTTAATTGCTGTGTCTATATGCGTTGCATATAGGCCCTCACGTGTTAAACACATGGAGCTCTTTGGCCTTGCAATTATTTTAATTGCTGTGCCTATATGCGTTGCATATAGGCACTCACGTGTTAAACACGTGGGGCTGTTTTAGCCTAAAAATTGTTTTAATTGCTGTGCCTATATACTTTGCATATAGGCACTCACGTGTTAAACACGTGCGGCTGTTTTAGTGAGGAATTTTCCCTCATCCCTTTTTTATAAGGGAACAAATACCCCCCATCGTTGCTCTCACGTGGTTTACACGTGAGTGCAATACTGTCTGTCCTCACAGCCGTTGGATTGTCTAGAGGAATGGGAAGATGAATCGCTCCCCATCATGTTTTATAAATGCAAGGCTTTTGCCTTTGGGAAGCCACCGTTCTTTCATCTTCTTCCTTACTTGTTTTCCTTGAAAATTTAATTCTCTTCTTCAGAGCTTAGTTCTCTGCTTGCTGGAATCTCAGAGTTAAACTTTGTTAAAACTTTTTCCTTAGTAAGGATCATGAATGGAACCCCCCTTTTTGTTCTTTTCATCGTGGATTTTAAATCCGGGAATAGAGCGTTGCTCTTTCCTTAGATTGGTTTCTTAAAGATCCAAATCACACATTTTTTTTTTGTAGATTCTAAGATCTTGAATCAATGGGGATCGTTGATCCTCCTCTTAGGGTTTTACCCTGTCACCGATCTTTAAGATCCTTGGAATTTAATTCCATTTTCCCTGCCTCCTTGCCATGGGGGTTTCCTGGGATTTAATCCCTTTATTAAAGGAATTTAATTCCTTGTTCATAGAGCTGGGCTTTGAGAGAGACTCAGATATTTTTGGGAATTTTATTCCTTAATGCTCTTGAGTATTTGAGGGTTTTAATGCCCCTAAAGCAGGTTTGAATCTGTCGTGCTTTTAGCAGAACTTGCTTCAAGAGTTGTTTAAAATTTACTGTTTACTTGATGAGAATCCCTTTATATTCTCATAATGAGCACTTTCTTGATCATTTTGATTGCTAACCTCCTACTGATTTTTCTTTTAAGATATTATGGCTTCTCATCTTTAAGATCTCGATAAGATTATCTCTTATGAGGATATTCGCATCCAGGGCCGTTGCCAAGGCCAAGAATTTACCGACGCTCAATGTGCTGATGTGATGCGTCATTTCGACGACTACAACGGTCGGTTACTCCCCCGACGTTCTGCTCTCTTGAACATTATCGTTGGGTCGATCTGGGCAACAATTCCAGGGCTTGATGAGGCTATGCCACTCGAGGCGCTTGATGATGCCGAAGATAAGGTGCATTCAGTATATTTGATGAGCCTGATCTCAAAGAAGCGAAGGGATGACCTTGTCGATATTCTGCATCGCGTCACCAGAGGACGGACGGCATTAGTGGGGATCCTGACGCTTGTATTCGTGAGAGAATGCATAAGAAAATGGTCAGAGAAGCCAGAAGCACTTTACTCGGACTTGCTTCTAAATTCCTAAATCCATGTCCGTAATGTAGTGTTTTACCATTGTAAACATTTTGATAATATTTTCTATTATCCATGTGAAAACTTTCTGAAGCATGAATGACAAAACTTCTCCTTCTTTTATACCATTGTTCATATGCGCCTCACATGTCATGCACGCAGGGTGTTAGTGAGGGAATCGTTTTGTCTTCTTTTGTAACATTTTAGAAATATAAATATTATTTTGGAAATTAAATATTAAAATAATATTTTTCGCGAAAACTATTCGATTTGCGAATAGGGGTTTTTCGTAAAATGGTATAATTATATACCGATATTTGGAATATAATCGGAGATTAAAATGATTTATTCATTGAAAAGATATTTATCGGATTTTGGCATTTTATAATTAAATATATACAAGTTTAAGTTAAACTTGATTAGTGCACTACTAATATCGATTAAGCCAAATTCGTATTGTTACATTTTTCTATGGCTAGTGCACCATGTCATGTGCATGCTATTCATTTGTTTTGTGACTTGTGGATTTGTGAGAATGATAAAATAGATGCCATGGTTAAGAAGGAGAGAGAGAGGAGACAAAATAGATATTTGGGAGAGTGAGAATAAGAGATATTTTGAGTGAGAGAGAGAGTGAGGTTAAGAGAGAGAGATCTTTGACCAATTCCTTTTCATTTATTCTTCTTCCTTCTTCCTTCTTCATCATTTTCTTCTCTTCTTCATTATTCTTCATATTTCCTTCACCTTTCACTATCTCCATGTATCATCTCAAATTCCTAACCTAAACCCTATGCCACCTTTATTAAAAAGATGCACAAGACTATCCTAAACCTTTTGAACCATTCAAGTTTGGATTTTGAAGACTTTGGGCAACTCAAGAATTTTCCTAAGTTGCCAAAGGAGGTAATCCCTACACTTTTAGTTAAGCTTGTTGAACTCCTAATATTTTAGTTTAGTTTAGAAATTGATTTAGTTAGGTTTTGTGATCTTAGAAATTTCCAGGTTGAGATTTAGTGGGAGACTTGACTTGTAAGTGGTTAATTGAGGTGTTTGCAAGACTTGAGTGATGTTTTTATTGGCCAAGACCAGATACTAGAAACCAAAACACGTACTTTGAATTGGCCGATATTGTATTTTGTGGAATTTGTGATGAGATACTGAGATTTTTTATAACCCGGGTACTCTAAAAATTATTTAGCGATTACAGAGAGACGTGCAGGCAACCAGGAACCTACCCTAGAAACCTGAGCCCATTCTCTCTTGTTCTGGCCCCAGATTTATTACCTAAGGCCGCAATTTGCGGCCAAGTCGGGATGAAATGTATTGATTCTTGGTCTGTGGCTCCCTTATGTGATATCTAGAGCAACCCCATATGCAAAATTGGCTAATTGTACCTGCGGCAAAATCTGAAAGTGATTTCCTTCGTTGCTGAATTTGGTTTTCCGATTTCTGAACTTGGGTTTTGGTATTTGATATTGTGCTTGGTCGTTGGACATTTGTACATCAATGACGAGGGTTATTTGGTTTTTGGTGCATGCGTAAGCTATAGGTTCTAACCTATGAGCACTTCGTGTGCCGTATCGGTTTTCGGACTCGGTTTTCATAATGATACGATGTGTTGTGATTGTAGGTACCTTCGCGTGGATTCCGAGACGACGAAGCACATCGACTACGGCTGAACAAGGAGTTTCGCAGGTGAGTAGATTTATATCTACGGGGGAAGTCGGGTGGATGGCGTATAGCACCCCCACAAACATTGATATGTGATTTATATAGTTTGGAGACAAGATATGTTACGACTTAAGGTTATAGTTATGGTTTAGTGTGAAATGATATGATAGAAAGGATGTCTCGAATTGATATATAAGGATGTGAATCACGATATATACATATGTAGTTGCAAGAGAATAAGTATGAGATTATAGTGGCATGTAATGAGGTCGATAAATACAACATGAGATTTATAAGATGACTTGATGTGAGATATTGATGTGATGAAAAGAGTATACGATGTGATAGGATGACTTGGTTTGATATGTCGTTATATGGATGCGAGTCGATATGAGATAATTGATACCTTTGTCAGTCCCACTATGAGATTGATACGGATATGACCTTAGAGATAGGTATATATATATATGGATAATGATGTGAATAATGAGTGATATGCCGTACGAGATGTTAGGTTCGTACCCTTATTGTCATATAAGTTGATAGAATCCCTAATTTTTTAATGTCGCCGTACGATGAATTACCGTACGTGATGATTTTTATCTGATGATTGGTCCATACCCTTGATTAGTGGATGCCGTACGAGGTATTATACCGTATGTGATATTGTGAGGCTGGATGCCGATTGATAGATTCACCGACTCGGATATGTTATAGATACGTATACCTTATAGCATTGCGCTCACGATTTACTTTCTGCTACGTACAGGATATTCTCATTGCATTACCTATACCTGTGCTAGTATACTTACATAATTATCGATGATGCGTATGTTACACTTACACAGATTGCCGGCTCATACACTTTCATCATCGATAATTACTATGTCACTTACACAGTAGAATTGCTATATCATGCTATGATATATTGCTATGCTCACATCATTATTCTATGTTGCATGATATACTTGCTATGTTCACATCACCATACCATGTCGCATGATATACTTGATATGCTCACATTTCTATTCTATATTTGCGTACATCATGCTTTATGATATTACGTATTGAGATGCTGTTTTCATGAGATTGTGGATTAGAGAACCGTGGTTATATTTCAAAGGAAATTATGTATTGTTTTAAAAACCCGGTTTCTCTTGTTATGATATTTCGAGACGTCCACCATGTGTTTTCTCGGTTATGAGTTATGTGATACCCGATTCGAGGAGCTGGATGAGGCCGTTTGCGGGTATATGGTGGACCCGGTATGGTACCCGGGGCAAGAAAGGTATGTTGTGCAGTAGACGATGAGCTTGGCAGAGGGACTACTACCTACCAGTGATAGCATTTGGGCTCGGCGGTTATCCGGAGGATACCGACCGGAGTCGTGAGATAATATGGGCCGATCCGGACTGACGGAGCCCTATATATGAGGATTTACGTGTCGATGCTGGACACGGGTTTCATGATATTTCGAGTGTCGATGTTGGACACTCAGGTTCCATGATTTTGATGTGTCGTTGATGGACACACGTTGGTTGATATCCTCATATTTACATGCATATGCTTTCATGATGTTTCGAGTGTCGATGCCGACACTCAGGTTCCATGATGTTGTTGTGTCATTGATAGGACATGTGGATGATATCCACATGCATACAGAAATTGATTATATTGTTGGCATATATGCAGATACGGTCACCCTAGATATCATAGTATTACCTTTATGATATAGTTGACCTAGGAATCGTTGTTTTATTCGATTTCTACCTGATGATGTTTTCTACTCATGAGTTGGCAACTCACCCCGTTGTTCCACAGTTCTTACAGGTTTGACCGCATGGATCAGTAGCGGTATCGCTGGCATACAGCTTGCTTTCGGGTGATTTTCTTTGGTAGGTGGGACATATTGGATCGTACCCACTCTTGTATTATTATTTCTGTTGTATCTAGTTAACTCCATCAATCAGAAACTAGTATTTGTATATGTAGTAAGACTTAGAAAGACTTATGGTTGCGAGATTTAGAGCGATGAGTTATATGTTCGCTTGGTGGGTTTGATATCTTGCTTTGCATTATCCTTTGTGTTGATCTTCGCCGTTGGACGTCGTATACATATATTTCTGACTTGCGTGGTTGCAATTCCGCCGATTGGCGAAGAGCTAGCTCCCGCATGGGGATGCATTTATTGTTGTTATGTATATGTGGTTTTGGGTCAAAATATACAAAGAAGGTGTTGCACAAATTTTTAAAAAGACGAAACATGTTTTTCAACTAGTATAATCCACTTGCATTTTCATGTTCCATTATTTATGCATTAAAGAAAACTTTTGATTTCATCATACCTTTATTTCAAAACTTCACCTCTTTTATTTTCTTTAAAGGTTTAGATTTCTGGGCTTCGGCTTACTTGATTCACATTACGCCTTTAAACGTTGCGTGATTTAAATGCTGGTCACGAACTAAGTTTTGGGTCATGACATCGTATATGTATCTCGTCTCTATGCATGAGCTTTATACTTTACGCTTAGGAATTTTTGCTAAGTGCAAATGCCACCGTTGTGTTATGCGCTAAACCTTCTCACACATACATAAATTAGCACGCTTTGAATGCAGTTGTAAACGAACGCTTAATCGGGTGTGAATCAAATGCTCTCCTTACTGCCTCGCATAGCATACGGTTGGTTTCCATGGGTTGCGCCTTTCTATCTTGACTTGACGTAAAGTAGTTTACGAACTCATTTCAGAGTTTGTAGTTTATTCACTCATTCCGGAGTCTCTAGTTTACGAACTCATTTCGGAGCTTGTAATTTATTCACTCATTCCGGAGTCTCTAGTTTATGAACTCATTTCGGAGCTTGTTTAGTTTACCTCACTTGGGCTTGTAGGCAAACTGGTCTTAACGTCACAGTTAACCTCTGCTCTTTACGACAAAGGTCTGTTAGGGTCTGTGGTACTAGGGTTTTATCCGTTATACCATTGTGTTGGCTAATGCATTTCTCGATATGCAATCTTTCTGTTCGAGTAGCCCCGCGAATGTTGTGTCTTTGATCCTTTCGGGGGCTGGACAAGTCGTCTTCAAGCAATCTCCCAGGTCATATTACCATCGGAAGAGCAAGCGTTAGGGATTTTCCATGCAACTTTTTACTTGAGGTTAGACTCAGTTTGGGAGCCCCAATGAGTCATAACCACTCCGTGCTGGTGTGGGATGATCTCCGATAGTCTTTCAGGTTTTATTTGAGTTGCCATCAAGACCCTGAAGCTAGGGATTTTCCTTTGCTTCATTTGCTGGTTGCGTCTGCTGTAACGAGACGAATGTCGAGGTTGTATCTAGGTTATCTATGAACCGTTGAGATTTGGAACTAGGGACTTTGCCATGGCTTCGTTTTGTTGACGTTGCGTCTACATCCTGTTGGAGTGGAGAAGGAACGCCAGGGTGATCTCTAGGCTGTCTGTGAACCGTCGAGATTTGGAACTAAGGACTTTATCATGGCTCCGAGGTAGTCTCTAGGTTGTTGGTGAACATTCGAGATTTGGAACTAGGGACTTTGCCGTGGCTCCTTTCTTTTGACCCTGGGGTCGGTTGTTGACGTTGCGCCTGCATCCTGTGGAGTGAGAAGAAACGCCGTTGTTGATCTCTAGGCTGTCTATGAACCGTTGGAATTTGGAACTAGAGACTTTGCCATGGCTCCGTTTTGTTGACGTCGCGTCTGCACCCTGTTGGAGTGAGAAGAAACGCCGTTTTGATCTCTAGGCTGTCTGTGAACCGTTGAGGTTGGGCTTTCCCTTTGACGAAGCCTAGTAGGAAAATGTGGTTCCCTTTTCATTTTTGCACATGGATTGTATACAGGGGTCGATGTGGACTCACCTGCAGGGCAAAAGTTTCATCATTTTTTTTATTTCTTTCCGCGATGCTCTATCATTTCAGCTTTTTATATCGCGAAAGTCGCAATTTTCCAATCATTTCGGCTGTTTTTATCGCGGTGCCCAATCATTTCGGCCATTTTCTTTTTACTCGCTACTTTTTATTGCGAGTTGCCCAAACATTTCGGCTGTTTTTATATGCATATATTTCGCTCGCTGATTTTTATTGCGAGTTGCCCCATCATTTCGGCTATTTTATATGTATTATTTGCTCGCTGATTTTTATTGCGAGTATGTAACTAGATATATGAGACCAATCTTAGCATCAGCACCGCTGCGACTGGAATATTGCCAGGAGCGAACCATGATTTGCCGTGAAAGGGCTTAGAATTTGATACCGATTTAGACATCAGCATCACTACGACTGGGATATTTTCAGGAGCGAATCATCATTTGCCTTTTTCGATTTGAACAAAAGTGGCTTAGCAAATAGGGTTAGGATCATATCGACTAAGGCTTTTTGACTTTACGAGCCGTAAGGGTCTCATAAAGGTATTTCTCCCTACGAGTCTTGAGGATCTCGTAGGTGTATTTTCTCCTTAAAAGTCGTGATGACTTCTAAGTGGTGTTTTCTCTTATAAGTCGTAAGGATCTCATAAGAGTATTTTCTCCTTATAAGTCGAGAGGACTTACAAGTGTCATTCACCATATGAGGACATTCCTCGTGATTGGTGGAACTTGGTGGGGGAAACGTTTATTTATGCCCGTGGATTGTATATAAGGGCCGTCACTGTACCGCCTGTAGGGAAACTTGGGGAGTGTGATGGCTTAAAAACAAGTTCAGGTCCCCGTATCTTAAGGCTTTTGAATCCTATCATCCATGAGGGTTTCACAGGGGGGAATTCTCCTTACGAATTGTGAAGATCTCGTAAGTGTAATTTCTCCTTAGGAATCGTGGGGATCCCTAAGTGTGTTGCTCCCTTGCGAGTCGTATGGATCTCACGCAGGTGTTTTCTCCTCAAAAGGTCGAGAGGACCTTGCAGGTATCTTTATTTTAACGAGATTGCGCCTTTTCGGGTTTTCACAAACTCGCCGGTAGCCCTGCTGTTTTTACTCATGGCGCTCTTTTGGGTTTTCATTCGTGCCCATTCCGCTTGTGGACATACCTTTTTTTAACAACGAGATTGTGCCCTTTCAGGTTTTCACAAGCTCGCCGGTAGTCCTGCTGTTTTTACTCACGGCGTCCTTTCGGGTTTTCATCCGTGCCCATTTTGCTTGTGGACGTACCGTTTTTTTACACCCCTCTATTCGCCAACGGAACTTATGGGAGGCTTCACCACCGGGGCAGCTGCGTGGCCAGCGGGACTTAAGTTGCAGTCCTCGCCGCTGGGACTTTTGGACTTGAATTCCACCATCGCCGTGTTTTGAGGCGACGTATTTAGTTTAAGGACATTACGGCCCATTGTTAGTTTTAGGGACATCTCGGTCCGTTGTTAGTTTAGGGACATCTCGGTCCATTGTTAACTTCGAGGCGAAGTTTTGCTGGATACTACTTATAGAGTCTTGATTCAGGAAGATAGCGAGCGGACACGAGCATCGTCATCTATCATTAACCTAAGGTGTGACTTGTCAGATGTAGTATTTCTTAATGAACCAGCCGTTTATTGGCCGAAAGGGTCTTTCTCCATGCATATCCATGAGCAAGTAGGCCCCACCTTGGTAGACTTTGTCTATGATGTACGAACCCTCATAGTTCGGCTCGAACGTCCCCCGCTTTGCACAGTTGGGGATCATAGGTCTTTTTACGACTAGCATGAGTTCTCCTTGGCGGAATGTTCTCGGTCTGGTTAGTCTTTTGTATGAGCGCGCCATCCTTGCTTCTAGGTTTTGCTGTGCCGTGAGATGAGTTTCATCGAGGGCATCGAGCTCCTCAAGTCGAAGATAGGCATTTTCTTCATCCGTCAGCTCACATTGAACTACTACTCGTAGAGAGAGTAGTTCTTTTTCCAAGGGAAGTACTGCTTCCGTGCCGAATACCAACGCGTATCGTGTTGTATTCATAGCTGTTTTGAACGTGGTTTGATACGCCCAGAGAGCTTCATGCAGTCTCTCGTGCCAATCCTTTTTGTTTCTGGACACCGTTTTCTTTATGATCTTCGTCAAGGTCTTGTTGAAAGCTTCAGCAAGACCATTAGCTCGGGGATTATAGACTGAAGAGTATCTTCAATCTATATTATGCTGCTGTGCGAAGCGGCTAATCTTATGGCTTCTGTAGGCTGGCCCATTATCCGAGATGATTCGTCGCGGAGTGCCGAACTGGTAGATGACGTGTGTTCTGAAGAAATGGAGGACGTTCTCTGTTTTCACCTCCCTTAGCGGTACTGCCTCTGCCCACTTAGAGAAGTAATCGGTTGTTACCAATATAAACTGATGTCCCTTGGACGATGCTGGCTCGATGGGCCCGATTATATCGGTTCCCCACATTTTGAACGGCTAGCTAGCCAACGTCGGGTGTAGTGGATTTGGATGCTGGTGGATGAAGTCCCCATGAATTTGGCACGAGTGACACTTCTTCGCATATTCGAGGCAGTCCTGAATCATCGTGGGCCAAAAGTAACCCATTCTCTTGATCTTCAGCTTCATCTTTGGCCCAGCTTGATGAAAACCGCAGAGACCGTCGTGAGTTTCTTGGACGACGCTCCTTGCTTCTTCTGGTCCCAGGTACTTTAGCCACAAACTGTCAGACGATCTCTTATATAGAGTATCATTGACAAAGGCGAAGGATAGAGCTCGTTTCATGAGCTGATGTTTTGACGACGCGTCTTCGGGTGTTTGATGGGATTTGAAGTAGTCTATGAAGACTTCTCTCAACTCTTTAGCCTTTTCTTCGTCTTCTATTTGGCAGGCTGCTTGTTTGGTCGCTTCCTTTCCTTCAGACGACTCCAGAGATATTTCTGTTGGCGCGAAAATCCGGCGGCTTTGCACAATGATCCTTACGTCATTGGGATTTTCGTCGGCCAATTCTTTAGTGAGCTTGGCTAACGCATCCACCTTGCTATTTTCCGCCGGCGATATGTTTTCCAAGATGTAGGAGGGAATTTGAGTCAGCATTATCCGCACTTTTTCGCCATATTTTACCAACTCTGGTTTGCACGTCTGATAGTCGCCATTTACTTGGCTAACGACCAGCTGGGGGTCTCCATATATGAGGAGGTTTTCGATTTCCATGTCGACAGCAATCTCAAGACCTGCTATCAAAGCTTCATACTCAGCCTCATTGTTTGTTCTCGGTACTTTTAAGGAAAGGGCAAAATGCATTATCCCTCCTTGCAGGGTCACGAAGATAAGGGCTACCCCAGCTTTAATTATAGGAGTGTTGTGCTTTCTCTTCTTCATGGAAGATGCCCCTTCGAAGTAAAGTTCCCATCGAGAGTCATTTTCTTCATCCTTTGTATCGAACGCATGTTAGTCCGGTAATTTGCAATTTAAGGGAGAGTTGGCTGGTATTTGATGTTCAGCAAGGAAGTTGGCGATGGCCTGGCCCTTCACTGTCCCGAGGGGTTGATAGATTATCGAGAATTCCATCAAGAGGAGGGCTCGTTTGGCAATCCTTCCCGTCAGTATGGCTCTTGACATCAAATATTTGAGAGGATTCACCTTTGATATGAGATAGACCTCATGTGCCAGGGCATAGTGCCTGAGCTTTTTATCGCGAAGATCAGTGCCAGGCAATGCCTTTCGATGGGAGAGTAGTTGTTTTTTGCCCCCAGGATAACTCGACTTAAATAGTAGACAGCTCTCTCCTTCCCTTGGTCATTCTCCTGTGCCCATAGCGTGTCTAAAGAGCCTTCAAGGGCTGTTGTGTACGGGATGAGGGGCTTTCCCTTGACCGGAGCGGTTAGTACCGGTGGATTCTGTAGGTATTGCTTGATTTCGTCCCGTGCACTTTGGCATTTCTGGTCCCAAACGAACGGGGTCCCCTTCTTCATTAGATGGTTGTAGGGATGGCATTTGCCGGAGAGGTTAACTTGTAGTTTGACACCTGTTTAGGCATCAGTATCGCTACAACTGGGATATTGCCTGGAGTGACTCATCATTTGCCTTGAGAGGACTCGGAATTTGATACCGATTTAGGCATCATTATCGCTACAACTGGGATAGTGCTAGGAGTGAATCATTATTTGCCCCTGTCGATTTGGACAAAGGTGGCTTTGTAGACAAGGTTAGGATCCTGTCGACTAAGACTTTTGACTTTATGATCCTTAAGGGTCTGATAAAGGGTTTTTTCCCTACGGGTCGTGAGGATCTTGTAGGCGTATTTTCTCCTTAAGAATCATGAGGATTCCTAAGTGATGTCTTCTCTTGTAAGTCGTAAGGATCTTCCAAGAGTGTTTTCTCCCTATAAGTCGAGAGGACCTACAAGTGTTATTCACCATCTGAGGACATTTCTTGCCATTTGTAGACTTGGAAAAGAAATATTTATTCGTGCCCGTGGATTGTATACAAGGGTCAATATGGACCGCCTGTAGGGCAATTTGGGGGATATGACGGCTTAAGAACATGTCCAGATCCATGTAACTTAAGGCTTTTGAATCTTATGAGCCGTGGGGGTCTCACAGGGAGGATTCTCCTTACGAGTCATGAGGATCTCGTAAGTGTAATCTCTCTTTAGGAATCGTGGGGATCCATAAGTGTGTTACTCCCTTGTGAGGCGTAAGGATCTCACGCAGGTGTTTTCTCCTCACAAGGTCGAGAGGACCTTACAGGTGTTTTTATTTTAACGAGATTGCGTCCTTTCAGGTTTTCACAAATTCGCCGGTAGCCCTGCTGTTTTTACTCACGGCGCCCTTTCGGGTTTTTATCCGTGCCCATTTTGCTTGTGGACGTACCATTTTTTTAGTGGGGCATTCCAATAGATTGTAGGACCTGTTTGTAGGCCCCTTAATATCCTTCCTGTCCTTTGAGAAGAAAGGAATATTCTACTTAGATATTCTTTTACCAGTGAGAAATATGCCCCCTGTGTATATCTCGGGGGGAACGAGTACCCACGCCATCACTATTTTGGCGACAGGTTACTTCAGAGCCGCTTAATTTTGTTGAGCGTAGGCGACAAACGCCATCTTGCCTCCGCTTTTCACTCGTCATCATCGGATGAGAAAGAGTCTTTACCCATTTGATCCAATCGAGCCATTTTATCCATGAGTTCTTGGAAGGTCGTCGGCTTGAAAATGGCCATATATGGGAACACCTTTGAATTTGGGTCAAGGGTGGCTATGTTGCTCGTATTTGACCAAAGATTTCGCCATCGGGTAACATATTGAACCCAAGTCTCATTCGGTCTAACCCTTTCGTTAATCAGCGCCGTCACAGTAGTATGTTCGTTCTCACTAGCGAATCCCTGACAGAAGAGCATATCCATTTCGTCAAAGCTCTTCATGAAATCATTTGTGAGTTCCGCATACCATTCGAAGGTGATGCCCCGCCAGACCACCGACGAACTGTCGGAGGAGTAGTATGTCATTTCCTCTAGAATTTCCACACATGGATTTAAATCGCGCAATGTACAGGCGAGGATTCCCAGTTCCTTTATACATGTGGAACGTTGGAAGTGTGTACTCTGGCGGGTACTGTATTTGATCGTACCACGTCGGATATGGTCAACCAGTCTTGATTGATCTATTTGCGGCTTCACTGGCGTAGTGAGCTTTGATTTGCTGAGCGATATATTCGTTTAGATTTGCTTTTGGAATCATTTCCTCTTCGGCCGTTGATGAGACTCGTAGAGGATTTGAAATGTCACCCTTGTCTTTAAGAGCGACTATCGGCAATTCATTTGCTTGTGGTTCTGATTGAACCATCATTCCGGAAATTTCTGCCGCTTCTTCATCTCTCTTTTTGAGAGCGTGATTTAGGAAATCAATATCCGACTCATGCTCTGTTCTTTCTCCATGTGCGTCTTCGGGATTTGTCTTAGATAATGGATTAGCGAGTGCTGCCGCCTGAGCAAGCATCTCCTGCAGCTTTTCACGTTGCAGTTGATCCTTTTTCAGGGATCGAGTATGCGGTCCATAGCTAATAGATTCTTGAACTTCATCTTTAGAGTTCACCATGTGGATTGCATGAACTACCGTGCCCCCAGCCTTGGGGTGTTTGGAGTTTTGGCCTTTGGAGTTTACCTCGGGCACTTGAGCTTTATTAGGGCCATTTTTTTTGAGAAGCCGCTTTGGTTTTTGGGGGGAACCGTTGTATCAGGATCCATCTTGGGATAAGACCCCTTGTATTTGAAAGGGGATTTGTCAGAATATGGATGACGTTTAGGGGAAGAGCCACGGTTGATGACTGAGTCCTTCATCTGCTTCCATACTTATATATAGGCGAGGAAAGTTCTTTTAGGGAGCGAAGTGGTTTCTGCTCTTATGGGATCTCCCTGGGCTGCAGAGTTTGTTTCAATACTGCGGTGGGAGTATTTTTTCTGACCCTTTGCAGTAGTTCGAAGCTGTTCCCGGATGGAACAGCAACATTCATCATCAGAGTTGAAGAAGGTGGAGTCAATGCTGATGGAGAACTGCCCCGGGCTCAGTTTGTATGACGCCGATATTGACGTCGACCCTTTCTTACGGCAGGGATTTGATTAGCCTCAGGATTTTGATGAGCCTTCCCCCTATTTCTTTTGAGAGTTTGAATATTCTTCCCCCTGCGTCGACCTTTGTCCTTGACAGGTGCCAGTTGTTTGAGGACTGATTCCGTCGGCAAAGCTGCATCTTGGGGAGCCAGCCTGTGGAAGACAGACTTCTTCTAAGCTTCCTCCCTTGGCGTTGACGCACCAAGGCTGGGAGGTGGGAGTATCGACCTAAATCGAAGCCCATTGATTTCTTGAAGAGCCGGATTGCAGAGATTTAAGGCTGCAAGTCACCCATACTTTACTCCGCCAGATGTGATAGTGCCTGAGTTGCGGTGAGTGAAAGCAAACGCCATTCTCGGAAAGACCGAACGCCAGCTTCAGTATCCCATCACCCAAGGGAAACCACAAACATATTTACCGCGATTATTTGATCGTGGAAAAACACGACACACGAAATGTGGAGTGGAAAGAGGAAAAGGTCCCACCGGACGTGCCAGAATCTATTTACCGCCAAAAATGGAGATGGAACCGGGATGGTTCGTCTTGCCTGAATTTGGGGGAAGATGCTATTTGGGTTTATCCGTCCAGCTCTTCGAAGATGCCAATTAGATTTATAGCACCGTATATTGGAAGTTTGGACGGATGCGGCCGTTGTAGCAGACTTCGTCAGATTCCCCCTCGTTTGCGAGGGGTTTTGATTATGGGGACGCTCTTCCCTGCAGGCGCAAGCCCCTGCAGTTAATTACGTTACCATATTGAGATAACCACTTTCTCCTGCTCTAGAGGTTCACTTTATTTAGTGTGTGTTTGTTTTATTTTTGGTTGCCCGTGGATTGTATACCGAGAATAATTTATGTTGTCGTTCGTAGGGCGTGGATTAGTCCAAATCCGTATATTTTAGATTTGGGTTTGGTTTGATTTAAGGATCGTTAATCTCGTTTGAGATTAAGGTCAATTTAAATGTTTGTTAAGGATACGTTAGTCCAATTTTAGACAAAAATCTACTCAACAGGATTTTGGGATCATTCAGACCCAACAAATGAGCACTTGGGCTCTTTAATTTTAAGGACGTTTCGGTCCGTTGTTGTCATTTTGGGAAGTTCATCCAAAAGCAATTGGTTGTCAGGACCCGCCACCTCTCTGAAGACATTGAGGAATTACAACGATATGTATCAGAGGTGTAGAGAGATGTACCCTTGAACGAATTCCATATTTGAGGGAAAAGGAATTGATGGTCGAGCCCAGAAATCATTAGTCGTATTTTGAGACTAAGATTTCTTCATTAGTTTCGTTTTGGGAAGGCATGAGCATATAGGCTTAGTCTATTAATAGATCGAAGATGTTTTAATCTCAAGAAGACTTAGCAAACTTAAGGCTGGAGTTGATTTCCCATAATGTTAAGTGTTAGTATACGTTCAGCACTCACGTGTTCCCACGTGAGGTTCTAAAGAAGTGTTAAACACTGGATTCCAGGGGCGCTCACGTGTGGCACATGAGGCACCTCAAAGTTGGCTCTATATATTGGGTTCAAGTCCCCGTTTATATATAAGTGTTAAACACTTAATTCTTGTGGCACTCACGTATGAGCACGTGAGGCATCCTGAAGTTGGGTACTGCCTTTTTAGGTTTTATTTCCCTCTTCTTTTATAAGTGCTGAGCACTTGGACCCTGTGGTACTCACATGCGAACATGTGAGGCACCTTCAAAATGTGAGCGCTGTTTTTGGGTCTATTCCATTTTTTTATATAAGTGTTAAGCACTTGATTGGGGGTCGCATGGAAAACACGTGACTGTCCTAAAAGGCATTTTTTTTCCTTCTTTTAGTCGCTAGCGTGGGAAACACGTGACTCAGTCTCAGCCATTCTTTTTTGTTCATCAGATGTGCTCACTATGTGCAAGAAGATTTTGATTCATATTAACGATGCTAGGATCTGAGTTTAGAGAATTTCAAGTCTCTTGTTTTATAACAATTAAATTCTTCTACAGGGTTAAACCCTAGTTTTATCAGAGGAATTAAATTCCTATATACTTTTGTAAGAATTAAATTCTTTGAACTTAGTTCTTTCCCCTAGGTTTTGAATCTGCATAATAGAATCTCCTCAAAGAGAATTAAATTCTCAACTTGTGGGGAGATCTGCTTCTGCAGACCTCAACCAGAAGAACTAAGTTCTTGTATGAAGGGTTAAATCTTTAAAGAAGTGATAAGATAATATATGTACTTTCTTCTTACCTAGGATTTTTGTTTAAGAAGAGGATCTTCTTCTTCCAGAGAATTGAATTTTTTTTTTTTTTTTTATCCGTTTCTCTTTTTGTTCTGTTAGTTATATGTATGCCCTAGAGGCCATTACTGTACATTGGATGTATATTGTAGTGGGTGCTGGGACATATATAGGTAGGACTTTCTTTCTCGACATGATAGTATGCTATCTGGTTGCTCTTTATCTTAACATGTATACTTTCTGTCTCTCTGTTACATGTTGATAAAGCCCTTAGGATGTGTGCTCGACTTCCAGGACTATGATGAAGATCATACTAGTAGGGCCTGGGTAGTCCATGAGTACATCCTTCAATGTTCCTAGTTGTGGGAATATCGAGACGAGGCATCGATATTCCACAGTAGACTAGCGTATATCTTCTCGACCCATGTGATGGACAATGGATGATCCCATATCCATTGGTGTTTGACATCAGAGATGGTATGCGGGTGCTCAGTGGAGACTGGGTACACTGAAAGGACTCGCCGAGAACTCCCAGATGGTATTATATCTCATGTTAGATGGCAGTTCTCTGGTGACACTGGTATAGCTTAGTCTGTTGACCCGAGATCGTCATAGAGTCTTATGTGTCTCCCACTGTGCTTTGATTTCCACCCTACCACGGCTCTACTGAGTCGTGCAAACAGGTGGATTTTGGGTACAGTCCCGATTCACATGGAGGCAATGAGCGATAGGAGGGGATTCGTCTCTCCCGGTATTGGGGGTTGATGTTGCGCTATGCTCGACTGGCCATAACTGGAAATCTCTGGCCAGGGTTGCAGTGATATACTGGTAAGAGTTATCAGTAGTTTCATTCTTGTTATGGACCTTACATCGGCATGACTTATCAAGCTACTGGGGTTTGACTTTTACCATCCCTAGGCGAGATATGCGACATATCAGACGAACAGACCGGACTGTACGATAAGTGTTGCTGGTTGGATTCACAAGAGTGTGAGCGGGTTTGCTCGTTGATCTTCTGATCGCTCAATACCCGGGTGGCCGTTACGTTTAGCAGACCGCTTGCGGCTTGTGGGTGTTTGATATGATCATCACCTACTGCCGGCGTATTGACGAGTCTTTAGAGTCCTACACAGAGGTTTCCTGGCTCAAGCGAAACGAAATAGGAGTGCATATGAGATATGTGCGGGACCGAGAATAATACCAGTATGTGATACTGAATTCTATTCTCGCGATTTGTATCATCGGACGGTTATATAAGATATAGCCGGGTTACCGAATCAAATGTTGATTCGATATATTGATACACTTGATATTAGTCGGTTATATGCAGTATGACCGGATCATTAAATCAAGTGTTGATTTAATGATTTAATGTATAATTATATATTTGATATATTACTTTACATTAACTAGTATCGGTTCACTTAAGATGATTTTCTCACTTGAATGTGCACATTGTATATATGATATATGTTTGTGCACTAGTTTGTATCATGTTTGATGATACATGCAAACTTGGGTGTGTGTATGATTTAAACCATGTTTAGGTTAATGGTTAGGTTTTATTTGTTTTATTTATTTTCTTTATTTATTTTTGGCAAGAAACAAAATGGTGGTGACTTTCTTTGTTTTATTCTTGAAGTTTCATGAAGCTTCAACCATTTTGTTTTTTTCCTTAACCTAACCATTTCACCTAAACCTTAGTTTATTCTCTACATTAGTTACCTCACCCATGGTTGCTAAATGATAAGCATCACTTGATTTTCTATTTTGATTATTCATTCATTCTTTTCTTTCTTCTTCATCTTCTTCATGAAGAGAAGAAAACCTTGCTAGAAAAATTCCAAGTGATGAATCCAAGTGAGAAATCCAAATTCAAAGTGAATCCACTTCCTATTTCTTCATCCTCTACCACTTACCATGTAGTAGAGTGTGTTATCTTCACAAGTTTCATGACCTAGTGAAGATGGAGCTTGAGTTTGAGTCGCCTCGACGTAGATCATCTTCTCCATCGAAGTTAACGACCTAGCCCGCCCATTTCTCCGATGAAACCGACGCTAGTTTCTGGGATTCCGATGATCGCAGCGGAGGGACGTCAACACGGATCTAGAGAAGTGGAGGACCGGATTTACAAAGGTTGTAGTCTCTTTCACTTAGTAGCAAAGTAGTTTGCTAGCTTAGTTTCGCTTTACCTCTAGTTAACGATCTAGCATTAGGGTTTCTCGGCACATGTAAAATTTGATTTTAGCAAAGTAGTTTGCTAGCTTAGTTTCGCTTTACCTCTAGTTAACGATCTAGCATTAGGGTTTCTCGGCACATGTAAAATTTGATTTTGGCATGGTTGATCCGTTTTGGAACCTCATGAGTGTGCCTAGGATCCCTACAGTGGTATCAGAGCCTAGCTAGAGTCTTAGGCGAAGTGTAGACGATGTTAGAAATCCGATCGAGTCCCGAAACCCTAACCAAGACCCCTCTCTGTACATTTTATGAAACTGTGGTTTTTTCCTAATTAAAAATAGCCAAAAAATTCAGCAGGGTCTTTGAGGAGTTACTGTGAAGCACGTGAGCTTAAATCGATAAAAGCGCTACGAAACCGCAGCATGAGCATGGCTCGTGCGGCGGTTCCGCGGCCGAATAGACACTTTATCCTATGCATTTTGCACAGTAACTCCTTATTTGATTCCTGTGTTTTCTGGGTATTTTTTAATTTATACTCAAGAGTTGAGTTTTCTGAGGTGTTTTGGGGATTCGATGATTCGATCGGAAACTTTAACTTCGTCTATGAGTTTTTCCGGCTATTTTAGAAAGTGTTAAAAAGTTCGACCGGATATAAATACCCACTTTTTCCCCTACCGGGAAATTTCCAAGTCTTGGATTTTTCCGTAGTTTAAGAACGTCTAAGTAGTGCAAGTAACGCGATGGACCCTCTAGAAGACAACAAACCTTAACTCGATCTTGTGACCGTCTTGAACTGCCCTTTGAACCTTAGGGTTTGGGGCAGTACGGCGTGCCACATGTGAGGCGTTGGCTTGACCCTTCTACGGCTGGACCGTTGCTACTGTGGCATGAAGTGGATGTTTTTAAACTTATTTCACGTGTGGAGCTGTTTCGGGAAAACTTGGGTGTTTGATTGTTTGATCGGAAAGTTTAACATTTTCTATTTATCTGGAATTTGATACAATATTTGGAATCCACAAGTAGTTATGAGATAACTGAATGAATATTGTAAATCTAGCAGTTTAGTCTCACTTGATCGATTGCCACGGAATTTTGATGTGATCAAAAGTCCGTCGCAATCACGTTGCGTACGCGGATACTCGCCGGGTAATAGACAGCTACACCCCATAGCCCCGACCAAGTGACTGTAGGAGAACCCTGTCGCCGAAAGCATCCGTTCGGGTGCTTGCGACAGCGGTGTTCCGCCTTAGTACACTTCGTCGACGGTATCGGGGGTGAGGCCGTCTACTAAAGTTTGCGACGAGCATTCGTTCAGGATGCCGGGAATCTTGTTGAATTGCCCGACTTGATATTGAAAAGTGTTTTCGATAATGAGACTAAAATGCGGGGTTTATAATTGTTAGGCATGCGATGTCTAAGGAATTCATTTGGTTAGGCATGCGATGTCTATGCAGGTTGCGGATTCCAACTGTTGTAGTTTTACACTTTCTTTTCTGCGACCGTAAGTGTAATATGTGATATCGTCGGTTTCGTTGCTATATGTCAACGACAATTGGGATGGGCATATTTACTTACGTTGATGACATATGATGTTATGTGTTGCTGGATATGTTATATTGGATCGTCGTGTTTGAATAGCCGGGTTTTTTTTATGTGAGATGAGTGTTTTTTCATTTTCATTCATGTAAAAACTTGTATGTAATATTCTTTTATTGGGGCACTTCCAGGTTGCGGAAGATGTCACCGTTGATATATATTATTTACTTTTCCGCATTAGGATAGACCCAAGGAGGGGAGCACAAGTAACCGGGTTCTAGGGTCCAGTGGGAGACCATCTCGAGGAGTCGAGTCCGGGTCTCCTAACCTTAGAATTGGTAGGGTTGCTTGCCGCTCTCGAAGGGGTCTAGGGGTGTGGGATTGGCTATTCATCACGACCGTGGAATCCGTGTTTTATTAAGGCTCAAAATAAAACACGGACGTCCTAGTATATCCAATATTTCATATGTTATTTTCTGCTGCGTTATCTGTGATGTGATCATGTGATTTATTCAGATAGATATTGTATATAGTATATATGATATATTATATAGACGTTGCTTATGTTTTACACCCGTGCTAGCCCTGCCTCGCTCTGGCGTTAGTTACCTAACCTAACGGTGCAGACGGGACATCGAGGCGAATGCGGATGGCATAAGCGTACGTTATATTTATCTGTGATGCTTAGGTGGACTTAGATGATGGGACATTCATTAATGAGATTAATGAAAGAAAATAAACCTAAAAGATGTTGTGGAGTCGAATTTCAAAATAAAAAAAAACAGGTAGCTATAGTTCTTGCTTTGCATCGCGGTGTTCCTTGTAGAACATCCTACACCTTATTCGATGAGGAAAGGGCCGACGATCCCTTCACCGGGAGTGACCCCTTTAGCAATAACTGACAGATGCTACAACTCTCGGTTTGTCTTTTGATTGCTTTTATAGTTTTTGCTTTGCACAGCGGTATATATGATATATTCTGCACCTTATTCGATGAGGAAAGGGCCGACGATCCCTTCACCGGGAGTGACCCCTTTAGCAAAACTAGAAAAGCCTCAAAAACACTCTATTTAAAAACCATTTGATTCCGCAACGAGATCAAGTTCAAAGCGTTAAAGGTTTTCTTAAAAACCATCCGCAACCCTCCGTCATTTTAGGAAGTAGAGTACTTAGTATTCGTGCTGTGTTTGTTGACCATAGTCAAGGCACAGTGTACGGTAGCTAAGTGATGTCTTCCTACACCGCATATGATGCGATTAGTTAGGACAGTCGCGTGACTTTGTTGACCTTAATTAAGGGTCATGTGGGTGGGTCTAATTAATCACGAAATGACGGGTAGAACTTGACTAGTGCTTATGATTTGTTGACCATAGTTAAGGTCATAAGTGCTAGGGGTAAAAACCTTTATCGGGAGTTTCAAGTGTTGAAATTTGCAATGAGATTGCATACCTTCTATATGATAGTTGGATCCCGATACCCACTGGGAGTAATTGTTACTCATGGGAGAGTTGTGCACTTTAGAATTAGCCAATCAAGTAGGTGTCTAGAAAGGTGTCAACGGGGTTACGCCCGTAGGAAAATGAGGTTTGCTTTAATTAGGTCCGTGCGAAACCACGGGGAACCTCCCTTAAAGTACCGACACTGGCCTGGCTGAAAGATTGGCGAGCTTGTAGAGTGTAATTAATCCCGGCTAGTCTTTCCTTTTAAGGTTTGAAGGAAGATTTGATAAAAAGAGTGGGAGCCATCCTGATTGAATAAAATCAATAACCAATCTAATCTTGCAAGAGCGCACGCAGAGTGTTTTCTTCTCTCTCTCTCCAGGTAGCGACCATATCACGCCTTAATCAAGATAATAATATGGATGTATTGACCGAACCCGCTTGTTATACTGAGCTGGGGAACGTTGGTCCCGCTCCAACTTATAATTGTTATAAGACCGAGCAGGAAATAGGGGAATACCAGGATTCCCATGCCGCCCAAACGAAGAAAGTGCATGAGATGCATCTCCTTCGGGTGTGTTCATTATAAAGAACTGTTTCTCAGTGTCCTCTACGTCCTAGGTATTAGATGCCGGATCAGGATCCCGCAAATGTAATCCGTTACATGGGCTACAGAAAGGCAGAGAACTGAGAACGGGTGATAAGTTTCATGAGACAGAAAACGGTGCAAGTGTTGCAGCCAAATCTGTTGGTCACTGTCACCCTGTATTACAAATACATTGATTCTGAACAAATGTTATTAGATACCGAACCTGACATACAAAATCATATCAGTCTCTTTATTAGTAAAGAAATGATAAAATTTTGTATTGTTGGATAATGTTTTGAACATTTCCTATTTCAAAAGTTGATCGGTTCAGATACGTTATCTAAAAACATTGACGTTCTAAATCAAACTACAGTTCCTAGTATACAGAACACACACAAGAAGAAGAGTTCAGATATGAACGATTCCTTCTTGAGGTATTATAGATTAGGTCATATCAATGTGACCCGACTAGCTTAAGTTACATTTTAGATGCATATTTAAATCAGTTTGAATTTACATCTTGTGAAACTTGCCAGTCATGTCACAAAGATTAGATGACCATAGCTCTGTTTATTGGAAACAGAGAAAGAGTTCTCTTGGGACTGATATATGATGATGTATGTAAGGTCCCCTGTATACACATGCCAGGACCGGTTCTTTGTACTTCATTACATTCTCTGATGATCTCTCAAGATTCAGTCATATGTTCCTGTTGAAACATAAGTCCGAACCTTTTGAGATATTCACAGAATATAAGTTAGAAGTAGAGAACCAAAATACGGGTATAAGTATTATGTCCTATGATGAGATCGGGGAGGAGAATACTTGTGCATAGGAATTCTTGGACTATTCTAAAGGAGAATGAGATTCTCTCTCAGCATTACTCCTCCGTATACACCACAGCACGTAGGCGTATCGGGGCGGAGCAATCACACCCTATATGATATGGTGTGCTCTATGATGAGTATTACTGAGTTACCTGTTTCTTTTAGGGGTTATGCACTTGAGAAGCTGCATACCTATTGAATTGGGTTCGAATCAAATCAGTGCCTACCACTCCATATAAGATATGGTATGGGAAGAGCCTATCTCTTAAGTAAGTTAAGATTTGGGATTGTCCGGCCTATGTCTAAAACCAAAATCCGGACAAGCTCGAGGCAAGGTCTGTTATGTAGAACAGGAATGGTTCCAGCTATACAAACTGCAGCTGATGATTTGACAGAACCAAAGGATTCAATAGTCTCCGACGAACCTCAGCCTCTCCACCGATCTAGCAGGGTTCCTCATCCGCCTGAGAGATACTTCGGTTTCTCGATAACAGTGGGAGCGAGGATTGCATCATGAGATGATGACCCAACTATTTTCGAGCAGGCCATCAAGAGTAGGGACTCTGTAAGAATGGCTGGATGCTTAGCGATCTGAGATGGAATCCATGTATACCAACAAAGTATGGACTTTGGTTGCTATATCTGAAGGGTTAAATCCCCATCAGGAGCAAGTATATCTTGAGAAGATTACTTGGTGTAGATGGAAAAGTTGAGACTTTCAAAGCTAGACTTGTTAAAAGTTTTCATCATCGACCAGGCGTGGAAAGTGATGAAACCTTTTCCAGTGGCTATGCTTAAGTCCATCCAGATCCTACTTGCTATTGCTACATACCATGACTACGATATCTGGTGGTTGGGTGCCATGACTGCTTTTTTAAATAATGATTTAGAAGAGAACGTCTATAAGAACACAGCCAGAGGGCTTCGTAAACAGTGGGAGCAGCGGAAACATGTGCAAGTTGCTTTACAGGAGCAGGCATCGCGGAGTTGGAACATCTGTTTTGATGTAGTAGTCAAATAGTTTGACTTCATCAAAATGGTAGATGAACCTTGTACATAAAAAAATGTAGTAGAGAATAAGGTGGTCATCCTCGTATTGTACGTGGACAACATACTCTTGATAGGAAAAGGAATTTCCTATACTACGAACGGTAAATCTCCTCTTATCACAAAGATTCTCCAAATAGGATCTATATGATACCTCCTAAATTCTAGATTTTATATCTATGAGATAAATCTAAATGGATATTAGGATTCTCACTAGGTGTAGTGAGATGGTATCAATCGATCCTGGCGAGAATCACTGGAAAAGTTCCAGGGTGATAAGGACGACTGAATGTCAGTCGCAGGCATTGTCTTTACCCTCAGTGGAGGGAAGGTATGTTGGAAGAGTTCCAAGCTAAATACCGTGGCAAATTAGACGATAAAGGCCGGTGACATCGCTATCAAAAATACTACCAAAAGAGGAAGTTTGGGTGTATATTAGTTCATGAGATGAACTATGGAAGTGTGGCTTTGGCCCAGGAACCCCGGTCCCATCAGTGACCCAGACATATTTTGAGGTAGCATCACCTGATCATGGAGATAGTTGATCTCCAGGGTGATCGAGGTTAGGAGAGTAGACTCAGAGGACAACACGGCGGATCCACTCACAAAGGCTTTTTCCCAGAGAGAGACTTATATAGGATGGTTGAGTATTAGATACTGCGACTACTGCTACAGATGGCTCTAGTGCAAGTGGGAGATTGTTAGTTATATGTATGCCCTAGAGGCCATTACTGTACATTGGATGTATATGTAGTGGGTGCTGGGACATATATAGGTAGGACTTTCTTGCTCGACATGATAGTATGCTATCTGGTTGCTCTTTATCTTAACATGTATACTTTCTGTCTCTCTGTTACATGTTGATAAAGCCCTTAGGATGTGTGCTCGACTTCCAGGACTATGATGAAGATCATACTAGTGGGGCCTGGGTAGTCCATGAGTACATCCTTCAATGTTCCTAATCATGGGAATATCGAGACGGGGCATCGATATTCCAGAGTAGACTAGCGTATATCTTCTCGACCGATGTGATGGGCGATGGATGATCCCATATCCATTGGTGTTTGACATCAGAGATGGTATGTGGGTGCTCAGTAGAGACTGGGTACACTGAAAGGACTCGCCGAGAACTCCCAGATGGTATTATATCTCATGTTAGATGGCAGTTCTCTGGTGACACTGGTATAGCTTAGTCTGTTGACCTGAGATCGTCATAGAGTCTTATGTGTCTCCCACTGTGCTTTGATTTCCACCCTACCACGGCTCTACTGAGTCATGCAAACAGGTGGTTTTTGGGTACAGTCCCGATTCACATGGAGGCAATGAGCGATAGGAGGGGATTCGTCTCTCCCAGTATTGGGGGTTGATGTTGCGCTATGCTCGACTGGCCATAACTAGAAATCGCTGGCCAGGGTTGCAGTGATATACTGGTAAGAGTTATCAGTAGTTTCTTGCTTGTTATGGACCTTACATCGGCATGACTTATCAAGCTACTGGGGTCTAACGTTTACCACCCCTAGGCGAGATATGCGACATATCAGACGAACAGACCGGACTGTACGGTAAGTGTTGCTGGTTGGATTTACAGGAGTGTGAGCGGGCTTGCTCGTTGATCTTCTGATCGCTCAATATCCAGGTGGCCGTTACGTTTAGCAAACCGCTTGCGGCTTGTGGGTGTTTGATATGATCATCACCTACTGCCGGCGTATTGATGAGTCTTTAGAGTCCTATACAGAGGTTTCCTGGCTCAAGCGAAACGAAATAGGAGCGCATATGAGATATGTGCGGAACCGAGAATAATACCAGTATGTGATACTGAATTCTATTCTCGCGATTTGTATCATCGGACGGTTATATAAGATATAGCCGGGTTACCGAATCAAATGTTGATTCGATATATTGATACACTTGATATTAGTCGGTTATATGCAGTATGACCGGATCATTAAATCAAGTGTTGATTTAATGATTTAATGTATAATTATATATTTGATATATTACTTTACATTAACTAGTATTGGTTCACTTAAGATGATTTTCTCACTTGAATGTGCACATTGTATATATGATATATGTTTGTGCACTAGTTTGTATCATGTTTGATGATACATGCAAACTTGGGTGTGTGTATGATTTAAACCATGTTTAGGTTAATGGTTAGGTTTTCTTTATTTATTTTTGGCAAGAAACAAAATGGTGGTGGCTTTCTTTGTTTTATTCTTGAAGTTTCATGAAGCTTCAACCATTTTGTTTTTTCCTTAACCTAACCATTTCACCTAAACCTTAGTTTATTCTCTACATTAGTTACCTCACCCATGGTTGCTAAATGATAAGCATCACTTGATTTTCTATTTTGATTATTCATTCATTCTTTTCTTTCTTCTTCATCTTCTTCATGAAGAGAAGAAAACCTTGCTAGAAAAATTCCAAGTGATGAATCCAAGTGAGAAATCCAAATCCAAAGTGAACCCACTTCCTATTTCTTCATCCTCTATCACTTGCCATGTAGTAGAGTGTGTTATCTTCACAAGTTTCATGACCTAGTGAAGATGGAGCTTAAGTTTGAGTCGTCTCGACGTAGATCATCTTTGGTATCGAAGTCAACGACCTAGCCGGCACATTTCTCCGATAAAACCGATGCTAGAGTCCGGGATTCCGATGATCGCAGCGGAGGGACGTCAACACGGAGCTAGAGAAGTGGAGGACCGGATCTACAAAGGTTGTAGTCTCTTTCACTTAGTAGCAAAATAGTTTGCTAGCTTAGTTTCGCCTTACCTCTAGTTAACGATCTAGAATTAGGGTTTCTCGGCATATGTAAAATTTGATTTTGGCATGGTTGATCCGTTGTGGAACCTCATGAGTGTGCCTAGGATCCCTACATGTTCTCCTCCCTTTTTTTCTTTTTTCTTTTAACTTGAAGTCTTGAGTTCTTTATATAGTGGAGAGAACTTTGTTAATTAGTTTTAGGAAATCTCTCATTGAGAGACTTCTATTGATTTGGGGGTTTTACCCACCATTGGATCTTTGATCCAAGGGTTCTGTCTCACAGAACATATTTTCTTGTTTCTTAAACAAGATTAGGAAAATATTTTCCTGTACAAAATCTATTTTATAGATTGATGATTTTTAATCACCGTTGGATTTTTAATCCAAGGTTCTTGATTTAACGGAGCACAATTTTTCTTTTTAAAGAGAGATAAAAAATATTTTCCAACTCATGGGATTTTTGATCTGCCAACTTTCCGTTTGACAGAAAATATCATTCCCCATTTAAAAGTTCAATAGAATTTAATTTTATCATCATTGGATCTTTGATCCAACAGTTCCTTGTTAAGTAGAATTTAATTCTACGTAGGGAAGTGCCCTCACGTGTTTGACACGTGAGGCTTATTAGCTTGGCAATTGTTTTAATTGTTGTGCCTATATGCATTGCATATAGGCACTCATGTGTTAAACACGTGGGGCTGTTTTAGCCTAGCAATTGTTTTAATTGCAGTGCCTATATGCGCTGCATATAGGCACTCATGTGTTAAACACGTGGGGCTCTTTGTCCTTGCAATTGTTTTAATTGCAGCGTCTATCTGCGTTGCGTATGGGCCCTCACATGTTTGACACATGGGGCTCTTTGGTACTGCAATTGTTTTAATTGCTGTGCATATATGCGTTGCATATAGGCCCTTACGTGTTAAACACGTGGGGCTTTTTGGCCTTGCAATTGTTTTAGTTTCTGTGCCTATATGTGTTGCAGATAGGCACTCACGTGTTAAATACGTAGGGCTGCTTTAGCCTAGCAATTGTTTTAATTGCTGTGCCTATATGCTTTTCATATAGGCACTAACGTGTTAAACACGTGGGGCTGTTTTAGTGAAGAACTTTCCCTTATCCTTTTTTTATAAGGGAACGAGCGGAACCCTCCTTACCTCACTTCTACTTACCTGGCCACAATTGGCAGTGAAGAGGCGATTCGAGTGTTATCTTGCAACTTGTCGCTTAGAAGTTTAGGAGCGGTCCAGTTGGACTTTGTAGACTCTAGCTCTAGGTGTTGTTTGTGCATATTGTGATTGTGATTGTGCTTATGTAAAGTTTAGTCCCATATTCTGTATTCTTTCAAAAGCCAAACAAACAATTTCAAAAACTCTAAAAACAAAAAACACAAAAATTTATAAAAATTCAACCACTTCCACCCTCCCCACCTTTTCATAACATGGGTACCCCAAAATGACCAACTCTTGCTGAACTTTAGTACCCGCAACCAGACATTTCTTCTTACGGTTCTTACTTTGGCCGAACTTCGAACGATCCATCCATGCCCAAAATTTCTTTGAAAGATCGAATAGACGCGTTTAGGACAAACAATTGGACTCCGCAATCCACTTCGTATCAACCGTTTCAATCTCCCCCACCTTCTTACGTTGATACCCCTTTTGCGAGTCATGTTGCGACTTCGAAACCCATGTCCATCGCTGACCGAATCGAACAATATCATAGCCGCTCTTTCACTCCTTTCACAACTCCGATTTGCTTTGATCAACAATTCCAATCACCTTCTTATCATAACGTTGGTCCTAATCCTGTCCAACCATTCAATTCCTATCAATCCTACCCGACTTTTACACCTCTAGACATTTCTTTGAACAACATTTTAGGAGTTTCACGTATCCAAACAATTTTGAAATTTTTACTGAAACCCCCTCACAACCCATGTCTAGTCTTGAGCGGACTTTGGAAGAATTTCGGGTAGCGGCATGCTAATAGATGGTGGATTTGAATGCGTCCATGGCCGCCCTCATACAACTTAACGACTTGGTAGCTAGTTTCCAACTAGCTCCGAATTTTCCAACGTATGATGAGGCGATTGGACAGTTTGAGAATTTGAGTCATGAGAGTGAGCATTCCACCCTTCCAAATCAAACCTACCCATTGCAAATTGAATTCCACAACTCCGGTTTCAAAAGTCTATCGAGTGCCCCACATGAATCATTAATTGAAGATAGAATGTTTGATGAGTTGTGCGATTTTATAGTGTTTGATTTACCCGATTGTGAAGGGTCCATTTCAAGTGAAATGAATTCCAATACCTTTGATCTCTACACCTCCACTCTAGAACCTGAATTGATTGAAATCTATGATGTTGATGAGGTGTTTGAGAAATTTGATTTTCACTTGATTGAGGATATCGACGCTGAGAATATTTTGGATGATGAACCCACAGTTTTTGATGATTTTTTCTCACCAATTCATCATGTCCTTTCACTTCCGTGTGGACATCATCCCGAGTCATTAATTGTTTTTTCCGAACCCCGTATGCGTCTGGAAATTGATGATGAATGCATGGATGGGCTAAATTTTAAGGAGAATTTTGAGAATATCATTGAGGATGAAGCAGTTTTACTTGATGAGTCGGATTTTCCAATTCATCCTGTCCCTTTCATTGACTGTGTACACCTTCCTGAACGTTCAACCGATCCCATTCCTCGATCACTTCCCTCCACCTTTTCCATCATTTCCACTTCGAAAGCCACCGTATCACCTTCTTTTCTTATATCTGGTTCACCAAGTTCGGTCTACCCATGTTTTCTCACGAATCTTGAGAGGCTTGGCCCCATTTCTCAACGGGTTGATAGATTAGTATAATCGCTTTTTACACATCGGTCATTACAAATTGTACTAATTTATTCAATCCATTTCCACCATCAAGTTCGTATTCTATTTCTTTCTCCCCTCCACCATTCTTCTCTTCCACCGAGACCGTACCTCGCTTCCATCCCCTTACGGTCTCGCGTATTCTCTATTTCTTTCCTCTCCGCATTCTTTCACCAACCTGCACATTATCGCGATAAATTTTTTGAATGGTTGGTGCTAACTTTTGGCCTGTGTAAGGCCTTGTATAGATTGATACTGATCTCTCCCCATAACTCAAAACTTTAACGCTTAAACAGTGGCAACACTGTTTCAAGTTTGTAGGGCCTTTTTGTGTATATATATTTTTTGTTTGCCTTTTCCTTTGTAAAAAAAAGGGGAGTGCCGAAAATTTTGACCCTCTTGGTGTAGCCTGACAGTGAGGGCACTGTTAAGTTTAAGTTTGGGGGTATGTTCGGTAAGCTTCCTACCTTCGCATTCATGTGTATATTTTGCATTTGCTTACTTATTTAAAAACCCATAAAAATCAAAGAAATTTCCAAAAATATAAAAACCTTGTCGTCAAATTAGCTAGTAGGGTAACTTAGATTTTTATTCCAAAAATTTAGTTGATATGTTAGGAATAACTAAATCCTAGGCTTAGAAGTTGAAAACCCTAATAATAACCCTCCTTCTGTTTAAACTTGGTAATTATACATCCTTGAAGTTTTTTTAGAAGTAGGTAATCTTGAGTTCAGTTCTTGAGTTAAGTCAAGATGAAGGGAAAGTATTGAAAGCTTTACTGAAGGATAAGTCTGAAAAATAGTTTCTATTCTTGAGTCCAAATTTAGAAAGTATATACCCTACAAACTGCACATACATGCACCTTAAAACTTGGGATAGTAAAGGATACCTAGAAATACTCTTACCTGAAAACCTAGTATGAAAGTAAAAACGGTATTTAAAGTTAACCACCAAAAGAGCATCATTGAAAAATATATCCGGTCTTGAAAAAGAAAAAGAAAGAGAAAAAAGAAAAAATAAATAAAGTCAAGACTTGGAAACTGCTATTTACGCTTTAAGCTCACACATTCAATAATCGGCTGTTAGTGCCTTAAGAAGCATTAATAGTCGCATGAAAGGTGTGTGAGCAAAACCGTCCATCATTAACGAAAAGAAGTAGTATTAGGTATTAGGGTAAGGGTCTATAGCTTGAATTGAATTCTTAAGTGTAGGTGTGAAATTTTACACACGCGTAGGGTATACGATCGATGTTTGGAGGAAAGACAGGGATGAAGAATAAGACTTATGTTTTCCGTGAAGATGATAAAAATTCCTGATTGGAGACCGCGCTTTAGAAGGAAAACTCAAGAGATACCGAGATCTTTCTAAACTGTAAAAACGTATAGGATCTGAGGTTGAATAAATAGGAGGTGTGAAAAATAAGGGTTGAATATTTCTAACTTAGGATGATAGAATTTCTAACATAGTTGCTAAAACCGTAGGAGTAGAGTCGACGTTTACGCAATTAGCTTGACGGAATTTTGTGGGTAGTATCCGCTGAAAACCCTCAGGAGACAACACTCCTCCTACTAGGGATGCCTAGAGGTTTAACGGCTTGTTGCACGAGCTCAGTGCAATCGCGTTCCCTGCGAAAATGAGGTTAGGACTTTTTGTGAATAATTGGTTTTGCTCGGGACGAGCAAAAGTTAAGTTTGGTGGTATTTGTTCATACTAGAATATTACATTTAATACTGCCCATTCTTCTGCTCATTTGTTTATAGGCAGGTACTTTTGATCCATGTTTGCTACATATTTATAGGTTATAGGTTCCTAGTCCAAAATGACGCAAATCGTACAAAATCTCCACAGTTACGCCAAAATCCAGAACATCTGTCACAGACAGATAAAAGCCAGGTTCCGTTCATCCGCATCCGTCCAGTGCCTCTTACTAGTTCAAGAGACAAGACAAATAACAGTGGTCATTCGTGTCTCGGACAAGCACAGAGCACAAGAGGGGCAACACAAGATTCAATAGGTGCGCGGAGCTCGAGGGAGATAAAAGTCATATGAATTAAAAGTGAAGCCCATTTGGACTGTTGAAAATCTGAAGAAATATTGAAAGTATTTTGCAATTTAGGACCTGTACAACAGAAGAATAAAGCAACGTGGAGAAGCCCTAGAAAAATCACCCCAAGATTCCCCCAAAGAGTCGCGGAACCGCGGCCAATATGACCATTATGCGGTGGTTCCGCGGCCGAGATGACTCAGTGATGAGAGATATTTTTGTGGTATTTTGGTCATTGTATTAGGGCTCAGAATATGGGTCTAGGCTTTCATTTCTCTGCCTATAAATACTCCAGTTCTGTGCCCAAATAAGGAGGCTTATTTTTAGTTAGAATTAGTGTAGTTTAGTTTGTATCTTCTTCTTTTTTTTCATCTTTCCTCCATTAAAGTGTAGTGAGAGCTCTTGAGTGGATCTTAATGAAGATAAGGGTTTTTATTTAACTTGTATCTTTATTTCTTGTATTGTTATTTTAATTCTTAGTCTAACTTTTATTTATTGTTGTTAAGAAGTTGTTGTTATTTCTTGTTCCTTTCCTTCTCTTCTTATCCGTATTTTCAAACCATGATACTCGATAGAGTTCCTTGCTTAGGTGAGGACCCAAGTAGTTAGCTTGCATCTTTGTAAAACCGTATTTTTTCCTTTCTTTCTTTGCTTCCTTCTTGCTTTGTTTTTATTTTCTTTTAAATGTGTGAATAATTTCCACACTTGTCAGGGGCTGAGGAAGGTTAGTATGACAGACGGAAAAATCCCTTGTGCTTCTCTTCGCCAAACATCCTAAAACGAACCTAGACCAAACAAACGTAACCCCCTCACTTAGGCACACTATACGTGACATATAGCCGCGACCTAAGTCGAGAAGTCCTTTGGGCGCACTACAATGTGACATGTAGTTGTGACTTAATTGGATACATAGTTGTGGGTGTTTGGTCTAGGGTTGGAAATAAGCGCACGTAGCGGAAAGACAAGGGGCACTAGGAATGGATTTAGCGTTGGAAAGCTTGCTTAAACTCGCAAATCTCATTCTTATGTCCTCCTAATCCCCGCTACGTTCGATTATCCCAACATCGTTTTAGGAATGGCAAAAGAAAAGCACAAGACTAATCCTAACTCTACTAACCAAACTTAACCCTAACAAGCTTACTTGAACATAAATACGATCACTTAGGATAGATTTGAACATACACATATACATTCTTAATCGACTCGTCTAAAACACGAAAGGACATACTACCATCTCCCTGTGGACGACCCGTGCTCAACCGGCTAGCTGCAAAGCGACACCGTCTTGATTGCGGTAAGTAGAACAAATAGGACAAGGTAGAACGCATGATTCTGCCCGATCAATCATGTCACCTTTGATGTATATTATTTACTTTTTCGCATTAGGATACACCCAAGGTGGGTAGCACAAGTAACCGGATTCTAGATTCTAGTGGGAGACCATCTCGAGGAGTTGAGACTGGGTCTCCTAACTCTAGAATTGGTAGGGTTGCTTGCCGCTCACGTAGGGGGTCTAGGGATGTGGGTTTGGCTATTCATCACGACCGTGGAATCCGTGTTTTTCATTATTGGCTTAATTTAAAACACGGACCTCCTAGTATATCCAATATTTCATATATTGACTTCTCCTTCTTGGTTCTTTGATGTGATCATATAACTGCGTGAGACGAATGCTATTATATATATGATATATAATAAATGTTGCTTATGTTTTGCACCTGCACTAGTCCAGCCCCCGCTCTGCCGTTAGTTAAGTAACCTAACGGTGCATGACGGGGCCCCGTGGCGAATGCAGATGGCATAAGCGTACGTTCTATTTTTGTTTCTTTTCTGTGATGTTTAGGAAAACATAAATGATGGGGCTTCATTAATAAGATTAATGAAAAGAAAAGAAACCTAAAGATGTTGTAGAATCAAAAGCTTTTAAAAAGGTTACTCTAGTTTTTTCTTTGCATAGTGGTATTCCTTGATGAATATCCAGCACCTCATTCGATGAGGAAAGAGCCGAGATCCTTTCACCGGGAGTGACCTCTTTAGCAAAACTAGTAAATGCTATAACCCGCTCGGTTTTGTTTTTATAGCTTCTCTAGTTCTTGCTTTGCATAGTGGTATTCCTTGATGAATATCCAGCACCTCATTGATGAGGAAAGAGCTGAGATCCCTTCATCGAAAGTGACCTCTTTAGCGAAACTAGCAAAAGCTAAAAAAAACACTCCTTTTCAAATCACTAGATTCTACAATGATATCAAGTTCATTACGTTAAAGGTTTTCTTCAAAACCAGTAGTAGCCCTCCGTCATTTCAGATAAGTACTATTTAGTATTCGTGCTACGTTTTTTGGCCTCTGTCAAGGTGTATTGTGCGGTAGCTGATTAGTGCTTATCTGCCGCATGTGATGCGATTGGATTAGGGTAGTCGTGCAACTTTGTTGGCCTCCGTCAAGGGTCATGCGGGTGGGTTTAATTCAATCAAGAAATGAACGGGTTGAACTTGACTAGCGGCCTATGGTTTGTTGGCCTCCGTCAAGGTCATAGGAATCTTGGGGTAAAAACAATATTGGGAATTTCAAGTGTTGAAATTTGCAATGAGATTGCATACCCTTTATATGATAGTTGGATCCCGATACCTACTTCGAGTAAGAGTTACTCCTGAGAGAGTTTTCCACTTTACAATTAGCTGATCAAGTAGGTGTCTAAGAAAGGTGTTGATGAGGTTATGCCCCTGCGGAAATGAGGTTATTTAATTAGTTCCATGCGAAAGCATGGGGAGACTCCCTCGGAGTACTAATACCTGCCCGACCGAACGATTAGCGAACTTGTAGGGTGTAATTAATCCCGACTAATCTTACCTTTTAGGGTTTGAAGGAAGATTTGATAAAAACGGTGGGAGCCATCCTGATTAGATAAGATAATAACCAATCTAATATTGCAAAAGCACACGCTAAAGTGTTTCCTTCTCTCTCTCTCCAGGTAGCGACCAATGACATGCCTTAATCAAGATAATAATATGGATGTATTGACCGAACCTGCTTATTATACTGAGCTGGGGAACGTTGGTTCCACTCTATCTTATGATTGTCATAAGTCCGAGCAAGGAATAGTAGAATATCAGGATTCCCACGCCACCCGAGCAAAGAAAGAGCATGATGATGCATCTTCTTCGGGTGTGTTCGTTACCGAGAACTGTTTCTCAGTATGCTCTACGTCCTGGGTATTGGATACCGGATCAGGATCCCACGTATGTAATTTGTTACGTGGGCTAAAGAGAGGTAAAGAATCGGGAAAGGGTGATAAGTCTCTAACAGTAGGGAATGGTGCAATTGTTACAGAAAAAACAGTTGGCGAATATCACCTTGTATTACCAAATGGTAATACATCGATTCTGAACGACTGTTATTACGTACCGAAAATGATGTGCAATATTATATCATTCTCTTTATTACATAAAGAAGGATATAATTTTGTATTAGAGAATAATGTTATGAAAATTTTCCTAAATCAAGTGTTGATTGGGTTTGGTACGTTGTGTAATGGTGTATAAATTCTGAATCAAACTATAGTTCTAAATATACAAAACACACACAAGAGGAAAAATTTAGAAATGAACGAAGCCTTCTTGTGGCATTATAGACTAGGTCATATCAATGCGACATGACTAGCTAAGTTGCATAAAGATGGATTTTTGAATCAGTTCGAATTTACATCTTATGAAACTTGCTAGTCATGTCTCAAAGGTAAGATGACCAAGACTCCATTTACTAGACACAGAGAAAGAGCTACTGAACTCTTGGGACTGATACATAGTGATGTATGCGGTCCTATGTCTACGCATGCTAGAAATGGTTCCTTGTACTTTATTACATTCACCGATGATTTCTCAAGATTCGGATATGTGTTCTTGTTGAAACACAAATATGAAGCTTTTGAAAAATTCAAGAAATATAAGTGCGAAGTAGAGAACCAGATGGGTAAAAGTATTAAAATCCTTTGATCTGATCGGGAAGAAGAATACTTAAGTACGGAGTTCCTGAATTATTTAAAAGAGAATGGGATTCTCTTTCAAGTTACTCCTCCGTATACACCACAGCACAACGGTGTATCGGAGTGGAGAAATCGCACCCTATTAGATATGGTGCGCCTTATGATGAGTAATGCTGAGTTACCTATTTCTTTTTAGGGTTATGCACTTGAGACAGCTCCATACTTATTGAATAGGGTTCCGACCAAATCAGTGCCTACCACTCCATATGAGATATGGGAGGGGAATAGACCATGTCTTAATTTCATTAAGATTTGGGGTTGTCTGGCTTTATTAAAAAGCAAAATCCAGACAAGCACAAGACAAGGCCTGTTCTATGTAAGTTTGTTGGATATCCTAAACATTCACGAGGGTATTTCTTCTACCACACAAAGGAACAAAAGGTGCTTGTATCTCTGAATGCCACCTTTTTAGAAAAGGAATTTCTTGTGAGAGATATTAGTGGTAATGAGATAAAACTGGAAGAAATTCCAGCTACACAAACTAGAACTGATAATTTGGTGGAACCAGAGGATCCAATAGTACCCAACGAACTTTAGCCACTCCGCAGATCTAGTAGGGTTCCTCATCCACCTGAGAGATACTACGGTTTTCTTATAGACGGTGGAAGCGAGGATTGCATCATGGAAGATGATGACCCAACTAGTTTCGAGCAGGCCATCACAAGTAGGGACTCTGTGAAATGGCTTGATGCTATGCGATCTGAGATGGAATCCATATACACCAACAAAGTATGGACTTTGGAAGTTTCTCCTGAACGGGTAAAACCCATCGGGAGCAAGTGGATCTTTAAGAAGAAACTTGGTGTAGTTGGAAACGTTAAGACTTTCAAATCTAGACTTGTTGCAAAAGGTTTTCGTTAATGACCTGGTGTCGTTATGATGAGACCTTTTCTCCTGTTGCCATGCTTAAGTCCATCAGGATCCTACTTGCCATTGTTGCATACCATGACTACGAAATCTGGCAGATGGACGTTAAGACCGCTTTTCTAAATGGTGATTTAGAAGAGAGCGTGTACATGACACAGCCATAGGGCTTTATAGACAGTGGGAGCAGTGGAAGCATGTGCAAGCTGCTCAAATCAATTTACGGATTAAAGCAGGCATCGCGGAGCTGGATCATCTATTTCGATGAAGCTGTCAAAGAGTTTGACTTCATCAAAAACGTAGATGAACCTTATATATGCAAGAAGGTTGTAGAGAGTAAGATTGTCTTGCTCGTATTGTACGTCGATGACATATTGTTGATAGGAAACGATGTTCCTATGCTACACTCGGTCAAGCTTTTCTTATCACACAAGTTCTCCATGAAAGATCTTGGTGATGCCTCCTACATCGCGGGGATTAGGATCTATAGAGATAGATCTAAACGGATGTTAGGATTGTCCCAATCCAGATATATAGACATCATACTAAAGAGGTTTAGTATGGAAGATTCTATGCGTGGTAATTTACCCTCTTGCTCATGAATCACTCTCTCCAAAGAGATGTCTTCCAAGACTGATTTGGAAAACGCTCGCATACAAGGGATACCCTATGCTTCGGCAGTCAGGTCTATCATATATGCGATATTATGTACCAGACCAGATGTAGCTTACTCACCAGGTGTAGTGAGTAGGTATCAATCAGATCCTGGGGAAAACCACTGGATAGATGTGAAGAACATTCTTAAGTACTTGAGAAGGACTAAAGAAATGTTCTTGGTGTATAGTAACGGAGAACTCCAGGTGGAGTTCTTTACTGATTCGAGCTTCCAGAGTGATAAGGATGACAGTAAGTCGGTCTTGGGTTTTGTCTTTACCTTCAACGGAGGGGCGGTATGTTGGAAGAGTTCCATACAAGATACCGTAGCAGACTCGACGATAGAGGCTGAATACAACGCTGCCAATGATGCTGCCAAAGAGGCTGCCTAGATGAAGATGTTCATAGCTGAAATTGCTATGGTTCCTTCCATTGAGCATCCAATACCATTGTATTGTGATAACATTGGAGCTGTGGCGTTACCCAAGGAACCCCGGTCCCATCAACAATCCAGACATTTTCATAGGTGGTATTACCTGATCCGGGAGGTAGTTGATCGCCGGGAGATAGTTGATCACCAGGAGATCGAGGTCAGGAGAGTTGACACGGAAGATAACACAGCGGATCCACTCAGAAAGTCCCTCCCCCAGACGCGATTCGAGAGACTTGATTGATATCGTTTTTCGTGTGTCGTGTTTTGAAAATGTATAAAGATCACAATCAAAGAAATTTTTAAACCGTAATCAATAACGGTGTCGATATAGGTTCGTTAGCGAGTGCGGATCGTCCACAGGGAAAGTGTGATTCGGTCGTAATTGATTTAGATGAATTGAAAATTAAAGAGAAAAGATAAGAGAATTCGATTCAAGATTTATAAAAGTGAATTTCAAGAATTATCAAAATCTAGATCTAATATCAAGAATACTAAAAATCAAGAATCAAGAATTGATGATATCCAAATCGAATTAGTAATCAAGATTTGTAATGAGGCTCGTAGGAATCGATCGAATCTATAGAAGTGATGAAAACTTGTGATTACGTTTTCTTATCCATTAATGATTTGATGCTAGATCGATGACGATCAACGAGGTTTAAGGATCTTTTGAAGGAACTAAGGTTTCTTCATCCCATCCTTTGTTCTTTCGTTGATTATCATTCAAGTGCTAGCCTCTAGTAAATTGAATTACCGATCGTTGATCTCTAATTAAGAGAGAAAACATTCAAGAAAGCATCTCGCTCGAAACTAGATTGTTAATGATTCAATTTACAAGAGTTTACAAAACTTATAGGAATTAAGAATCGTTTCAAGATTGTAATCATCATCATCTATCTATTCTCTCGACTCCTCCACGAGCGGAGTTTTTACTCAAGCATCATATCAAAGAACACAATCAAGAATTGAGATCTAATCATAATACTCAAATATAGAGATAAGTAAGATAAAGAAATTTCACCTTTTATTAATCAACAATTTTGTTACAATTTGCGCAAGATCTACAAGATTCGAGGAGAGAACTCGATCGTCGATTTAGCTCCGCACCGTCTCCGTGAGTCGCGGATCTTCTTGGATCACATGCCCGGTTGAAGATCGGCGTCGCTTCTAAAAGATTGAAGGCTTCTTGCTTGATTTATACCCGGAGATCTTGAATTTGGCTTTTGGATTTGGATTAGGGTTAGGGTTTGAATGCACAAGTTGTGTCACTCAACTTATGTTTGAAATTGGAGAATGAGGTGGCTTGAGGAAGTTTTGACCTTGAAATGAGAAACCTGAAATGAAAATTTGCTGACATCATGATCACGTGGCCGTGGATCCGCTGCCAATAGGCTCTTTTGGCCGCGGATCCGCCGCCCATTAGTGGCATCTGTGCATCAAATTTCCATGGTTGGTTTGGTGCTGATGTAGGTGTATTTTCTGATGTCTGGAATCTTATAATTCTCTCTAATTCACTGCCAGATCTCAAGTCTTAGACTTGACATATTTTTATCAGCACTTTTATCAGTTTCGGCTCTTTTCCTGGAATTTCCTGCACAGATTCTCGAGACAAGTGTTGCGCTATACAAAGATTATGCGTGCAATAATAAACACTCAATTTCCCTCAAAATGCCGGTTATAATATATAACACAAGTTATTTGGTATTTTACAGCTATTTTGCTAATATGTGCTATATTTATACCGAACACCTTTAGATAATTGCAAATAGTAGGGAAATTGATGTGTTAAAAATGCAATATTTTCGACTGATCAAATTCCCCCAAACTTATTTTTGGTCGTCTCGAGCAAACTTGTTTTATTAAAAAGATAAGGAGAAAATATAAGAAAAAGAAAAACTAACTAGCACACTTTCGTAGGCAATACGATTGCACTGAGCACGTGCAACAAGCCTTTAAACCTCTAGGTGTCCCTAGTAGGAGGAGTGTTGTCTCCTGAGGGTTTTCAGCGGATTGCACCCTCAAAATCCCATAATAAAAGGAAGACCGTGAAAGTTACATATAAAGATAAGAATTATAAAAGAAAGACTTTGAAAATTAGAGTTTCTAATTACACTAGCTTTTCGGTTGTCATGAGCCCTATCTTAATAGTTATGAAAAGATGTTAGAAATCACATCATCCCTCAATAAAACATCGTCTTTATTCTTCATTCCTACCTTTCTTCCAAATATCGATCATATAACCCTACGTGTATGTAAAAGACATCCCTACACTCAAAGAATTTAATTCAAGCTATCATACTCTTGTCCATCTGCCTCAGTACTTTTTAATTAATGAATATTTAGATGAGATTTGCTCACACATTTTTCTTGCGACCGTTAATACTTCTTAAGGTACTAATTGACCGATTACTCATGTGCTTGCTTATTAGGTGTATTAGTATTTTCCTCGTCTTGCACCACCTAAGGTTTAGCAGTGACTCCCAGACCAGTTGGTCTAAGGCACTAGGTGATGAAGCACCCTCGCTATATTTTTTTATTGCTGCCTTGGTGATAACAAAACCGGTGTTCATTTTTCTTCACCATTTATATTTTTTTATTCATTTATTATTTCCTTCATACTTTGGCTTTTAGACAAGAGCATTTCAAGGTATCCTCTACTATCCCGAGTTTCAAGACGTGTGTAAGTGCGTATAGTAGGGTATCAACATTCAAATATTTGGCTTCCAGAATAGGAACTATTTTTCAGAGTTATTTTTATCCTCAGATTAGTGACTTCCTTCATTTTACTAACTCTTGGGACAACGGCTCATAACTACTTATTACTAGTTCGTATAAGAAAACTTCTAATTTTCTTGATTTTCTTAAATTTTTCCAATCTTTTGGATATAATTTTTCACTATCTAATATTTTATTATCTTATTTATGTACAATTTTTTTTTTATATTTAAATTTTTTTAATTTTGTTTTATTTTGTTTTGTGCTTATGCAAAGTATGATGCAAATGATGCGTAAATAAGCACAAACCTCCTCCAAACTTGTTTTCAACAGTGTCCTCACTGTTGTCTTCTGCTAAACCTCAAAAAACCTGTAAGCTTGGGAGGAAATTTATTAATGGAGGTTAAAAATATATGAAAGTGAAAATTCTCACCCAAACTTATTCTTTTGGCTCACCATTTTGTGTGAAATTTTTTTTTTCAAGAGCCAGATTATACCCCCCAAACTTGAGTTAAGCAATGTTAATCTTTGAAAATCACAAGAGAGGGTCAAAGTTATTGGTCGATGCCAAGATTTGCAAAGACCGAAGGTCAACACCAACCATTCGAAAATTTTATCAATGTAGTGCATCAGTTGGTGAAATGACATGTTATATGGAGCCATGACGAAGTGGGGAAGAAATAAGTGGTGGGATAGAATGTGTTTGCGTCTCGTTTTGGAGAGACGACTCAGTGAATGTGATGGATTACTCGCATCCTTTTTACAGTGCAGAAGAAGGGGTGGAGGTTCAATTTCAATCTTTGGGAGATAATTCATCTCAACACCCGTGTTTGCTGAAAATGCGAGTTCATCAGCGAAGATTTCCTCAAAAATCTCATCAATACCCCGAAAAATAATGTCATCACAAAGCGCAGGGTGATCTTCAGACTCCAAAAATGGTTCATAATCAGTGTTAGTTGTTGACCCGGACAACTCGGTGGAAGAGTCCATATGTGTATGATAAATAGTTGGGTCAAACAACAACATATGAAAAGAGTCAAGATCAGTATCATGAGGATCGTCAATTTCGCTGCTATCGACATCCATTAATTCGACAGAACAGACCTGAGCAGTAGGTTCGGAGGGTATACTTCCCAACTTGTAAATTTTCAGCTCAATTGACATCTTTCCGAAGGATAGGGTCATAGAGCCATTACGACAGTTGATTATAGCATTGGAAGTGGCAAAAAATGGGCGACCAAGAATCACCGGAATTTGATTCCGTGGGTTTGCTACAGATTGTGTATCAAGTACAATAAAGTCCACAGGGAATAGAAATTCCCCGATTTTTATTAACACATCCTCTAGTTCACCCTTAACTTTGGTGATTGATCGGTCGGCCATCTGGAGAGTGCAGTGGGCTGGTTTCAACTCTCCAATCCCTAACTGCTCATAAACTGAGAAAGGAAGCAGGTTAATACTTGTGCCAAGATCAAGTAGAGTACGGTTAATGTGTTTATCCCCAATAGAAATGGAAATAGTAGAATAGCCAGGATCCTTACGTTTTCTTGGTAATTGTTGGGGAAAAGCTGTGTCTACAGTTTTTTTACATGAATACCTTCTTGGGCACTTGAGTTTTCCTCTTCTTAGTGCACAAGTCTTTAAGAATTTTCGCATAAGCGGGGACTTGTTGGATAGCATCTAGGAGAGGGATGTTGATGTTAACATGTTTAAAAATTTCAGTGATCTTCTCCATTTGCGGACTTGGATTGTTTCCCCTTAACCGATTTGGGTAAGGAGCTTGAGAAATAAGATCAGGGTCCAACATTGGAGAAGATCGTGTGGGGTAGGAATGATCTAAGGATAGGAGTGGGGATCATCTTTGGTGGACTAGAAGAAGTGGGCTGAGGTGTCGAGCCTTGGGAAAAACGGAGAATAGGCTCGGAAGAAAATAGTGGGGTAGACGAACTGGGGTCAGAATTAGAAGTAGAAGTAGAAGGAAAGGTCTCAGCCGGGGTATCATTGATTGATTCTTCATTATTAGTATCAATTTCCTCACCAACATGATTGTCAAGCACTCTTCCAGATCTCAACGTGGTGATAGCGTTCACATGATGTGAATAGCCAGGATTGGGTAAAAGTTGAGCTGGAAGTTTCCATTTTTCTCTCGCACTCATTTCGACTTTTAATCTTGCAATTTCTGCTTCCATCGATTTAATACTCTCAGCTTAAGAGGTGGAGTTTTTCTTTATATCATCGACGGAAGTCTTTATTTCAGCCGAAACTTGCATAAGATTTGTCAGAAGCAAATTCATGAGTGAAGAGGATTCATCAGTACCGGTCAACTGCAGAGGATTATTTGGTGCAGGTGTGTTGACCGGATTTTGAAAGTTTTGTGATTGGTAGGGGTGCTGACTCAGTTGAAGTGGTTGCTGTTGTGGTGGAAGAGCCCTTTGGAAATTGTTTTAAGTTGGAACCGTGTTTTGAGTTTGTGATTGGTTCCAAGCAAAATTAGGGTGATTCCTCCAACCTTGATTATAAGTGGAAGAAAACGGATCGTTTCTAGGTCTTTGTTGGAAAGCAGCATCGGTATGTTCATGACCTTGAAACGGAGAATTCAATGGACATTCTTCCGTAAGATGTGATGGACCAGAACAACATCCACAAACAGTTTTGGAGAGTGACATTTGATTTAGGGCGGCGGCTAAAAATTTATTTTCCATAGTTTCGAGTTTCTTTTCCATCGCTGACATTTCAGCTCTAACTCCTATGGAAATATCAGATTGGTTATTGCCCCCCTAGACGATTGACTTACACCCTCCCACTGTAAGGATCTTTCAGCGAAATCTTCTAAAAATCTCCAAGCTTCACCATCATCTTTAGTCATGAAGGTGTCTTGACACATGGATTCAAGGGTTTGTTTTGTGGTAGGATTAATGCCCTCATATATAATTCTGCACAGATCCCATCTAGGGATTCCGTGATGTGGACATTGAACCAACAGATCCTTGAAGCGTTCAAAACACTTCGAGAATGTTTCATTTGGAAGCTGGGTGAATTGATTTATTTTGCTACGGACTCGAGCTGTTTTATGATTGGGGTAAAATTTCTTTAGGAATGCTTTTACGAATTCATCCCAGTTTGAAATGGAATGTACGGCTGTGTTATAAAACCACTTCTCGGCTATATCGCATAAGGTAAATGGGAGAAGACATAGACGCATAGTATCCACAGAAAGCTATGAAGTACCCATCATTGCGCATACATTTTCAAATTTGGTAATAAAGACGTATGCGTCTTCAGACTCGAGACCATGATATTTTGGTAGAAGATTGATATATTGGGGTTTTATTTCAAAATTGTCCCCGTTGGCTGGTGGAATGGTGAGACAGGTCGAAAGAGGACCTCGCATAGGATAACATCTCTCTTGGAGAGAGATGCGGGGTGGATTCTGCGCACCTACGGACAGTGGCAGAGTAGTGGTAAAGAAGTTCGATGGAGAACCGTCCATCGAAATGGGTGTGGTGGTGGGTAAAGAAGAAGTAGATGTAGAAATACCGACTTCGGAGTCGATCGGGGGAACGCGAACAAGTCGAGCACTAGAATCCCGTGTCCAGCCGAGCATGCACAAAAAGGTTTAGCACAAGTGGCAGCGTTAAGATAATTAGGGAAAATGATGAGGTGGTGTTTGTTTTGAAAAAGATACGGATTTTTGAAAAAATGCAAATCACAAAAAATACACAAGCAACCCTAAAATCTAGTGGTCACCGAGGTCAAGTCTCTAGACCGCTCCTAACTGCCAGAAGACAAGTCGCAAGATCAATCCTCTACTGCCTCTTTGTCTCTCCTGTGGCCAGGTAAGTGCCAGGTAAGTGGGAGGTTCTCCACTACGTAAGTAGTGGGCGTAATTAAGTAACCACTTGCCTTAGACACACTTGCCTTAGACACCACAAAAGAAATGTGGATAAGCAATAGATTACCCACGACCTCCTTCTGTCCTAAGTGAGCGCGACGGTCCTTAGAGCCATGTCTAGATATTTTTTTAGTTAATGAGGGTAATGCGGATGCAGTTTTGTGATTTTCGGGCCTTAGGAAGGGTAATGAACTCCCCACCTAATCTGAATTTGGTCTTTGCCCCTTAATTTCCGTATTAAAAATTGCAAACAAGCAAGATCAAACACGCACAATTTTTGCTTTTTGCGGCGCTGCGAATTTTTGTAAAGAAACCTGCAGAAATTGGTTATTGGAGCAGATCAAGAAGGAGATAAGAAAGTCATAAAGTCATCGAGAAATTTTCGTGCAGTGAAACCCTAAATGCGTCGCGCTTCCGCCGCGTTAAGCCTCTATTTCCGCGGATCCGCGGTCAGGTAGATTGATCCCTGCACAAAATTTTCAAAGACTGCTCCTGATCACTCACTGAACTCTTTGGAATGATATGAAAATTTTTCTTCTCGCTCCATAGATTCCAGATTTCTTCGCAACAAATCACAAAAAATCGTTTAATGTTTGTGCGAATTTTGATCTAAAAATTCTGATGGATTAATAAATCTTTCAACTCAAATTTCAAAAATGAACAAATTAGCACACGATCCCCGGCAACGACGCCATTTGATTGATATCGTTCTTCGTGTGTCGTGTTTTGAAAATGTATAAAGATCACAATCAAAAATTTTTAAACCGCAATCAATAACGGTGTCGATATAGGTTCGTTAGCGAGTGCGGATCGTCCACAGGGAAAGTGTGATTCGGTCATAATTGATTTAGATGAATTGAAAATTTAAGAGAAAAGAAAAGAGAATTCGATTCAAGGTTTATAAAAATGAATTTCAAGAATTATCAAAATCTAGATCTAATATCAAGAATACTAAAAATCAAGAATCAAGAATTGATGATATTCAAATCGAATTAGTAATCAAGATTTGTAATGAGGCTTGTAGGAATTGATCGAATCTATTGAAGTGATGAAAACTTGTGATTACGTTTTCTTATCCATTAATGATTTGATGCTAGATCGATGATGATCAACGAGGTTTAAAGATCTTTGAAGGAACTAGGGTTTCTTCATCTCATACTTTGTCCTTTCGTTGATTATCATTCAAGTGCTAGTCTCTAGTAAATTGAATTACCAATCGTTGATCTCTAATTAAGAGCGAAAACATTCAAGAAAGTATCTCGCTCGAAACTAGATTGTCAATGAATCAATTTACAAGAGTTTACAAAACTTATAGGAATTAAGAATCGTTTCAAGATTGTAATCATCATCATCTATCTATTCTCTCGACTCCTCCACGAGCGGAGTTTTTACTTAAGCATCATATCAAAGAACACAATCAAGAATTGAGATCTAATCATAATACTCAAATATAGAGATAAGCAAGATAAAGAAATTTCACCTTTTATTAATCAACAATTTTGTTACAATTTGCTCAAGATCTACAGGATTCGAGGAGAGAACTCGGTCGTTGATTTAGCTCCGCACCGTCTCCGTGAGACGCGGATCTTCTTGGATCACTTGCCCGGTTGAAGATCGGCGTCGCTTCTAAAAGATTGAAGGCTTCTTGCTTGATTTGTACTCGGAGATCTTGAATTTGGCTTTTGGATTTGGATTAGAGTTAGGGTTTGAATGCACAAGTTGTGTCACTTAACTTGTGTTTGAAATTAGAGAACGAGGTGGCCTGAAGAAGTTTTGACCTTGAAATGAGAAACCTGAAATGAAAATTTGCTGACGTCATGATCACGTGGCCGCGGATCCGCCGCCAATAGGCCCCTTTGGCCGCGGATCCACCGCCTATTGGTGGCATCTATGCATCAAATTTCCATGGTTGGTTTGGTGCTGATGTAGGTGTATTTTCTGATGTCTAGAATCTTATAATTCTCTCTAGTTCACTGCCAGATCTCAAGTCTTAGACTTAGCGTATTTTTATCAGCACTTTTATCAGTTTCGGCTCTTTTACTGGAATTTCCTGCACAGATTCTCGAGACAAGTGTTGCGCTATACAAAAATTATGCGTGCAATGATAAACACTCAATTTCTCTCAAAATGCCGGTTATAATATATAACACAAGTTATTTGGTATTTTACAGCTGTTTTGCTTATATGTGCTATATTTATACCGAACACCTTTAGATGATTGCGAATAGTAGGGAAATTGATGTGTTAAAATTGCAATATTTTCGACTGATCAAGATTATTTGGGATGTTGGATATGAGATACTACAACAACTGTCCTTAGTGCAATTGGAAGATTGTCAGGGATATGTATGCCCTAGAGGCCATTATATTATAGTGGATGATTGGACATATATATAGAGGACTTTCTTGCTCGACATGATGCTATATGGTTTCTCTTTATTTTAACATGTATACTTGTATTATTATACTGCCTCTCTGATACATATTGATAAAGCCCTTATGATATTTGCTTAACTACCAAGACTATGATGCAGATCATACTACTGAGACTTGTGTAGTCTAAAAGCACATCCTTTAACAGTTCCTCGTCGAGAGAGTATCAAGACATGGCATCGATATTCCAGAGTAGAATAGTGTGTACGTATCTTGACCCTGTAGGGGGTGATGGTTGATCCCATATCCATTGGTGTTTTACATCAAAGATTGTACACAGGTGCTCATTAGAGAATGGGTACACCGAACATGACTCGCCGAGAACTTCTAGTTGGTACTATACTTATCGTCAGATAGCAGTTCTCTGGTGACACTGGTACAGGTTAGTTTGTAGAACCGAGATCGTCATAGAGTCTTCTATGGTTTCCACTGTGCTTTGATTTCCTCCCTACCACGGCTCAAAGGAGTCATGCAAACAGGTGGATTTTGGGTACAGTCCCGAGTCAAATGGAGGTAATGAGCAATAGGAGGGGTTTTGTCTCTCTCATTATAGCGAGTTGATGTTGCCCTATGCTCGATTGGCTATAATAGGAAGTCCCTGGTCAGGGTTGTTGATGAGATTTACAGGTAAGAGTTATTAATAGTTTCTCATACCGTTATAGGCCACACATCGGCATGACTTATCAAGTTTTTGGGGTCTGACGATTCTACCCCCAGACTCGATATGCGACATATCAGACGAAGAGACTGGACTGTACGGTAAGTTTTACTTATAGGATTCATGGGAGTTTGGAGAATCTTACTTGTTGATCTTCTATTCGCTCAATACCTGGTTAACCATTACGTCCAGCTAGTACCGCTGACGGTTTGTGGGTAACTGATGTGATCATTACCGACTACTGGTATATTGACGAGTCTTTAGAGTCCCACACAGAAGTTTTCTAGTTCAAGTGAAATGAAGTAGGGCACATATGCTGATATGTGCGGGGTTTGATTAAATACGAGTATGTGATATCGTATTCTAATCTGGCGGTTATTTGATATCAGTTAGGTTATATGTGATATAACCGGATTATTGAATCAAGTGTTGATTTGATAATGTGATATACAGATAAATGATATTAGTCGATTATATGTGATATAATCGGATTATTAAATCAAGTGTTGATTTAATAATATGATATATATATTTATATTTGATATAATTATATATTAACTAATATTATTTGCTCACTAATAATTTTCTTAATATATATATATTAATATATATATTTGATATATGTATATATATAAATATATATTAAAAGAAGCATGTCATAGATTTTCTATTTTGAGGAAATAGAAAAAGAGGTGGAAAATGAGGAGACTTTTTGTGGAATGGGGAAGCATGGCTTGATCATATTATTTATTCATTTGTAGTCACTATAGAAGCATGGTTGCTATATTTTAATGGTTTTAAATCCATGCTTCAATAAGTGAGGTATATGATAGCCATTCTTCAATCACTTTTTCTACAGTTGTTCATTTTCTTGACTTGAGCTCATTTGCTCTCTAGCTCTCTCCATCTTCTTTACCTCCACCTCCAAGCTCAATTCCTCATATGAGTTGTGAACTTTTGAGCTTGTGAGAACCCTAGTGAGCAAACAACACCCCTACTTCACCATCCTACACTAGATTAACATTTTGGTGTAGTGTGTTTCCTTCACTAAAGAGTTTAGTGAAGATGTAGCTTGGATTAGCGAACTTTCGGGTGGATCATCTTCGGCAAGAAGATCGCAAAGGAAGCTCGATTCAACTTCAAGTGGAGCCTTGTGGAGTCGCATGGACTACTACCCGAAGCATTTGAAGAGAAGGACACGGTCTACAAAGGTTGTTGCCTCCTTCACTTAATTAGTGTAGCCATCTATATATCTTGCTTAAAACCTAATCATCTAGTTAGATTCTATGTAAGTGTTGATTAGCACCCCGAAAATTTTTAAAATGGCATGCTTTATGCTAGCAAAATCCAGTGGTGGTGCTAACAAACACTTTCACCCCCCCACTCTCGCCGGGGTCACACAAACGACGAGCGCAGGGACTATTCGAGAAGGGCCTCGCCCAAGGATTTGAGACACTTGATAGAGCGAAATCGAAGCCGCATCATCACGCAGACCTGGAGCGGGGGTAGCCACCACTCTGACTGTGCTGAATCCTAGGGGAACTACCATCGGCTTAAAGCCCTCGAGAAGAAGATCGAAGGCATATGAAGGGATGGACACACGTCCGGTGAAGGGGCCATCTACTCTGCCGACTCGCTAACGAAGCCCTTTCACAAAAGAGCTGCTTGCCGAGCACGTCTCGTTCAGGAACAAGACACCAAAAGTGGCCCTCTTCGACGGGAAATCTGACTCGAAGGACCACCTAGATGCATTTACGGCGGGCATGAGCTTCCAGGATATCCCCGACGTGGCTCAATGCCGAGCTTTGCCCACCACCCTCATCCAGGCTGGCCAGGACTGGTTCTGAGCACTTACGCCATGCTCCATCTCTACCTTCGACGAACTGGCCACCCAATTCCTCTGTCACTTCGTTGGGAATCGACGACAAAAACGGACAGTCGACTACCTATTCACCATCAAGAGTGGAGACAAAGAATCCTTCAAAAGATATGTCACCCACTTCTATAACGCCCTCCTTGAGGTCCCCGAGCATCGCGATGAAATAGTCATCACCACACCGAGGTCGGGTCTTAGGCACAAAGAGTGGCTCTGCTCTTTTGCATTAGCGCAACCTAAGACCATGGCCGAAGTAAAAGTCAGTACCGAGCGGGAAATCCAACTCAAGTTCGAGGTAAACTCAAACCTGCCCCGAGCCGATCAGGAAGACAGAAAGAAAAAGGATAGGGAGGAGAAGAAGAAGGTCGATCGTCTGAAATCTTACTCCCCGAGGTTTCATGAGTACACTCCCCTGAACATCTATCAGATCGAGCTGTTGGAGGAAGCTAAGGGTAAGAGGTTCTTCAAGCTACCGCCCGTCACCCAAAGGGTATGCAAGTGACTCCGCGGCCCATATGGCGCCTTCCACAGGTCGCAGGGTCACCCGATGGAGAACTGCAAACAACTCCGTGACTACATCAAGGAATTGATCCGCTCAGGCCAACTGGTGATGTACCTGCGGGACAAGTGGCAGGCGGAACGGGAGCAGAATGACCAAAGCCCTCCCAGGCAATTTACGATTTGGCAGATCATGGTCGTTATCTCGAATCCAGCTCGAGAAAGCGAGGGGAACCATCACATCCTCCTAAACGAGGGTACAAGCGGTATGCCACACACGAGCTGTAGGAGGGATGAGCTGATCAATTTCACAGATGAAGACCTCCACGGCATATCGCTCCCCCACAATGACCCTCTCGTGATAATGGCCAGAGTCCACCATTACGAAGTCTAGAGGATATTGGTCGACTCAGGGAGTTCAGCGGATATCCTGTTCCATGATTGTTTCCAGCATATGGGGCTAGGACAATTCGACCTCCAACCTACCTCCCATGTCCTCTCTGGGTTCACCAATGATTTTGTCCTTGCCGACGGATTGGTCACCCTCCTCCTCAATATCGGAGAAGCAGGCAATACGCGAACCATACCGGTGGACTTTCTCATCGCCAAGGTCCCTTTGTCCTATAACATTCTCCTAGGGAGTCCTATCTTAAACGCTCTCTGGGCCCAGATCTTGACTTATCACCTTGCGCTCAAATTCTCTTTGGATAAAAGGGGAATAGGCCGGGCCTATGGAGACCAGCAAATCGCTAAGGTTTGCCTCACCTCGACGTCCACCGCGGAGAGCAGGGCGACGATTTTGAGGGCACGCCTGACTTCCAAGGGTCTTTAGATACCCGCGATGACCAAAGGGAGGTTAGAGGTGCCCTGGTGGAAGCATTAACGGAAGCCCCCTTGAAGAAAGGGTCGATGGCCGGACAGTCCAGATCAGCTCACTCCTGACTGGGGATCACCGCGAGAACCAGATCTGGTTCCTCCGAGATAACTCGGATGTATTCGCTTAGGCACCGGCGGACATGCCCGGAATCGACCCTAGAGTGATCTCCCACAAGCCCAGGTTCGATCCGAAAGCAAAGCCCGTCTGACAAAAGAAGAGAAGATTTGCGCCGGCCAAGCAAAATACGATAGAAGATGAAGTCGATCGACTGCTTTCCGCTAACTTTATCAGAAAACTGGACTACTCAGATTGGCTGGCGAATGTGGTCATGGTCAAGAAGGCAAACGGTAAATGGCACATGTGCGTCGATTTCGCGGATTTGAACAAGGCCTGCCCCAAATATAACTATCCCCTCCCTCGGATAGACTAGCTGGTATACAGCTCGGCCGATCATGAATTATTGAGCTTCATGGACGCTTTTCTCCGGTTACAATCAAATCGGGATGAACCCGGCCGACGAAAAACTTACCGCCTTCACCACTAATTGGGGGGTATACTGCTACAATGTGATTCCTTTCGGATCAAGAACGCCGGGGCTACGTATCAGGGCCTGGTCAATAAGCTGTTTAAACCCCAGATTGGCAGAAATATGGAAGTCTACGTCGACGACATGCTCGTAAAATCCACCTCGTCAGCTGGGCACACTAAAGACTATGGAGAAACATTCGACGTCCTGCGCAAGTACGAAATGAAGCTAAATCCAGCCATGTGCGCATTCGAAGTCACCAGTGGGAAGTTCCTCTGGATCATGGTAACCTACCGAGGAATCGAAGCAAACCCTAAAAAGATCAGTGCCATCCTCAACATGGTAATGCCCAAGAACAATGTTGACATCATGCGACTCACGGGAAGGGTCGCTGTCCTGAGTTTCTTTATGTCCAGATCCGGGGAGAAGTGCCTCCCATTTTTCAGGGCCCTAAGGAAAATCCCCAAGTTCGAATGGTTTGAGGAGTGCCATAGCGCTTTCGAACAACTCAGGGCGCATCTAGCAACCCCACCGCTACTCACCCGACCAGTTGAAGGTGATGAACTATTTCTATATCTGGCCATCTCCGACCAAGATGCAGGCTCGGTGCTTGTCAGAGAAAGCGAGGGCATAGAGAGGCTGGTCTATTACCTAAGCCATGTCTTCAAGGATGCAGAGACCAGATACAGCGCCATAGAGAAAATAGTCCTGGCACTTGTTGTTGCCTCCAGGAAGCTTTGGCACTATTTTCAAGCTCACACGATCCTCGTCCTCATCGAGCGACTTTTAGGGTCGATCCTTGCCTCTCGCGAGTCATCAGGACGACCGGAGAAGTGGAAGTGGGAACTATCCCAATTCGATATCAAATACCGCCTTCGACAAGCCATCAAAGCACAAGTCTTGGCGGATTTTGTTGTCGAATGCACCATCCCCACTAAAGAAGAAGCACCGACCCGGGGCCCTGAACCACGATCCTTGGTCATGGAGGTGCCCAACCCTATCCCGGATTGGGTGCTCTACGTAGACGGATCCTCTACCGAGGCAGGGAGCGGGGCTGTCCTGATCATCCGCGGCCCGGACGAAGCTAAAATGGAATACTCCTTAAAGCTTAGGTTCAGAGCATCAAACAACGCCATGGAATATGAGGCTTTGCTGGCAGGACAGCGAATCGCCTCCGTGGTAGGGCTGAAGACCATCAGAATTCGCAGCGACTCTGCATTGATTGTCGGCCAGGTAACATGGCGTTTTGAAGACTGAGAACCGCTTATGATAAAATACCTAGCCGAGGTAAAAAGGCTTCGGAGAAATTTTGATGAAGTCCAAGTAGACCAGATCCCTAGGAACTTGAACACCCGGGCAGACGCTTTGAACAATCTCGCTTCTTCCTACTCGGTCACCCGTAAAAGAAACATCCTCTTCGAAGTCTTGCCACGACCCAGCATGGAAGAAGGAGAGGTAACGCTCCAGATCTACGCAACCCAAGAAGAAGGACAAGATTGGAGGAAACCCCTTATGGAGTTCCTGAAAGACGATGTACTCCCCGAAGACCGAAGAGAAGCTCGCTGGCTATGGGCCAGAGCACGCCACTTCGTCTAGAGCAACAGAAACCTGTACAGGAAGTCATACACTCAGCCTCTACTCCGATGCATCAACCCCCATGAGGCTGACTATATTCTGTGAGAAATTCATGAAGGGTCGGGGGAGCGCACCAAGGAGCACACACCTTGGTCCAAAAGACGCTGTTCCAAGGGTACTACTGGCTGAAGTTACACTAGGACACAGAGAAGCTGGTCAGATTGTGCAAGAACTGCCAACTCTTCAGCAGTATACCTCGTCTTCCCGCAACCGAACTAACGCCACATACCTCTTGGCCGTTTGTGCAATGGGGGATGGATATGGTCGGTCAACTACCCACTGGCATGGGCGGACACCGATACATCCTTGTCGCCGTGGACAACTTCACAAAATGGATAGAGGCCGTACCAATCAGAAAACCGGACGCCGCTTCTACGATAAAGTCCCTGCAGAACAACATAATTTCTCGATTCAGAATCTCGAGGTGTATAGTTATCGACCATGGGACTAACTTCGAAAATGATAAAGTCAAATAGTTCTGCAGCGACTACCACATACTGATGAAGTTTGCCGCGGTTGCCCATCCTCAATGCAACAGGCGGGCCGAGGTAATGAACCGAAGCATCATCTGCGGTCTCAGAGCCCGTTTTGAAGGAAGGCAAGGCGACTGGGTCAAGGAACTGCCGTGGGTGATGTGGGCATTATGAACATCAAAGAAGACACCTACAGGGGAAACCCCATTCAGCCTCTGCTACGGTACCAAGGCAATGGTCTCCATGGAGATCGGACTGCCTAGTTACAGAGAAGAACATTTCGACGATGAAGCCAACACCCGGCACTCCGAAGAAACTTGGACTTCTTGTTGGAAAAACGGGATCTAGTGCAAATCAGAGCGGCCGCCTACCAGCAGCAAACCGCACGCTACTACAATGCCCGAGTTAAACATCAGGCCTTCAAGGGGGGAACCTGGTCTTACGAAGAAACGAGTTCGTGGACCAAGGGAGACTGCACAAATTCTCCTTAAAATGGGACGGACCATTCCTCGTAGCGAAAATATTTCCCGGTGGAGCGTACCGCCTTCAAGACGCCAGGGGGCATAATTTCCCCGGCCTCATAATGCAGGAAAGATCAAATTATATAAGTAATGTATCCTCTTTTTGGAATAATGTAATTCCTTTCTGTATTTAACTAAGTCTTTCAGGTTAGGTCCACCATAGGACTCCAGCCCTTTGTCTCTTTTCTCGGTTCTGAGACTCTAAGGTTTGTTCTAACAAAAAGTATAAAATGTACTGAAGAGATGAAAAAAAACAACACACTTCGGCGAAGGATAACTTTATTTGTTGAGAGGTATTGTGGGCTCCCCAGCCATACAAAAAAAATTACAACAGAGGGGGGCGGGGGTTAAGGAGACACTGTCGGTAGTACACCGAGGAAAGCTCCTCCAGTCAATCCCGAGCAGCTTCGACCCACTCCCACCGATGGTACTCGCGGACCCTAAAAGCCACGAATTCCTCAGGATCCCCTTTCGCCGAGCATGAAGCGATGAAGAACCTTTGTTGGAAACTCTCAAGAAGAAGGTCCACCGAGCGGTCCCGCCTACTCTTTGAGATCAGACCGAGACCATGGACCGTGCGCATTTTGTCGAACACCTCGTCCATCAACCGCGGAGATAGTGTACTGTGCAGACCTGGCGAAGTCCTCTATATCGCATAGATCAACACCTAAAGAAGAGGAGATCTCCGGGGGAGTAAGCGCCTACAATGGCCCTCCAAGCGGCTTATCACCGCCTCGTACGTTTCCTCAGAACGATCGAGGTTGTAAAGGTACAGGTCATCATGGGACACGATCTCCATGATGGTATACATGCAGCCGGCCATCTTCAAGGAATGCGAGAATAGAAAAAAATCAACATGCCTTCGCTATTTATAGCCTCACCAAAAAATCTTCCAACGGCTGAGATTTACTCGCGCAATGACGCTAATCGCGGAATATCGCACTTTCCTGATATGACACTGCCACGTTTCGTTCATGACGGTCACCATTCCCTCCCTTCACGGGTCAAGGAAGATTGAATGATGCCCCAAGAAGACACTAGAGAGTCAATTAAAGCCCTCCTCGCGAGGCCACCGAGCAGCTTCCTGCTCGGTCCATCCGCAGTGGGTATCTTCCTGTCCGTCAACGCTGTGGATCAAAAGCCCTCCTCATGAGGCCACCGGGAAGCATCCTGCCCGGTCCATCCCCAGCGGGTAACTTCCTACCCAACAACGCTAAGGATCAAAAGCCTTCATCACGAGGCCACCGGGCAGCATCCTGCCTGGTCCATCCTTAGCAGGTAGCGTTCTACCCAACAATGCTAAGGATCTAAAGCCCTCCTCATGAGGCTACAGGGTAGCATCCTGTCCGGTCCATCCCTAGCGGGTAGCTTCTTACCTAATAACACTAAGGATCTAAAGCCCTCCTCGGGAGGCCACCGAGCATCCTCGTGCTCGGTCCATCCCAAGCGGGCAGCTTCCTACCCAACGATGCTAAGGATTTAAAGCCCTCCTCGCAAGGCTACCGAGCAGCTTCATGCTCGGTCCATCCGTAGTGGGTAGCTTCCTGCCGGTCAACACTGTGGATCAAAAGCCCTCCTCACGGGGCCTTCGAGTAGCTTCCTACTTGGTCCATCTGTAACGGGTAGCTTCCTGCCCATCAACGCTGTGGATCAAAGCCCTCCTCGTGAGGTCATCGAGTAGTTTCCTGCATGGTCCATCCGCAGCAGGTAGCTTCCTGCCCAACAACACTGTGGATCAAAGCCCTCACCATGAGGCAGTTGAGTAGAATGGAAGATACCGACCTTCCTACACTTAACCATCAATTGACTCATACTCGATGCGCGATCATCGCCCCATCCCAGAGTCGAGGAAGATGCCGACCTTCCTACACTTGGCGCTATCGTTCATCGCTACTCGATGAACGGTCAGCAAGAGTGGAGGGGTAGACACCGGCCTAACACTTACAAGATGAAAAGACCTACGAGCTAAAAATACTTGTAGAATGAAGATTCGAACAAAAGTATACAATCTAAAAGTACTTGCACAGTGAGCATACATTTGGGCAAAGAAAAGGTGTACTTTATTTATAATCAAAAATAAATACAAGGTATTCTGGGCTCCTCAGCCTTAAAAAAATGCACGGAGGCTTACAAAAATTTTGTAAAAGAAAAAAATCCCCTAGGAAGGAAAGCTCAGTCCGTCCGATCGGGAAGGATCTTGCCCTGCTCAATACTAGCCTCGAGGACCAAAACTGTGACCTAAGGGTCAGGTCTTCCACCGGCAGCCTCGCCTCCAATGGCCGCTTTGGCGACTTCTCCCTGCGGCACCTCCTCGGCTAGGGGATATTTAGCACGGAGCTCACTGATATCGAACCCCGGCTCAGACTCCTTGATAGCATCGAGGGTGCTATGCTACACGATGGCCGTAGATTCGGCAAGATCGGCGTAGAATTGATCTGACGCCTTATACGCCTCCACGGCCTTTGCCGCCCGGCACTCGGCGAGCTTCACCGCGTCCAAGGCCACCCAGACATCCCTCTTGAGGGTGTCCCTCGACTTCTTCTTCATTTGGTAGAAGCCGTTGACCTCCTCCAACTTGGCCTGAATAGCCCGGTTGGACTCGTCCAGAAGCCGATGCGGCTCCGTCAGCCTGAAGTTCGTCAGCCCCTCGGCGACCAGACGAGTTTCGAGAAGAGCCGCCTTCTCCTCCGCTTGCCGCAGTTGGAGGCGGAGCTCCTCCTCTAACTTGGAGGACTCACCCACCTTTTTCATAGCTGGGGCTACCTCCTAGGATTCCATGGCAACGAGGAGTGTGTAGTGGTGGAGGACCTGTGGAAAGTAGCAAACGGGTTAGAAAGTTCAAACCAAGAAAATAAGACTTGAGAAATATTTTGAGAAAAGGCAGGAACCGACTTGAACCGCCTTTTTTGCTATGGCGGCCTCCTGGGCCTTCATGGTCCCCCGGGGTATTTTAACTCCGACTGCTTGCTCCATGTTGGAAAGAAGGTTGTCGGCAATGGAGAGCCCCGAGGGCACCTCAATACAGAAGTCGCCCTCCTGCACTGGGGACTCGGAAGGAGGTGGCCGGGAAATCGTCCGCTTTTGCCTTTTGAGGGGGACTTCGGTGGGCCCATCTTCCTCCTCCTCCTCTCACGCCTGAGGCGTCGGGTCCTGTGAGGGTTTATGGCTCCCCTCGCGGCGTTCTTCTGGAACTCGGGGAGCATCGGAAGGCTTGGGCGGTGGAGTTGGTCTCGGGGCCGAGCTCGAACCGGGTCGGGACGAGCTTGCACCCTCGACCTTCTTCCCATGTGTCTTGGCGGCCAGGGAAGCTAGGATTTTTGCTCGGTCCATGGGCTCTGCAAAAAAAGGGACACACAAACAAAGGGGGCTTAGCGACACTAAAATATCAAAAGAAATTTGGTAAAGTCTAAATAGATCGTCGAAAGCCTTAACTTACCCAAGAAATGCTCAGGACTGAGCCCGGCCCACCTCAGTGTCTGCTCGGATAGCAGGACATCTGCCCATTGGATCGGCTCCCACTGGGACACCACCCTCGCTTCGAGGGAAGTAGAATGCTTTGCCCTTCGGAAGTCGGCCCTGTGCTACTGTGTAGGCACATGCCAATTCTCGCCCTCAGGCGTCCCGAAGAATACAAACTTCTCCTTCCACTCGCGAATAGAAGAAGGGACAACTACTACCCCTGACCCGGATGCCCCACCCTTACGCTTCTTATATGAGAAATACACCCAGCTCGGCTCATCCTTACTAGTGCCGGAGTGATTCTTATAGAAAAGGAAAGAGACAAGGATAGTCAATTTGAAGAGGATGTTTTTAAGTTTTAACCGAACCAAAAACCTGATGAGGATTCTCCATGAGTTCGGCCCTAGCTGGCCCGGGGCAAGGTGGAAACAACGAAGCATCCCACAAACATCGGTGGGGAAGGGCAGACACATTCCTGCTCGAAACGCTTCCAAATATAGGACAATCTCCTTGCCCCGCACCTGATCTGCCCGCTCGCCCTCTCTAGCTAAGAGAAATGAATAGTTAGAGGGGATGTAGAATCGAGCCCGAATTTTGGAAAGCTCATCCAGACTCTTCAAAACGGAGGGCGCATCACGGGTGTTCCCGATGCGCATCTTGGGGGCCCTTGTTGCCGCCTGACGGCGAGCGACAGGGGCAGTCCTGACTCTAGGGGGCGAACCTGACACGGAGAAGAACCCTCTTGGCTATCTGAAGCCGAAGAGGAGGAAGACGCACTAGACTTGGCCCCAATAACGGGAGCCTCATCATCTGACTCTACCCTTACTATCTCTACGGACTCCTCAGATGAAGACATATCTCAACTTTGCGGAGATTAACAATCTCCCAAACCGAGTGATACCCCACCTCAAGAATTTGTCTGGATACTTGATGGGAACAAGTTAATCAATAAACAACTCATATCCAACAAATTTCTTGGGTTGTATTCTCTGTTGAGTCATAACTAGCATCCTGTACCATGATTACCTCAGTATCCCTATTGGAACACTATCCAATACACTGATCCTCGGAAGAGGCTAAACGCAAAACTTGACAGTATCTCTGTCATCCAGGTCACTTTAGAAGCCTGAACTGATAACCGCCTTCCACAAGAGACTGCCATGATCTTATACCAAGAACATCCTCTTATGTTCATGATAGCTTCCCATTGTTTCTTGAGGATTGGATTAATTATTGTAACTAGTGCAAAAGCAATATCTGGTGTTGTATAAGACATTGCATGATTGAATCAATTGCCTAAGCAAATGATATGCCATTCATGCCAGCCCCTCTCTTCATCGGTTTAGAAGACATCCTTTCAGAGAGGGTGACTCCATCACCTGCCGGTACACCACCACATCCGGAGTCATCCATTCTAAAAATACCTTTTAGAATGCTGTCCAAGTACCTGATTGAGAAACTTCCCAAATCTAGATCTAAAACCAGAATCCCTAATACATTATCCATCTGGCTTTGTACAGGACATTGCATGATTGACTCAATTGCCTAAGCAAATAATATGTCAATCATGCCAGTCCCTCTCCTCATCAGTGTAGAAGACATATCTTTAGAGAGGGTGACTCCATCACTTATGGGTACACCACCACACCAGGAGTCGTCTATTCTAAAATACATTTAGAATGTTGTCTAAGTATCCGATTTGGGAAACATATCAAATCTAGATCTAGTCACCAGAATTCCTGATATACTATCTATATCCAACATGGAGAAAACACTGTGTGACAACCAAAGTTTGACCGATTGTAGTACATGAACATCTCCTCCTATCTGGAGTATGTCATTCAAATCCAAGACAGTACTCCCTACATCCTTCTTACTAGTTTGATCTTTTGTTTTGATGAATTCAATCACCTTGACTTTCACATCAAAGCAGATGATCTGTCTCTGCTATCCATGCTTTAATCTACGAATAGACATAAGCAACTTGCACACCTTCCGCTGCTCCTACCGACTTCAATAATCCTCTAGCAGAGTCATATACACGTACACTTCCATATTCCATCTGGAAAAACGTTACAGTTATCTTGTTGAATATGCATGCCCTAGAGGCCATTATTGTATATGTATATATATGGATGCTTGGACATACATATGTACATGACAGTCTTGCTCGATATGATAGTATACTATTTAGTTTGACTTTATCTTAACATGTGTATGTTTTTCTTGATATTACTGTTGAAGTCGAAAATTGCACCCCGGTTGACCAAGTCAAAGTCAAAGTCAACCCCAAGCCAAGTGGGCCCTTGCCCAGGTCGAGTCCGAAAATGAAGCGGCCGGTCTTCCCCCATGCCAAAATGAAATCATGTAATAAATAATTTTTATGTAATTTTTTTGCATGAATGTAAACAGAATGGGCATAAAGCCAAATTTTTGTAAGCCCATGGCTTATGTGCAAAAAGAAATAGCACATGAGACATGGGATGGGCAAAATGCCATTTTGCAAAGCCTAAGGGGCTATATGTAAATATGTAAGCCTATATATGGCAACATGATGATGAATAAAGCAATACACTTTTCATTCTCTCAAAAAACCTAGGGTTTGTGCCTCTTTCCCCTTTCTGAAGGTTCCAAACCTTTTTCTTTTTTTTGAATTAAATCAAGAGTTTTACTCTTCCTTTTCCAAAACTAAATAGTTTTTCACCACAAAACCCACAAAGGGGAACTTGGATCTGTCATTAGATCTCAAAAAGAAGAGATTTTTAACTTCATCAGCTTCAAAACATCTTAGGAGTTTAACCCCTCATATATATATATATACAGAATAATAAGTGCTCCTTTCTGGAAGTACAACTCCCCATTGCAGGGACCAAGTCCCTTTTGCTGCTCGAGCACCCACGTGCTGACACGTGGCGCGCTAGCGCTCTAGCGTCCGAGCTCCCACGTGCTGACACGTGGCACGCTAGCGCTCATAGTGCTAGCGCGCTTGTGCTCAGAGCGCTAGCGCCCAAAGCGCTTGCGCTCAGAGTGCTAACGTGTTGACACGTGGCACGCTAGCGCTCTTGCGCTCAGAGCGCCAGCGCCTAAAGCGTTAGCGCCCGAGCGCCCACGTGCTGACACATGGAGCGCCAGCGCTCAGTGCGCCAGCGCTCAGTGCGCCAGCGCTCTTGCGCTTAGAGCGCTAGCGCCCAGAGCGCCCACGTACTGACACGTGGTGCGCTAGCGCTCTTGCGCTTAAAGCGCAGCGCTAGCGCTCTTGCGCTCAAAGCGCTGGCGCTGGCCCCACGCATCCTTTGGATGCCTTTCCCCCCTTTTTATATATATACATATATATATATATATACATATGTATACATATGTACACACACACACTCCATGACGCTGTCCCTGTTAGAAAAAAATTTCTAACGGGGCGCTGCCCCGCACCCCGCAATTCGGGTAGCGGGAACCTCGTAAATACTCTGCAGGGCCCCCGATATATCCAAAACCCCTTCGAAACACAACACTGCACATTGAGTTCGCATGACCAGTTTAACCCGTCAATCGGAGGTTCCCTCGCTCCAAAGGCGAGGGGTAATTAACGGCAGCTTAGTCCGCGGCTGCCGGAGATTCGGATCCCCACAAACATTAAACCCCGGCCTACCCTAGGCAGGGGGAATCTGTAATGTGCCTGACAAGCGCGCGCGTATTCCCATCTCAATGGGGTGATGAAAAACACCTTACAGATTCTGGCACGCTCGGTAGGACCGATCTCTCCTCCTATATTTCGGGTTAAGCTTTCATGCGAACTCAATTGATATGCATATCAATTGCCTGTACTAAAATCATGTTTTTTTTGTGAAGGTTAACGTTCTCCAATTGCAATCTTCGGACGTGGCAAAGATGTCTCCAAGGATCAGCTTAACTCTCAGCACGGCTCCCGTCTCCTACACAATGAAGATAGACTCCAGGACGGTCCTCCCGACAAGTTTTGGGCGACAATGGGAGGAGTAGCCGCTACCATTTGGCTCTATCATGTTCATGTCAGCTAACGCCGTCCCAGCTCCTCAAGCTCCGGTAACAAACAAACCGGTCTCAAAGGGGAAAAGGCCGAATGTCATGGTCGCGAGGGCGCCCCAACACAAACGCAAGTCGGTGTTTGAAAGACTTTCCTTGGCCTCAGCTGGGGGCAAGGCCATCAACACCAACAAAGCAACAAGGCGTCTTAGGCAAGCTCCAGCGGCGTCTCTGACAACTGCTCGATTGGGTGTCTTCTCAAGCCTCCCCATCACTCAGCCTATGGCGGCTTCCCGAAGAGCAGAAGCCTGCCAAGCGCTCAAGGCAGAGAAGCTGAAGCAGAAGCGGCTCAGATACAGAGCCAACAAAAGGGCTAGGGCTCTGGCCATGTTAAAATTTATGAATTTCCAAAGCCCGGACCGCTCTGTGAAATCGACCGCCAAAGATAAAGAGATGGCTGGGTATGTGGTTCGCACTGTTTACATGGTCGGACATAAAGGAACGAACCCTCCCTTTCTTCACAGCCATGGTGATGATATGGCAGACACTGCCCAACATCAGCTCGATCTAAGTGATGAAGAGCCCGCTCAGGCTGATAAGCCAGAGGAGCCCGTGGTTCCTGCAGAATTGAGCTCAGGGAATAAAGATGACCTGGTTGTCATAGCCGGAACTACAGAGCAAGCGTTATTCCAATGGCTTCAGAAGCAGCTTCAGGACAGGGATGAGAAGATAGCTAAGGTACAGTCCAAGGTCGACGAATTGGCAAACGTCGCGGCAGATCTCGCGACCCAAGTCACCCTATTGCAATTACAGCAGAATCAAATTTTGGTTCATGAGCCAGGGATTGATACCCAGAGGCAGCCAACTGATACCCCCTTCAACCTAAGAGCGGAGCGTCTTCGTGAAAAACGGCCGCAATCAGCCTCTAGTCCCTCCGATACATACGCCGGGGGGAGGGGGGAATCGCTTCTGAATGAGAAACTGGAAAAAGTCTATTCCTTCAAAAGGTCAAAAGTCTATAAGATATTCAGGGACGCCCTAAGAAATGGTCTACAACTGCCAGAATCAAAGAGACCACAAGAAGCGAATATGACCGACGACCCAAAATATTGCCCCTATCACAGAATGATAGGTCATGCCATTGAAGACTGCTTCGTCTTCAAAGATTGGGTCGAGAGGCAATACAAGGCGGGAGAGATAGAACTGTCTAAAGGCGTGTTAGAAAACAGTCCAGCCACGACAGCCGATTGCATACAAATGGAGACCGAAGCCTTTCGGGAACCTAATCCTCCCAGACATGTGCCATTATCTGAAAAGGGCGAACCAAAGACTGATCGGCCTCAAGGACCAGCATCAGTGAGGGCACCTACTCTAATGGAGAGAAAAAGAAGATGTACTCCTTTAGGAGGGATGAGGTCCGCAATATATTCGAGGAAGCCATGAACAACGGACTGCAATTGCCCATTCCGAAGAGGCTACATGAAATGAATATGACCGGCAATCCCGTATATTGCCCATACCATAGGGTGGTGAGTCATGCCATTGAAGACTGCTGTGTTTTCAAAGATTGGGCAGAGGACCAATACAAGCTTGGAAAAACCCCACAGTCCTCGAATGTATCGGCAAGCCACAGAGCTACGGTCATCAATACAGCTCCGCCAAGATCAAAATTCAAGGAGCTGGGATAAGCCAAGAGGACCACCACGTCGTTAAACTGGGAATGATAGACCTCTAAGTCTTTAAACTAGAAACAGATGACCACTAAGTCGTTAAACTGGAAGCAGCTGGCCACCATGTCATTAAACTGGGAATAATCGACCTCTAAGTCGTTAAACTGGAAATGTAAAAGAAAAATGTGTAAATAAGAAAAAGGAATGTATAAATAAATAAATACAAAAAAGAAAAGCCGAAATGATGGGGCAACTCGCAATAAAAATCAGCGAGTAAAAATAAAAATGAAAATAAAGCCGAAATGATGGGGTAACAGTGAGTAAAAGCCGAAATGATAGGGCAATCGCGATCTCCGCGATAAGAAAAAAGCTGAAATGATAGAGCAATCGCGGTAAAACAAAAAAAAACAAAAAAAAGAACAAAAATAAAAACGAAACAAAAAATGAAAAAACAACGGCGAATGATGAGTCGCTCCTGGTACCATATTCCAGTGCAGCGATGCAGACGCCAACCAAAATCCAATTTCCTAAAATTCTTTCAGCCCTACGGCCAGTCTTCAAATTGACTACCGTATACAATCCACGGGCTCAAATAATTCTCATCATACCCATGCCCCACCGTAATCACCAGTTACGCGGCTGGTCTTCGCCCCTGGAATTATGGTCCATTAAGAAGACCCACTCATGTGTCCTCACGATACATGAGGAGAACAAACCTTTGTTGGATCCTTACGACTCATAAAGGAAAAACACACTTAGGAGTCCTCACGACTCCTAAGGAGAAAATACACCTGCGGGATCTTTACGACTCGTAGGGAGAAAATGCTTTTATGGGACCCTCACGGCCCATAAAATTGAAAAGCCTTAGGTGATAGGGATCTAAACCTGTCTCTTAAGCCATCGCTCCCCAATCCTCAAGTGGCGAATGATGAGTAGCTCTTGATACTATATTCCAGTGCAGCGATGCAGACGCTAACCAAATTCTAAATCCCATACCCTAATGGCGAATGATGAGTCGCTCTTGGTACCATATTCCAGTGCAGCGATGCAGACGTCAGCCAAAATCCAAACCCCCAAGTGGCGAATGATGAGTCGCTCCTGGTACCATATTCCAGTGCAGCGATGCAGACGCCAGCCAAAATCCAAACCCCCAAGCGGCGAATGATTAGTCTCTCCTGGTACCATATTCCAGTGCAGCGATGCAGACGCTAAAAAAGTCCTAAAATGTTTTTGGCCCTACGGTCTGGATCATATATCCTGCAAAACCGTATACAATCTACGGGCATAAAACAATCCCAGTCTCTCCCAAGTCCTACCGGTGAGACCACATTCAAAGTCCCACCAAAAATAAAAAAATAATAATAAAAAAAATGGTATGTCCACAAGCAAAATAGACATGGATGAAAACCCGAAAGGGCGCCGTGAGTAAAAACAGCAGGACTGCCGGCGAGTTTGTGAAAACCCAAAAGGGAGCAAACTCGTAAAAAAAAAGAGATGAAAAGCACTCGCAAAGTCCTCTCGATTTTGTGAGGAGAAAGCTCCCGCGTGAGATCCGTACGACTCATAAAGGAGCAACACACTTAGGAGTCCCCACGACTCCTAAGGAGAAAATACACCAACGAGATCCTTTCGACTCGTAGGGAGAAAATGCTTTCGTGGGACCCTTACGGTCCATAAAAATTGAAAAGCCTTAGGTGACAGGGATCTAAACCTGTCTCCTAAGCCACCAATTCCTAAATCCTTTCGGGGCAAATGATGAGTTGCTCCTGGCATTATTCCAGTGCAGCAATGCAGATGCCGACAGAAAACCAAAATCCCTAAATCCTCTCATAGCAAATGATGATCCGCTCCTGGTGCCATATTCCAGTGTAGCGATGCCGATGTCAACCAAAATCACAATCAACAAGTCAACTTCAACTCCGACACCGCAGAAAGCGGAGCAAGTCAGAATCCAATCTCGACACCGCAAGAGGAGGAGCAAGTCAAGTTCACCCCTGACACTGCAAGAAGCAGAGAAAGTCAAATCAAGCGTCGACCGTCCATGTCGCAAAAAGGGCAGTGCAGGCTTCCTACAAAGCAGGAACCAAATCGCTCCGGATCAGAGCGTCGACCGTCCATGTCGCAAAAAGGGCAGTGCATGCTTCCTACAAAGCAGGAACCAAATCGCTCCGGATCAGAGCGTCGACCGTCCATGTCGCAAAAATGGTAGTGCAGGCTTCCTACAAAGCAGGAACCAGATCACTCCGGGCCAGGGAAACGTCTACCACGGACACTCCGTCTCGGAGACGCATCAAGCGTCGTCCATCCATGTCGCAAAAAGGGCAGTGCAGGCTTCCCACAAATTAGGAACCAAATCGCTCCAGGTCAGAGCGTCGACCGTCCATGTCGCAAAAAGGGCAGTGCAGGCTTCCTACAAAGCAGGAACCAGATCACTCCAGGCCAGGGAAACGTCTACCACGGACACTCCGTCTCGGAGATACATCAAGCGTCGACCGTCCATGTCGCAAAAAGGGTAGTACGGGATTCCTACAAATCGGGAACCAAATCGCTCCGGATCAGAGCGTCGACCGTCCATGTCGCAAAACGGGCAGTGCAGGTTTCCAACAAACTAGGAATCAAATCGCTCCGGATCAGAGCGTCGACCGTCCACGTCGCAAAAAGGGCAGTGCAGGCTTCCTACAAAGCAGGAACCAAATCGCTCTGGATCAGAGCATCGACCGTCCATGTCGCAAAAAGGGCAATGCAGGCTTCCTACAAAGTAGGAACCAGATCATTCCGGGCCAGGGAAACGTCTACCACGAACACTCCGTCTCGGAGACGCATCAAGCGTCGACCGTCCATGTCGCAAAAAGGGCAGTGCAGGCTTCCCACAAATTGGGAACCAAATCGCTCCAGGTCAGAGCGTCGACCGTCCATGTCGCAAAAAGGGCAGTGCAGGCTTCCTACAAAGCAGGAACCAGATCACTCCGGGCTAGGGAAACGTCTACTACGGACACTCCGTCTCGGAGACGCGTCAAGCGTCGACCGTCCATGTCACAAAAAGGGCAGTGCAGGCTTCCTACAAAGCAGGAACC